>BSUD01000007.1:94418829-94440154 GCA_033239045.1 Fagopyrum esculentum | reverse complement strand
AAGGGGGTTAATTTTACCTACCATTAATGAATACATAAAGCAAAAGGAAATAGAAAAGGGCCTATTTGACCATATTTTTTCAAACATAAATAAATGAGCATACATCATCATTATCAAACATATTGCATATTTGTCATTAACTCAATATATTATTTTTTTTTTCAATTTCTTACAAGATTTTGTATTTATAAATCTCATAAATTCAATGATATATTCAATATATATTAAGATTGTTAATTATCAAGAGGATCATTTTAAATAACATAATTATTCTAATAATATTCAAATTTTAGTATAAGAATCATTTGGATTCACTTAACTGTATTTTTCAATTTTTATACATGAGTTTAAAGCGTAAGAAATAGTTAAATCGCTTGGATACAAGAAAATTATTTTAATAATACTTTTGATAGTTTTTAGTTACTTTGATACGATAGGAGAATCGTGTATACAAAAATTATTTACAATAGTTTTTTTACCTAAATTATACAGAAAAAATAACCCAAAATAATAGTAACTATCAACATTCAACCCAAAATAATACCAACTTTAAAAATTACTAAGAGCGATACAAACTATCAACGTATTTACCAAAAATAATATGTGTTATTTTTCCGGCAAAAATTCTAACTCCGGCGATGATGTGGCAGCCGGAATTTGACATGTCATAAAGAAATAATTATGTGATGTGGATTTTATTTTTAAAATCAAGTTAATAATATTTAATATGTTAAAAAAATATTAAAAAAATATAAATTTTTTTTAAATGTTTTTTAAATGTTTTTTTTTTGTAATTTTAAAAAAATTCTTGTAATTTTTTCTAAATACTTTTTTTGAAATTTAATATATTATAACTAATTTTTAAATAAAAAATCGAATTTTTTAAAATATTGTTTATAATAAAAGTAGTTAAAATATATAAAAAATAAAAAAATTCCCAAAATTTTTTAAAAAAATTAACAAGAAAACGATTTATTTTTAATATATATATATTATAAATTTTTTCTCTTTTAAAAAAAATTTACAAAGTATTTGTAAAAATTTTATTAAAAAAAAATAAATAATTTGGTTTACTAGGCTTTTTCTAATTTTGTGTTTAGTAAATGTATCATTGAGAAAAGAGGGTGTAAAATTTGAGAATAAAAATACAAAAGGTTGGGGTGTATTTACTTAATTAAAACACTAAAAAAAACCTACTTACTACTATAGTTTTTCAAAAAATCTTAGTTACCAAAATTTTCCCTACATAAATTATATTTTAAATTTAATATTTAAAAAAACTTAATTTATAATTTTTTTAATTTTATATTATTAATTTAAATTTATTTAAAATCCACATCATACAATTAAAATACGTAAAAACCGTGTGTGCCGTTGTTCAACAACTTCCCGCTTGCGTTGATCATTTTCTTACGTTGAAATCATCTCTCTCTGAAATTTCCTTTTCCTCTGCAGGTGAGAGTCAACTAAAAATTATGGAGGATAAGCGATCGTCGTCGGCGTTGATCTTTCTGGGAACGGGCTGTTCAAGTGCCGTCCCGTATGCCATGTGCTTGCTTACGCGTCTCCATCCTCCGTGCACCGTCTGCTTGCAGTCTCTGTCTGTACCCCCCAAACTTAACCCTAATTACAGGTCATTTTCTTCTGTTTTCTTTGCATATTAGCTTTGCTTCAATAGCTCAGTTTCTTAACTGATTGAAGCAGTACAAGTAGAATGGAATGCTTCTCTATAGAGAATGACCTGTAATTAGGGTTAAGTTTTCTGTTTTCTTTGCATATTAGCTTTGCTTCAATAACTCATTTTCTTCTGTTTTCGTTTCCCGCTGCTCTTCCCAGTTTCTTCCTTTTGGAAGGGAAAGTAGTTTCTGGCTCGTCTAGCTATCATCTGGAAAAATCACTATGTAGAATGTAATGCTTCTCTATAGAGAATGTTAAAAGTTGACACTGAATTATGGTTTTTTATTCTATTGGCAAAGTGTGATGATATTCTGCCTCTTATCGAGCATGATTAGAAATTTAGAATGAAGTGCTCGTTTGAAAAGGTTGTGTCACAGCATCTTGCTAACTCCTTAACTTATTATCATTACCAAGGATTCTCCATCTTCAATTTAAATAGCCAGCCAATACGGAGGAGCAAAAACTTCAGTTGGATCAGTCTGGATAAGATTCATATTCAAGCAAAACAGATACACCTTAGACAAGGGGAAATAGCATAAGCAGATTTCAGATACCAGGAGATCATTATTCGCTTTTGCATCAATAAGATAGCAATTCAATGAAAAAGGATTAAAAAGAAATAGAGAGAGAGAGAGAACAGGAGAGGATACACCTGAGATCAAACTTCAGTTGTTCTGCTTTGTTTTTTTATTTGCTTCTTGACAGTTGTTTTATCTTCCTAGTTTATTGGTCTATGGAGCTAGGTTGTCTTGTGTATCAAAATCCTTATATTAAAAATTAAACTAAATAAACAAATAGAACCTGGCTTACACCAGGCTGTGTCCTCCTCCGTATCGCTGGTATCAGCTGGAGCACTATGCTAGAAATCAGAAACCGTGGGAGCTGTTGTTCAACAACTTCCCGCTTGCGTTGATAATTTTCTTAGGCAACTGAAAACTATGGAAAATAAGCCGTCGGCGTTCATCTTTCTGGGACGGGCTGTTCTTATCCCGTCCCGTATACCGTGTGCTTGCTTCTGCGTCTCCATCCTTCTTGCACCGTCTGTCTGTACCCCCAAAATTTTTTTAATTATATGTCATTTTCTTCTGTTTTCATTGCATATTAGCTTTGTTTTATAAATCAGTGTCTTGACTGATTGATACAGTACAAGTTTCGTTCTGGCTACTCTTCCCAGTTCCATCGTTTTGGAGGGATAGTTGTTTCTGGCTCGTCTAGCTATTATCTGGAAAAATCACTATATAGACTGGAATGCTTCTGTATTTAACTATAGAGTGTTGAAAGTTGACACTGAATCAAGGTTTTTTATTTTACTGGCAAAGTGTGATGATATTATGCCTCTTCTCGAGCATGATTAGAAATTTAGAATGGAGTGTTCATTTGAAAAAGTTGCTTCACAGCATCTTGCTAACTCGAATAGTTTATATTACCGAGGAGAAGATGCATGTGTACAAAAGGTGATGGGTGAATGAACTTTTTTATTATATGATTTATGGTGGTCGACTAATCCCGCCCTTAATTATTTTGTAATTTTGTGCATCCTGCAGATGCAACACGTCCCTTCTTATTGATTATAGACAAATGAATGGTGATCACAGTTATATATTGATTGATGTTGGAAAGACATTTAGGGAGCAAGTACTTCGATGGTTTACTCATTATGAGATCCCTCGAGTAGATTCGGTGAGTTCAGTGTGGGTTTCATCTTTTGTGTAATGTCAATCCGTATCTTATCTATTGTTTGTTATCTTAAGATACAGTTCAACAGGATAATGCTCAAAGGGAATTGGGATTTAATTTCTTTGGACTTCAATCATCAATGTCCGTCCCAGAGGCAAATCATGCCAAGCTTGTAGTTGCTTCCTTTATACTGAATATTAATTTTGGCATTGTTAAAATTACAGCATTCTATTATGCCTTCAGCTTCTTTTTTTTTAATCTCTGCCTAAGATGTTTTTGCAAGTCTAATTTTGGGAGACCTTATGGTCCTTAATTGATAAGCCAACAAAGTATAAAGAACAATGCTGAAAATGATGGTGATTGTGCCAACCACCAAGCAGCTATAATCTATGTTTAACTTTTAAGAAGTATACTTTCATACAATTTTTCATTATACTAAGTCATGTCCTTTTCACTGCTGATCAGTTCGAAGAGAATTTGAGTGGTTAAGACCAAAAATTCCCCATTTTTTCAGTCTCCACTTTGGTTGAAGATGGTGTGCTAACCAGTTAGATAAAGGGAAAGACACATTTTCAAAAAGTTATCTAAACTTGCTTGTATGTGATGTAAATATATGATTGATGTAGACTAGTGCCACTATGCACAAAATGTGCCCAGCAGTTAAGATTTTTGTAATTCCTTCCGATTAGCAAAATATATTCCTTCCAATTAGCAGGTACTTGTTCAAATATCAGCTACAGGAAGTAATTTGTTTATTGTTTTAATAATGTCTTCATATGTCCTGCAGGTCATATTAACACACGAACACGCTGATGCAGTCCTAGGTCTTGATGATCTACATTCTATTCTACCATCCAACCGCACAGATAATGTGAATCCCACTCCTATTTATCTTTCTCATAATACTATGCACAGGTATTAAGTCAATTATTTCATTAAGTTGCCAATATCTGTTCAATACGTTAATTTTCATTCTGGATTTAAACAAAGAATTGTTGAAATTTAGATATCTCTGTCCAAAATTTATAAATTATCGTTTTAATTAGAGGCTGGATTTCATATGATCTACGTGACTGTTTAGGTTTTTTTTTTTCTGGTATCTCACAGTCTTGCGTCGTTTACTCAATGTTTTAACCTGCTTTGATTGTACTTCATTGTCTTTATGTGATTTTTGTATCCCCTGGCTCCTCAATCATTGTAACTTCCTTTTTCTTGTTTGTTGTTGTTTCTGTAGATCTGTCTTATTTGAATGTAGCTATTCAAGTTTGATTTGACTTCTGTGAGCTTTTCATCTCAGCAATCAGTTAGCTCTTTAGGAAATTTATTATGTGCTAGAATTTTATTTTTTTATACTAAATGACTTCAGCTCTCTCATTTCTATGATGGTTCAAGTAGAAGGCTGTTAATAGGAGAAAAGTTTTTGATATTTTGTTTGGTTCTGGAAAAGTGTTGCAGTGAAATTACCGCACTTGGTGAAGGAGCCACTGAAAGAAGGTCAGATTGTTGAAGAAGGGCCTCAACTAGATTGGAGAAGAATTGAGAGTGATTGTGAGAAGCCATTTATTGCATCGGGTCTCCAGTTTGTTCCGCTTCCAGTAATAACTAACACTCCGACAAATCATTGCACTCTTGGCAGATCATCATGCTTCTGACTAACTAACGAAGCTTGGCAGGTCATGCATGGTGAAGACTACATCTCTCTGGGTTTTCTGTTTGGTAACAAATGCAAAGTAGCTTATGTATCTGATGTTTCCCGCTTCCCAGCTACCACAGAACAGTGTGAGTCTTTTGTGACTGCTATTCTAATTGAAAAAGCAAAATCTCCTTTTTAGACTCCAGTGATCACGCTGTCCTGTAATTAGGGGCATGAAATGTGTTGGAGATGTAGGGAAAGTCCCACATCGACAATACGATAGTGTGTGAATCTAATATATAAGCACTAGGGCTACTCCTCCTATTGCCAATTGGTTTTAGGATGGAACCCCGTGTGCTTGTATGTGTGGTTCGCTAGACGTGCACCCTCCGCGTCATTTGGTCCCGGGACGGTGTTTCCTGACTTCGGGGACGCGTCATTTAGAAAATTGCATTCTTGATGGTTAATTTTCAAGTAAAAGTTAATTTGGGAGGTTGTTGTTATGCAGTTATTTCAGTAAATGGAGCTGGTAAAGTGGATCTCCTTATTTTAGATGCAAATTCTGCCAAAGAGGTTGGTTGAACTTGCATAGCTATTGGCATTCTTTATAGTTACTGAGCTATTGTTTGTTCAACATTACCCTACTTTTCTTTCTGAAACTCACTGTTTGGATGATACTGTAGTTAAATAATAGTATTGTTTTTTATTAAAAGAAATTGCAGGTCTCTTCGCGGAGCACTCACTTCTGCCTTTCTCAGGTCAGCTGAGTCTTAAGAAAAGTTAATAAGATCTGATCCATTAAACTGCATTCTTTTGGCAATACTGATGCCCATTGTTATTCATCTGCAACTAAAAGAGTCTGGATGCAATCAAGAGGATGCAACCAATGAAAGCTCTGCTAATCGGAATGAACCATGACTACGATCACCATAGCTATAACCTTCGTCTGGAAGAGTGGTCCAGAAGGTAAGCTCGGTAGATACATTGCAAATGGGAGTTTAGCTT
This sequence comes from Fagopyrum esculentum, assembly GCA_033239045.1. NCBI lineage: Eukaryota > Viridiplantae > Streptophyta > Magnoliopsida > Caryophyllales > Polygonaceae > Fagopyrum > Fagopyrum esculentum. The sequence continues at coordinate 94,434,162 of BSUD01000007.1, read as the reverse complement.
ATTATGATAAGCGTCGTTGTATGGTTGCAATCAGGGAAGGGATTCTAGTGCAGCTAGCACATGATGGTTTAAGGATTCCTATCGAACTCTGATGAGCCTGGAGGGACTGGGTTGCTCACACGAATGCTTCAAACCAACCATATCTCTTACTCCAACCATGATGACCCATTGGGGTCCTCTATATTATACGCTAATACAACCATACAAGTGTGTAACTAACGGTATGAAGATATTTTAGGTAATGTTTGATGATGTGTGAATTGTCCATAAAGCTGGACAAGTCTATAGTTCATATTCCTTCAAACGGGCCCTAAATCTCAACACCTTATATGTGGCTTTGTGTTAATATAAAATATATATTATGTGTATATTTTAGCTTACCTTCTAGGGTTTATTGTTTTATTACATTTTCCTTATTTAACGTTACCGTTATGGACAATATTGTATATATATGTCATATTGTTATAAAACCAAGCTCAACGCCGATGAATCCATCGAAAGACATAAAGCCCAATTAGTTGCGTTAGGAAATCGCCAACGCCCAGGTATTGACTATACCGAAACCTTCGCACCTGTTGTTAAACTCGTGTTGTTAAAATTTTTCTTGCAATAGCATCAAGCAATAGGTGGGAATTACACCAGATGGACGTACATAATGCCTTTCTACATGGCGATCTGAACGAAGATGTATATATGACCGTGCCCCCGAGATCCAACATATCGGATCCCAATAAAGTGTGCAAACTTAACAAATCAATATATGGTTTACGACAATCCCCTCGCAACTGGTTTCATAAACTCAGTAAGGCTCTCAGCCACGTTGGGTTTGTTCAATCCAAAGCAGATTACTCACTTTTTACATATGCTCGCCAAGGTATCAGTATCCACATATTAATCTATGTTGACGATTTAATTATTACGGGTAATGATCTTGATGCCATTTCTCGTTTCAAAGACTATCTTAAATCATGCTTTCGTATGAAAGATCTAGGTAAACTACGTTTCTTCTTAGGAATTGAAGTTACCCATACTCCTCACGGTTTGGTCCTTGCTCAGAAAAAATATGTGCTAGATATTCTTTCTGAAACAGGAACTCTGGGCTCAAGACCGGTTCACTTCCCAATCGAGCCGGGCCACAGTTTGGCGAAGGACGAATCGACTGAGTTTTCTGATCCAGACAACTATAGACGACTAGTTGGTCGACTAGTCTATCTTACTATAACTTGGCCGGACATTACCTACTCGGTCCATATTCTCTCGGTCCATATTCTCTCTCAGTTTCTCCAGAATCCTACAGTATAACATTGGGCTGCAGGATTACGAGTCTTACGGTACTTGAAAAATAATCCAGGTCAGGGTATTCTTTTATCCAATACTAGCACTTTTCAGATTAATGCATATTGTGACTCGGACTATGCGTCTTGTCCTTTAACTCGTCGGTCTATAACGGGTTTTGTTATCTTTCTTGACATGTCACCCATCTCTTGGAAAACTAAGAAGCAAAATACAGTTTCAAGATCATTCGCGGAGGCCGAGTATAGGGCTATGGCAACCACGACTTGCGAAGTCAAATGGATCAAATCTCTCCTATCTTCCTTGGGTGTTGTACATAACCAACCTATCAACCTATGGTGCGACAATCAAGTTGCTCTTCACATAGCATCCAATCACGTCTTTCATGAACGTACCAAGCACATCGAGGTTGACTGTCATGTCGTTCAGGATGAAGTTCACAAGAAAACTATCAAAACACTTTATACTCGTTCCAATGATCAAATTGCGGATATCTTCACCAAAGCTCTTGGCCAACCTTTACAGTTTTTAAGCAAGTTGGACATTTGTGACATACATGCTCCAACTTGAGGGGAAATGTTAATATAAAATAGGAAAAATGACCAGGAATATTACCAACTATGAGGTATGAACAAAAAATAATACAAACTTCAAAAATTACTAGTTGGTATACAAACTATTTCACATTAAACCAATTTTGATACGGGGTGAAGTTATAGCCAATTTTATTACAAAAATCGCCCATAACTTTTTAAATCATACAAAATTACCCCTACATTATATTTTCTTTCACAAAACACCCATACAACTTTTTTATACCTAACAAATTATATAATAAAGGTTATTTGTCACTTTATTTTTAAATATTTTAGGCCATTTATTTAAAATATAACTATAAGAATGATTGAGAATTTTAACACTTTAAAAATAAAATTTTGGTTAAAAGACTCATACTTGATGACATTCCCACAATTTTTTGGTATAAAGTAAGATTGATTTTTGAATTTTTAAAATTTAAACATGGAATGTAGATTTTTTTCGACAAATTTAGATTAAATATATTAACTTTAAATTTCAAATTAAACAAATTTCCAGATTGGTATTATATTCTTTCGTTAAGTTTTACCTACAAATATGGATTATTTCCTCAAACTACACCCATAAAACAATAATGACACAAAACATGGTTCTATTAACCAAAACTTAATTTTTAAAAATTATTAATTTTTTTTAAAAATAAACTACCTTAAATATTAAATAAAAGTGATGACTAACTTTTCTTACCTAATTCGTTAAGTATACAAAAATAATATGGGTGATTTTTGAAAGAAAATGAAATATATGAGTCATTTTGTGTGATTTAAAAATACGTGGGTGATTTTTGTAATAAAAGTTGGCTAGATTTTCACCCCGTATCAAAATTGGTTTAATGTGAAATAGTTTGTGCATCAAATAGTAATTTTTAAGTATGTATTATTTTTGGTTCATACCTTATAGTTGATATTATTTTTGATCATTTTTCCTATAAAATATATATTATGTGTATATTTTAGCTTATCTTCTAGGGTTTAATATTTTATTACATTTTCCTTATTTAACGTTACCGTTATGGACAATATTATATATATATATATATATATATATATTTATTGTTATATCAATAAAGCAAGTTATTTTGTATACAATACCTAAGAATTATATTTTTATACTTTGTAGTTAATTGCCTGCTCTATATGCACCGGGCATGTAATATGTAGTTTAGAAACACTAAACTAGAAAATAATAGCGACAAGTGCGGAGTAAAATTTGGAACAAAAATATTTGTGTATCTCGTAAATCAAGCAATCTCAATTATGATTGCTTATGCTCATTTCTAGGATATTTAAGCAGAAAACCAGATACCAAAAAGCAAGGCTCTCCACATTTCCACCGTACACTCGTACAATATATTAGTGTGATTAGTATTAATGTGATGTTAATTGCTATTGGTAAATTCTGATATTTTACCATTACAGTTGAATTTTCGTTTTTATTATTCCGTTATTGGCGTTAGAATTTTGTTTTTTCAATTTTGTAGTTACTTGGTTATATTATTACGTTGTTAGATTTCCGTATGGATAATATAACTTGTAAATAAGAAATTAACGAAATTAAAATAACACAACTCGTTTGAAGATGATATATATTACGATTCAAAAGAAAAAAAATCACATAAATCTCGCTACTAACGAAAGTTCGTTGAACCCCTTTGTTGTTCTTGGGTCGTTCTCCACGATGGGTCACATTTTCTGTGGACACCTAGGACAAGAACATGTTGTATAATTGTCCAATGTCCTCTGCCGTTGGATTTCCTCCGCGCCGTTGACGTCGGTCCAGCCACGTGCCGATGAGAATGTGACATTAAACCGCAAAAGATCTTGTAAGTTGGGCACCTTCTTCAATCCAAGACGACGGTCGACGACTTGTACCGAGTTCATGGAGGATTGCTCCGGAATTACAAATCATAGTGCATAACTGTTACACGTAATGTCCAAATTTTTTAATTTTTATTATTTCTTATTTTATTTATTTATTTATTTTATGTTTTTTCTTTAAGTCAAACAATTATTACCGGGTTGACCTTTTAGGCGATACTAGTATCGTAAATTCCGTCAAAATGACATACCAACAGGCCCATCAAGACAGTCTCGCTTTGGGCCCATCAGGATAGGCCCGCTGGGCTCATCAAAGGAGAGGCAGCTAGGGGAACCCTAATTGTAACCCTAGCCACACCCTCTCTTTCCCCTTCTCTTTCCTTCTATTCTAAGTCGTCTATCCTCTGCTTCTTTCTTCCCCCAACGCCAAGGAAGGCGCCTCGCCTACAGCCTGCACAGCAGCCGCCACCGTCCCCTCTGGAGTCAAACCGTTGCCTCAGGTCCGACGCCAAGGGAGATGTCTCGACACCGCCTGCACCGTCCTCTCGTTCCACCTGCTACGGCCGCTGTGCCTTCTTCCAGTATGCCTCCAGATCTGATCCGAGGGAGGGCTGTGCGAGGGCTGCGTGAGGACTGCGCTAGGGCTCGTTTCGTTCCGCCTCCAGGGACCGTCGCAGAAGATGCTGCAGCCGCCGTCCACCGCGAACTCCGCCTGGGGCTACTGGGTCTTCGTTGCAGTGACAACAACTTCCTCCCTCCCTCACAACACCGCCATCTCCTTCTTGCTTCATCTCAGGCCGCGCCAAGCCTCTCCGGTTTCGCCTCAGACCAACGCCGGCCCGTCGCTATTGTGGCCGTCCTTCGCCGAGAACGAAGGTCCAGCCTTGCCGCCACCCTCTCCGACCGCCAGTGATGAGCCGTTAACTAGAAAATCAATACTCTTCTTCTTCTTCCGTCGTGTGAGTTTCTTGTGCTTTGTGTTAGAATCCCGAGTTACGATTTGGAGATTGCGATTTGAATCCTGATTCATATTATGTATATTTTTTTATGGTATTTATTATGTTGAAGGTCTGCTGAAAGTTTCGGTTGTATGCTCTAATTGAAGTTAGAAAGAATGTCAGTTTACGGAAGGTTGATATATAGAGTGGTTGTGATGGTATGGGTAGTATGAGTTGTTGAAGAAGGTTGTGAGTTGGTATGAAAATGAATGTTGTATGAAAATATTAGATGGATGATTGTGGGCTAGCAAGGAGGACGAGTTAAACGTCATATTAATGATCTAAGGTAGCTTAGCTTCATTTATAGTATTTGAGCAAAGACATGGGTGCAAGTTGCTTAAAGTATTGTAAGAACTTATGTGGAGGAATTATGTTGGTATTCTATAATTGGAGTTTGGTAACTTGTAGTTGGAATGAGTTTTCTTGTTCTTTTGTTTTTAACCTTGTGTGTTGTTAGGATGATATATTTATGTCGGTTGGTTTTAGTGATACATATTTTGGACTTTAGGTCATACTATCTAGGAGTTGACATGACTTGGTATGTTTAGGTGTTACTCGGAAATTTTGGGATTTTATGGTAACATTAGTTGACCTTAGTCTGGATAAAGAGCTTGTAAGTCGGAAAAGCCTTCAAACTCAGTGGAACCTTTCTTTTAGTGTTGGATATCAGATATTGGTTTAAAAGAAGTTTAGGAGTCTTTCTATAACTTTTAGGGTTGTTCGGACCTAGGGGTAAAATTGTCTTTTCATCAAGTAAGGCTGGTTTAGTGTTCTCTCAGATGATTTTTATTAACTTAGAAGTGAAAACTTCTAAGGCATTGGATAAGTTATTGATACAAGTTTCATTTTATGATCAGATAGTTGAGATTAGACTCATATGGAGTCAAGGGATGTTGTTGATCGAACTTGACTTGATACAGGTAAGTCTTCGGACTTACTTAGCTCGTATTCTCTGTATTAGTTTCAATGCGTGTTTGGTGGTGTGTGTTTATTGTTTATGTGTGTGTTTATTGCTTATGTTATAACATCTAAACCGGTAATAGGACCACCGACTTTATATGTTTATATTTTGCCCAAGTGTATGATAACGGGCGGTGACCGCTTGTCCAGTCCAAAATGGGGATGACTGGGAGGTGCCTTGCGACCAGCCAATCGGGTGATGCTGATCCGCATCAAGTACAAACCCGTATGGTGAAAGGGGACAAGGGCGAGATCTTTAAGATTCTCGTGTCACAAAAGAAGTTGAATTAGAATGGGATATGACCTAATAATAAAAAGATAATAAATCGGATTGTGTGTTTTGGAACATGTTGTGTGTTTATGATGCCTTATGTGTGTGTGTGTGTGCCAATACCATGATTCTAATGCCTTGAATGCTAGCTAACGGTTTTATACCGATATTGTTGTAGTTGACTTGCAGGTTAGGGATGCGGCCGAGAGATCCGGAAGAGTGGGCAGCCGGGGTCCGTACATTTTAGGATGGGTTTTGGGGGTTGTTTTTATGTATTGTTTAGGGTATTATGTATGTCGCGTGTATGGCGGTTGCCTTTAGCGTTGTATCTCGGCTGAAGTCATTCGTTGTTTTCTTTTGGGGTTCATATCATTGCATTAAAATGAATTTCAGTTTTGCCTTTATTTGTGTCTTGTTGTAAGATCCAGTGAAATTGTTGTCAGGCTAAGGGTCGGGACCCATTGTGAGGTCCTAACCCGTAGCGCTCCGAATCCCGTGGATTCGGGATGTTACAAAGTGGTATCAGAGTCCTAGGTTGACAACAATGGCACTCGCAATCTTCTAAAGGCCGAATAGAGGGAAATAGAGCCCTCAAGGATTCTAAGTTTAAAATGATTTTTCGTTTTCAAAATCACATGCATGAGTCGGGGTAGAATGTACGGACCACCACTCCTTCCGCGGATCTCGGCAGCTTAGTTTATTGGATTTTGATATGTATATATGTATATATAGATATGGATATGAGGTTTGTTGTTATGCATGATGTAATTGATGTATATCTTTGTGATTGTAAGTTGCATGATGAATTGAATATATGTGTATAGTTATATATGTGGACGGTTATATGTTTTGGGACTTTATATTGTTGATGGAATGCTGGATTTGTTATGTTGGTAGTTACATGGGCTTAGGACTTATATAGTTGTATATAAGTACTCTTATTATATATAGTAGCATATGAAGTTATGAGACCTTTTAGCTAAGATGATAGTAAGATATCATCATCTTTGGACGACGTCGTTTGACTTAGGACAGTGTACATACGATGACGAATATGGTCCCGTATCGAGTTTGTGTGTTACGTTCGGACGAATACCTTGGAGTTTCTTGTATTCCTTTAAGCGGATGTCGAAGAGGAGGATTAAAGATGACGTAAATGAAGGACAAACAAGTAGAAGGAAACTCGAGACAACTTAAGAGAAATCGAGATGGGAGCAATACAAGTGAAGGAAGTAACATTAAGGTGTGGAGATGGTTCCCAAGAAGTAACGATTGAACAAAAATGAAGCAAACTAGAGGTAGCAACTTAAGAAGGGCATTCGAAGTGTCGTGCCGATAAACGGAGGACGTGGTTTAAGTGAATAGGATTACCAAAGTGGCAATCCAATCAAAGCAAGTTGCCTAGGCGCTCCTAAGCGTTGGAGTCAAGATGAGAAGAGTGATCGAACCATTTACTAAAGGTTTAAGATACCGTAAGTTAAGCTTACGAGGTACCAATAAGTGAAGTGTCAACAATACTAGAGTTATGAGAGGAAGAGCATGGTGGGGATTCACGTGGAGATGACTGACTTCCGTTATGACGATAAGGCTAAGAAACGCCAAGAAGGAGGAAGTGTGTATAAATGATGATCCCAAGAAGATGAGTGACGCAATAAGGAGCTTGAGCTTTGAAGAGACTTAAGATACCAACCAAGAGGAACGCGAGTGGATGCTAGCTAGGGCTATAATATTTGGGAAGCTTCTCTTGAAAGACATTAAGGAAGGATGATTAAGCCATTGAAAGGGAGTTATATGAAACAACAAGGCAAAGAAGATATAGTTACCTTATAAAGAAGAGAAAGCATGAAAGGAAGAAAGAACTAACGGAGTTTAGGGTAGAGTACCCCGAGGAGGGTAGTCCTCCTGAGAATGGTGATATGAGAAGTGTAGTAGAATAATAAGCCGTTGACTTCGGAGAAGGTCAGATACAAGTTAATCGGTGACAACTGAGAACGCACAGGTGCGAGTTGTCTATTGATGAGTGTAGAGGGGATGAGTAAACACGATTATGAGATCATGAAGAGGGGTAACAAGGACGTGGAATATTCGGGGTGGTTGAATGTCGGCAATAAAGAGGTATATCAAGGGAAGTGCAAATGTCTTAATCATGTAGCAAATTATCGATTCCAGCAAGTGATAGTAACGTACCGTGTGGAGAAGGATTGTAACGAACTGGTGCGACCTTTGTAGGTCATGGAATTGACATATGAAAGAACGACACAAATTATAAGTTTTAAAGTTTGACCACGGTAAAGGGGAAGTAGTGAATCAAGAAGAAGGTAATATGTCATGGAGGAGGTACGTAAATGAGAGTATAATAAGATGATGCATAGTATATTCGTCCTAATGAAACGAATGGTATGTTTTTGCAAGCAAAAGCTGAGTCAGATGTTTCAGACTCACACGGAAGAACCATGGTGGCTATGACGTGAAAGGGAGGACCTAGATAAGGGCAATGTTGCGAGCTTAAAGTTTATGATGCTAGCATTAGAGAAGTAATGAGTAGGATATTTCAGTGATTTTAGAAGGGAATTTCTTCTAGCATTTTCACGGGACATATTTCAGTGATTTTAGAAGGATATTTCGAGGTTAGAGCCTCTGCGGTTGTTGACGTTACCTAAGGGAATGAAGTGTAAATTTTTTTACGCCAACTTGAAGAAAAGATGTCTATGGTGAAATCTTATTTAGAAGACGAAGAGATCCTCCCATATGTTGGGATGCCTTGGAGAGCGAAGAAAAGTGAGAAACCTTATAAGATTTTTACAATCATGCATCAAAGAAGGAAAATGAGATTAAGATAAAGGAATACTTAAATAAGGCTACAAGAGTCGGAAGACTCGAGCAAGTCTCTCGAGTTCAAGAGATGAGGGATCTCTAAAAGAGGACGGTAAACATTGTAGTTAAAGATGGAACCATACACGTGTTTAAAGGACGTTACCCCAACATATCAGGGTAGATCATTAGTAGCAGGACCACTTGTAAAGTGATAAGACAAGATTGTGTCGGTTATTACGATATGTGATTGGAAGAAAAAAGATAAAACCTGAGTTATCACGGATTCCAATACGTCAGAATGTGGAATTTTCCACTAAGGTCGAGCGTGATTTAAATCCGATGTTTAAGGCGCCGTATGGATTAACACTTGTGTAGAGACATGAGTTGTGGAAACAAGTGAAGGAGGAACTGCAAGAACTTAGCTATAAGATTTCATTAGAATTAGTGAAATGTCATAGAGAACACTAAACGTTATCTAGAACTCTTGATTTGAAGTTGTTATGAGAACACTAGTTTGCGAGAGGAGAGACGGATATCTCCGTTTGTACATCGATTACAATGAGCCGAATGAGATAACAATAAAGAACAAGAATCCCTCACCACAGATTGATACTCTACTCGACCTTTTTGAAAGGGTTATTAGTCTCTTTCAAGAATGGTTTTAGGTCAGATTGTCATCAAATGAGAATCCGAGATTGGGATATTGCAAATACGGCATTCCGGACAAACCATGATCACAATGAGTTGTAGCGATTCCATATGGGCTAACTAATGCCCCGGATAAGATATTTTGGTCTACTCGCGAAGAAGAGAGAAGTTGTATGACAAGTTATCTTGGGATGACAACCCTCAAAGGACGTGAAAGAAGTTACAAGGTTTCCGGGATGTTGATCATTACCGGATTTGTGGAGAGATTTTCCAAAGTAACACCATCTATGACTAACCTACTCCGGATGACAATGAAGTTTTGAGTGGGACAATGATTGACAATGGAGTTGTTAAGAGCTAAGAGGAGATTCATTGGTGCAACTGTTTTGAAATTGACTCGAGGTTTGATGTGTTTTAAGGGTACAAGGGATTCTCCGAGACAAGGTCTTGATTGAGTGTTTAGAAACGATGTAAGAATAATGGCATGTGTCTCGTTAGTATAAGCGGTGTGAAGTAAAGCACTTCCTTCATGACTTTGAACTTGCAACAAGAATTGAGAATACATAACATCAAAATTTTGGTTCGACAAGAACCAAAGCCGACAATGTAAATTGGAATTTGATCTTCTTTGTTAGAGACAAGCAAAGAAGAAACATATGGAAAAGATGTATAGAGAAAGATCCGAGAAGGAGATTAAGGTATCGTTTTACGGACCTTTTTGAGAGATGAGAACAAGTCAGATGTGTTTACAGTTTGGTGTTGCCACCAAGAGTGGAGAGTGTTTTATGATGTTTTTATTGTACCAATCATGGGAGTATATACAATACACGAGTTATGATGTTAGTCGTGATGATCTAGCGGTAGACGAGGAGCCAATGAGGCTACCGGGAGGGCATGTTATAGTATCTTTGGTCGGGTTTTGCAAGGAGCTAGTTGCATCGATATGGCCGGTGGTTAGATTTTATGTGCTTCTGCAAGTTTAGGTATTTTGTGCCCGAGCGGGAATATGTTGGGTGATGGGGTAGATCTTGATGTTTTGTGTTGTATGGGTTTCGTGTGAGTATGTTGGGTGCCTTGTGAGACCTTGTGATGGTATATGAGTATGTTTTGGGTTATTAAGTAGAGAGTTATAACGTTTATGGTTTTTGAGTTGTTCCTGAGGTAGTATGCTTGTGAGTTCGACGTTTAGCAAGTTTCGGGACGAAACTTGTTTTTAGGGGGATCAGATGTAATGTCCAAATTTTTTAATTTTTATTATTTCTTATTTTATTTATTTATTTATTTTATGTTTTTTCTTTAAGTCAAACAATTATTACCGGGTTGACCTTTTAGGCGATACTAGTATCGTAAATTCCGTCAAAATGACATACCAATAGGCCCATCAAGACAATCTCGCTTTGGGCCCATCAGGATAGGCCCGCTGGGCTCATCAAAGGAGAGGCAGCTAGGGGAACCCTAAATGTAACCCTAGCCACACCCTCTCTTCCCCCTTCTCTTTCCTTCTATTCTAAGTCATCTATCCTCTGCTTCTTTCTTCCCCCAACGCCAAGGAAGGCGCCTCGCCTACAGCCTGCACAGCAGCCGCCACCGTCCCCTCTGGAGTCAAACCGTTGCCTCAGGTCCGACGCCAAGGGAGATGTCTCGACACCGCCTGCACCGTCCTCTCGTTCCACCTGCTACGGCCGCTGTGCCTTCTTCCAGTATGCCTCCAGATCTGATCCGAGGGAGGGCTGTGCGAGGGCTGCGTGAGGACTGCGCTAGGGCTCGTTTCGTTCCGCCTCCAGGGACCGTCGCAGAAGATGCTGCAGCCGCCGTCCACCGCGAACTCCGCATGGGGATACTGGGTCTTCGTTGCAGTGACAACAACTTCCTCCCTCCCTCACAACACCGCCATCTCCTTCTTGCTTAATCTCAGGCCGCGCCAAGCCTCTCCGGTTTCGCCTCAGACCAACGCCGGCCCGTCGCTGTTGTGGCCGTCCTTCGCCGAGAACGAAGGTCCAGCCTTGCCGCCACCCTCTCCGACCGCCAGTGATGAGCCGTTAACTAGAAAATCAATACTCTTCTTCTTCTTCCGTCGTGTGAGTTTCTTGTGCTTTGTGTTAGAATCCCGAGTTACGATTTGGAGATTGCGATTTGAATCCTGATTCATATTATGTATATTTTTTTATGGTATTTATTATGTTGAAGGTCTGCTGAAAGTTTCGGTTGTATGCTCTAATTGAAGTTAGAAAGAATGTCAGTTTACGGAAGGTTGATATATAGAGTGGTTGTGATGGTATGGGTAGTATGAGTTGTTGAAGAAGGTTGTGAGTTGGTATGAAAATGAATGTTGTATGAAAATATTAGATGGATGATTGTGGGCTAGCAAGGAGGACGAGTTAAACGTCATATTAATGATCTAAGGTAGCTTAGCTTCATTTATAGTATTTGAGCAAAGACATGGGTGCAAGTTGCTTAAAGTATTGTAAGAACTTATGTGGAGGAATTATGTTGGTATTCTATAATTGGAGTTTGGTAACTTGTAGTTGGAATGAGTTTTCTTGTTCTTTTGTTTTTAACCTTGTGTGTTGTTAGGATGATATATTTATGTCGGTTGGTTTTAGTGATACATATTTTGGACTTTAGGTCATCCTATCTAGGAGTTGACATGACTTGGTATGTTTAGGTGTTACTCGGAAATTTTGGGATTTTATGGTAACATTAGTTGACCTTAGTCTGGATAAAGAGCTTGTAAGTCGGAAAAGCCTTCAAACTCAGTGGAACCTTTCTTTTAGTGTTGGATATCAGATATTGGTTTAAAAGAAGTTTAGGAGTCTTTCTATAACTTGTAGGGTTGTTCGGACCTAGGGGTAAAATTGTCTTTTCATCAAGTAAGGCTGGTTTAGTGTTCTCTCAGATGATTTTTATTAACTTAGAAGTGAAAACTTCTAAGGCATTGGATAAGTTATTGATACAAGTTTCATTTTATGATCAGATAGTTGAGATTAGACTCATATGGAGTCAAGGGATGTTGTTGATCGAACTTGACTTGATACAGGTAAGTCTTCGGACTTACTTAGCTCGTATTCTCTGTATTAGTTTCAATGCGTGTTTGGTGGTGTGTGTTTATTGTTTATGTGTGTGTTTATTGCTTATGTTATAACATCTAAACCGGTAATAGGACCACCGACTTTATATGTTTATATTTGGCCCAAGTGTATGATAACGGGCGGTGACCGCTTGTCCAGTCCAAAATGGGGATGACTGGGAGGTGCCTTGCGACCAGCCAATCGGGTGATGCTGATCCGCATCAAGTACAAACCCGTATGGTGAAAGGGGACAAGGGCGAGATCTTTAAGATTCTCGTGTCACAAAAGAAGTTGAATTAGAACGGGATATGACCTAATAATAAAAAGATAATAAATCGGATTGTGTGTTTTGGAACATGTTGTGTGTTTATGATGCCTTATGTGTGTGTGTGCCAATATCATGATTCTAATACTTGGAATGCTAGCTAACGGTTTTATACCGATATTGTTGTAGTTGACTTGCAGGTTAGGGATGCGGCCGAGAGATCCGGAAGAGTGGGCAGCCGGGGTCCGTACATTTTAGGATGGGTTTTGGGTGGAGTCTTGTAGATATAATTATGTATTGTATGTTTTCGATGTTTGGTCGTTTGAGTTGTTGACTCGGCTGTAGTCTTTTGTTTATATGGTTTTGGGGTTCATATCATTGCATTAAAATGTATTTCGTTTTTGCCTTTATTTGTGTCTTGTTGTAAGATCCGGTGAAATTGTTGTCAGGCTAAGGGTCGGGACCCATTGTGAGGTCTCCGCCCGTAGCGCCCCGAGTCCCGCGGATTTGGGGTGTTACAAAAGTGGTATCAGAGCCCTAGGTTGACAACAATGGCACTCGCAATCTTCTAAAGGCCGAATAAGGAATAAACAGAACCCCGCTGGTTCTGAGTTTTCGTTTTCAAAATCACATGCATGAGTCGGGGTAGAATGTACGGACCACCACTCCTTCCGCAGATCTCGGCAGCTTAGTTTATTGGATTTTGATATGTATATATGTATATATAGATATGGATATGAGGTTTGTAGTTATGCATGATGGAATTGATGTGTATCTTTGTGATTGTAAGTTGCATGATGAAATGAATATATGTGTATAGTTATATATGTGGACGGTTATACATGTTAGACCTTGTTTTGATGTAATGAATTACCGGATGTGTTGTATTAGTAGTTAAGTGGTATGAACTTAGGACTTAGATAACTATGTATAAGTATTCTTATTATATATAGTAGCATATGAAGTTATGAGACCTTTTAGCTAAGATGATAGTAAGATATCATCATCTTTGGAGGACGTTGTTTGACTTAGGATAGTGTACATACGATGACGAATATGGTCCAGTATCGAGTTTGTGTGTTACGTTCGGACGAATACCTTGGAGATTCTTGTACTCCTTTAAGCGGATGTCGAAGAGGAGGATTAAAGATGACATAAATGAAGGACAAACAAGTAGAAGGAAACTCGAGACAACTTAAGAGAAATCGAGATGGGAGCAATACAAGTGAAGGAAGTAACATTAAGGTGTGGAGATGGTTCCCAAGAAGTAACGATTGAACAACAATGAAGCAAACTAGAGGTAGCAACTTAAGAAGGGCATTCGAAGTGTCGTGCCGATAAACGGAGGACGTGGATTAAGTGAATAGGATTACCAAAGTGGCAATCCAATCAAAGCAAGTTGCCTAGGCGCTCCTAAGCGTTGGAGTCAAGATGAGAAGAGTGATCGAACCATTTACTAAAGGTTTAAGATACCGTAAGTTAAGCTTACGAGGTACCAATAAGTGAAGTGTCAACAATACTAGAGTTATGAGAGGAAGAGCATGGTGGGGATTCACGTGGAGATGACTGACTTCCGTTATGACGATAAGGCTAAGAAACGCCAAGAAGGAGGAAGTGTGTATAAATGATGATCCCAAGAAGATGAGTGACGCAATAAGGAGCTTGAGCTTTGAAGAGACTTAAGATACCAACCAAGAGGAACGCGAGTGGATGCTAGCTAGGGCTATAATATTTGGGAAGCTTCTCTTGAAAGACATTAAGGAAGGATGATTAAGCCATTGAAAGGGAGTTATATGAAACAACAAGGCAAAGAAGATATAGTTACCTTATAAAGAAGAGAAAGCATGAAAGGAAGAAAGAACTAACGGAGTTTAGGGTAGAGTACCCCGAGGAGGGTAGTCCTCCTGAGAATGGTGATATGAGAAGTGTAGTAGAATAATAAGCCGTTGACTTCGGAGAAGGTCAGATACAAGTTAATCGGTGACAACTGAGAACGCACAGGTGCGAGTTGTCTATTGATGAGTGTAGAGGGGATGAGTAAACACGATTATGAGATCATGAAGAGGGGTAACAAGGACGTGGAATATTCGGGGTGGTTGAATGTCGGCAATAAAGAGGTATATCAAGGGAAGTGCAAATGTCTTAATCATGTAGCAAATTATCGATTCCAGCAAGTGATAGTAACGTACCGTGTGGAGAAGGATTGTAACGAACTGGTGCGACCTTTGTAGGTCATGGAATTGACATATGAAAGAACGACACAAATTATAAGTTTTAAAGTTTGACCACGGTAAAGGGGAAGTAGTGAATCAAGAAGAAGGTAATATGTCATGGAGGAGGTACGTAAATGAGAGTATAATAAGATGATGCATAGTATATTCGTCCTAATGAAACGAATGGTATGTTTTTGCAAGCAAAAGCTGAGTCAGATGTTTCAGACTCACACGGAAGAACCATGGTGGCTATGACGTGAAAGGGAGGACCTAGATAAGGGCAATGTTGCGAGCTTAAAGTTTATGATGCTAGCATTAGAGAAGTAATGAGTAGGATATTTCAGTGATTTTAGAAGGGAATTTCTTCTAGCATTTTCACGGGACATATT
>BSUD01000007.1:94377461-94418819 GCA_033239045.1 Fagopyrum esculentum | reverse complement strand
TTTGAATCCTGATTCATATTATGTATATTTTTTTATGGTATTTATTATGTTGAAGGTCTGCTGAAAGTTTCGGTTGTATGCTCTAATTGAAGTTAGAAAGAATGTCAGTTTACGGAAGGTTGATATATAGAGTGGTTGTGATGGTATGGGTAGTATGAGTTGTTGAAGAAGGTTGTGAGTTGGTATGAAAATGAATGTTGTATGAAAATATTAGATGGATGATTGTGGGCTAGCAAGGAGGACGAGTTAAACGTCATATTAATGATCTAAGGTAGCTTAGCTTCATTTATAGTATTTGAGCAAAGACATGGGTGCAAGTTGCTTAAAGTATTGTAAGAACTTATGTGGAGGAATTATGTTGGTATTCTATAATTGGAGTTTGGTAACTTGTAGTTGGAATGAGTTTTCTTGTTCTTTTGTTTTTAACCTTGTGTGTTGTTAGGATGATATATTTATGTCGGTTGGTTTTAGTGATACATATTTTGGACTTTAGGTCATCCTATCTAGGAGTTTACATGACTTGGTATGTTTAGGTGTTACTCGGAAATTTTGGGATTTTATGGTAACATTAGTTGACCTTAGTCTGGATAAAGAGCTTGTAAGTCGGAAAAGCCTTCAAACTCAGTGGAACCTTTCTTTTAGTGTTGGATATCAGATATTGGTTTAAAAGAAGTTTAGGAGTCTTTCTATAACTTTTAGGGTTGTTCGGACCTAGGGGTAAAATTGTCTTTTCATCAAGTAAGGCTGGTTTAGTGTTCTCTCAGATGATTTTTATTAACTTAGAAGTGAAAACTTCTAAGGCATTGGATAAGTTATTGATACAAGTTTCATTTTATGATTAGATAGTTGAGATTAGACTCATATGGAGTCAAGGGATGTTGTTGATCGAACTTGACTTGATACAGGTAAGTCTTCGGACTTACTTAGCTCGTATTCTCTGTATTAGTTTCAATGTGTGTTGGGTGGTGTGTGTTTATTGTTTATTGTTTATAATAACTAAACCGGAATTAGGATTACCGACCTTTATATTATTTTGGCTCAAGTGTATGATAAGGGGCGGTGACATCATCTGCCTAGCTCTTGCGAGAGTCTAGGAGGTTCTCGGCGACTAGCCGTGCTGGTTAGACGGTCGGAGGCATCCGTACCGTTCCATGCCGGAAATAGGGACCGAGGTGGGACCACGGTGGTCTCGTGTCACAAAAGAAGTTGAATTAGAATGGGATATGACCTAATAATAAAAAGATAATAAACCGGATTGTGTGCTTTTCAGTATATTGTGTGCTATGTTGATTTACGTGTGTTTGTGCCTTTCCTAATAGAGAAGACCGAAGTTTGTTGTTGCATTCTTTCGGGTTTCTCATCATTTGCTTTAAAAAAATATTTACGTTTTTGCCTTTATTTGTTCCATGTTGGAAAGGTCAGGTGAAATTGTTGTCAGGCTAAGGGTCGGGACCCATTGTGAGGTCCTAACCCGTAGCGCTCCGAATCCCGTGGATTCGGGATGTTACAAAGTGGTATCAGAGTCCTAGGTTGACAACAATGGCACTCGCAATCTTCTAAAGGCCGAATAGAGGGAAATAGAGCCCTCAAGGATTCTAAGTTTAAAATGATTTTTCGTTTTCAAAATCACATGCATGAGTCGGGGTAGAATGTACGGACCACCACTCCTTCCGCGGATCTCGGCAGCTTAGTTTATTGGATTTTGATATGTATATATGTATATATAGATATGGATATGAGGTTTGTTGTTATGCATGATGTAATTGATGTATATCTTTGTGATTGTAAGTTGCATGATGAATTGAATATATGTGTATAGTTATATATGTGGACGGTTATATGTTTTGGGACTTTAGGTGCTGAATTTGTTATGTTGGTAGTTACATGGGCTTAGGACTTATATAGTTGTATATAAGTACTCTTATTATATATAGTAGCATATGAAGTTATGAGACCTTTTAGCTAAGATGATAGTAAGATATCATCATCTTTGGACGACGTCGTTTGACTTAGGACAGTGTACATACGATGACGAATATGGTCCCGTATCGAGTTTGTGTGTTACGTTCGGACGAATACCTTGGAGTTTCTTGTATTCCTTTAAGCGGATGTCGAAGAGGAGGATTAAAGATGACGTAAATGAAGGACAAACAAGTAGAAGGAAACTCGAGACAACTTAAGAGAAATCGAGATGGGAGCAATACAAGTGAAGGAAGTAACATTAAGGTGTGGAGATGGTTCCCAAGAAGTAACGATTGAACAAAAATGAAGCAAACTAGAGGTAGCAACTTAAGAAGGGCATTCGAAGTGTCGTGCCGATAAACGGAGGACGTGGTTTAAGTGAATAGGATTACCAAAGTGGCAATCCAATCAAAGCAAGTTGCCTAGGCGCTCCTAAGCGTTGGAGTCAAGATGAGAAGAGTGATCGAACCATTTACTAAAGGTTTAAGATACCGTAAGTTAAGCTTACGAGGTACCAATAAGTGAAGTGTCAACAATACTAGAGTTATGAGAGGAAGAGCATGGTGGGGATTCACGTGGAGATGACTGACTTCCGTTATGACGATAAGGCTAAGAAACGCCAAGAAGGAGGAAGTGTGTATAAATGATGATCCCAAGAAGATGAGTGACGCAATAAGGAGCTTGAGCTTTGAAGAGACTTAAGATACCAACCAAGAGGAACGCGAGTGGATGCTAGCTAGGGCTATAATATTTGGGAAGCTTCTCTTGAAAGACATTAAGGAAGGATGATTAAGCCATTGAAAGGGAGTTATATGAAACAACAAGGCAAAGAAGATATAGTTACCTTATAAAGAAGAGAAAGCATGAAAGGAAGAAAGAACTAACGGAGTTTAGGGTAGAGTACCCCGAGGAGGGTAGTCCTCCTGAGAATGGTGATATGAGAAGTGTAGTAGAATAATAAGCCGTTGACTTCGGAGAAGGTCAGATACAAGTTAATCGGTGACAACTGAGAACGCACAGGTGCGAGTTGTCTATTGATGAGTGTAGAGGGGATGAGTAAACACGATTATGAGATCATGAAGAGGGGTAACAAGGACGTGGAATATTCGGGGTGGTTGAATGTCGGCAATAAAGAGGTATATCAAGGGAAGTGCAAATGTCTTAATCATGTAGCAAATTATCGATTCCAGCAAGTGATAGTAACGTACCGTGTGGAGAAGGATTGTAACGAACTGGTGCGACCTTTGTAGGTCATGGAATTGACATATGAAAGAACGACACAAATTATAAGTTTTAAAGTTTGACCACGGTAAAGGGGAAGTAGTGAATCAAGAAGAAGGTAATATGTCATGGAGGAGGTACGTAAATGAGAGTATAATAAGATGATGCATAGTATATTCGTCCTAATGAAACGAATGGTATGTTTTTGCAAGCAAAAGCTGAGTCAGATGTTTCAGACTCACACGGAAGAACCATGGTGGCTATGACGTGAAAGGGAGGACCTAGATAAGGGCAATGTTGCGAGCTTAAAGTTTATGATGCTAGCATTAGAGAAGTAATGAGTAGGATATTTCAGTGATTTTAGAAGGGAATTTCTTCTAGCATTTTCACGGGACATATTGGTATGGTTGTGAAGTTCATGAAATAGCAAGAGATGCTTAAGGTGACCAACAAGAGTAAGAGAAGACCGAAGTTTTGAGTTGGATGTCAAATGAGATGGACGATAAGTACATGAAAGATCGAGGTTAGAGCCTCTGCGGTTGTTGACGTTACCTAAGGGAATGAAGTGTAAATTTTTTTACGCCAACTTGAAGAAAAGATGTCTATGGTGAAATCTTATTTAGAAGACGAAGAGATCCTCCCATATGTTGGGATGCCTTGGAGAGCGAAGAAAAGTGAGAAACCTTATAAGATTTTTACAATCATGCATCAAAGAAGGAAAATGAGATTAAGATAAAGGAATACTTAAATAAGGCTACAAGAGTCGGAAGACTCGAGCAAGTCTCTCGAGTTCAAGAGATGAGGGATCTCTAAAAGAGGACGGTAAACATTGTAGTTAAAGATGGAACCATACACGTGTTTAAAGGACGTTACCCCAACATATCAGGGTAGATCATTAGTAGCAGGACCACTTGTAAAGTGATAAGACAAGATTGTGTCGGTTATTACGATATGTGATTGGAAGAAAAAAGATAAAACCTGAGTTATCACGGATTCCAATACGTCAGAATGTGGAATTTTCCACTAAGGTCGAGCGTGATTTAAATCCGATGTTTAAGGCGCCGTATGGATTAACACTTGTGTAGAGACATGAGTTGTGGAAACAAGTGAAGGAGGAACTGCAAGAACTTAGCTATAAGATTTCATTAGAATTAGTGAAATGTCATAGAGAACACTAAACGTTATCTAGAACTCTTGATTTGAAGTTGTTATGAGAACACTAGTTTGCGAGAGGAGAGACGGATATCTCCGTTTGTACATCGATTACAATGAGCCGAATGAGATAACAATAAAGAACAAGAATCCCTCACCACAGATTGATACTCTACTCGACCTTTTTGAAAGGGTTATTAGTCTCTTTCAAGAATGGTTTTAGGTCAGATTGTCATCAAATGAGAATCCGAGATTGGGATATTGCAAATACGGCATTCCGGACAAACCATGATCACAATGAGTTGTAGCGATTCCATATGGGCTAACTAATGCCCCGGATAAGATATTTTGGTCTACTCGCGAAGAAGAGAGAAGTTGTATGACAAGTTATCTTGGGATGACAACCCTCAAAGGACGTGAAAGAAGTTACAAGGTTTCCGGGATGTTGATCATTACCGGATTTGTGGAGAGATTTTCCAAAGTAACACCATCTATGACTAACCTACTCCGGATGACAATGAAGTTTTGAGTGGGACAATGATTGACAATGGAGTTGTTAAGAGCTAAGAGGAGATTCATTGGTGCAACTGTTTTGAAATTGACTCGAGGTTTGATGTGTTTTAAGGGTACAAGGGATTCTCCGAGACAAGGTCTTGATTGAGTGTTTAGAAACGATGTAAGAATAATGGCATGTGTCTCGTTAGTATAAGCGGTGTGAAGTAAAGCACTTCCTTCATGACTTTGAACTTGCAACAAGAATTGAGAATACATAACATCAAAATTTTGGTTCGACAAGAACCAAAGCCGACAATGTAAATTGGAATTTGATCTTCTTTGTTAGAGACAAGCAAAGAAGAAACATATGGAAAAGATGTATAGAGAAAGATCCGAGAAGGAGATTAAGGTATCGTTTTACGGACCTTTTTGAGAGATGAGAACAAGTCAGATGTGTTTACAGTTTGGTGTTGCCACCAAGAGTGGAGAGTGTTTTATGATGTTTTTATTGTACCAATCATGGGAGTATATACAATACACGAGTTATGATGTTAGTCGTGATGATCTAGCGGTAGACGAGGAGCCAATGAGGCTACCGGGAGGGCATGTTATAGTATCTTTGGTCGGGTTTTGCAAGGAGCTAGTTGCATCGATATGGCCGGTGGTTAGATTTTATGTGCTTCTGCAAGTTTAGGTATTTTGTGCCCGAGCGGGAATATGTTGGGTGATGGGGTAGATCTTGATGTTTTGTGTTGTATGGGTTTCGTGTGAGTATGTTGGGTGCCTTGTGAGACCTTGTGATGGTATATGAGTATGTTTTGGGTTATTAAGTAGAGAGTTATAACGTTTATGGTTTTTGAGTTGTTCCTGAGGTAGTATGCTTGTGAGTTCGACGTTTAGCAAGTTTCGGGACGAAACTTGTTTTTAGGGGGATCAGATGTAATGTCCAAATTTTTTAATTTTTATTATTTCTTATTTTATTTATTTATTTATTTTATGTTTTTTCTTTAAGTCAAACAATTATTACCGGGTTGACCTTTTAGGCGATACTAGTATCGTAAATTCCGTCAAAATGACATACCAATAGGCCCATCAAGACAATCTCGCTTTGGGCCCATCAGGATAGGCCCGCTGGGCTCATCAAAGGAGAGGCAGCTAGGGGAACCCTAAATGTAACCCTAGCCACACCCTCTCTTCCCCCTTCTCTTTCCTTCTATTCTAAGTCATCTATCCTCTGCTTCTTTCTTCCCCCAACGCCAAGGAAGGCGCCTCGCCTACAGCCTGCACAGCAGCCGCCACCGTCCCCTCTGGAGTCAAACCGTTGCCTCAGGTCCGACGCCAAGGGAGATGTCTCGACACCGCCTGCACCGTCCTCTCGTTCCACCTGCTACGGCCGCTGTGCCTTCTTCCAGTATGCCTCCAGATCTGATCCGAGGGAGGGCTGTGCGAGGGCTGCGTGAGGACTGCGCTAGGGCTCGTTTCGTTCCGCCTCCAGGGACCGTCGCAGAAGATGCTGCAGCCGCCGTCCACCGCGAACTCCGCATGGGGATACTGGGTCTTCGTTGCAGTGACAACAACTTCCTCCCTCCCTCACAACACCGCCATCTCCTTCTTGCTTAATCTCAGGCCGCGCCAAGCCTCTCCGGTTTCGCCTCAGACCAACGCCGGCCCGTCGCTGTTGTGGCCGTCCTTCGCCGAGAACGAAGGTCCAGCCTTGCCGCCACCCTCTCCGACCGCCAGTGATGAGCCGTTAACTAGAAAATCAATACTCTTCTTCTTCTTCCGTCGTGTGAGTTTCTTGTGCTTTGTGTTAGAATCCCGAGTTACGATTTGGAGATTGCGATTTGAATCCTGATTCATATTATGTATATTTTTTTATGGTATTTATTATGTTGAAGGTCTGCTGAAAGTTTCGGTTGTATGCTCTAATTGAAGTTAGAAAGAATGTCAGTTTACGGAAGGTTGATATATAGAGTGGTTGTGATGGTATGGGTAGTATGAGTTGTTGAAGAAGGTTGTGAGTTGGTATGAAAATGAATGTTGTATGAAAATATTAGATGGATGATTGTGGGCTAGCAAGGAGGACGAGTTAAACGTCATATTAATGATCTAAGGTAGCTTAGCTTCATTTATAGTATTTGAGCAAAGACATGGGTGCAAGTTGCTTAAAGTATTGTAAGAACTTATGTGGAGGAATTATGTTGGTATTCTATAATTGGAGTTTGGTAACTTGTAGTTGGAATGAGTTTTCTTGTTCTTTTGTTTTTAACCTTGTGTGTTGTTAGGATGATATATTTATGTCGGTTGGTTTTAGTGATACATATTTTGGACTTTAGGTCATCCTATCTAGGAGTTGACATGACTTGGTATGTTTAGGTGTTACTCGGAAATTTTGGGATTTTATGGTAACATTAGTTGACCTTAGTCTGGATAAAGAGCTTGTAAGTCGGAAAAGCCTTCAAACTCAGTGGAACCTTTCTTTTAGTGTTGGATATCAGATATTGGTTTAAAAGAAGTTTAGGAGTCTTTCTATAACTTGTAGGGTTGTTCGGACCTAGGGGTAAAATTGTCTTTTCATCAAGTAAGGCTGGTTTAGTGTTCTCTCAGATGATTTTTATTAACTTAGAAGTGAAAACTTCTAAGGCATTGGATAAGTTATTGATACAAGTTTCATTTTATGATCAGATAGTTGAGATTAGACTCATATGGAGTCAAGGGATGTTGTTGATCGAACTTGACTTGATACAGGTAAGTCTTCGGACTTACTTAGCTCGTATTCTCTGTATTAGTTTCAATGCGTGTTTGGTGGTGTGTGTTTATTGTTTATGTGTGTGTTTATTGCTTATGTTATAACATCTAAACCGGTAATAGGACCACCGACTTTATATGTTTATATTTGGCCCAAGTGTATGATAACGGGCGGTGACCGCTTGTCCAGTCCAAAATGGGGATGACTGGGAGGTGCCTTGCGACCAGCCAATCGGGTGATGCTGATCCGCATCAAGTACAAACCCGTATGGTGAAAGGGGACAAGGGCGAGATCTTTAAGATTCTCGTGTCACAAAAGAAGTTGAATTAGAACGGGATATGACCTAATAATAAAAAGATAATAAATCGGATTGTGTGTTTTGGAACATGTTGTGTGTTTATGATGCCTTATGTGTGTGTGTGTGCCAATACCATGATTCTAATGCCTTGAATGCTAGCTAACGGTTTTATACCGATATTGTTGTAGTTGACTTGCAGGTTAGGGATGCGGCCGAGAGATCCGGAAGAGTGGGCAGCCGGGGTCCGTACATTTTAGGATGGGTTTTGGGGGTTGTTTTTATGTATTGTTTAGGGTATTATGTATGTCGCGTGTATGGCGGTTGCCTTTAGCGTTGTATCTCGGCTGAAGTCTTTCGTTGTTTTCTTTTGGGGTTCATATCATTGCATTAAAATGAATTTCGGTTTTGCCTTTATTTGTGTCTTGTTGTAAGATCCAGTGAAATTGTTGTCAGGCTAAGGGTCGGGACCCATTGTGAGGTCCTAACCCGTAGCGCTCCGAATCCCGTGGATTCGGGATGTTACAGAGTAAAATCCGAAACTTGTAAAGTGGATAAAAAAACAACCCTAACAAAATCTGAAATGCGGAAAGTCGAAAAATAAAAAAATTAAACCGAAAAAAACCGAAACTCATAAACTCGAAAACTTAAACTCATAAAACCCGAAAAGCGAAACTTGTAGAACCCAAAACTCATAAAATTCAAAACTTGACCTTAAAACTCCTAAAACTATGAATCAAAATGTAATTTACTAAAAAACGTAAAACAAAAAACCCTAAAAGCACCTTAAGTGCATTAAATAT
Source organism: Fagopyrum esculentum (assembly GCA_033239045.1). NCBI lineage: Eukaryota > Viridiplantae > Streptophyta > Magnoliopsida > Caryophyllales > Polygonaceae > Fagopyrum > Fagopyrum esculentum. The sequence continues at coordinate 94,410,142 of BSUD01000007.1, read as the reverse complement.
GAAAACCGAAACTCGTAAAATCACTTTAATATCATGAAACAAAAAAATAACCCTAGCAAAAACAAAACTCGTAAAGTTAAAAATAGAAGTCTTAAACCAAAAAACTCGAAACTCAAAAACTAAAACTCATAAAATATCGAAAACTAAACTAAGAACCAAAATGCAGTTTACTAAAAAAATTAATAAATTAATAGTACCTTAGATACGGTAACAAATTAAAATTGTTTTAAAAATCCTCTAAGCACAGTTTGGGTTGAGCCTTAGGGTGTGTTTGGTAAGAGATGGAGGTTATATTGAAGATTAATGTAGATGAAATTTAAAAGGGGTTAAATTTTATATGAGATTTATTAGGGATTATTTGATATAAAATAATTTACGTGAAGTTGTTTGGTTGGAGATCTTTTAATAGGTTTAATTGATATTGATTTACAAATTTACACTTATTTTAAGCTTAAATAGGGGTAATAAGTGGAACCCTAATTGATATTTGAAAATTAATCTCCTCTAACCTTGATAATATAAGGTTATTTTTTGGCCCTTTTTAATCCCAATTAATACCTTCTATAATTTTTTTCCATAATCTCCACCTCCATCCAAACACTTACACAAATTTAATCTCTTAAATTTAATCTAAATGAACCTCCTTTAATCTCCAACCAAATACACCCTTAATTAGTGATGTACACTAAATAAGTGAAAATAATTTCCCTCAAAGCAAGACTATTCTTTGGCGGCAAATAATCAATAATGTTGATCTACTTTGTCTAGACAACTTCAATCCCACAACTCTACCAAAAGTTCACAATGAAACATGTAATACATCTGAACCAACAATTTGTAGTTTATTTGTACATATAAACCAAAGGGAAGTATAAAGCTAAGTAAAACCAGTAATCATACTAATGAAGAAGAGCCATTGTCATACAAATTTTCTCATTATCAAATTCTTGCAAGCTGTAAATTCAACATCACCTTCTTCCTACTGTTTACACCTTCTTACTTTCAACACCCCATTGCTTCATAACTGTTTGTTTATTTCTCCCCTTCCCCAAGTTCTCGTACAATTCAACCCTTCTTCAATGCACACCTCTTTTAAACCCATTTTGATCATGATAAGATCAATATCGTGATCGTGGTAATATTAAGATCGTGATAATATCTTTATGATTTAGTTTTCTATAAATTATTAGTCATTATTCTCTTGTAAACACTACTAGAAAAGCGGGCCTAAAGCGACACTTTTAATAGCATTTAGCGACACCTTAAGGTGTCGCAAATATGTTCAGCGACACGTTGAAAGGGTGTCATAATTTCCGCCGTCACAATTGGAAGATGTGTCAATTGCGACACCTTAACATGTCACAGGACATTGCGGCACCTTAACATGCCACTGTAAATTGCGACACCTTAAGATGCCACATTCTATAATAATTTTACGACAAGTATAGCTATCATTGTTTTGAGACATTTGCGACACTTTAACATGACTATCTTCGGTACTTGCTGCTTTTTAACACAACTATTTCTGACACCTCAAGGTGTCGCAATTTACAATTAAATTATAGATAATTTTTTTTTGATTTAACAATACGGTTCTCTGTCTTCGACACCACTTGCAATAATATCAAATGACATGTATATAAAAAAAGGAGAATGCTCAAATACACAAGATTTTCATATTGATCGCTTCACAAACTAGTAGAAATAAAAGAAAATTTTATTATATTAAGAATTCTTGCAAAATATAGTCTCAATCATAAACCTCCTTCAAAGAACATTAGATTAAGATATTGTTTTTACACAATTTGCTTAAAGACACTTTCCTAACTTATTGAGTGTAAGAGAAGAGTGTGACGCCATTGTTGATGCTTCCCTCTTCGAGGTTTGATTTTGTGTAACGTGATCTTGAAGAGCCTAGTTTTTTTTATTGCTTTGTCTCCAGTAAATGATGAGGATGATTAGGTTAGCTAAACCTGAAAGAGCAAGAACAACTGTAGGAAGAAGTAGCAGTTGTGGATAGATAAAGATAATAATTATGTTTGTTGATGACACTATTGATGCATTGAGAAGAAGGTTGAGATTTATAAGAAAGAAATACCTGACAGTGGAATTACCACTGGTTTACTGATTGAATCTGTCAAATGAGGCAATAAAAGTGAATAAACTTGATATACATAACAAATTGGTGATAGTAGTCATATTTAACATATACTAGTTGATTTTTGGTTAATACAGTAGTACTTTGATTATTTTTGTAAAAATAAATATTGGATTAACTTAATTTAAAATTTTTATATATTAAATAATTTTACTTTAATTATTTTTATAAAAATAATCCACGTTACATGCCTAATTAAATAATGTTACTTTTAAGTGTTAGTAGAGCACAAATTATTGAAAAAATGGTAAAACTTTGAATCTGACAGATAAGAGTTGTGAAATGAATGACTACAAACCTCTTCTGCCACTGGGAGTGTCTGCATCGTTGTAGGGCTTGGGAGGAACAACTGGAAGCTCTGAGGTAAAAAGGAATTAGTAAGAGTAATGAAGCATTAGCATTTGTTGATTGAGGAAGGAACAAAATTAAATATAATTGTTTGGCGTGGAAAAGTTTGGAACTGAGAGGAATTTGGTTAGGAGGAAGATCAAAGGGACCATAGACAATGGAGTTACTATCGTGGCAAGTCTGGTTTCTTGTAGTCTCCAAGTGACAAATGCTTGATGATGTCGCCTGCTATGACATAGAGGAAACAAAGTCATGACGTGGGGAACTTTGATGCTCAAAAAACTCAGCATTTACCTCCAAATAGCTTCTCTATTGCAGTGATGAAAGCTTGCTTTACTCTCTCAACAAGAATGCTTAGAAGCTGGAAGCAATCCATCCGGGATAAGTATACGACTTGGAGTTCTGGAGGGTATATCAGGTAATGGGAGTAGGATGCGTCCAACTCGGTTCAAGATGGCCAGATCCCTGGAAAACCAACCTGAAGGACATACAATGAAGTTATCAGAAAATGAAGAAATGAGTTCTTCATTTTGAAAATTGGTCATCTAGTTACATCCTTACCAACAATATCAAAACTCTGTGCCATATGAACAAGAATAATAGACACAAGGAAGTTGTAAAATAAGGGGAGAGTGTGTCAGCACACTAACTTGGAATACCACTTAACATGTTAGAAATGTGAAAAATAAAAATTCTATTGTACGTAATATGAACATGGATTCATACATCAGCTGAGCCTTTAATGATTAGATTATTGGGTGGAAGTGGTACTTCGGTGAGAGAATCCTTGTCATACATCTATCCGCGCATTAAATTATCCTGTCACAGTAATATTTGGTAGAATTAGGAAAAAGCATGTTGCAAGGTGCAACCAAAATCCTTCAAATGTCTTAAGTAGAAAGCATCAAAATCACTATCTATAATGTCTCCCTGAAGGTGTAAACATACTACAACAGACAATTTGCTTGATACATTTGACCGCTTTTAAGACTGTTTGATATATGAACTAGTGGAGTATATGAACCAATGGAGTATCTCCTTTGAGCTCACATAACCATTTAAAACCGTACTTTGCAGTTTTTTCTCAGATGTTCATTTTACTACATGACATTTTGTATTATCATGCCACTTGGTCAATCTGCTCCTATTGCCTTCCCTTTTTTTTCTTAAACTTTGAGGATGCAGATATTATCCAGGGAAATCATACAATAATAATACTGTCATGTTGATGATTCGTGTAACACACAATTAGTAAACAAGAAACCTTCTTTTGATTTGTTATTAAGTTAGCTCCTTGAAGATAGATGCCTTTGCAGTTCAGTCTAATCTCATCTACCTATGAGTTCATCTCAATCATGTCTGAACTATGTATCAGCTTGTTAATCATTAGTTGATCTTAACTTAGTATCAAGCTGGTTTGACGTGCTTATAGAACAAAAGTAACAGTATATCCTTCATTACAGTAAAGTAAACCAATGAGGGCCTGTTCATTTCCCATATCTTGATATCAGTATATCAGATATGAATATCGATATGGATATCAATGATATCGATATGAGATTGATATCTGATATCTGATATCTGTGTTTGGCAATATGATGAAGTATATCAGATATCAACAAACTCGGTATCCATGTTGTAAACCATGTCCTCCACATTCTCATATATGTAATAGAGAAGATGTTTGTAAGAAAAATAAAAGCCAAACCTTGCAAAAGATCAGCAGAGAAAGGTAAAAGGCAAGTGAAGAATGCGGAGGTACAACTCACAGTCACAGAGAAGCAGAAGAGGTTGGAAATGGTGATGAGACTGTGAAGAGAAAAAGGGTAGAGATGGCGGAGAACTTGTTTAGAAAAAGAGAGAGCAGTAACGAGAATTAGGAGAAGAATTGATATCGGTGATTTTGTAGGGATATCAAAATCCATAAATAAGTAAAGTATGTAGATATGAGTATATCACTTTGATATCGATATATGCAATTACTAAACACGGATATCAGATACGTGATATCCATATCCATATCTGATATCAGGATATGGGAAATGAATAGGCCCTGGATGTAACTCTGTACTAGCCACATAGACTAAATTAATAATGTAGTTCCATTTTAAACCGATTCCTAATAGCTACTTTTGAAAAGTCAAAACTATGTCAGAACAAACTAGAACCATTCCACGACGGACTGATTAAGAAAACGAGCAGCTCCGAATCATTTATATGAGAAAATAATTGGTGAAGTTCTTGTAATGTTAACAACAAATGATCCAATTAACATCAAGAAAAATGAGCAGCCCCAAATTATTCAGGAAATGAACCAGAAGAAGAACGAAAATGATCAGATCCAAATAATAGCAACAACACGAGCAGATGATCAAAGGAATTAACAACAAATTAAAACATCAGCAGATCCATTTAATTCAGGAAGAAGAACATACCTTCGGTTGACGGGAGAGAACGAACCGGAGAGGAAGACCGACGAGCAGCCAAGAGCAGATCCAATTGTATGCGCGTCTTTCTTACCCCTAATTTTAATGGTGTTGTGTTTATTTTTATTTTTATTTTTTGAAAACGGAAAGCGGGTAGGAGTAAACTATCTTCTCGAGGTAGTCCATCCTAAAGCATCCTTGCTGATGAGAACATTAAATTAAGTTCAGGGTCGTCAGAAAATGGTGTGTTGGGGTTCGAAATTCCCAAATGGGTCAATAGTTTAGCAACACAGTTGATTTCTCTGAACACATGACGTGGACTTCCTCAAAGAAGCGAAGATCCAGTATGGAGTCGAATATGATCATCTTGATCTCCCAGGGACAACTCCAAAGACCTTGGAGTGTCTTGATAACACAAAGGTTATCACCCTCAATTTCGATCTTTTTTTATATTTAGTCTTATTGCTTCTTTTAGTCAAGTTTTCAGCGCAAAAGCTTCTCCTTTAACTACCGAGTTAAAGTTATTTTTCTTAGCGCCCAAGCTAATATAATCACCATAATGATTTCGTATAACAAAACCAATGGAGGTTGTTCCTGAATCGAGTTTTGATCCATCAAAGTTGAGTTTGTGGAACCCAGGTTTTGGTTTATGCCATTTAATAGTATTTTTCTTTCTTGTGTTGGGTGAGTTGTTCTTTTGAATATGTTTAAAATCATAGTCATCATCATCGGCTTTATGATTTTTCCAATTCTGGACTAGGTTTTTAATGAAAATTAGGATTTTATGATCCGATCCGATTGCATCATTGTTAAATATGATTTTATTTATGAAAACCAAATACTCCACCATATGGTTGCAAGTCGGGAGAAATTAGAAAGCCCGATCTTATTTTTTATTTCCAGCAAGAATTCGTGAGGTCTTTTATTTTCCGTGTCAATGGTGTTGAGAATGGTGATGATATTTGAGTCAAATTTTGTGATTATATTTTTTCTATAGGGGCAATCAATTGGAAGATGTACAAGATCCTCGAGTTGATGATTACAAAATTCGCAGTTTATAGGAACTGCGATTCTTCTTTCATTAAGTTTTGTTTTAGTTGGGATACCGTTTCTAGAGATTTTCCATATGAAGTTTTTAATTTTGGTTGAGTGTCTAATTTCCAAATCCAATCACAAGAATAGTTAGGAAGCCATCCTGACTCCTTTTCTATCATTTCCGAGGCTGATTTCGTGGAGAACCAACCGTTCGAGCTTCTTCTCTAGTAAAGTCTGTCTTGTATTTCATTTGTTGGGATGATTGTTTTTATAATTTGTTTTCTAATTGTTGGCCTGATAATGTTTTGTAGCTCATTTTCAATTTTAGTGGTGTCCCATTCATTCGAATTGATGAAGTGACTGACTTTAATTTGAGTATTGATTAGATTGGTGTTTTGTACTAGTGTTGTGTTTATTTTAGGTTAGTCATTGAGGGATTATAGGGTTATATTTTTTTTATATATTACCGGATATTCGGGCCACAAAATACATTTTAAATTTGATCAGTAGATCCGAAAATTTTATGTGTATCTATTTGTGTCAATTGTGACACCCTAAGTTGTCTCTTTTTGTGCCATTTGCGACACCTACATGCGTCCGAAATTTGTGACTCATTAACGTGTCTCTGATACTGCCATTTGCGACACCTATATGTGTCAGAAAATTGCGATACCTTAAGGTGTCGTAATTTAGCGAGGGTGTTGCGGATGTAAATTTTTTGCGACACAGTGGCATAGTGTCGGAAGAAAAGCGTCGCATATAGCCCGCATTTCTAGTAGTGAAAGCATATATAAAAGTTATTATAATATCAATAAAATTGTGGTTCTATTTTCACCATTCGTGGTTCTACCTCCACCATTCGTGTGATTTTCTCCACCATAATCCATCATGGTATCAGAGCAACGATCCTGTACCTATCCGCGTTCTAGGACCACCAACCAACAAAGCGCAACCCAACCACTTTCGCTCAAGACTCATTGCCTCAAATTGATTAAATATATTCAAAAGCAAGTTCAAAGGAGCATCTGAAAAACATATGGCTCGCACTAGCTTTACATGTTCCGTCGACCAACTAGCGGATTTGTTTACAAAGGCTTTATGGTCCGAGTATCAATTTATCTAGTTCAAGCTCGATGTTGTGCGTCACCCACCACCGGCTTGAGGAGGCGTGATAAGATCGAGATCATGATCGTGATAAGATCGAGATCATGATCGTGATAAGATCGAGATCATGATCGTGATAAGATCGAGGTCCCATTGGTATAGGCAAAGCAGAATACAATCCATCCGGACCTTGGCGCGATTTTGCATGGTGACATGTGATGCAACTTGTGCAAAACCATGTCATATGCTTGCGCATTCGGGGCCAAAAGAAGTGCTCTTGTAGAGCGGCGAGAGTCTTGGTAGCACCGAAGTGAACACGACCCTCATGGGCCTCCTTTATCAACAAATGACGAATACTCGAGCGCGGGATACAAAGCTTGCCCGCACGGAATAAGTAGCCATCGTTAATAAAGAAAGACTCATGCTCTCGGAGGTCAAGGCATTGAGCAAATATATCCTTGAAGTCAAGATCCGTGGCATATAACTCTTAGATAAGAGCAAAGCCATGGATCTTGGCGTCCATATGCACAAGAAGGATATATCGTTGAGGAAGGGCATCGGCTACCACATTTTCTTTACCTTTCTTATGTCAAATGACATAAGGAAAGGTCTCAAGAAATTCTACCCAACTTGCATGGCGCCGACTCAAAGTAGTTTGACCCTTGAGATACGAAAGAGCCGCATGATCCGTATGAATCACGAACTCCTTCGGCCATAAGTAATGTTGCCATGTTTTTAGACAACGAACTAAAGCATAAAGTTCCTTGTCATATGTTGGATAGTTGAGTGAAGGAGCAAAAAGTTTTTCGCTAAAGTAAGCAATGGGCCGATTCTCTTGTAGGAGAACCCTCCCAATGCCCACATTAGATACGTCACACTCCACCTCGAAGGTTTTCGAAAAGTTGGGGAGTTGGAGTAGTGGCACATTACAAAGACGGTCTTTGAGCGACTCAAACGCTCGAGCATGGGTGTCACGCCACTCAAACGTGACACCTTTATTAGTAAGCTCATGTAACGGTGCCGATATCAAGCTAAAGTCTTTGACATAGCGTCGATAGAAGCCCGCTAAGTCGAGAAAGGCTCGAACCATGGTGACCGTAGTAGGAGTAGGCCACTCCCGAATGGCGCGTACTTTTGATTCGTCCACTCGTAGTCCGTCCTTATACCCGACATAGCCAAGAAAAACTGTGCTGTCTGAGCAAAAGACACATTTCTCCAAATTGACGTACAATTGCTTTAGTCCAAGGCACTCGAGCACTTGGCAAAGGTGCACGATGTGTTCATCCAAAGTCTTACTAAAAACAAGGATATTATCAAAATAAACTACTACGAAAATACCCAAAAATCGGCGCAAGACATGGTTCATGAGGCGCATGAATGTGGACTGGACGTTGGAGAGTCCAAATGGCATGACAAGCCACTCATAAAGGCCATGTTTCGTTTTAAAAGCCGTCTTCCATTCGTCACCTTCGGCCATGCGGATTTGGTGGTACCCGCTTCGGAGGTCAATCTTGGAGAACATGGTGGGGACATGGAGCTCGTCCAACATGTCATCTAAGTGCGGGATTGGATGATGGTACTTGATGGTTATTTGATTGATGGCTCGCCAATCTACGCACATCCGCCAATATACGTCTTTCTTGGGCACAAGTATGACCGGTACGACACATTGAGATAAGGACTCACAAACATATCCCCGATCTAGGAGCTCTTGGAATTGGTGTTGTAGCTCCTTGGTCTCTTCCGGGCTTGCACGGTATGCGGCACGGTTGGAAAAGGACGCGCCGGGCACCAAGTCGATTTGGTGCTCAATTCCTCGGATTGGTGGCAATCCGGGTGGTAGTTTATTGGTCAAAATGTCCTGAAATTCGGACAACAACAAGGACACCTCGTGTGACACGTTACTCGGGTCATGAGAAATGGATAAACAAAAAGAGACAAATAAGAAACAAGGAAACTTACCTTCCATGACTGGTGTCAAATCATGTCGAGCTAAGAGGATTCGTGGCTCACATCGCCCTTGAATGGTAGGAGCCGGAGTTGCATTTGTAGGGACAATACTCTTACTACCTCTTGCTTTGGTAGCATGAACCTTAGGGCCGGAGGTACGAGATCCGGAAGTATGAGCATCCACAACATCGGGAGAGATTCGAGGACGGTTCGATGTTGTCGGCACCTTAGTTGTGTCATCGATAACTTGTTGCCTCTTTTGTTCTGCATAGTCAACTAAAATTTCTTGCGGTGTCATAGGAAAAAGTGTGATCCGTTTTCCATTATATTGGAACATGTACCGGCTGAGATAACCATCATGAAAAGTTTTACGGTCAAATTTCCATGGTCGTTCCAAGAATACATGTGTGGCGTCCATTTTGACAACATCACAAAGGACCTTATCAACATAGGCGCCAATAGAAAACGTCACCCACGCTTGTTGTGTGACGGTGTCACACGCCTTATCAGAAATCCATTGGAGTCCGTAAGGTTGTGGGTGGGGGGTTGTAGGCAACTTAAAGTCTTTCACCACTTTTCGTTGACGATATTACAACACGAACCCCCATTGATGATAAGAAAAAGACTAGTTTTATTGACCAAACAATGAGAGTGGAAGAGATTCTCGTGTTGGCCTATCGAGAGATGCTCTTTTATAGCCAAAATACGACGAGAGACAAGAGCAAACTTACCTGGTTGTGTCGGACCGCAAGCAAGTTGGTCGTCGCAAGGCTCCATGCCATAGTAGGGGTCGGCATCTTGGTCATCTTCCATGAGGATATCACCATTATCTTCATCTTCACCATTGTCATATGATGGGTTTGCAAACATCACCCGCTTGGTGTTCGGGCAATCACGTTGGACATGACCAAACCCGCTACATTTGTAACACACGGGTTCTCTTGGGCGGACCACTGTTTGAGATCCTTGTTGGGCTCAACCCGGAGGCGTTGGTGGTGGAGCAACGGTGCCACGGTACGATGTATTCTCGGTAGCCGCTTGCCGGGTGGGTTGACCCATCCGTGATGATCCTTTAGCGGCTCCGAAATCTTGAGGACTAGAAACATCTCGAGAACGAGGGTTAGAGGTATACGCATATTGACTAGGGGAAGAATTATACCTTGAATATCGAGGTGTTTCGAGTTTTTGCTTGTGAAGTTTCATGGCGGCATGACATAAAGCTCCCAAGTCCTTGTAGGGGACAATCTCGAGGGGGCTCCGGATTGACGGATTAAGACCGATCATGAATTTGGTTAGGAGGGTGGAGGCGGAGGCCGAGATGCTAGCCTTCATATGCATGTCCTCGAGCTTGGCTAAGTAAGCCACCGGCGTAAGACTTTCTTGTTGAAATGAGGCAATTTGCAACCGCATGTCATTTTTAAGTCGTCGGGCACGCACTTCTTAGTCATGACATAGATCAATTGATCAAATGTCGCAACCGGTGCCCATCCTCGATTCTCACGGTTGGTCTCGTACCGGTTCCACCAAGATTTGGCATCACCTTCAAAATAAAGGGTTGCCGCTTCGATTTTCTCATACTCCTCATAATGGCAATGCTTTGGAGCTCTTTTCATATCCTAGGCCCAATCAAGAAATGCACAAGGGTCATATTCACCATAAAATATAGGAAATTTCACCTTACCTTTCCTACGAGCTCGGTAGGGATCCGGTCGGGTTGGTGTTGTAAGAGCCTTAGTTTGGAGGAGCCGAGAGTGAGTGCTGAGGGTACAATTTCAGCTTAAACCGCCCCTGTGTGAGCCAGAGGCCGCCCCTGTGGTTTGTCTGGGCCGCCCCTGCGCCTCCCTAAGCCGCCCCTGTGGTTTAGGGTGTGCTGCAACCGACTTTGTTGACTCTTGACTCGTGCTTTTGGGTTGGCTTCCTATATAAGCCTTCCTTGCTTCCTGATGAGGGTTTACTTCATCATCCTCAGCTTCATCTTCTCTCTCACGCACATCTTCTTCTCCTTTCTTCCTTGGTTCTCCATCTTGATCTTCTTGGATCTTTGTTTGAGTTTGTGAGAGTTTGAGTGGGGCTTTGATTGTGGTTGATGTTTGAGGATGTTGATGTGCTAGCCAGCCTTAAGGTTGTAATGAAGAGCTTCCTCTGTTAGAGTTTCAGCTTGGTGAGTTCTTCCTCTATTTCTTCTTATCTTTCTTCCTTCTTCATTCTTTCCTTCTTTTCTTCCTTCCTAGCTTAGGTTCCACAAGATTGATGTTGTGACAACCTTTATAGGCTTCATTTGATGTATATATGTATGTATATGTATGTGCTTGGCTGCCGGCTGAAGAAGGAGTGAAGAGATTCGAGTGAAAAAGCAAAGAGAAGCTGGAAGTGTGCCTTCTGAATACCAGGCGCCCCTGCGCCACCTTGGAGCCGCCCCAACGCCACCTTGTCACCGCCTCTGCGCCATCTTGCAGCCGCCCCTACGCCCACCTGCACCAACTTGGCTTTGCTCTTGGTTCTACAGGTGTGTCTTGCTTCTAGGCTTGCCTAGGGATGACATTGCCTCTTCCTTTCCTAGTATGAGTGTGTAGTACCATGCTAGGTGTAGATGAGAGTGTTTTGATGATATTATGATCATGATATACCTTGTACGGCTTTTGAGGATTCGGGGATTGTGAGCCTTAGGTTGAGGATGATCCTATGGATCCCTTGGGTCTAGGTGTGACCCCTTTGATTGATAGGAGATTAATATATCTTTATGCCTTGTTATTAGGCAGTGTCCCTCTCAGGATTGGAGGTTGATCGTTGTTGAGCGTTGTATGTAGTTGAGGTAAGTTCGTAGCACTTACTTAGCGATTATCCTTATATTGGGTGTTTGCATGAGTGGTGTGTATATTATATGCTTGATGTGATAGCATGCGATGTTGAGTATTACCGACCTATGTCTTATCTATAACCCCGTATGCATGGCAGTGATAACCTTTCCCTTTCATCCGGCCGTGGAGTCTAGAAGGTTGTCTGACGTCAGGTCAACTGGTATAGAGGAAGGGCGCAATCCACTCCCATAGGGTACACGGGTTGTGTGACCGACACTACTTCCAGATGGCTAGCAGGCCCAGAGGCGAGGATGATACGTTCCTCGTGTCACATAGTTTTATCTATCTATATATATACAATTTGAGTGAATGACTATTATATAAAGATGATAAAATGGGTAAATGTGCGATAACATGCTTATGTGTTTACCTTTTATGATTTGTGCTTGTTCTTATGTGTTACCTTATATATGTATGGTTAGCTAATGGTTTCATACCATGTTGTAGATGCCTTGCAGGACAGGCGAGTTGTTGAGTAATTTGGCAGGGTGACAGGCCGAGGACTCATGTACATTAGGGGGTTATGGTTTGGGATGTTTATGTTTCTCTCCTGCATGAGCATGATGTTTTGTATAGCTCCTGTGTGAGGGTTATGTTTGATACTCGGCTATGATCTTGTTTACCTTTCTGGTTGTACAGTTTTATGTATTTGTTTTATATCTATCAGTGCCAATTTGTAAGGTCCAGTGAACTTGTTGTCAGGCTAGGGTCAGGATCCACTATGAGATCCTAGCCCAATGTGACATTCCGAGTCCCGCGGATTCGGGGTGTTACAGGTGCCATGTAGGCCTCTTCGTAATGGGCTCTCCGGTGGCCATCGTTATGACGTTGGCGCACATGATTAGGTTGTGCACGCCTTAGTGGGTTAGGAGGAGGCAACCATTCTTCTCCTTGATCTTGGTTCTTAAAAGGCTCTCGGATGGCTGGGTGCCATGGACGGACATGTGCCACCCGGTCCAAGTCCGAATCATCGTCGGAGAACTCGTTAAAGTCATCTCTCTCGTCATAATTGTCATAATCATGGTGTATCGGTTGTCGGCTATGCCGTTTGCGGCGTTGTCCGGCCCGATCATTCTCGGGGCATTGAGAGAGATTGTGTGTTTGATGATGGTACCGGTCATCAACCCGGGAGGGACGGTTGGTGTGTTGGGCACTAGATGGAGGAGAGGAAGTGCCATACCTACGTCGGTTATGCTCATAACGCTTGTGCCGATTCTCTGTATCAACATATAGCAAATCATTCGGAGAAGGGTCAAGGTTAATGTCACCTTCATTATGGGACTCATGGCCGTCATCTTGTAAGGGTCGTTGATTTTCAATGACGGTGGCAAGCCGTCGACCGTTAGACGGTTCGGCTCCCAAGATACCTTTGCCTTTGCGACGTCCATCGGACGTGGAAGCATCGACCAAGGTTCCATTTGGATTCGGTGGGGCGGTCGTAAGGGAGAGCACTTGTTCCCTCAAAGCTTCAAGTTCTTGCCTAAGCGAGACATTTTCTTCATTTAAGGTAGTGAGCTCTTGCGTTTCACGAGATTCCTGAGAATTTTCCATTTCGACGTTAGTCATAACTCCAATTTAAGACACACAATTGCAAGCAATCAAATCAGCAAGGTGACAAGTTAAGTCAACGTTACCCAAGTTCAAGTGCGTTAGGGTTCTACCTTTGGGAAGGCCGTGTGGCGGTTAGGCAAGGAAGACAAATCCAACAAATTTGAACCAAAATGCACACAAAAATCAAGAGATAATTTGCAACGTGCCAGAAAATGGAGAGATCGGAAATGGACGGATTGTTTAACGGCAAGTTTTACTTGCTTTGGTCTTACCTTTTCAAAAATCCGATTTTTCGGATGGACCGGTTTGCCGGACGTCTTTTACTTTGTTTTTATGGAATTGTTTCTTTTTGAAACTTTTGAATGCAAGAGATGAATCCACTTTTTCTTTTTGAAACAAATCCGTTTTTTTGAAGAGTTTTTGCTTGTTTTTGGTTTTTGGAATTTTAAAGATGCGATATCCGATTTTGTCAACAAAAAATCCCAAGAAATTGGTGAAATCGATTAACAAAGTTGTCGGATTGGGTGAGGAAAACGTTTTTTTATTAATGGTTTGCTGGCAAACCAAAAATATCCTAAATTTGCTTTGCAAAATAGATCGAGAGAAAAAAATTTCAAGAGCGTGGATGAAGATGCGAAGAATGAGATGAAGACGATGATGAACAAAAGGCAAAAAGGATGAATGTGATAACGCACAAAAACAAGAGTAAAGATAACTTAGCTTAGATCTCTTTCCTCTGATGCCAATTTGATGCGTCCTTGGACTAGTCAATGAAAGATTCCGGATCTATATCAAGGTAAAGCGTCAACTACTCCTTAGTTGAAGTGTTAATGCGTTTGAAGGTTTGAACGTGGGTTGCGGAAGCTTAGAGATGGAGGCGGAAGTTGAATGGTTGATTCGATCTAGATTGAACGATCAAGTCTTGAAGTGGATCCGTTGAGTTGATTCTTGAAGAATCCTCGAAGATGGATGAGTTTGGATCGAAGATCCAAAGGAAGAACTTTGAGAGGATGGAAGAGAGATTGACGCTCAAGTAAGTAGGACTAAAATACTTCTCAAATACATAATCAAATTGAACATGCTTTACAAATGATCCAAGCATCCCCTTATATAGTGGATGAAGGTCATACAAAGACTCGTAACTTAAATGAAGGAAATAAAGTCGGAATTAAAGTTCCGAGAATGAAAAGCCTAAAAATGTGAAAGGTTGGGAATTTAAGTTCGAAATTAAGTTTTCGAATTAAATTCCGGAACCAAAAGTCTAATCTTAAATTCAAAAAATTAAGTTCCGGAAATAAAGTCCCGAAAATTAATATTCCGAAAATAAAAAGACTTATTATTACAAAACGCTAAAATACGGAAAATGTGCCGGAACGGTGCCGGCTTGGCAAGCTTCAAGCCATGGTGGCGTAGAGACACGGTTTGCAACCAATGGGTCTGTGACAACCAACGGTGCGGCCAATGATGGAGCTGGTATCTTGGGTGATGGCCTTAGCACGGGAACGGGTGAGCGGTCCATCGGAGCAAACTCGGAATGCCTCGTCTTCCTCATCTTGGGACATAGGGGTCAAGGGCGCATCACGCCGCCTCCTTTATTCCTTCTCCTAGCCAGCGGGATGAGTTTACAAAGAAACCCTATTACACTTTATTTCAAATCGGGCCCTCTTCTATTTGGTATAACTGTATTTCGGCCATGTTGATTTAAATAATTATAGCTTGTACCCATAGCTTTATAATTGCATAATATAACCCAAGTTTCTGAAATTATATAATTTTCCCCGGAAAATATGTTAGCGGTTTTTAACCTTGGATTTTAATACTGGGATTATTCTTATATTTTTGTATACTATATATTATGTCTTTGTTGGATTAATTTAGGTTCATGGCTCAAAGATTTAGTTGTGGTTTATGACCCATGTTTTATATATTGGAAAATGTACCCGGAAAGTCTTTTGGAGACTTTAACTTGGTTTTAGTACGGGGTTTATATTTTATATACGTTACAAACTATGCCCAATTTAGCGTTACGCTAGATTTGTTTAGTTTGGTGCTAGGTTCGGAAGTGCCCCGATATAGGCCAATGAATCCATACTCGACATCCATAGATCTTCTTTCGCCTTTGACCTCGTGTGAGTACCTTCTTCCTCGATCTAGTTATGTTTAGTGGTAGAATCATGCTAGGTTGGATCTAGCATAACTTAGAGTGAATATCAAGTAGTGGCCTTGAACCTTAGGTTTATGGATGATTTATGAGCTTTGTCAAGTTATATTCGATACGATCTTAGGATGATCTTTGAGACTAAGAGTTGGACCTAACATGCTTGGGTTATGACCTCATATAGGTTTTGGAGACTAGAAGTCTGAGGGCTTCTATCTTATTAGTTAGTTATTGATTGTATGTCTTGTTTGACCAAGCGTTGAGTGTCTTCATGCAGGAAGCTGAGTGAGCACTTGTTCGAGTTACCTTTGAGTGAGGTAAGTCTCCGGACTTACTTAGCTCGCTTTTATGCATTAGTTGGATGTGTGATGATGGTGGGTGCTTTGGTTTCGTTTATAATCATGAAACCGGATTAGGGTGACTTGGATATATATATATATATATATATATATATATATATATATATATATATACTATTGGCCCATTTGTATATTATTATCAGGCGGTGACATCACTGTTCAGCTCCTGAGGGAGACAGGGAGGTTCTCTACGACCAGGTCATACATGGTATACGGGCGGACTTCTTCACCACTCCACATGGTATATGAGAGAGCTTCACACCACTCCTGTTGGTTACACAGGGACATATGCGAGAGTTATAAGACTTCTCATGTCACAATCTTTAGAAATAGAACTAGTAATGGAATGACGTAAATAGAAGATAATAACCGGCTTGTGTGTATGAGCATGATGTGTGTTTATGTTTGTTGCTTGTGTATGTGCCTTTACTATTTATCTAATGCCTAGAATGTGAGCTAACGGTTTTATACCGATTGTTATAGATGATTTGTAGGTTAGGATGTTGTTGAGTGCTCCAGAGGAGTGGGCATCCGGGGTTCCCGTACATCTGATGACATGATTTATGACATTAGTTTAGGCATTCATTTAGATAGTTTTTCTCGTTATTCATGCATGGTTTGACATTAGTTCATGACGTTTACGCTTAATTCATGCATATTGTCGAAATAGACGTCTACACGAACTCTTGTCGGTTTTGTAGGTATTTTGGGGAGCTTTTGGAGCTTAATCGATACATTCGAGGATCATTCCTCGTGATGGCACACTTCCGGACTCATTAAGGAGCAAGCTAGGAGCAAAGGAGAACACAAAAGACCTTGTTGGTGCATGCCTTGCACCAACTCATGGCTTAATGATCCAAAGAGAGTTGAACAGACATTTCCATGGCCCAGAGGCTAAAATATAGACTGTGGTTTTGGCCGTGGTTTCTTCTGGACCACTTTGACATGTGTCCCACGATCTCTTTGTCCGACCCTTGCTTTTTGGTGGAGTATTTAAGTGGACTTGCAGGCTGATTTGAGGATCTTTTCTCCTTTTTGGACCCTTCTCCTCTAGTATCTTCCCCAACACTCCTCCATTGGAGCTTCTCTTCCAAGCACCCTTGTGGGTGTTCTTGGGAGAGATTAGTGTAGATTTTAGTTTTAAAGTGAGATTTGAGTAGTTTTGAGTGAGGTTTCCTTTGTTGATACCTTGGAGCTGCATCTTGGAACCTTTGTAAGATTTGGTAACTTCTATTCTAGCTTTATAATGTCTTTTCTTTGGTTCATTCTTCATTTTATAGCTATGACTTGCAAGGATGCTCTATTTATAAAGTTTGATCTAGATTTGTATGTTGTTGGCTGAATAGTGGTGGTTCTAGGGTGAAGGAATGATGTTTATGCTTTGGACTATGATTGTATGGACTTCCATGTTAGCTTAGGATGGATTCGTGTTCAAAACCCTAACTCAGACCCAAAACCACGGCATGTTCTTGCAAAATCTAGACCGTGGTTTTGGCAGTGGTTTTCTCTGTTGCGATTGTATTGATGAATCTAGATGTTAGGATGTAGATGGGTTGAAATCCTAGTGTTTGTTGAGCCTAATCTAGCTTAGGATGACCTAATGCTAGCAACCTTTTTGAGGGATGAGACTTACCCGGTAATTTTCTCTCTTAGATACATAAGATGATGAACTCTAGGTAGTAGTGATCCAAAAAAAAGCCGCTATTGGATTGAGTGTGCTAGGATCGTTGCCTAAGACTTACCTTTTCCGAGACTTACCCGGTAAGGAGGGGTTTGACCCTTAGGTAGTGGCCGGTTTGTGTAGAATTCCCGTCCTTAGGTTCCTTGAGACTTACCCGGTAATAGGACCTTAGGTGCGAGACTAGTGGAGCATGAGACTTACCCGGTAATTGCTCCCATTAGAGAAAAACCGAACTACGAACAACCACAACTTTCCTTTGATATTTAGAAGCATGAGTCCATTGTCATAATCGGAGTTCCGAATCTCTAGAATCCGCTTTCTTACCTCTTATCTCTTATCTTTGTGTTTGTGTGTTAGTTTGCTTCTTTGTGTTGATATATTTGTGATCCTTGTTTGATCACCCAAAACCATCCAAAAATATTGTGTTTTGCACTTTCTTTATTCCTCATCTCATCTTAGTTTAGATTTACACTATCTTTGATCATTGAATGACTTGATTTCACCTCAGTCCTCGTGTTCGACCTCAACATACTTTCCTTCCTACATAACGATCCGTACACTGCGGGTTTTGCTAGGTAGTTTAGGATTTTAGATCGAGTTATAAATTTAAGACTTTGTGTGTGCATGTTTTGGGCGAACAAGTTCTTGGCACTCTTGCCTTGGATTTGTTTCGTACATTTCTAGCGTAACAAGTTTTGGCGCCGTTGCTGGGGACTAGGTCTGGATTAAGTCATTCGATTTTTGATTGTTTTTAGTGTATATCTTTCTTCTTACTTTTGATCTTGTGTAGTTTTTGTCTTTGCCTTTTCATGTTTTCCATGGACGGATTGTACTTCCAAGACGACCTTGAAAACATGGAGTATATGGAGTGGATGGAATACCAAGATCTAGGACCTCTCAATGATGAGTTTGAGTATTGGGAGGAGTTTAATGCCTATCATGAGTCCCTTGATCAAGCTCACATGACTACATTGCCTTATGTGGAACCTCACCATCAACCTCACAATGACCGAGTGGAATCAATGCTAGAAGAAATGTTGAGGAAGATGGATGATCTAGAGAGCAACCTTGCTTCCATTTCGAGTTCCCACATGGAGCTTGAAGCTGAAGTGTTACGACAAGAATAGGTTCACCATGAGGAGATCTAAGAAGTTCCCGATTCAACCGTGATCATTAAGGAACTTCAAGAAGAGTTGGGTGAAGCTTGGGAGCAAGTAAGGTTAAGGGATTTGGCCTTGAAGGATGAAAGAAGATTGAATTTTGAGAGAGAAGAACAAATGAGGAGGGAGATTGAGGAGATTAGGCATGCTTTTATGCTAGGAGATCCTACCATCCTTCAAGGCTTACCTCCACCTCCTTCACCTTTGGAGGAGTGCAATGAAGTGTTCTCACCCCTGGACATCCTTACCATCAACCCCGGAACCACACTTGAAGAGCTCACGAAGGATGGAGAGAACAGACAGGACCACGGCCTATCTGGCACAACCACGCCCGTGGTTTTGCCCGTGGAAAGCTCTGTCATAGAGAGCCCTAAGTTAACTTCAACTCCTTCCAATCCTTTCTTTCTTGCACGGGGTACACACGAAGATTGGAGTCCCTTTCCTAAGGAGTCTCCCATGTTGAATGATGGAGGCAAGCATGATGGATCCATGATGGTTATGAAGCACTTCAATGAAGAATTCTTTCCAATAATCGGCTTTCTTCGGATCATAGAGGATGAGTGTAATAACCGAAAATTTTAAGTCCCGGTAAAGTGAAATTAAACAAAGTCCGATGAGACCATTGTAAATAAATAAATAAGTAAAATTAAACGAGTTCGTTCTATCATTTTATGTGACCTAGATTCACATAAAATGATAAATTTATTGACCGGAAATAATTTTACGTTGTTAAAATAAAAAATTATAAAATACAAAATTTAATTCCGTATTATATAAAGTAGATAACACGGAATTTAAATCCCGTATTATATTAGTTCCGTATATATAAGTGACAAATCCCGAATGTTCCGTTCTAAAGATGGGCCGGAAATAAGCCCACCTACTAGCCCATGAATTAACTCCTAAACTAACCCTAATTTTATTAGACTAATCTAATCAATAACCTAATTAGCCGCTTCCTCTCTTCGTTACTCCTCCTCTGGACGAACGACATTGCCTCCCTTCCGCTTCAACAGAGGACCGCCACTGCAACCGCCAGGCCTGTCGCCGCCACCTGGCCTGCGCCGCCTCGCCGAGTGTCTCCGTCCGCCGGCGACTGCAACCGCAGGTGAGCCACGGTCCTCTCCTCCCTTCTCGTCACCCTTCCTCTCGATTCCGAGTCTCGACCATCACGTTTTTTTTCCTGGGACTACAGTAACGGTCACACCGGACCGAGACAGCCGCGCCGTCCCCCGTCACTGAGCCGCGCCGCTCCCCGCCACTGCAACCACCGGCCGCAGGTAAGCCGCCGCTTGCCCTTTCCTTTCCGCTGTTATTTTTCCGCTGCTGTGATGCGGAACTCACAGCACCTCCGCTCACTGCAGTAACCGTGAAGACAGCCGGGCGTACACCACCATTCCGTCGACCACCAGTGCCGCCGAGCCTTCATCCGCGTTACAGTAGGTGAGTCCGCAGCCCTTCTTTCTCCTTCCCTTCCGCCTTCTGGAATCGAATTAGTAACCGTGAGAGCCACAGTTGTAACGCTGCAGTAGACGACCTCCGGGAGGCTGTGAACCGCCGCCCCTGCTGCTGTCCCGTACCGGTGGCGACGCCGCATCCGCTGCACCTGGACCAGATTAGCGCTTTCCCGGGGGTGTAGGTTAGTCCAGTACAGTGCTTTTGTGTATTTACAGTAAAGAATAGGTATACATTTATATGAATGAGTAAAAGACGTAATTGTGCGTATATATATATACGAGTACGGTGTTAAAATAGGGTGAGAAACGTAGGTGGATACAAGTTGTGTATGAATAGCCGGATTCGGAATATATATATATATATAGGATACATATATGTACGTATGTATTTTCGAATTCGGAAGATTAGTAAGAGCGAGTTGGTGAACTTATATATAGGAATTATGAATGCCGAGTATACATAAATATTTTAAAAAGTCTATTAACGTTATAGAAGTTTGGAATTTAATGGGTATATACACTTTTATATAAGGGTATATCTATAAACATAATATATAGAATATACAAAAATGCGAGTAGCTACACATATATACGAGTTGGGATTTAGGAAAAACTATATAAAAGGGATATAAGTATATAGAAATAAGTTGGGTTTCCAAGTTTATGTACATAACATAAGAATATATATATATATATGTATATATACTCAGGACGTAAGTGTACCCAACTCCGTACAAGATGAGAAATTAAATAGGTAGATATATATACGAGTACCGAACAATTATACAATTAAATACGTGGGCGATAAGAAAGTTAAGAATAAATTTGAGAAGCCTTCGGCTGAGGGTAAAATGGTCTTCTACCGTAAGAACTTGTTCCGTAATTCCTTAGCAGGAGGTTGGACATCGGAATGTGATTTTGATACACATGCCTTATTTGACAGGCATCTGAGTTACCACGAGTACGGACTTTTGAGACGTGTTAGAGTGTATCTTGACTCAGGTAAGTCCTTGCGACTTACTTAGCCGGTTTCTGAGTGTTAGTTGAGTGATAGTAGTGGTGTGTGCTATTGCTTGATTTAATAATAATAAATTGCTAGGACGACTGTTATTGTTTTACGTAAGGCCCAAGTGTATGTATAACGGGCCGTGACATCACTGCCCAGCTCTGACAGGAGACTGGGAGGTTCTCTATACCCAGACCATTCAGGTACAAGGTGAGATGCATCGGATCCATTCCTGATGGTTACACGGGGGCGGAGGCGAGGTTTGGGAATCCCTCGTGTCACAAAATAAGTATCATTAGAGTGAATGAGTAATTTAAAGAAAGATAATAAAACGGACTTGTTTGGAAGCATGTTGAGTGTTTATGTTTACCTGTGTGTGTTTGTGCTACCATTACTCTGCTAATATTTAGATAACTAGCTAACGGTGATTGTTGTTGTTGTTTTAGACTTACCGCAGGTTAGAGCAGCAGCTGAGTGATCCGGAAGTAGTGGTCAGCCGGGTCTCCGTACTCCTTAGAGTGGGGTTGGGATTGTTTGTCTTTCCTTCCTTTTGGTTAAGACAGTTGTTTCTTTCTTTTGTTTAAGTACCGTAGGCTGCTAAACAGTGTTGCATTCATTACTATAACAACAGGATTTTATGAATTTCGGTTTCTTTATTTGTGTCTTGTTGCAAGGTCCTAGTAATGTTGTTATCAAACGGAGGTCGGGACCCATTGTGAGGTCCTAACCAGTAATACTCCGAGTTCTGAGAATTTGGGGTGTTACAATGAGGATGGCAAGCATTTTACCGGTGTGACCGCGGAGTACCAATTGTCTAAGTATGGGGTGGCATCTATAGTTGCAACTCCATACTATCATCAAGGAAGCGGTGATGAAGGAGTCTACTACTCACCGGTGAAGAGAGAACTTAAAGCTTATTTGGGCATCAAGTGGCCCGTGCTTGTCATCATGGATGCCGGAAAGCGATGGTTGGTTGGACTCCTCAAGCAAACCATGATATTTGAGGTGGATTGACATATCCACGGAGTATGGTCAAGCTAATGACCTAAAAGAAGCGCTTCTTGGGAGGCAACCCAAGGGTAACAACTCTTTCCCTTTTCTCTTTCGTTTTCATTTTTGATTTTGTCTTTGTTTTTGTGTGTTTTTGCGTTTTGTGTTTGTGTGGTAGATTTTAGGTAATAAGGAAGCCTTGCAAGGCGAGTTGATGATGATGATCCCGTTTTCAACCATGGGTGGAGCGGACGTGAGACTTGGACGGCTTGAGGTGTCTTTGTTGGATGGAAGAGCTCCCACCTCGCATACACCTTGGCACGGGTCTTGACGCCGGAATGACTATGAAGAGCTCTCTACCATGCTTGATCGATCATCCGCACCACCACTCCACAGGAGTGAACCAAAATACCAAAAACACTACATTTTTACATTGTGAGGACTTCTTTCACTCTTCTTTACTTGATTTGTACATTGGGGACAATATGGTTTTAAGTATGGGGTGGGGTTTTCAGGATTCTTAGCATGGCATGATCGCATCTAGGATAGTTTTATATTATTGTCATTATTGTCAAATGTTTCATTTGTTTTTGTATTGTACATATTTATCTCAAAAAATCAAAAAATTTTAAAAAATTTTGGTACTTCTAGGTTTGGATATGACCCTTATGATGAGATTGTTTTGTGAATTGGGAATGGATGGCCTTGTGTGTTGAACGGATTTATGCATATGTGAACTTGAAATACTTCTCTTGAATCCTATGTATGAATTGTGATTATGATGTTTTCCTTGATTGGATTGAGAATTGATAGTCGAAATTACATGTTAGTTCTTGCACATCATCTAGGAATGATTAAGGCAATTCATCTCTCTTATTCTCATCTTGATCATGTTGTTTGAGCACCTCACTTGATTAAAAATTTGACCTCTTTTGACCCATCCGGGAATAGGAGCATGCTAGTGTGTTGAGTGTGTGAAAAGCAAGTATGGGGTGGTGAAGTTGGTGTATGAATGTTGTGAATGAAGTTGTTGAAAATGTGTTGTGAGAAGTGTAGAAAAAAATATAGGTTTGGGGACTTTGGTTTTGATGACGAGTAACTCGGCACCATTCACATAATCGGGTGTTTGTGCCTTGCCAAAGTCGGATAAACCGAATGTCTTAACGAGCCTTGGTATGTGTGCCCGGTGTGAGGCACCTCGGAAAAATCCAGAGGTCCGCTAATTACCAAGGTTTCGGCTTTTGTACACCAATGTCATTGTCTCAAAAATAAGTAAAAGAAAATGAAAAAGAAAAAGAAAAGGAAAGAAAGAAAAGATGGAGAAGAATACACTTTGGTGGATGAATGAAGGATAAATGTGAAGTTGTGGTTGTTTAGTTCCTTTCCCGGATTTGCACCACATGACCTTAGAAAATTCCCACCGTATCATCACATTTCTTGGCCTCTTCTTTCCTAAGTCCTTAAGACCTATTTGCTTATGTGTATGACTTAGTGATTTAGATTGGATATTCTCATGATCATCTTGGCTTCATCATTTTTACCTTTCATGCATGCTTTCGAGTTAAATATGATTGTCTTTCCGTGCCTTCCTTCATTTAATACATGATTGCTTGACCATTGCCATGAAACATGACTATGAAGGTGATCCATCTTATGAAACACAATTCCAAAAAGATTTTATGTTTTTCAGCATTCATAAATCATGTCATCTCGTAGCCTATAGTTGGACCTTTCTCGGGGACATGCAAGTGACAAGTATGGGGCATTTTGATGACATGATTTATGACGTTAGTTTAGGCATTCATTTAGATAGTTTTTCCCATTATTCATGCATGGTTTGGCATTAGTTCATGGCGTTTACGCTTAATTCATGCATATTGTCGAAATAGACGTCTACACGATCTCTTGTCGGTTTTGTAGGTATTTTGGGGAGCTTTTGGAGCTTAATCGATACATTCGAGGATCATTCCTCGTGATGGCACACTTCCGGACTCATTAAGGAGCAAGCTAGGAGCAAAGGAGAACACAAAAGACCTTGTTGGTGCATGTCTTGCACCAGCTCATGGCTTAATGATCCAAAGAGAGCTAAACAAACATTTCCATGGCCTAGAGGCTAAAATATCGTCCGTGGTTTTGGCCGTGGTTTCTTCTAGACCACTTTGACACGTGTCCCACGATCTCTTTGTCCGACCCTTGCTTTTTGGTGGAGTATTTAAGTGGACCTGCAGGCTAATTTGAATATCTTCTCTCCTTTTTGGACCCTTCTCCTCTAGCATCTTCCCCAACACTCCTCCATTGGAGCTTCTCTTCCAAGCACCCTTGTGGGTATTCTTGGGAGAGATTAGTGTAGATTTTAGTTTTAAAGTGAGATTTGAGTGGTTTTGAGTGAGGTTTCCTTTGTTGATACCTTGGAGCTGCATCTTGGAACCTTTGTAAGATTTGGTAACTTCTATTCTAGCTTTATAATGTCTTTTCTTTGGTTCAATCTTCATTTTATAGCTATGACTTACAAGCATGCTCTATTTATGAAGTTTGATCTAGATTTGTATGTTGTTGGTTGAATAGTGGTGGTTCTAGGGTGAAGGAATGATGTTTATGCTTTGGACTATGATTGTATGGAATTCCATGTTAGCTTAAGATGGATTCGTGTTCGAAACCCTAACTCAGACCCAAAACCACGGCCTGTTCTTGCAAAATCTAGACCGTGGTTTTGGCCGTGGTTTTCTCTGTTGCGCTTGTATTGATGAATCTGGATGTTAGGATGTAGATGGGTCGAAATCCTAGTGTTTGTTGAGCCTAATCTAGCTTAGAGTGACCTAATGCTAGCAACCTTTTTTAGGGATGAGACTTACCCGGTAATTTCCTCTCTTAGATACATAAGATGATGAACTCTAGGTAGTAGTGAGCCAAAAAAGCCGCTATTGGATTGAGTGTGCTAGGATCGTTGCCAAAGGCTTAACTTTTTCGAGACTTACCCGGTAAGGAGGGGTTTGACCCTTAGGTAGTGGCCGGTTTGTGTAGAATTCCCGTCCTTAGGTTCCTTGAGACTTACCCGGTAATAGGACCTTAGGTGCGAGACTAGTGGAGCATGAGACTTACCCGGTAATTGCTCCCATTAGAGAAACACCCAACTCCGAACAACCACAACTTTCCTTTGATCTTTAGAAGCATGAGTCCATTGTCACAATCGGAGTTCCGAATCTCTAGAATCCTCTTTCTTACCTCTTATCTCTTATCTTTGTGTTTGTGTGTTAGTTTGCTTCTTTGTGTTGATATATTTGTGATCCTTGTGTGATCACCCAAAACCATCCAAAAATATTGTGTTTTGCACTGATAGCATGAATTATAGTCTATATTTTGGGATTTGTTTGGAGGTTTTATCTTTCATAATCTGCATGTTTGTATGTACATCATGTGATTTTGCTACCATTTCATCTACCTTTGCGAGAATCGAGGTCTACACCTAGTTTCGTTGTAATTGCAGGTAATATGGTACATTTTCCATCAAAAAGGAGCAAAAGGAGTCATGAGTCATTTGGAGCTACATCCAGGGAGCATAGCCATGAATTAAAGATTTACTTTGGAGCAGATTCGAGAGATTTCACATTCTGTCGTGACTCACCTCGGTTGACCATTGATTCACCTCGACCGAGGTGATCCAGAGACGCCGACTCGACCGAGGCGAACACCTAGGACGCGGCGAGAATATTTTATTCTTGGATGAGATCTTTTAAAATTGGAAAGTGATCTTATATTTTTGGGCTTGGCTCCTGGAAGGAAGGAGATATGCAGAATCATATATTTTACCTATTTTTATGGGAAGATATCTTTCTAAGATTTATTATCTTTGGAGGGTTATTTTCCTATAAAAAGGGTCGGATTTTCCATAATTCCGGCATCCGCTTATAGCTGGACAACCCGCCATCACCCCATACACGCAGCAGCAGCAGCGGTATACTCCAATTTGGGAGTTTTCGAAGAACCTTTTTGAAGGTTGAAGGAAGATTGAAGTTCATAGCTTTTATAGCTTTTTGGAGGGTTTTGTAAGATTGTCTTCAATTCCCTCATTGATTGTCTTGTCTTTTTGGATTATTATCCAAGGAACGCTTTGTTGTGATATTTGATTCATTTATTGAAGTCTTTTCATTAAATTCTTCTTTGTTCAAATATTCACCTTCTTCCCATATATTTTAATACTTTCATTATGATGATGAGTGGCTAATTTCCTTGTGTGATTCTAGGGTGATTGGCTGAAGGTTGTGGGAAAAACAATGATAGAATAATCTTAGATTCCAGTAGGATCTTGAAAGTTCGAGTCTTTAACCTTAACCCTAAGCATCTCGTTCGGTTGATGAACATCTCGGCCGGGGTGGAATTCTTCTGACCGAGGTGACTTATCCGACCTAAAACAGAAAGTTAAGTGTTAGAGTTTGCTAAATCCTATTCTTATTACACCTTCCTGGTTCAATGCAAGCTTAGGATGAGACTTACCCGGTAATTCCTTAGTTTGTTTACCAACGATCATAAGTGTAGGTAATAAAGGTTTATCCTTTATTGGGGTTTGAGTGTGCTTCCATCCCATCTTTGTGAGTTAGCTTGAGACTTACCCGGTAAAGGTTGATTCTATTCCCTTAGATGGTATGTTAGTTTGAGGTTATAGTTCTTTATCTTGATTCCTTGAGACTTACCCGGTAATAGGAGTTACGGTTTAGGATTAGTGTGTAGTGAGACTTACCCGGTGATCTACTCCACTTTAGTAACGCCTTCCCCACGCAAAAATCTCAGCTTTGTCCGCTTATCTATAGATCTTGAGTTGGAACCACAACTAGATGCTTTAATCCCTAGAATTGCATGTTTGCTTTATTGACTTCTCATTCATCTTTGATTGTGTTAATTGCTCTTGTGATTAGTATTGACATAAGCATACCGTATTGACTTTGTTTCACCGAGTCCCTGTGATCGACCCCTGGAATTTTCTTGTTTTTACTACGATTGACCCGTACACTGCGGGTTCGCATCCTTGTTTTAAGCTTAAGTCTAGGGTTATAGATTTAAAGCTTGCACACACCGTTTGGAGCGAACAAGTTTTTGGCGCCGTTGCCGGGGACAGTTCTGATATGTTTAAGTTGCTAAATGCTTTGTTTAAGTTGCTAAATACTTACAGGTTATTTGACTGAGAAAAACGTCGAAACCGAAAAAAAAACAAAATGGTTTTAAAAAAATTTTTGACCTCGACCGGGACAGTTCTGGCAAAACGAGGTGTTTCACCTCGGTTGAACCAAGAACACCTCGACCGAGGTGGGCGTAACAGAGAGTTTTCGAAAACGATTTTTGTGTTACTTATCTGGATATGATCTCAGTGAAGATTTTGTTTACCGACTGGATTTAAATTCTTTATATGTTTGAAATGTTTTATGATATGTTTAAGTTGCTAAATGCTTTGTTTAAAATTATTGGCATGTTTAATACTTTATTTTTATCCAAATTATGTTGAATTTGAAGGTTGACACCGCAGCATAAGTTCTCTCACGTTCTTCTTGGAAAGACCAAGGCAATTCATTCTTCTTCTTCTTCTTCTTCTTGATCATGCTTAGCCCCTCATATACATATTGCCTCCCTTTACCTATCCGGGAATTTGGAAGCAAGCGAAGTGGTGAAAGCAAGTCAAAAGTTGAGAAGTGGCTGAAAGTGAAAGTGTTAGAAAGCAATAATAGGTTTGGGGAAGTCAATCATGAAGATGAGTAACTCGGCACCATTCACATAGCCGGGTGTTTGTGTCTTGCCAAAGTCGGATTGAGCGATATTCCTAACGGGTCATGGTATGTGCATCAAGGGTTTGATGCATCTCAAGAAATTGATGATTGCTGATTTCCTAGGCTTCGGTTATTGTGCACCTCTGTCCATGCATCCCAAAAAGTAAAGTAAAAGAGAAAAAGTGTGAAATAAGCAAAGCTTATTGGTGGAAGATGTTGCAAGTCAAAGTGAAAGTGAAGTTCATCCTTTTCCCGGATTCTAGCACCACATTACCTTACATGCATCCCTACCCTACACGTTTCTTGACCTTTCTTTTGGGAAGCCCTTGAGACCTTGAGCTTGTTGATTGACTTAGCGGTTTAAATCGGATTATACATGATTAATTTTGATAATTATGATTTATTATGCATTCTATGATTTTATGCAAAGATGAACAACTTTCCTATATTTATAAAATGTTTTGATCATATTGAGTTTTTAATTTCCAGGAAGTACTCTCTTAGAGTGATCTATGATAGTTGCACACCATAAAATGTTTTTGAAAGACTTTTCATTGATTTTCTTGACTTATAATCCATTCTATCTTGATTTCTATATGAGGAACTTGCTTAGGGACAAGCAAGGGCTAAGTATGGGGTATTTTGATAGCATGAATTATAGTCTATATTTTGGGGTTTGTTTGGACGTTTTATCTTTCATAATCTGCATGTTTGTATGTACATTATGTGATTTTACTACCATTTCATCTACCTTTGCGAGAATCGAGGTCTACACCTAGTTTCGTTGTAATTGCAGGTAATATGGTACATTTTCCATCAAAAAGGAGCAAAAGGAGTCATGAGTCATTTGGAGCTACATTCAGGAAGCGCAACCATGGATTAAAGATTTACTTTGGACCAGTTTTGAGAGATTCTACATTCAGTTATGAGTCACCTCGGTTGACCAGAGATTCATCTCGACCGAGGCGATCCAGAGACGCCGACTCGACCGAGGCGAACACCTAGGACGCGGCGAGAATATTTTATTCTTGGCCTGAGCTTCTAGAAGGAAGGAGATATGCAGAATATATATTTTACCTATTTTTATGGGAATATATCTTCTTAAGATTTATTATCTTTGGAGGTTTATTTTTCCTATAAAAAGGATTGGATTTTCCACAAATCCGATCATGCTTAGAGGCTGCATACACCGCATACAATCAGCTATCAGCGCAGCAGCCGCATCCTACTCCAATTTGGGAGAGAGTTGAAGAACCTTTTTGAAGGTTGAAGGAAGATTGAAGACTATAGCTTTATAGCTTTTTGGAGGGTTTTGTAAGATTGTCTTCAATTCTTTTCCTTGTTGTCTTGTCTTGTTGGATTATTATCCAAGGAACGATTTTGTGTGTTATTTGATTCAGTTATTGAAGTGTTTTCATTAAATTCTTCTTTGTTCAAATATTCACCTTCTTCCCATATATTTTAATACTTTCATTATGATGATGAGTGGCTAATTTCCTTGTGTGATTCTAGGGTGATTAGCTGAAGGTTGTGGGAAAAACAATGATAGAATAATCTTAGATTCCAGTAGGATCCTGAAAGTTCGAGTCTTTAACCTTAACCCTAAGCATCTCGTTCGGTTGATGAACATCTCGGCCGGGGTGGAATTCTTCTGACCGAGGTGACTTATCCGAACCTAAACAGAAAGTTAAGTGTTAGAGTTTGCTAAATCCTATTCTTATTACACCTTCCTGGTTCAATGCAAGCTTAGGATGAGACTTACCCGGTAATTCCTTAGTTTGTTTACCAACGATCATAAGTGTAGGTAATAAAGGTTTATCCTTTATTGGGGTTTGAGTGTGCTTCCATCCCATCTTTGTGAGTTAGCTTGAGACTTACCCGGTAAAGGTTGATTCTATTCCCTTAGATGGTATGTTAGTTTGAGGTTATAGTTCTTTATCTTGATTCCTTGAGACTTACCCGGTAATAGGAGTTACGGTTTAGGATTAGTGTGTAGTGAGACTTACCCGGTGATCTACTCCACTTTAGTAACGCCTTCCCCACGCAAAAATCTCAGCTTTGTCCGCTTATCTATAGATCTTGAGTTGGAACCACAACTAGATGCTTTAATCCCTAGAATTGCATGTTTGCTTTATTGACTTCTTATTCATCTTTGATTGTGTTAATTGCTCTTGTGGTTAGTATTGACATAAGCATACCGTATTGACTTTGTTTCACCGAGTCCCTGTGATCGACCCCTGGAATTTTC
Source organism: Fagopyrum esculentum (assembly GCA_033239045.1). Taxonomy (NCBI): domain Eukaryota; kingdom Viridiplantae; phylum Streptophyta; class Magnoliopsida; order Caryophyllales; family Polygonaceae; genus Fagopyrum; species Fagopyrum esculentum. Next base: position 94,379,900 of record BSUD01000007.1, on the reverse strand, counting down.
TTGCTTTTACTACGATTGACCCGTACACTGCGGGTTCGCATCCTTGTTTTAAGCTTAAGTCTAGGGTTATAAATTTAAAGCTTGCACACACCGTTTGGAGCGAACAAGTTTTTGGCGCCGTTGCCGGGGACTTGGTCTAGACCGAGCCGGTACGGTTTGCTCTTGGGGCGCTTGCCCCGTTTCATCTAACCACTCTACTTGAGTGACGACTTTTGCAGGTTCTTTCTTAGGTATATGCGAAGAACCCGCGCTGGGAAGGAAATCGTTCCATACGATCCCGAACCAGAAAAGACATACAAGCGACGCTTGAGAGAAGCGAAGATGGCCCAACAAGACGATCGCGATCTTGCGGCCGAATTGAAAGAGGCGCTAGAGCTGCTACGCCTCAGCAAGGAAGAACTCAGGCAAGAGAAAGAAGAGAATCGCACCAGGACTGCAGCAATCGAAGCTGAGATAGCAGTCATACGAGACCAGATTCTACTTCGACCGAGGGAAGATCCTCCTGTTGATCCTCGACCGATGCAGGATCCAGTAGTTGACCAGCGACCGAGGCAGATTCCAGTACCTGACGCCCCGGCCGATGTACTTCCACCTCGGATGCCAGTCCGAGATGTTCTTCTTGCAGGAATCCCACAAACCCTAGGTCAAAGGATGGACCCTAATCAACAGCTGAGGCGTCCAGGGGTGAACCTAGGAGATCCAGCGGATCATGACTACGAACTTCGACCGCAAGTTCTATCCATGATTCGCCAATGCCAATTCGGAGGGCTAGAGAAGGAGTCGCCGCATCAACATCTTCAAAACTACGAGATCTTGATGGAAACCTTGCGACCTTCCAGAATTGAAAATAACAACTACAAGCTAAGACCTTTTTACTTTTCTTTAAAAGATAGAGCTCTTACTTGGTATCAATCTCTTCCTCCAGGAAAAATTAGCACATGGGAGGAGATGACTACGGAATTCTTAACCAAATTCTTTCCCCCCTCAAAGACCGCTGAAATGAGAGGGAAGATCAATGCTTTCATCATGAAGGACAAGGAGAGCTTGTCCAAATCTTGGGAGCGGTTCAAGGATATCCTTTTGGATTGCCCACATCATGGGATTCCAAAGATCGAGTTGTTGGAGATCTACTTCAAAGGGCTGGACGGAAGCACCCAGTTCAATCTCCAACTACTCTCCGCCGGTACCTTCATGGACATGGCGATTGACGAGGCTTGGGACTTCATTGAGAAGCAAGCCTTGCACATGGAGAAATATACCCACCAAGGAGCTGAAGGTGGAGTTAAAAGAGTCAACTTTCAAGAGACTCAAACCAACAAAAATCAACTCGCGTCGTTGAAGAATGACGTGAAGCAATTGAAGGAGCTCTTGATGGCTCAAACTAAGAAGGAAGAGCCAGGGCAAAGGAACAACAACAATAACGGGTACCGTAACAACAACAACGGCCCCCGAAACAACAACTACAACAACAACAATAGAGGATCCAATAGCAACAACTGGAGGGCGAATAACCAAAACTACGGTAAAAATTATTCAAACTCCAACTCTAATGATTCCTCTAACCCTTTCCTCTCTTCCCCTTCTTCTTCTTCTACTCCATTGAAAAGCCAAGGGCAAGGATCAAGTTCGTCTCAGCCGGAAAAGAAAGACACAGTTCTGGAGGCAATCTTGATCAAGCTTAGTGCTATGGAGAATTCTATGACTTCATTTTCGAGGGCCCAAAAGTCCTTCGAACAACAACTTGCTAGTAGGGCGAATGAAGCGCTAAGAGATCCAGGGAAGCTTCCAGCGAAGACGGAAACTAACCCTAAGGGCCAATGCATGGCCATAACGACGAGGAGTGGACTTAAAACTGCAGATCCAGTACCTCGCTCGACGCAGACCACCTCGGTCCAGATCCAGTCGAAGAACACCTCGACCGAGATGCCGACCGAGGCAGAGCAACAGAAAGCAGGAGGAACGACAGAAACTTATGTTCCACCTCCTGCATATAAGCCTGTTCGCTCCAAACGGTGTGTGCAAGCTTTAAATTTATAACCCTAGACTTAAGCTTAAAACAAGGATGCGAACCCGCAGTGTACGGGTCAATCGTAGTAAAAGCAAGAAAATTCCAGGGGTCGATCACAGGGACTCGGTGAAACAAAGTCAATACGGTATGCTAATGTCAATACTAACCACAAGAGCAATTAACACAATCAAAGATGAATAAGAAGTCAATAAAGCAAACATGCAATTCTAGGGATTAAAGCATCTAGTTGTGGTTCCAACTCAAGATCTATAGATAAGCGGACAAAGCTGAGATTTTTGCATGGGGAAGGCGTTACTAAAGTGGAGTAGATCACCGGGTAAGTCTCACTACACACTAATCCTAAACCGTAACTCCTATTACCGGGTAAGTCTCAAGGAATCAAGATAAAGAACTATAACCTCAAACTAACA
>BSUD01000007.1:94312493-94377242 GCA_033239045.1 Fagopyrum esculentum | reverse complement strand
TCTGTTTTAGGTCGGATAAGTCACCTCGGTCAGAAGAATTCCACCCCGGCCGAGATGTTCATCAACCGAACGAGATGCTTAGGGTTAAGGTTAAAGACTCGAACTTTCAGGATCCTACTGGAATCTAAGATTATTCTATCATTGTTTTTCCCACAACCTTCAGCCAATCACCCTAGAATCACACAAGGAAATTAGCCACTCATCATCATAATGAAAGTATTAAAATATATGGGAAGAAGGTGAATATTTGAACAAAGAAGAATTTAATGAAAAGACTTCAATAAATGAATCAAATATCACAACAAAGCGTTCCTTGGATAATAATCCAAAAAGACAAGACAATCAATGAGGGAATTGAAGACAATCTTACAAAACCCTCCAAAAAGCTATAAAAGCTATGAACTTCAATCTTCCTTCAACCTTCAAAAAGGTTCTTCGAAAACTCCCAAATTGGAGTAGGCTGCTGCTGCTGTGTATGCCGGCTTTTTCGGTATAGGCGAGCTTGTTCGGGGTAAGCGGGGGTTGTGGAATTGTGGAAATCCAACCCTTTTTATAGGAAAATAACCCTCCAAAGATAAAATATCTTAGAAAGATATCTTCCCATAAAAATAGGTAAAATATATGATTCTGCATATCTCCTTCCTTCCAGGAACCAAGCCCAAAAAATATAAGATCACTTTCCAAATTTAAAAGATCTCTTCCAAGAATAAAATATTCTCGCCGCGTCCTAGGTGTTCGCCTCGGTCGAGTCGGCGTCTCTGGATCACCTCGGTCGAGATGAATCAGTGGTCAACCGAGGTGACTCACAACTGAATGTGAAATCTCTCAAAACTGGTCCAAAGTGAACCTTTAATCCATGGCTATGCTCCCTGGATGTAGCTCCAAATGACTCATGACTCCTTTTGCTCCTTTTTGATGTAAAACGTACCATATTACCTGCAATTACAACGAAACTAGGTGTAGACCTCGATTCTTGCAAAGGTTGATGAAATGGTAGTAAAATCACATAATGTACATACAAACATGCAGATTATGAAAGATAAAACGTCCAAACAAACCCCAAAATATAGACTATAATTCATGCTATCAAAGCCACCACTTCCATTCCCTCAATCCAGAGCCAGAGCACATCTAGACAAGCACTTTGGTAAGTTTCTTGACTTGATGAATAAGCTACATATTAATATTCCTTTCCTTGATGCTATTTTAGGTATGCCCGCCTATGGGAAGTTCTTAAAAGAAATCTTATCAAGGAAGAGGAAGCTGGAGGATGTTGGTGAAGTTAGGATGACATCTAAGTCTTCGGAGCTTATCAAAATCATGAAGGAAAAGATGCCACCTAAGTTAAGAGATCCCGGCTCATTTTGCATTCCCATTCAAGTTGGGGATGTCACTTGTGAAGCCCTTTGTGATCTAGGAGCCAGCGTGAGCATCATCCCACTGGAGCTATGCACTAAGATCGGTCTTGGAGAGCCCAAGCCGGTCAAGATTCGACTTTATATGGCGGACCGCTCCATTACCCATCCCGTGGGCATTTTGGAAGACGTTCCTGTCAAGTTAGGTAACTTCTATCTACCTATAGATTTTGTTGTACTTGACATTCCCGCAGATTATCCTGTCCCTATTATTCTCGGGAGGCCATTTCTAGCAACTTCGGGTTGGAACGTGGATTGCAAGAACGCCAAGATGAAATTCAACGTTGGTGGCGATGAGGTGGAGTTCGCACTACTTGCGGCCATGAAAGGGGAGCAACTAACTGATGATATCTTCAACATCTACGACGAAGAAGAATCAAGAGAATTGGTGAGCTCTATCCTTATTAACGACCCACTCGAAAGAGTTATTAGCTTCAGTTTAATGGAGGAAGGTGTAGATGCTTCTTGTGATGCAGATATACGGAGCTTGAAGGCACTGGAAGAGGATCCAGGAGCTAAAACTGAGAAGCTAATCCAGGAGGCGAAGATCTCCGGTCTCGGATCCAGTAGCAGTACCTCGACCGAGGCACTTTCTGGACAGAGCGAGGCGACCGAAGAACATCTCGGTCAACGCCTATGCGCCTCGACCGAGGTCGATGGCGAGACGATTCTAACTGAGACTGCATCGAGTTCAGTTTCTGATACCACTCCACTGGAAGGAGGAAGCAGAGATCCCTCTCAGAAGGCACCGCCAGTTGTGGAGCTTAAACAACTCCCTAGCCACTTGAGGTATATCTTTCTTGGACCAGATTCTACTTATCCCGTTATTGCTAGCGCTTCCCTCTCCGATTCCGAATTGTCTAAGTTAATGCATGTCCTGAGAAAGCATCGAAAAGCCATAGGTTACACCACGGATGATCTTATTGGCATTAAACCTTCTTTCTGCATGCATAGAATTCTAATGGAAGATAATCATAAGACTTCACGGGAACCTCAAAGACGGTTGAATCCGATCATGAAAGAGGTTGTGAAGAAGGAAGTTCTTAAGTTGTTGGATGCAGGTATTATTTATCCTATCTCGGACAGCAAGTGGGTTAGCCCGGTGCATGTCGTTCTGAAGAAAGGAGGGATGACCGTTGTGACGAATAAGAACAACGAGTTGATCCCAACAAGGACCGTTACGGGCTGGAGAGTTTGCATCGATTATAGGAAGCTGAACACGGCGACTCGGAAAGATCATTTTCCGCTTCCCTTCATTGATCAAATGCTCGAACGGTTGGCCCAGCATTCACACTTTTGCTACTTGGACGGCTATAGTGGATTCTTCCAGATTCCTATCCATCCAGATGATCAGGAGAAGACCACTTTCACTTGTCCTTGGGGGACGTTTGCCTATCGGAGGATGCCATTTGGATTGTGCAATGCACCCGCTACCTTCCAGCGATGCATGATGGCTATCTTTTCCGAGTACATAGAGGAGATCATGGAGGTATTTATGGATGATTTTTCTGTATATGGTTCCTCTTTTGATGATTGCCTATCTAACCTTTCTCTAGTGCTTAAAAGATGTGAAGACACTAACCTTGTTTTGAATTGGGAGAAGTGTCATTTTATGGTTAATGAAGGCATTGTGCTAGGACACCTCGTTTCTAATCGAGGTATTGAGGTCGATCGAGCTAAGATCGAGACTATTGAGAAACTCCCTCCTCCTTGTTCTGTTAAAGGTGTGAGGAGTTTTCTCGGGCATGCAGGTTTCTACAGGAGATTCATCAAGGACTTCTCTAAGATTTCTAAACCTCTAACTAACCTCTTGAATAAAGATGTTGTTTTTGAGTTTTCGCAGGAGTGTCTTGATGCTTTTTACAGGATTAAGGAAGCGTTGATCTCCGCTCCCATTATCCAGCCCCCTGATTGGACCTTGCCCTTTGAGGTCATGTGTGACGCTAGTGATGTAGCCGTAGGAGCGGTGCTTGGACAAAAGAAGGATGGACGGACCACCGCCATCTACTATGCTAGCAAGACGCTAGATGAAGCACAACGCAACTACGCTACCACCGAGAAGGAGTTATTGGCGGTTGTATATGCTTTCGAGAAGTTTCGTTCCTATCTAGTGGGGGCGAAAGTCATTGTCTACACCGACCACGCAGCCATTCGCTATTTGTTGGCTAAGAAAGATGCCAAGCCGCGCCTTATTCGATGGATTCTCTTGCTTCAAGAGTTTGATCTAGAGATCCGCGATAAGAAGGGATCCGAGAACTCAGTTGCGGATCACCTCAGCCGGCTACCGGAATCCTCCCGCGAGACGAATAACCCACCCATAGACGATTCATTCCCCGATGAGCACTTACACTTGTTGGAACGTTTGATGGATCTACTTACTTCACCCCACGATGGAGGTGAAGTATGGGGTGAGGGCACCTCCCACCTCCTTTGAGACACATCATGGTCCAGCTAGCGACCTTAAATCAAGCGCTTCTTGGGAGGCAACCCAAGGTATTGCTTTCTTTTCCCGTTTTCTAGTCTAGCTTAGATAGTTTTTGTTTTTGCTTTGCTTTGCTTTGTTTTTGGCGTTCTGGACAGACAACAGGGAATATCTAAGGAAGGAGCACAACTGGAAGGACAGAAGTTCGAGATTCTGAGAAGACAGAAGCACCTCGGTTACTGTCAGAGCACCTCGACCGAGTTGATTCTTGAGCAACCGAGGCGACTAGGGTTTCTGCAGAACCACCTCGGTCCGTACCACCTCGGTCCAGTCGAGACCATCTCGACCGAGGTGACAGCAGATCAAGTAACAGTATAAAAGGGAAAAAAATTACTTTTTACTTTTTATTTACCTTCCTCGACCGCGGCGACAGATCTACCTCGCCTCCTTCATTTCTCGCTCGTTTTCGACGATTTCTGCTTCCAAACTGCAATTGAAGGGTAGAGGAACCGATTGCAACAACAAATCTGCAAGAAATTCGAGTGAATCGGCCGGAACGAGGTAAAAAACGATCGAAACCCTAACTCGTTCGTTTACTTCGATTTGGGCTTTGGTTGCCCTTGAATCTGTTGAGGAAAAGCTTAAGTACCCCTTAGGAAGCATTTGTAGTGATTTTAGGGGGAAAAGAACTTAATTTCTGAGAGTTGGAATCGCGACTATCTTCGCCTCAGTCCAGTCGACCTACACCTCGACCGAGGTGATTCTTGAAGTTTGTCAGTGACCGAGGTAGCCTGACAGTGTTGATTAAAGATGAGTTCTGACAGGATATTAGCCCTTAGAGATAGATCCTCTCCTTCCCCTTCTTCTCCCTCACCCAGACCTTCTATCCCGGTGATCCACGAGAGACACCGGGTAGATTATGAGCGTATTGCTAGCCGTCCAGTGATCGCACCTAGATTTCTGGACATTTCTGCTTTTGACTGTCTCCACGTTGATGGAGATCTTAGGAGGATGATCACTACAGTCGGGCTGGATCAGTTTATTGAGATCCGAGCCCCAGCTTACTTAGAGCCGACCCTTGAGTTTGTTAGCTCCTTCACTTACCTCCCCACAGAGAGAGCTGTGAAGTACCGGTTGATGAACCGGAACTTCTTAGTACCTCTAGATCACTGGAGAGATATCTTTGGCTTCCCTGCCCCCACTGCTGTAGACTTCCCGACCCGAGCCGTAGCTAGAGAGTTCTGGGGTCAGATTGCCCACATTACAGAGCATGCAGATAGGTGGCGCCCTGGTGATTCCAGGGAGAAGCTTATCTTCCATCTAGCTTTTCGATTAGCCCACAGGATCTTCAGCGAGACACTTCTGGCGCGTATTGAGACGCCCCAGAAGGTCCGACAGGGGGAGCTCTTTGCTTTATACTGCATGGTTACAGGTGGATTCCCCGACTTTGGATTGATGCTGGCACAGGATCTGCACAGGATCAAGGCCAAAGGGAAGGGAGATATATGCTGTGGTGGGATAGTGACCCATATCGCTACTTATCAGGATATGGATCTGAGTAGGTGTACTATGGTGGCGGCTGCAAAGCCGCTCGGACTACAGGAGATGATCACTCGGAGGATTCTGGTTCCCCAAGGACTGACTACACCCTTCGTCGCTATGCCATGGGAGCGGACTGCACCTCAGGGGATCCGCTGGTCTGCACAGTGCACAGTCTTTGATCCGCATTTCTGGCAGACAGCTTGGGATACACTGATAGAGGATCACAGAGAGGCAGCAGCTGCCCCCGCTGCAGCTGAGGAGGAGGAGGAGGCTGAGAATGACGACAACGATGAGGAGACATTAGATGAGAGAGAGGGTGGCGTCCCGATGGACACAGGGACAGATACAGCTGGGACGAGCGCGCCACCTATTATAGACTTGGATGATGAGGAGGACACTGAGCCGGCACCAGCTGAGACTTCTCCAGTCAGACCTGCTAGACGCAGGAGGCGTGGAGTGAGAGATCGAGCTGCTCACCGACGGATCGATGACCTGACGGATCAGGTTATCGACTCATATGTTGCATTATCGCTGGATATCCGCGAGATGCAGGAGCGGCAGCACCATCAGCACATCATGGCCCAGCTTCAGTTCGAGCGTGTCATGGGCCATCCTTACGATCCGACTCAGTATCCATATGCACCGCCACCGGATCGAGACTATTGAGGAGCTGCAGGATTTTATTATTATATTTTTTATGCAGTTCGGCTTTTATCCGGTGAGTACTCTCATGATTAGACTTTTTATTATACCCACTGGGACAGTGTGTCTCAAGTATGGGGTATTTGTACTTATTTGACTACTTTTGATGTATGACATTCTATTTCATCGGATATTTTATTTATGCTTCACTTCTGCATTTATATGATTATCTGATATTGCATGCATACCTACAGGTTATTTGATTGAGAAAAACGTCGAAACCGAAAAAAAATGGTTTTAAAAAAAAAAAAAATTTTTGACCTCGACCGAGTCAGTCTGGCGAAACGAGGCACTTCACCTCGGTTGAACCAAGAACATCTCGACCGAGGTGCGTAACAGAAAGTTTTCGAAAACGATTTTGTGTTACTTATCTGGGTATGATCTCAGTGAAGATTTTTGTTTACCTACTGGTTTTAAATTCTTTATGTGTTTGAAAGGTTTTATAATATGTTTAAGTTGCTAAATGCTTTGTTTGAAATTATTAGCATGTTTAATACTTTGTTTTTATCCAAATTATGTTGAATTTGAAGGTTGACACCGCAGGTTAAGTTCTCTCACTTTCTTCTTGGAAAGATCAAGGCAATTCATCTTCTTCTTCTTCTTCTTGATCATGCTTAGCCCCTCATATACATTTTGCCTCCCTTTACCTATCCGGGAATTTGGAAGCAAGCGAAGTGGTGAAAGCAAGTTAAAGTTGAGAAGTGGGCTGGAAGTGAAAATGTTAGAAAGTAATTTTAGGTTTGGGGAAGTCAATCATGAAGATGAGTAACTCGGCACCATTCACATAGCCGGGTGTTTGTGTCTTGCCAAAGTCGGATTAAGCGATATTCCTAACGGGTCATGGTATGTGCATCAAGGGTTTGATGCATCTCGAGAAATTGATGATTGCTGATTTCCTAGGCTTCGGTAATTGTGCACCTCTGTCCATGCATCCCAAAAAGTAAAGTAAAAAAGCAAAAGAGAAAAAAAAAATGTGAGATAAGCAAAGCTTATTGGTGGAAGATGTTGCAAGTCAAGGTGGAAGTGAAGTTCATCCTTTTCCCGGATTCTAGCACCACATTACCTTACATACATCCCTACCCTACACGTTTCTTGACCTTTCTTTTGGGAAGTCCTTGAGACCTTGAGCTTGTTGATTGACTTAGCGGTTTAAATTGGATTATACATGATTAATTTTGATAATTATGATTTATTATGCATTCTATGATTTTATGCAAAGATGAACAACTTTCCTATATTTATAAAATGTTTCGAGCATATTAGGTTTTTAATTCCAGGAAGTATTCTCTTAGAGTGATCTATGATATTTGCACACCATAAAATGTTTTTGAAAGACTTTTTCATTGATTTTCTTGACTTATAATCCATTCTATCTTGTCTTCTATATGAGGAACTTGCTTGGGGACAAGCAAGGGCTAAGTATGGGGTATTTTGATAGCATGAATTATAGTCTATATTTTGGGATTTGTTTGGACGTTTTATCTTTCATAATCTGCATGTTTGTATGTACATCATGTGATTTTGCTACCATTTCATCTACCTTTGCGAGAATCGGGGTCTACACCTAGTTTCGTTGTAATTGCAGGTAATATGGTACATTTTGCATCAAAAAGGAGCAAAAGGAGTCATGAGTCATTTGGAGCTACATCCAGGGAGCATAGCCATGGATTAAAGATTTACTTTGGAGCAGATTCGAGAGATTTCACATTCTGTCGTGACTCACCTCGGTTGACCATTGATTCACCTCGACCGAGGTGATCCAGAGACGCCGACTCGACCGAGGCGAACACCTAGGACGCGGCGAGAATATTTTATTCTTGGATGAGATCTTTTAAAATTGGAAAGTGATCTTATATTTTTGGGCTTGGCTCCTGGAAGGAAGGAGATATGCAGAATCATATATTTTACCTATTTTTATGGGAAGATATCTTTCTAAGATTTATTATCTTTGGAGGGTTATTTTCCTATAAAAAGGGTCGGATTTTCCATAATTCCGGCATCCGCTTACAGCTGGACAACCCGCCATCACCCCATACACGCAGCAGCAGCAGCGGTATACTCCAATTTGGGAGTTTCGGAGAACCTTTTTGAAGGTTGAAGGAAGATTGAAGTCCATAGCTTTTATAGCTTTATTGGAGGGTTTTGTAAGATTGTCTTCAATTCCCTCAATTGTTGTCTTGTCTTGTTGGATTGGTATCCAAGGAATGCTTTGCTGTGATATTTGATTCAGTTATTGAAGTCTTTTCATTAAATTCTTCTTTGTTCAAATATTCACTTTCTTCCCATATATTTTAATACTTTCATTATGATGATGAGTGGCTAATTTCCTTGTGTGATTCTAGGGTGATTGGTTGAAGGTTGTGGGAAAAACAATGATAGAATAATCTTAGATTCCAGTAGGATCCTGAAAGTTCGAGTCTTTAACCTTAACCCTAAGCATCTCGTTCGGTTGATGAACATCTCGGCCGGGGTGGAATTCTTCTGACCGAGGTGACTTATCCGACCTAAAACAGAAAGTTAAGTGTTAGAGTTTGCCAAATCCTATTCTTATTACACCTTCCTGGTTCAATACAAGCTTAGGATGAGACTTACCCGGTAATTCCTTAGTTTGTGTATTAACGATCATAAGTGTAGGTAATAAAGGTTTATCCTTTATTGGGGTTTGAGTGTGCTTCCATCCCATCTTTGTGAGTTAGCCTGAGACTTACCCGGTAAAGGTTGATTCTATTCCCTTAGACGGTATGTTAGTTTGAGGTCATAGTTCTTTATCTTGATTCCTAGAGACTTACCCGGTAATAGGAGTTACGGTTTAGGATTAGTGTGTAGTGAGACTTACCCGGTGATCTACTCCACTTTAGTAACGCCTTCCCCACGCAAAAATCTCAGCTTTGTCCGCTTATCTATAGATCTTGAGTTGGAACCACAACTAGATGATTTAATCCCTAGAATTGCATGTTTGCTTTATTGACTTCTCATTCATCTTTGATTGTGTTAATTGCTCTTGTGGTTAGTATTGACATAAGCATATCGTATTGACTTTGTTTCACCGAGTCCCTGTGATCGACCCCTGGAATTTTCTTGCTTTTACTACGATTGACCCGTACACTGCGGGTTCGCATCCTTGTTTTAAGCTTAAGTCTAGGGTTATAAATTTAAAGCTTGTACACACCGTTTGGAGCGAACATGCACTTTCTTTATTCCTCATCTCATCTTAGTTTAGATTTACACTATCTTTGATCATTGAATGACTTGATTTCACCTCAGTTCTTGTGTTTGACCTCGGAATACTTTCCTTCCTACATAACGATCCGTACACTGCGGGTTTCACTAGGTAGTTTAGGATTTTAGATCGAGTTATAAATTTAAGACTTTGTGTGTGCATGTTTTAGGCGAACAAGTTCTTGGCTCTCTTGCCTTGGATTTGTGTCGTACATTTCTAGCGTAACAAGTTTTTGAGATGTTGTTGAGTGATCCGGAGGAGTGGGCATCCGGGGTTCCCGTACATCATAGGACGTGTGTGGGGATTTGAGTTCTTGTCTTGTTGTTTACGTCTATTGTTGAGTTTGTTGTTGTAAGGACGGTTGGAGTATTTCTTTCTTAATTTTCGTGTATCATGTCATTGCAGAAATGTATTTCGGATTCGGCCTTTATTTGTGTCTTGTTGCAAGATTCGGTGAAATTGTTGTCAAGCTAAGGGTCGGGACCCATTGTGAGGTCGGGTCGGGAACCATTGTAAGCTCTCCGCTCGTAACATCGGGAGCCCGCGGAATTGGAGTGTTACACCATGGTATCAGAGCCCTAGGTTGACAACAATGGCGTTCGCGATCTTCTAAAAGGCCGAATAGACCAATAAACAGAACCCGCAAGGGTTCTGAGTTGCAAAATGAATTCGTTTTCAAATCACGAGCATAGTCAGTTAGGGTAGAATGTACAGGACCACTACTCCTTCCGCGGAACTCGATATAGTTAATTAGATTATCGGAATTTGTATATATATACATATATATATATGTACATGTGGGCTTAGGATGTTGTGGACTTGATGTATCTTAGTTATGTGTTTGGACTATAGTTGTTTATGTGGGCTGTAGTTATGCATGATGGACTTGTTGTGTTATAGTGGAAGCATGACCTTTATATTGATATGAGTTTATACATGTGGCATGATAATATCATATTAGTGTTTGGACCTTGTATTATGATAGTGACTTCTTGGATTTGATATGTTAGTAGTAGAGTGGACATAGGACTTATATAGTCATATATATGCTTATGGTATGTAGTAACATATGGGGATATGGGACCTTATAGTTAAGATGATAGTATGATATCATTGCCTTAGACAACGCCGTTGGGCTTAAAATAGTGTACATACGAGAATGAGTATGCTCAAGTATCGAGTTGAGCATCACGTGTTGACGAACACCTTGACATTTCACCGGACTCCTTTTGAGGATGTCAAAGCGACTAGGAGAAGGCTAATGACGACATAGCAGCAAGGACGAACAAGTGGAAGGAAAACTCGAAATAACTTAAGAGAAATCGAGATGGAAGAAATACAAGCAAGAAAGTAACATGCAGATGTAGAGCGGTTTTGAAGAAACGATGATTGAGTGAGAACGACAACAACTAGAGACAACCAACTTATGGAGAAGTTCAAGTGACGTGGCGATGAACGGAAGAAGTGGATTAAGTGTATAGGATTGCAAAAGTGGCGATCCAATTAAGGCAAGTTTTCCCTAGACATTCCTAAGCGCGGGAGTCGAGATGAGAAGTATGATCAACAAATGACGAAAGGATTAAGAGACCCGTAAGTTAAGCTTACGGAGGTAGCAAAAGATGAAGTGCCAAGTTTTCTAGGATACCGGCGGGTTGACTTCTTCGGACTTAGGAGACTTATGAGAAGAATGGTGAGGTGAGGATTCACATCGTAGAATTTCCTTGGTGGAGTCAACCGATTTCCGATATGATGATAAGGTTAAGCAACGTCAAGAAGGAGGAAGTGCGTAGTGATGATGGGTTCAAAAGATGCGAGATTCAATAAGGAGCTTTTGTTTATCAAAAGACTTAAGATACCAAACGAGAGCGACACGAGTGGAAGATAACTAAGGATAGCGTACTTGAGAAGATGAACATACAAGACATCATGGGAGAGCGGTTAAGCTTATGAAAGTGGGTCGGATGACACAACAAGGCCTGAGAAGGTATAGTTACCTTACAAAAGAAGAAGGAAGCATGGAATGTAAATTGAGCTAGCGGAGTTTCAGGTAGAGTACCCCGGGCGAGTAGCCTTCATGAGAATGGTAACGTGAAAAGTATAGAAGAGTGGTAAGCCATTGACCATGGAGAAGGTCAGCTATAAGCTAATCGATGACAACCGAGAACGCACAAGTGCGGGTTGTCTAATAGCGAGTGTTGATGAGAAGAGTAACCCGAACTATGGGATTATAACATAATGGTAATAAGATCTTGGACTATTCCAAGCGGTTTAATGTCAGTAGTGAGAAGGTGTATCAACAAAAGTGCAAGTGTTTTAATCAAGTAGCATAGAATGAGGTCAAAACATGTAAGTATAATTGACCTCCTAGGGAGGGATTGTAACGAACCTATGCGACCTTCTTAGGTCATGGGATTGACATATGGGGGAACGACACAAATAAGAACTGTTAATGTTAAGGTTTGATAAGAGTGAAAAAAATAGAGGAGTGTTCGCTCCAAATGGTGTGTGCAAGCTTTAAATTTATAACCCTAGATGTAAGCTTAAAACAAGGATGCGAACCCGCAGTGTACGGGTCAATCGTAGTAAAAAGCAAGGAATTCCAAGGGTCGATCACAAGGACTTAGTGAAACAAAGTCCAATTACGGTATGCTTAAGCAATTACTAACCACAAGTAATCAAAACAATCAAAGATGATAAAAGTCAATAAAGGAAATATGCAATTCTAGGGTTTAAAGCGTCTAGTTGTGGTTCCAACTCAAGATCTAAAGATAAGTGGACAAAGCTGAGGTTTTTGCATAGGGAAGGTGTTACTAAAGTGGAATAGATTACCGGGTAAGTCTCACTACTCACTAATCTAAAACCGTAACTCCTATTACCGGGTAAGTCTCAAGGAATTTAAGATAAAGAACTATAATCTCAAACTAACACACCATCTAAGGGAATAGAATCAACCTTTACCGGGTAAGTCTCAGGCTAACTCACAAAGATGGAATGAAAGCACACTCAAACCCCAATAAAGGATAAACCTTTATTACCTACACTTATGATCTTAGGTAAACAAACTAAGGAATTACCGGGTAAGTCTCATCCTAAGCTTGCATTGAACCAGGAAAGGTGTAATAAGAATAGGATTTGGCAAACTCTAACACTTAACTCTCAGTTTAGGATCAGATAAGTCACCTCGGTCAGAAGAATTCCACCCCGGCCGAGATGTTCATCGACTGAGCGAGATGCTTAGGGTTAAGGTTAAAGACTCGAACTTTCAGGATCCTACTAGAATCTAAGATTATTCTATCATTGTTTTTCCCACAACCTTCAGCCAATCACCCTAGAATCACACAAAGAGATTAGCCACTCATCATCATGAAAGTATTAATCAAGTATATGGGAAGAAAGTGAATATTTGAACAAGAAGAATTTAATGAAAAGACTTGAATAACTGAATCAAATATCACAACAAAGCATTCCTTGGATAGAAATCCAACAAGACAAGACAATAAGGAAGGGAATCTAAGGTGATCTTACAAGAAACCCTTCAAAAGCTATAAAAGCTACAATCTTCCTTCTTCAACCTTCAAAAAGGTTCTTCAAATCTCCCAACTGGAGTATGGCTGCTGCGGTGTAATACCGGATCTCCAACTGTATGCGGATGTCGGATTTATGGGAAATCCGACCCTTTTTATAGGAAAATTACTCTCCAAATATAAGATATCTTAGAAAGATCTCTTCCCATAAAAATAGGTAAAATATATGTTCTAGCATATCTTCTTCCTTCCAGGAGCCAAGCCCAAAAATATAAGATCTCTTTCCAAAGATAAAAGATCTCAGCCAAGAATAAAATATTCTCGCCGCATCCCAGGTGTTCGCCTCGGTCGAGTCGACTTCTCTGGATCACCTCGGTCGAGGTGTATCTGTGATCAACCGAGGTGAGTCACAACTGAATGTGAAATCTCTCAAACCTGGTCCAAAGTGAATCTCTAATCCATGGCTATGCTTCCTGGATGGTTCCTTATGTTCCTGAATGTAGCTCCGATGACTCCATAGCTCCTTTTGCTCCTTTTTTATGCAAAACGTGTCATTTTACCTACGATTACAACAAAACTAGGTGTAGACCTCGATTCCCGCAAAGGTAGATGAAATGGTAATATAATCACATATTATACATACAAACATGCAGATTATTGAAGATAAAACGTCCAAACAAACCCCAAAATATAGACTATAATTCATGCTATCAAAATACCCCATACTTAGCCCTTGCTTATCCCCAAGCAAGTTCCGCATATAAAAGCAAGATAGAATGGATTATAAGTCAAGAAAATCGATGAAAAAGTCTTTCAAAAACATTTTTATGGTGTGCTACAATCATAGATCACTCTAAGAGAATACTTCATGGAATTTAAAATCAAAATATGATCAAAACATTTTATAAATATAGGAAAGTTGTTCATCTTTGCATAAAATCATAGAATGCATAATAAGTCATAATTATCGAAATTAATCATGCATAATCCAGTTTAAACCACTAAGTCAATCAACAAGCTCGAGGTCTCAAGGGCTTCCCAAAACAAAGGTCAAGAAACGTGTAGGGTAGGGATGTATATAAGGTAATGTGGTGCTAGAATCCGGGAAAAGGATATACTTCACTTTCACTTTGACTTTCAGCATCTTCCACCAATAAGCTTTGCTTATTTCACACTTTTTCTTTTTACTTTACTTTTTGGGATGCATGGACAGAGGTACACAATAACCGAAGCCTAGGAAATCAGCAATCATCAATTTCTTGAGATGCATCAAACCCTTGATGTACATACCATGACCCGTTAGGAATATCGCTCAATCCGCTTTTGGCAAGACACAAACACCCGGCTATGTGAATGGTGCCGAGTTACTCATCATCATAATTGACTTCCCCAAACCTATTATTACTTTCTAACACTTTCACTTCCAGCCAACTTCTCAACTTTAACTTCACTTGCTTTCACCACTTCGCTTGCTTCCAAATTCCCGGATATGTAAAGGGAGGCAAAATGTATATGAGAGGCTAAGCATGATCAAGAAGAAGAAGAGAGAAGAATGAATTGCCTTGGTCTTTCCAGGAAGAAAGTGAGAGAACTCATAATGTGGTGTCAACCTTCAAATTCAACATAATTTAGACAAAAACAAAGTATTAAACATGCCAATAATTTCAAACAAAACATTTAGCAACTTAAACATATTATAAAACCTTTCAAACACATAAAGAGTTCAAAACCAGTCAGTAAGCAAGATCTTCACTGAGATCATATCCAGATAAGAAGCACAAAAATCGTTTTCGAAAACTCTCAGTTAACCCACCTCGGTCGAGGTGTTCTTAGGTCAACCGAGGTAAAACACCTCGTTCGGCCAGAACTCCCCCGGTCAAGGTCAAAAATTTTTTTTTTTTTAAAACAGTTTTTCTTTCAGTTTCGACGTTTTTCTCAATCAAATAACCTGTATGTATGCATGCATTCTCAGATAAACATATAGAAGCAACTGAAGCATAAATATAAATATCCGATCAAGTAGAGTCATACATCACATAGGTATCAAATAATACATTGATAAACAAATACCCCATACTTAGGACACACTGTCCCAGTGGGTCAAAATAAGTCTAAGGGAATAAAGTACTCACCGGACATAAAGCTGAACTGCATAAAAATAAGAAAGAAAATCCTGCAGCTCTCAGTAGTCACGATCCGGTGGTGGTGGTGGTGGCACATACGGATACTGAGACGGGTCAAATGGATAACCCATGATGTGCTCAAACTGGATCTGGGCCATCATGTGCTGGTAATGCTGCCGCTCCTGCATCTCGCGGATATCCAGTGATAAGGCGGCATATGAATCAATCATCTGATCCGTCATATCATCGATCCGACGGTGAGCCTCTAGATCTCTGTGTCGGCGTGTCCTACGCCTAGCAGGTCTCACTGGAGATACGGCAGGTGCAGGCTCAGTATCATCATCATCCAGATCAATAACCGGCGCACTCGTCCCGGAAGTATTTGTCCCTGTATCCATCGGAACTCCGCCATCCCTGTCATCAGCAGTCTCCTCATCATCTACCTCCTCCTCCTCAGCTGGTGCAGCTGCTGCCTCTCTATAATCCTCCATCAGTGGGGCCCAAGCGGTCTGCCAATAATGAGGGTCATAAACTGTAAACTGTGTTGACCACCTGATCCCCTGCGGTGCATTCAGCTCCCACGGCATAGCCACGTATGGTGTAGTCAGTCCTCGGGGAACCAGAATCCGCCGAGTGATCATCTCCTGCAGCCCAAGCGGCTTGGCAGCCGCCACCATAGTGCAAGCGCTGAGATCCATATCCTGGTAGCTGGCGATGTGGGTCACAAGTCCTCCGCAGCCGATGTCCCCCTTTGCCTTGGCCTTGATCCTGTGCAGATCCTCTGCCAGCATCAAGCCAAAGTCGGGGATCCCTCCAGTCACCATGCAGTATAGGCTGAACAGCTGTCGGACTTTCTGGGGCATCTCAGTATGCGCCAGAAGCGTCTCGCTGAAAATACGGTGGGCTAACCTAAAAGCTAGGTGAAAAATAACCTTCTCCCTGGAGTCTCCAGGGCGCCACCTGTCTCCGTGCTCAACTACGTGAGCAATCTGCCCCCAAAACTCCCTAGCTACAGACCGGGAAGGGAAATCAACAGCTGTCGGGGCAGGAAAACCAAAAATCTCTCTCCAATACTCTAATGGAACTATGAAGTTCCGGTTCATCAACCGGTACTTCACAGAACGCTCTGTGGGGAGGTAGGTAAAGGAGCTAACAATCTCTAGGGTGGGCTCCAAATAGGCAGGTGCACGGATCTCGGTAAATTGATCCAGTCCTACCGTCGATATCATCCGTCTAAGGTCTCCATCCACATGGAGACAGTCAAAGGCTGTCACGTCCAGGAAGCGAGGTGCTATCACTGGACGGGCGGCTATACGGTCGTAATCGACTCGGTGTTGCTCGTGGATCACCGGTCGATAAGGTCGGAAATAAGAGGAAGAAGGGGAAGGGGAGGATCTATCCCTAATGGCAAGACGTCTCTCAGAACTCATTTTCAAATTCTCACTGTCAGGTCACCTCGGTCGGTCTAACAAACTGAAGAATCACCTCGGCCGAGGCACAGCACGTATGGACCGAGGCGAAAAACTGCGTACTAATTTCTTCAAAAATTCCAGTTCTTTTCCCCCAAATTCACTACAACTGGTTCCTATGGGGTACTTAATCCGTTTCTCAGCAAATGCAGGGCAATCCAAGCCCAAATCGAAGCGAAATCAGCGAGATTAGGGTTTCAGTTCGATTTACCTCGTTCGGCCGTTTCGGTTCGATTTCTTCGCAGATCGACTTTGCACTGGGATCCTCTACGCTTTAATTGCAGTTTGGAAGCGAAAATCTTCGAAAACGAGCAAGAATCGAAGGCGAGGTGAAAGAGAGCGCCGCGGTCGAGGGGGTTGGTAAAGAGAAGAAAGAGAAATTTTTCCCTTTTTAAACCCTTTCTGGAACTGCTGTCACCTCGGTCGAGGTGGTCTCGACTGGACCGAGGTGATACTGACCGAGGTGGATCTTCAGAAACCCTAGTCGCCTCGGTTGCTCAAGAATCATCTCGGTCGAGGTGCTCTGACAGCAACCGAGATGTGTCTCAGTCAAACTCCGTCTTCTCAAATTCTCGATCTCTAGTCCTTCCAGTTATGCTCCTGGTTTGTACTCCTTCCTTAGATGTCACCTGTTATCTGTCTAGAACGCCAAAAACAAAACAAAGCAAAGCAAAAGCAAAACTATCTAAGCTAGAAAGGGAAAAGAAAGCAATACCTTGGTTGCCTCCCAAGAAGCGCTTGGTTTAAGGTCGCTAGCTGGACCATGATACGTCTCAAACGTGATGGGAGGTGCCCTCACCCCATACTTCACCTCCATCGTGGAGTGAAGTAAGTAAGTCTATCAAATGCTCCAACAAGTGCAAGTGCTCATTGGATCCATAAAGAAACTCTCCCAAAAAGGTTCCGGTTCCTAACTTCACCGGCAAATGGTAGGATTTCCCACGTACAAGCTTGTACGGTTTGGTTCTCACCGGAATCCTACCGGTCTTCCTCTTTTTCCGTGGGACATAACTTAGTCTTTCGTCCCATCCTTTCCTTGATCGAGAAAATAGCTTCTCGAGAATCCTAGTAGCTTCCCCATCTCTAGCTTGGGGATGGTACAGGGTCCTTAGCATGCGAGGGATCCCATACTTGAACAAGAGACACTTCATCGCCTTAACGGTGAAGTGCTTGCAAACTCCACTCCTTATAAACCAAGGAGCATCTTCTTCCAATGATTTCAAGGAAGGTTTCATCTTGATCTTAGGAGGTTCTTTCGGAAGAGACCTCCAACTCTCCGGTGCATTCCTGAAAAAATCAGAAATTTTAACAGGGATTTCAAATGAAGTAGGAGAATGTACCTTGTAAAATTCTCCAAGGCTTGGGACAAGTTTCATGTTAGGTTGATAATCCACACATGAAATCTTTCCCAACTCAGCTGATCTTTCTTCCACCTTGGCCACAGTCTCAGTAATTTGGCCAAGGTTCTCTGTATCTTGCAGTTCTACAGATTTTTCCTCCACCTCGGCCGATCTCTCTTTCACCTCGGCCGAGGTCTCAACAGTTAGATCGAAAACTTCCACATCTTCTTCTCCCTCAAAAGCTTCAGGAGAAACTTCTGGTTTGATTGGAGGGGTGCTTGGAACTTGCAGTACTTCCTTATGCTCCTCTTCCGGCTTGGCATAGGATAGGGTGCTTTCCTTGAGCTCCTCCACCTTCTTCATCAACCTCTCCCATCTTGATTCAAGAGAATCTTCAAGGGGTTGCTCACAAATCTTTTTAGGGACATTCAGTTCATCCCACATTGCAAGTTCATGCTTAATGACCTCTTCTCTTTCCCATTCATTGTTGAACCAATAGAAGGAGTACTTCTCCTCCAAGTATTCATAATGGTCCGCCCTAGCACTTTGTCTTGCTATCCAGGCTGGATCAAATGTAGTCATCGGAAATCCTGAAAACTACAAAACTCATAGAAAGAGTAGTTAGTAGCAACAGGGGCAAGTGCCCCGAAAGCAAACCGCAACCGGCTCGGTCTAGACCAAGTCCCCAGCAACGGCGCCAAAAACTTGTTCGCTCCAAACGGTGTGTGCAAGCTTTAAATTTATAACCCTAGATGTAAGCTTAAAACAAGAATGCGAACCCGCAGTGTACGGGTCAATCATAGTAAAAAGCAAGGAATTCCAAGGGTCGATCATAGGGACTTAGTGAAACAAAGTCCAATTACGGTATGCTTAAGCAATTACTAACCACAAGTAATCAAAACAATCAAAGATGATAAAGGTCAATAAAGTAAATATGCAATTCTAGGAATTAAAGCATCTAGTTGTGGTTCCAACTCAAGATCTAAAGATAAGTGGACAAAGCTGAGGTTTTTGCATAAGGAAGGTGTTACTAAAGTGGAATAGATTATCGGGTAAGTCTCACTACTCACTAATCCAAAACCGTAACTCTTATTACCGGGTAAGTCTCAAGGAATTTAAGATAAAGAACTCTAATCTCAAACTAACACACCATCTAAGGGAATAGAATCAACCTTTACCGGGTAAGTGTCAGGCTAACTCACAAAGATGGAATGAAAACACACTCAAACCCCAATAAAGGATAAACCTTTATTACCTACACTTATGATCTTAGGTAAACAAACTAAGGAATTATCGGGTAAGTCTTATCCTAAGCTTGCATTGAACCAGGAAAGGTGTAATAAGAATAGGATTTGGCAAACTCTAACACTTAACTCTCAGTTTAAGATCAGAAAGTCACCTCGGTCAGAAGAATTCCACCCCGGCCGAGATGTTCATCGACTGAGCGAGATGCTTAGGGTTAAGGTTAAAGACTCGAACTTTCAGGATCCTACTGGAATCTAAGATTATTCTATCATTGTTTTTTCCACAACCTTCAGCCAATCACCCCAGAATCACACAAAGAGATTAGCCACTCATCATCATGAAAGTATTAATCAAGTATATGGGAAGAAAGTGAATATTTGAACAAGAAGAATTTAATGAAAAGACTTCAATAACTGAATCAAATATCACAACAAAGCGTTCCTTGGATAGAAATCCAACAAGACAAGACAATAAGGAAGGGAATCTAAGGTGATCTTACAAGAAACCCTTCAAAAGCTATAAAAGCTACAATCTTCCTTCTTCAACCTTCAAAAAGGTTCTTCAAATCTCTCAACTGGAGTATGGCTGCTGCGGTGTAATACCAGATCTCGAACTGTATGCGGATGTCGGATTTATGGGAAATCTGACCCTTTTTATAGGAAAATTACCCTCCAAAGATAAGATATCTTAGAAAGATCTCTTCCCATAAAAATAGGTAAAATATATGATCTAGCATATCTTCTTCCTTCCAGGAGCCAAGCCCAAAAATATAAGATCTCTTTCCAAAGATAAAAGATCTCAGCCAAGAATAAAATATTCTCGCCGCGTCCCAGGTGTTCGCATCGGTCGAGTCGACTTCTCTGGATCACCTCGGTCGGGGTGTATCTGTGATCAACCGAGGTGAGTCACAACTGAATGTGAAATCTCTCAAACCTGGTTCAAAGTGAATCTCTAATCCATGGCTATGCTTCCTGGATTGTTCCTTATGTTCCTGAATGTAGCTCCGATGACTCCATAGCTCCTTTTGCTCCTTTTTTATGCAAAACGTGCCATTTTACCTACGATTACAAAAAAACTAGGTGTAGACCTCGATTCCCGCAAAGGTAGATGAAATGGTAATATAATCACATATTATACATACAAACATACAGATTATTGAAGATAAAACGTCCAAACAAACCCCAAAATATAGACTATAATTCATGCTATCGAGGAGCAGGAGGGAAGTGAAGCTTCCCTTGTTTCTTTACGCAATGGGAACATATATGTATATATAGAGAGGAAGAGGATGCATGGTATTTTTCATTATAATGAGACGGATGACATGTCTTTGCGAGCAAAAGCTGGGTCAAAACCTTCTAGACACAAGTAGAGAAGTCATAGTGGCTTTGGCGTGAAACGGAGGATCTGGATTTTTAGCAACACTTTAAGCTAGAGTTGATGACGTTAGCACTTGGGAAGTAATGTGTTGGGTTTTCGGTGACTGATTGAGAATTTCGCCTAGCGTTCTCCACGAGTCATGCCGGTACGGTTGTGAAGTTGTTCTCGGAATACCAAGAGATACATAAGGTGACCAACAAGAGTAAGAGAAGACCGAAGTTTTAAGTGGGATGTCGACATGAGATATACGAGAAGTATATGAAAGATTAAGGTTAGACCCCTTACGGTGGGAGTTTTTACTTAAGACAATGAAGTACGTTCTAAACCTACTCAAAGGAATGGTGCAAGCTTATATAAAATACGAAGGATGTTTCCCACATGTTGGGATGTCATTGAAAGTAAAGCAGCCAAGATCGATTTATATAGAGGCATGATTATGCCCTATAATTAGGTCGCTTATGGCAACACATAAGTATGAGCCAAAGGTTATTACGACATGCCTTCAAGGTGGAAAAGATGGAACAATACTGATTTGAGAGAGGAAGGACCCTTGAGAAAGAATAGGCACGGTCATAGTTGAAGATGGAGCAATACACGAGTTTGAAGGATGGTACCTCAATAGATCGGCGTAGATCAATTGTATCATGACCATTTGTAAAGTCATAAGACAAGATTGTGTCGGTTATTACGATATGTGACGGGAAGAGAAAAGATGGAACTTGAGATATCACAGATTTCAATACATCGGAATGTGGATTTTTCCACTAAGTTGATCTTGGCGCAACTCCGATGTCCAAGGCGCCGTATAGGATGACACACATAAAGATACGTGAGTCGAAGAAGTATTTGAACGACCAGTTGCAAGGACTTGTTTATAAAGGTTCATTAGAACCAATGCACTGCCATAGAGAACACCAGACGTTATCTTGAACTCTGGATTTGAAGTTCATATGGGAATGTATCTTGAACTCTTGGTTTGAAGTTCATATTCGAATATATCTTGAACTCTTGATTTGAAGTTCATATTGGAATATATCTTAAACTCTTGATTTGAAGTTGTTATGGAGAACACTAGTTTGCGAAAAGAGAGACGGTTATCTCCGTTTGTACATCGATTATAGTGAGCCAAGCAAGATAACAATGCAGAACCAAATATCCCTCACCACGGATAAAGGATCTACTCGACCTGTTGCAAGGGTTGGTAGTCTCTTCTAAGAATGATTTAAGGTCTGATTCCCACCAATTGAGAATTCGAGACTCGGATATTGCAAATACGGATTTCCGGACAACCATGGTCACTACGATTTTTAGTGATTCCATATGGGATTACTCATGCCCGGATAAGATACTTTGATCTACTCTGAAAGAAGAGAGAAGTTGTATGACAAGTTGTCTCGGGATGACAACCCCCGAAGGATGTGGAAGAAGTTATAAGTTTTCTTGGATGTGCTGGTCATTACCGGATTTGTGGAGAGATTCTCAAAGTAACACCATCTATGGCTAACCTACTTTGGATGAAAATGAAGTATTGAGTGAGACGAAAATTGACAATGGAGATGTTGAGAGTTAAGAGGTGATTCATTGGTGCAACTATTTTGAAATTGCCTCGAGGTATGATGGGTTTGAAGTGTACAAGCGATTCTCCAATACAAGGTCTTAATGGAGTATTGAGGAACGATGTAAAAGTAATAGCATACGTGTCTCGTTAGTAGAAGCAATGTGAAGTAACGTACTTCCTTCATTACTTGGAACTCACGAGAAGAATTGAGGAAACATAACATCAAAGTTTAGTTTGACAAGAACCAAAGTCAACGGTGTAAATTGGAAGTTCGATCTTCTTTGTTAGAGAAAAGCAAAGAAGAAACATATGAAAATATTGTATTGAGAAAGAACCGAGAAGGAAGTTGAGTTTCCGATACATCGGACCTTTTTGAGAGCTTAGCGCGAGTTTGAGAAGTGGCTTACAAGTTGGCGTTTCCACCAAGATTAGAGGGTGTAACAAGAGTACTGGCTTACAAGTTGGCGTTCACCCGGTGTTTCATGTGTATCAATCGAGAGAGTACATACATGACTCGAGACATGTTGTCAGTCATGATGATCTAGAGGTAGATGAGGGACCGATGAGGCTAACTAGAAGACGGAGGATAGTATATTTGATTGAGTTTTACCCTGATCTAGTAGCATCGATAGAATCGACGAGTTAGACCTAGTTCTTCCCTTGGTTGCGTTATGTGCATGTGTGATGTTATGTGTAGTTTGTTCCCTGTGCGAGAATATGTTTTATGACCTGATATATCTTGCGGTGGTAGTTTGAGTAGATGATGTGTTTAGATTAGAAGGTGTTAACTCCACCTTGATAATAAGACATTACTTATGGTTGATGAAAGACAAAACCTTGGTTTCTAGGTTTTTGTAAGACCTTACAAGTTTTGGTAAAGACATTACAGTGTCTGGTAAGGCCTTACCATATTACAGAAAACCTTGGTTTCCAAGTTTCAGTAAGGCCTTACATGATCTGGTAAGACCTTACCAAAACTGGACAAAAACTACACTTGAGTGACGTATATCCAAACGGCTTTATTTCCTTCTTGTTGCGTTCTTTAAGGAATTTGATTTTAACAAATCTTTGATTTGTTTTAATTAAATCTTCTTGAGATAAAATTGGAAGATTTCCTAAACCTCAACAAAACCGTGCTTGACTGCTTGACGTCACATCTCAACAAACAAAGTCTCAACAAATAAGATTGGATCAAATCTCAACAAACCAAGATCTCCAAAGATCACGTAGGCAAGATCTTTTCTCAACGATCAAAAATGCTGATACGCTTGCCTATTTAAAGAGACAAGGAAGAAGACACAAGACACACGCTCATTACCTACGACGGCAACACAAGTGACAAATCGACTTATCTATTTCTTCTCACAAAGTGTTGTTCTCACATTCTAAGCTTCGTTATTCTACTTCTCTGAGAGTGTGAGAGATTATTGAGTTGATAGTACAATTCAACTAGGATCATACAAATTGTTATTACTTCCAGACACGTTGGATACTATTGTTGTATCTGGAGTACTTTAGTTTTCCTTTTTGAGTGTGTGAGTTGCTAGATAGGAAGTGTAAGACTTCTGAGTTTAGAAGAGGGAAGGTCTTTTGAAGATTGTATCTGGAACTCATCAAGAAGAAGGAAAATAAAGCTACTTGGAATCCTAGGGTTGAATCAATCCTAGGCGGGGACTAGGTCGTGTTGGTGACCGAACCTCGTTAGCATATCGTGTGTCCTTTACTACTCTTAACATTCCTGGTTTGTCTAAACCTTTACACTTAATACCAATCTTAGAGAAACGTGTAAGGTCGTATTATTGCGAATAAGACTTTATCTCGTTTGATAAGGTCTTATCTCTTTCGATAAGGTCTTACCTATCCTAAGATTGCAAAAAGTTTCCATACTCTATTCATCCCCCCCCCCCCTTCTAGAGTATTGGCTAAACTATTTATCTGCCTATTTCGCATTTCAATTGGTATCAGAGCCTAACTCACGTCTTCTTAGATATTATTATCTGTGAGGCTAACTAATGGCAGGTGAAGGTCAAGGCGGATTTGGTCAAGGAAGATCAATTTCTCGACCACCTCTTTTTGTAGGAAACAATTTTATGCACTGGAAATCCTTGATGCAGATGTTTATCATCGATCAAGATTTGGAGCTTTGGCATATTATCAAGAACGGACCTCTCACTCCTACCAAGGAAGGTCCCGACAATACAACAGTAAACAAGACAGAAGCTGAATTCAATCAGAAAGATCTAGAGAGCGTGGCGAAGAACTACAAGGCCATTAATCTATTATATTGTGGTTTAAGTACTGATGAATTTAATCGTATATCTTCATGCAGATCCGCTAAAGAAATATGGGATAAATTAGTGGTTACATATGAAGGAACCAGCCAGGTCAAAGAAACCAAAATAAGTATCTTTCTTAGGCAATATGAATTGTTTAAAATGATCCCAGATGAATCAGTCAAAGTAATGTTCACCCGTTTTACGGAGATCATTAATAATCTTGACTCACTGGGAAAGACTTTCAATAACGAAGAAAAAGTCAGAAAGATACTTAGATGCTTGCCTAAAGCAAAATGGGGTCCCAAGGTAACTGCTATAGAAGAAGCACAAAATCTCAATACACTTGCTCTTGATGATTTGTTGGGCAAATTAATCACCCATGAATTGATCCTCAATGAGGACGATGGGGATTTGCCAACAAACATTAAGAATGTGGCACTCAAGGCAAAGAAAGATGAACCAACGGAAGATTCTGAAAGTGATGATGAAGATCCCTTCGCTCTTATCACAAGAGGACTAGCTAGAATATTAAAAATGAAAAAGCAATTTTCAAACAAAGAAAATGCTGGATCATCTAAATACAGAGGTAAGTCTTCTAACCCCTTGAAGAAGAATCGTGTTCTAAATTGCTATGAATGTGGTGAAACATATCATCTTGTTAAAGAATGTCCTCAAAAGAAGAAGAACAAATTCAAGAAAAAGGAATTTGGCAAGAAAGCCATGATAGCAGCTTGGAGCGATTCAGACTCCTCGAGTGAGTCAGATTCTGAAGATGATCATGCCAACTTGTGTCTTATGGCAAAAACCGACAAAAATCAAGATAAACATTTGGATGGAATGGTAAGAGATCTTATATCTAGCCCTACCAATGTTTTATCAGAAGTACTGAAAAACATGATTTCTAATGAAGAAATTTACAGCAAAGAAATCAACATTTTACAAGAAAAGCTTAATGATCAGGAAACTTGCATAAGAATGCTTTCGCTGAAAGTTCAAGATCTTGACAGCATACAATCAGATCTTGACACTGAGGTTAAGGCCTTACGATTGGAAAATTCCGAACTAAAGGCAAACCTCTCATCTCTTAAGACATGTAATACTGACTTAGAGATTGAAAAAGTGAAACTTTCTGAAAAATGTCAAGAACAGCAAATAGCTCTTGTGCAATTTACTAAATCTGAAGCTACTCTTGATAAAATGCTTGGAGACCAACAATTATCCTTAAATCGAAGTGGAATAGGATACAACAGGAATTTTCCTGCTAAACCTACTACCACGTTCGTTAAGGCAAAAGGAAATTGGAGATCTCCTACTTGTTTCTTTTGTTGTAGAAAGGGTCATGTAAAGGAAACTTGTCCTTATAGAAGAACGGATCCATATATTATTAGAAACACCTTTCCTGTACATCTAAATGAACGGGTAAAATATATATGGGTTCCTAAAGGGACTAGGCCACCTAACATGGTCTACCCCCATAATGGATCTAACTCTGTTTATTGGTCAAGCCGGAAAGGATGATTTTCCGTTTTGCAGGATATCACCAAGACTCAAAAATGGATAATGGACAGTGGTTGTTCAAGGCATATGAGTGGGAAAGAATCTCTTTTCGACACTCTAAAGAAGAAAATCACTAGCACAATAACTCTTGGTGACAAAGGAAAATGTGACATTCTTGGTATCGGTAATGTTGGTCTTGATTCAAATAATAATATTAAAGATGTTTATTTGGTGGATGTCTTAAAATATAACCTTCTCAGTGTTTCTCAGCTTTGTGATAAAGGAAATTGTGTCAGCTTTGACAAGAGGAAGTGTGAAGTTCGAGATGAGATGACAGGAAATTTAGTGCTAACAGCTCACAGGGATAATAATATATATGTTGTTAATACTAACCAAATTGCAGGGACAAATTTAAAATGTCTCAAGGTCTTATCAGATGACTCAAGACTATGGCACAGACGACTTGGTCACATCAGTATGCATTCTCTTAACAAACTCAAATCAAAAGATCTTGTAAGAGGTCTTCCTGACCTAAAATTCAAGGTAGATGAATTATGCAATGCTTGCTCAAGAGGTAAACATACTCGTAGTTCTTTCAAAAAGAAGCAAGTGGTAAGTACTACTAGACCTCTTGAACTTCTCCACATGGATCTTTGTGGACCTATGCACGTCAAATCTCCCAAAGGCAAGCAATACATTCTTGTTATTGTTGATGATTATTCTCGATTTACTTGGGTTTTTCTTTCTTAAAATAAAATCGGAAGCACTTTTATACTTTTCAAAACTTTGTAAGGAGTTACAAACCTTGAAAAACCTACCAATCGTTTCTATTAGAAGTGATCATGGTAGAGAATTTGATCAATCAGACTTTGATGCATTTTGTGAGAAATATGGTATTTCTCATAATTTTTCAGCTCCTAGAACACCTCAACAAAATGGGGTTGTGGAACGCAAGAACCGCACCCTAGAGGAAATGTCTAGGACAATGCTATTAGAGAATGATTTGCCTAAGTCATACTGGGCAGAAGCTGTTAATACAGCAAATTACATTCTTAATAGATGTTTGATTCGATCAATGTTAAAGAAAACTCCTTATGAGCTTTTTAAAGGAAGAAAACCAAACATATCTTACTTTAAACCATTTGGATGTACGTGTTACGTACATAACAATGGGAAGGATAATCTTGGAAAATTTGATGCTCGTAGCGACGAAAGTATATTTCTCGGATACTCGACTCAAAGCAAGGCTTATCGAGTATACAATAAACGTACCAAAGTCGAGGAAAGTATCCATGTTTTGTTTGATGAAAATGATAATGGTATCTTGAGTGAGAGCTTTGCAGATCTTGACCTAAATAAACATGAGGAAGAGGAAGAAGAAGTTGATAAGAACGTCAGAAACATGCAGGAGCCATTTCAAGACCTTACAAACGTATCTCAAGACCTTGAAATACCTCCTCAAGGTCTTACAAATGAAACCAGTATTGAAGATACATCACCTCCTGAGCAACAAGAACCGTCTTCTCCACTTCCTATATTAATTCTGAACCTTATGCTTATAATCAGAGAAATGTCCGGAGGAAATTCAAACATTCATCATCCCATTCAACTCAGGATATCATTTCTGATCCCTCATTTGGAATACAAACTCGCTCTAAATTAAAAGACCTATGTGCCTTTCATGCTTTTGTATCTCTTGTAGAACCTAAGAAGTATACCGAAGCTCTTCAAGAACCTGACTGGATTATCGCTATGCAAGATGAGCTAAACGAGTTCGAGAGAAACAAAGTATGGACTCTTACGGCAAAACCCAAAGGTAAATCAGTTATCGGGACAAGATGGGTCTTTCGAAACAAGCTGGATGAAAGTGGTAATGTCATTCGGAATAAAGCTCGTCTTGTAGCTCAAGGTTACAATCAGGAGGAAGGTATTGACTACGAGGAGACTTTTGCTCCCGTAGCCAGGCTTGAAGCCATTCGCATACTTCTTGCTTTTGCATCTTACATGAGTATAAAACTTTTTCAAATGGACGTAAAATGCGCCTTTTTGAATGGTTATTTAGATGACGAAGTTTATGTTGCTCAACCTCCTGGTTTTGAAAGTAATGAATTTCCAGATCATGTTTTTAAGCTTGACAAAGCTCTTTACGGCTTAAAGCAAGCCCCAAGAGCTTGGTACGAGCGACTTTCAAAATATCTTCTAGAAAATAACTTCAAGAGAGGGTTGATTGACAAAACTTTATTCATTAAAACTCATGGAAAGAATATTCTTGTTGTTCAAATTTATGTGGATGATATCTTGTTTGGAGCAACTAATGAATCTCTTTGCAAGGAATTTTCTGACATCATGTGCAAGGAATTTGAAATGAGTATGATGGGAGAATTAAATTTCTTTTTTGGATTACAAGTACATCAAAGTAAAAAGGGTATCTTCCTTAATCAAGGAAAGTACACAAGAGACATTCTGAAGAAGTTTAAGATGAATGAATCAAAAATAGCCAAAACACCAATGAGCTCTACTCTCTCTAGATCAAGACCTTACCGGCAAACAAGTAAATCAAAAAGAATTTCGAGGTATGATCGGATCCTTACTATATCTTACTGCTAGTAGACCTGACATTATGTTTAGTGTTTGCATGTGTGCTAGATTTCAAGCTAACCCAAAGGAATCACATCTCATTGCGGTAAAAAGGATATTAAGATATCTTAATGGTACAAAAGATATAGGTCTATGGTATCCCACACAAAGTAGTTTCGGTCTTATCGGATATTCCGATGCTGATTTTGCAGGATATAAAGTGGATAGAAAAAGCACTTCGGGGTGTTGTCAATTTCTTGGTACATCTTTAATAAGTTGGCATTCCAAGAAGCAAAATTCAGTGGCTCTCTCAACAGCCGAAGCTGAATATATTGCTGCTGGAGCTTGTTGTTCGTAAATCTTATGGATTGCGCAACAACTCCAAGATCTTGGATTCAACTTTAAGGATATACCAATAAAATGTGACAATACCAGTGCTATTTCTATTTCCAAAAATCCTGTACAGCATTTAAGAACGAAACATATAGATGTGAGACACCATTTTATACGTGATCATGTAGAAAAAGGTGATGTGTTTTTGACATTCATTTCTACTGATCTACAACTAGCCGATATCTTTACAAAACCTTTACCCGAAGAGAGATTTAACTTCATACGGTTAGAACTCGGTATGCTTAACAGGGAGGCACAAATGTAGGGGGAGCAACTATTGTTTTACAATATTGATCTTATTCCCTACATTAAGACCTTAAAATACATTTCAAGGCCTTACTAAATAATAGTATGTTCTTGATTTTATTTTTTAAGATTAATTTAGATCAAATCTTTTAGTTATTATCTTTTTAGATAACTAACTAATAGATTTTATTTATGGAAATCTTTATGTTTTATTTTTGATCTTTTTAAAATTTCTTAAAATTTTACGAAGATTTTTAAAAGATTTTCCCTCTCTCTATCTTATACCAAATCTTCAAAGATCTCGTTTTATGATTTCCTTTCTGCGCTTCATAAATCCTCCGACTACCTTCTCGTCTCTCTCACCTTCAAACCCTAACTCGCAATGGCTCCCAAGCGATCTTCAACTCCGTCCATTGTTCGAGCATCCAAGAAGCAGCGATCATCCGCTAGAAAGGGCAAAGCTATTCTGGAAGAATACAATCCCGATTCTGATTCTTCGATGTCTACACCCTCTCCTTCTCGACAAATTGCTCAAGCCGTTTATCCCCCAGTCGCAAAGGATAGACCTCAACATCGTCTTCGATCACCACCTTCGGGGTTTGAGGTTAGTAGTGAAGCACCATTTTCTTGGTTCTTAAACTATACCAAAGCTGGGATGTGGAAAGATGGATTTGCTAATCGTCCTCTGAGTTTCTGTGAAAATGTTGATGAGAATTTTCTTGAGTCTATGGATTTACCATGCATTAAACTGTTGAAATGTTCAAACATCTGGAGTTTGTTCAATTTGGGAAATTTTGCATTTCCACGACTTACCTGACTCTTTTTTATCAGCCTTACTGCTCACCGAGAAAAGGGGATTCTAACCTTACATTCCCAGATAAAAAGGGCGACAAATTACCCTTTTTGCTTCTTCCTTGGCAATCATCTTAGGGATTCCTGAGGAAATTGATACCAAATCCTATCCTTCTAAAAGTGTGTGTCTTGCACATGCCCAGAAAACATTTTTTGAGAAACAAATCCCTTCAGTGGCTACTTCTTCAAAGCCAAAGCAAAAACAAACTCATAATGTCTTAACTTTAGAAGCCAAAATTGTTTTCACTTTGCTTGCTAGGTGTATCCTACCACGAAAGCATTCCAGAGAGTTGATCACTGACAATCTTCTGGAAATTCTGGATTTGATACTTACTGGGTATGCTATTGATGTTCCCAACCTCATTTTATCCTACATGTTGCACACTGTAAACACTCCTTTGACAGCCCTTCTTCCCTATGCCAATCTATTTCCAAAGATCTTTGAGTTCTTTGAAATTGATACCACAGATGAGGATAAGATTTATCATAAAGGACAAATTGATGAGGATTGTTGGGGAAGACTTGGGGTTGAGAAAACTTTATCTGGGGAATGGATTCTGAAGAAACATCAAAAAATTGCTCAGCCTTCTTCCGAACAGAGAATTCAGGATTTGGAGGCAGAAGTGGATGCTTTGAGGAAGGATCTGAATACTGCTCGTGCTGATATTGTGGATAGACAGGATGACACACATGAGAAGCTGTTAATGGTAAATGAGAAGCTAAATCAGTTACTATTTTTGACATCTCTATCTCACAGGGCAACTACCTCAATCATGCCTTTGGATGAGGATGTTGTGGAACACATTCAAGAAATGTGTCAGAATGTTGTGATTAACTGTGAACGCAAGGTGTTAAAACGTTGCATTCTTCGACCCATAGTACCTGAGCCATCAATCTTGACAGTAGAAGAATATGGATTGGTCAAGAAATACCGAAATGAACAGGAAAAGCATTTAGCAAAACTGATGGCATGGACCAAAACTGGTGATGCACAGGATAGATGGAGGGAAAAGGTGCATAATCATTTTCGCAGACCAAGAGATGGTCCTTCTTCTGCTTATGGGCAATGGTTTGATGAAGTTGTTGAAGTCTCTGATGATGAAGATTGATCTTTTCAAAATTCTAAAATTTTCTTACTGAAAGACAAAAAGGGGGAGAATATTTTCTGTCTTTTGAATCTTTTGAAAAACCTTGACTTTGGTTGTTTTTGTTTAGTTGTTTCTGTTTTGAAAAACTTGCTTGATTTGATCTTTTTCAAAATTTGATCCTACATGTGTTTCTGTTATATTGTTTGTTCAATTGTTTGTTCAACTGCAGGAAAATAGATCATAAGTTTTGTCTTTCATCAAGGGGGAGATTGTTAACTCCACCTTGATAATAAGACATTACTTATGGTTGATGAAAGACAAAACCTTGGTTTTCAGGTTTTTGTAAGACGTTACAAGTTTTGGTAAAGACATTACAGTGTCTGGTAAGGCCTTACCATATTACAGAAAACCTTGGTTTCCAGGTTTCAATAAGGCCTTACATGATCTGGTAAGACCTTACCAAAACTAGACAAAAACTACACTTGAGTGGCGTATATCCAAACGGCTTTATTTCCTTCTTGTTGAGTTCTTTAAGGGATTTGATTTTAACAAATCTTTGATTTGTTTTAATTAAATCTTCTTGAGATAAAATTGGAAGATTTCCTAAACCTCAACAAAACCGTGCTTGACTGCTTGACGTCACATCTCAACAAACAAAGTCTCAACAAATAAGATTGGATCAAATCTCAACAAACCAAGATCTCCAAAGATCACGCAGGCAAGATCTTTTCTCAACGATCAAAAATGTTGATACGCTTGCCTATTTAAAGAGACAAGGAAGAAGACACAAGACACACGTTCATTACCTACGACGGCAACACAAGTGACAAATCGACTTATCTATTTCTTCTCACAAAGTGTTGTTCTCACATTCTAAGCTTCGTTATTCTACTTCTCTGAGAGTGTGAGAGATTATTGAGCTGATAGTACAATTCAACTAGGATCATACAAATCGTTATTACTTTCAGGCACGTTGGATACTATTGTTGTATCTGGAGTACTTTAGTTTTCCTTTTTGAGTGTGTGAGTTGCTAGATAGGAAGTGTAAGACTTCTGAGTTTAGAAGAGGGAAGGTCTTCTAAAGATTGTATCTGGAACTCATCAAGAAGAAGGAAAATAAAGCTACTTGGAATCCTATGGTTGAATCAATCCTAGGCGGGGATTAGGTCGTGTTGGTGACCGAACCTCGTTAGCATATCGTGTGTCCTTTACTACTCTTAACATTCCTGGTTTGTCTAAACCTTTACACTTAATACCAATCTTAGAGAAACGTGTAAGGTCGTATTATTGCGAATAAGACTTTATCTCGTTTGATAAGGTCTTATCTCTTTCGATAAGGTCTTACCTATCCTAAGATTGCGAAAAGTTTTCATACTCTATTCATCCCCCCCTTCTAGAGTATTGGCTAAACTACTTATCTGCCTATTCCGCATTTCAGAAGGTTTAAGCCTTCTTAGTTTGAGAGTTCATACATCGGCCTTAGGCACTGAGAAGTTCGACGCATAGCAAGTTTCGAGACAAAACTTGTTTTTAGGGGATCTGATGTAACGTCCCGTTTATTGGGTGTGTTTGCGGTATTTATTCTCCTACTTCTATCTATATTTTATTAGCTTAAATATGTTTATTAAAAGTATTTAACGATGTAAAATATCTTTCCGGAGCATATTATTATTTTGGATAATATCGTGAATATCCATTTTATTTTTCAAAAAAGTCGAGAAATTTTTCCGGTTCGAAAATCCCGTTCCGAACGCTTTTGAATCGAGTTTACTCGTTACCCCCATTTTCTTTTTCTTTCTTCTCTCTTTTCTCTCTCTCATTCGCCCCTGATGAGTTGCAACGTAGAATCGACCCCTCATTGATGCCTCTGCCCTGCAGCCCCCCCTTTGTGAACCTTTGTACTCAAGTACTCCACACCTCGCCCCACTCGCTGGCCTGTAGAGTATTGGCTAAACTACTTATCTGCCTATTCCGCATTTCAAAAGGTTTAAGCCTTCTTAGTTTGAGAGTTCATACATCGGCCTTAGGCACTGAGAAGTTCGACGCATAGCAAGTTTCGAGACAAAACTTGTTTTTAGGGGATCTGATGTAACGTCCCGTTTATTGGGTGTGTTTGCGGTATTTATTCTCCTACTTCTATCTATATTTTATTAGCTTAAATATGTTTATTAAAAGTATTTAACGATGTAAAATATCTTTCCGGAGCATATTATTATTTTGGATAATATCGTGAATATCCATTTTATTTTTCAAAAAAGTCGAGAAATTTTTCCGGTTCGAAAATCCCGTTCCGAACGCTTTTGAATCGAGTTTACTCGTTACCCCCATTTTCTTTTTCTTTCTTCTCTCTTTTCTCTCTCTCACTCTCCATGTTGTGTGCCTCCTCCCATCTCTACCCTTTCTCCCCTCTCGAGACAAACTCGCCTCCCACCTCCTGCTGCTCTCAACTGCCACCAGCCTCATGCCCCACCAAGTGACGCATCTTTCTGCCGCCGGAACCCTTGCGCAACCCTCTACCCTCCCTCTCTCACTCGTTTCTCGATTCCAACAAAGAAGCCATGGCTGCCTTGGCTGGTTATCGAAGGAAAGCTAACCACCTATGTTCTCACTCCTCTCAGTCACTTCACCACCTCCTTCCCTCAAACTCGCTACCACCGGCGTGCTGCCGCCGTATCCATGCCGAGATGAGCAACCAGAAGCACCACCCCAGAAACGCCTCTCCTTTGCGTCCTTGCGGGCTTGTAGCCGTCTTCGATCTCGATCTCCATCGCCTGCAACCGCCTCCTCTCTTCCTCTTCTCTTTCTGCCAAGGCCTCCGGACTTGCTAGAATCCGCCACCAGTGGAGCCGCCTTCGCCTCGCCTTGTCGGAGGCACCGAAGGCCAATGCCGTCGCCTCCTCTGTTCCCTCTCACAGCCAGCGGAATGCGTTTACAGAGAAACCTATTACACTTTATTTCAAATCGGGTCCCTTCTATTTGGTATAATTGCATTTCGGCCCTGTTGATTTAAATAATTATAGTTTGTACCCATAGCTTTATAATTGCAGAATATAACCCAAGTTTCTGAAATTGTATAATTACCCCGGAAAATGTTTTAGCGGTTTTTAACCTTGGATTTTAATTACGGGAATGCTCTTATATTTTTGTATACTATATATTATGCCTTTGTTGGATTATTTCGGTTTATGGCTCAAAGATTTAATTGCGGTTTATGACCCATGTTTTATATATTGGAAAATGTACCCGGAAAGTGTTTTTGGAGACTTTAACTTGGTTTTAGTACGGGGTTTATTCTTATTTTATATATATGTTATATACTATGCCCAAATTTAGCGTTACGCTAAATTTGTTTAGTTTGGTGCTAGGTTCGGAAGCGCCCCGATATAGGCAAACGAATCCATACTCGACATCCGTAGATCTTCTTTCACCTTTGACCTCGTGTGAGTACCTTCTTCCTCGATCTAGTTATGTTTAGTGGTAGAATCATTCTAGTATGGATCTAGCATAACTTAGAGTGAATGCCAAGTAGTGGCCTTGAACCTTAGGTTTATGGACGATTTATGAGCTTTGTTAAGTTATATTCGATACGATCTTAGGATGATCTTTGAGACTAGGAGTTGGACCTAGCATGCTTGGGTTATGACCTCATATAGGTTTTGGAGACTAGAAGTTTGAGGGCTTATATCTTATCAATAAGTTATTGATTGTATGTCTTGTTTGACCAGGCGTTGAGCGTCTTCCTGCAGGAAGCTGGGTGAGGACTTATTCGAGTTACCTTTGAGTGAGGTAAGTCTCCGGACTTACTTAGCTCGCTTTTATGCATTAGTTGGATGTGTGATGGTGGTGGGTGCTTTGGTTTCGTTTATAATCGTGAAACCGGATTAGGATGACTTGGATATATATATATATATATATATATATATATATATATATATATATATATATATATATATATATATATATATATATATATATATATATATATATATATATATATATATTATTGGCCCATTTGTTTATTATCGGGCGGTGACATCACTGCCATACTCCCGAGGGAGACTGGGAGGTTCTTTACGACCAAGCCATACATGGTATACGGGCGGGCTTCTTCACCACTCCACATGGTATACGGGGAGAGCTCCGCACCACTCCTGTTGGTTACACGGGGCAAAGACCAGAGTTATAAGACTTCTCGTGTCATAATCTTGAGAAATGGAACTAGTAATGGAATGACGTAAATAGAAGATAATAATCGGCTAGTGTGTATGAGCATGATGTGTGTTTATGTTTGTTGCTTGTGTATGTGCCTTTACTATCTATCTAATGCCTAGAATGTGAGCTAACGGTTTTATACCGATTATTGTAGATGATTTGCAGGTTAGGGTGTTGCCGAGTGGTCCGGAGGAGTGGGCAGCCGGGGTTCCCGTACATCATAGGACAAGTGTGAGGATTTGAGTCCTTGTGTTGTTGTTGTTTTCATCTATTGTTGAGTTTGTTGTTGTAAGGACGGATGGAGTATTTCTTTCTTAGTTTTCGGGTATCATGTCATTGCATAAATGTATTTCGGATTTGGCCTTTATTTGTGCCTTGTTGTAAGATCCGGTGATATTGTTGTCAGGCTAAGGGTCGGGACCCATTGTGAGGTCTCCGCCCGTAGCATCCCGAGTCCCGCGGAATCGGTTGGTACAGAGTGAGCAAGTGATTCTTGAAGAATGTTCGAAGTGGAGACTTGAATCGAAGATCCAAAGAAGAACTTTATGAGAGGATGATTGTGATGCCCAATAACCAAGGATGAGGAAATGCTTCTCAATTATACTTGATTAAAATTAGACATGTTTTACAAATGAAGCCAATAATCCTTTATATAGGGGATGATGGTGGCAAATCACAAGACTTGGATGAGAATATGCTAGGTATTAAAGAAGAGATTTGGTGGGAATATTCAATGAATTATTCCAAACCATAAATGTCTTATTAAAAGGAGAAATTCGCAAGAATATCCCTTTAATTATTTAAATATGTAATAAATAATAGATATATATTATATGACGAAAATAAATATGCGGGAAATGTCCTCCGTCGGTAGTATCATTCCTTTGTCGGTATGCCTCATATGTCCGTCGTCAATCTTATGGTGAGACAAAGGGAAGGTGTGTCATGGTCAGTGCCACAACATGCGGACATGAGGATGGTAATGGTTGTCAGGGGCATATCAACAAATGATTCTTTACACCAACACCTAACGTTACTAAGGATTCTTCACACCAAGACCCAATGTAGGTATTGTCCACGTGCGTTACCAACGTGCATATGACTTATTCAGGTTTACCCTTTAAGCACAACAACACATTAGTGAACATCGACGTTAACACACATTTTGATCGTGCTTTTAGAAAAACTATACTTCAAATACGTAGAATTTGTTAAGCCCTCAAATGTTGATATTGACAAAAAAAAACAGCCCTTTAGTTCAATTTAAAGATTGATAAAATAAATTTTCAGAGGAAAAAGGATATATGATGAGAATATAGGAAAAGTTTCGAAATTAGGGACTTTTGTTGTTTTTAGAAAATTACGTTTGGTGCCCTCCGAGGTTTTGCCTTTTTCGATTGGTGACCACAAAGTTTCATTTTTTTACTCGTTTGGTGCCCTTAGGATTTTGTTCTATTCCAGCTCGTGTCCATTCTCATCCAAAACTTTAGTTAATTATTAATTGCGTTATTATTTTTAACAAATAAAAAAGAAAGAGACACAATACAGGACATATCTTCCTTTGTTCGTCGGTCTTCGTTGTTTCGCTTCTGATTTCATCCACTTCTGGCGAGGAGGGTGTCACTCAGGAGGCAGGGCATTGTATGCAATTAACAATTCAATTTGGAGAGGATAACGGCTTCCGTGCGAAGTTTGTTTCTGATTTAGCCCCTCTTTAAAAATCAAGTTCAAATTTGAGGTTTGGATTCGGGTATTGCTTGAAGATTGCTTATGATTTTGTCACATCAAGTAGTATCAAACCTGAATTTTAGTTGTAAGTAGTCTTGGAAAATGCTAGTAAATTCATAATGCAATTTTTTTATTTGTGTCGAGGACTATAAAGATCATAACTTAGATGAGAAGACAACAATATCAACTAATAGCAAATGTAGTGGGGATCATATATGGGCAATCCAATATCATAGCATCTACAAAATCAGAATGTAGTTTCATTATTTGTACATGTTTTATTTGATTTGCTAAAAACTTCAGTTTAAGTAGAAGATGATGTAGCATATTTGTCTATCTTCGCTGTCTTTTGCAGAATTGTTCATTGTGATAGATATTGACTTGGTCCTAGTTTGACTAGTTGTTTTATAAAGTAGTCTAAGAATTTGTGGGATGATGAGGCAAAGACAATCTCACGAAAAAGACTAATCTTTACGTTAGCATCTGAAGAAGAAAAAGTTGACATTTTTCCTCAATTTTTTTATTTTTTGAATTGTTGTCTATGATGTCCTCCTCTTGAGTGACACCCTCCTCGCTATAAGTGGATGAAATCGGAAGCAAATCAACAAAGACCGACGAACGAACAAAAGTACGTCTTGCATCGTATTTCTTTCATTTTATTTTTATTTTATTTTTTAAATGCTAACAAAATTAATAATAAACTAACATTTTAGATAAAACAACAAATGCCTCATGATGAATAAAACAAAACCCTAAAATCACCAAATAAAAAAAAATAAAACTTTGTGAACAAACAAACCTCAGGAGGAATTTTCCCTAACAAAACCTAGTTAAACGATGTCAATGAAAACCCATTCTAAGAAAAACTACGAGCCTCAAGCGCCTTATCAACATCCCAACCCATTTCCCATCTCTAGCAGGATCTGGGAGACAACAACCCTCTGCAAAAAAAAATTCCAAGGTAAAGCAACCACATAAAAGGGCATGGAATCTATGGCCTCTCTATCCGTATGGGTGTTGAATTTTGGCTATTCAACAAGAAATTCCCGATCATCAAAGCTTGTGAATGGGGATCTTTCTCCTCTGAGAGAGATAGGGTTGTGTGAGAAGCTATTGTTGCAATCGATGTCATACTAATTCTCTTGGATCGAGGGCATGGGCGAGCTTGTCTCTGGACAGTTTGGGTTACGCTCTAAGGAATGGGAATTGTTCCTTTCAGCTCTAACAGGAAGTTGGTGGTGGGATGATGAGGCTCCTATTCCAATCAGCGATGTTGTTACATGGTCCGACTCTCCCTCGTCTCTCTTTTTGTATGAGGTGAACCCTCACCCTTTCATCATCACTTCCCACTCAGTTCCATCCTCATTTTCTTTTCTCTCTACAAATCCTCATTACTTGCTCCCCACAATTTGTCTATTCCGTCCTGAACCACCGGTGTACCTTCTCTGGCTCGCAATGGAACCCCCAAATACTCCCTAACTAGAAAAACTTCTTTCTTCACCAACAATGAATGAAAAAGGTAGCAACCTACTTGATGAAATGGAATCCACTAATGTTGCTCACAAAGCTGAAAAGCCGAAAACCAACAACAATAAAGAACCTCCTATCCCCTACAAGGGAAATGACCCAAAATCGGATGTTAACAATAAAGGAAAGGGACCAATGGTTGAAGAACCAAAATCACAAGAGGAGATTGCCAATAACAGTGAAGAGGAAATGGACTAGGAGTAGTATGTCAAACAAATCGATAAAGCACACAATGATGCCCTGAAACTGAAAGAATCTTCCTTAATCGGAAGAGTTTTCGGGGAACCAATCGACCTTGCAAAGATTATACTAAAGTTAATCA
This sequence comes from Fagopyrum esculentum, assembly GCA_033239045.1. Lineage (NCBI taxonomy): Eukaryota > Viridiplantae > Streptophyta > Magnoliopsida > Caryophyllales > Polygonaceae > Fagopyrum > Fagopyrum esculentum. The sequence continues at coordinate 94,338,584 of BSUD01000007.1, read as the reverse complement.
AAGACTGGAGGTTCGTATCCGGAGAATTCCAATTCATCCCAAAAGCTAATAACTGGTTCGAGATTCGATTTGCGAATCCAGTCGACAAGAAAAGAGTATGGGAAGGGCATCCCTTCCAGATCTTTGGGCAAGTAATCATCTTGAGGTATTGGAGTATAGGATTTGATCCTTATATGGAAGAGGTATCCAGGATTAACACCTGGGTTAGAATCCCATGACTTCCGGTGGAATTCTGCAACGTCGATACTATCAAAGCCATTGTAAAGAAGCCCCAAACTCAAATCTTCCGTTAAATACGACGCTAATAATGGAAGGAAATCTAGAAACAAATATCGCAGATTCTACATCAATGTGGACATGGCCGGAGAGGTCTTTGGTGAAGTTTTCATCCCAAATGCGAAAAGTACAACGTCTGGTTTGAGGACTTCCCGTAAGGATGTGGAAACTATAGCCTATTGGATCACACGTACAATGTATGCCCTATGAGAGCTATTCAACCAAAGAAGCTTGAGATTACCATCAAAAGAACTTCGGAGGCGGATGTTCTTCCGAACAACCAAAAAGACAAATCTACCCAGAAAAAGAATGACGAATGAGATTGATCCATTGTGGGAAAGAATTGCAAGGTTCTTAAAACCGTCATTTAAAAGCCAATCTAAAGAAAAAACTTACTTGAAAAGAAGGGTGGTGTCCAAGTGTCTTTTGTTTATGTGAACAACTCACGAGTAACAAAGACCAAGCTGATGGGAATGATTTTGTTACAAAATAGCAAGCCACAACCAACTACCAATCCTGGAGCAGGCCTACCAATTCCTATCTCCAAAAACTCTAACATTAACACTTCTAAAAAGACTTTATTATCATGCCTGATGATCCTTCCCTTGTGGAGGATGTCCTTGATACGAGTTTAAGGAATAATGGAGAAGGTGACTTTATTTACAATATTCAGATGCTCATGGAAATGGACGAACTAGACGAGGACGAAGGAGATGTGAATTATTTTGATGAAGAATTCAATGTGGAAGGCAATGGGAAGGCTGATAACGATGAGAATATTCCTTTGAACCTTTCGTTACACTTAACAAACTTTGTTGACTACTAAGTGATTCAGAAATTGAAAGTATTGAAGGTCTAAAAGGGAGCTAAGTCGATTTCCAACTCTAGCAAAATAATGATGGACGATGACGACATAGACACCCGTGGAGGTAACAAGAAAAAGAAGTGTGTTTCATTATGTTATGCTTAATTTGGTTTTCCTACGCTCTCATAGGATTCAATATCCATGTGAAAGCGGTATATTGTCTTAGGTTATCCCTCAAGATATTGGATGTTCTAGGCTTCCCTAACCAGCCTCATTTTGCTATAACTAACTGCTTGGTTCTCGTGTTGTCCTGTTGGACACCTCTCGTTTTCAGTTTGCATTGTAAGCCTTATTATGGGACTAAGAATCCCCTTTGGTGGACTTTGCTGATCAGGCAAGTAAACTCTGATCTCCTTCTGATTTGGAATGTTAGTACTTGTATTTTGTTGAATTCTTGTGTTTACCGTACTATACTGATATTTGGTGACTACCTATCTTGTTTCAATTACCTTGTTTAAACTGTTTTGCTTGCTTAAACCCTTCGGTTTGGCCAAACAAGAATTATAATTCTCCTGTTATAACTACACATTTAAACTACTTGTTTATCAAGATCTTAGTCTTAGGCTACTGCGTGTCTACCCAAAATTACTATTATCTGTATTGGAATTATTTTACCCTAATAACCAGGTCCTCAGTACCGTGTACCTCGTCAAGGGCATTTCCTATTTGGTTGTTGTTGTTAGTGATTTGGTCTAGATATTACAATCATACTATTGTGCTTATCTTTTTTGGATTTATAAATTGTGGCTATTTACTGAGCCTTTTTCTGTCAATAGCACTTCAAACAGCAAAAAAATATAATAAGTAAAAGAGTTGCTGATGTTCACCTATTGTAGAATGTTATATTTTGTTTTTTGACAACTTAAGTGTGTTCACTACTAACCCACTGAAACTGAAAGGGTATCTTACTACTCTAAGCTACTCTTCTCACGAAGATAATGTTTGCTTAAACATTGTTGGCTGGTCAGTTTTACACCTTGATCTTTCTATTATGTATACTAGATTAAATATGTATGTTGCCAAGAACTCTGGTTTGATGATTGAAATTCATAGTAACAAGCACCATTGTAATGGTATTCTAGGACTTCTAGTTAATGTTGTTTGTAATTTTGCATCGTTGCTACAAATTAATAGCAGCTCCTGTCCGAATGAGCTTTGTTATTTATGGCGGATATACCGCCACACTCCAGCCAACAGCAAGTATAACTTCAGACTTATAAGGTCTATAAACCAATCTAAAGGCATAATCTACCTAAGTGCTTTTTACCATAACCTTACCGCATTACCACTGTTTAGGAGATGTAGTAATATGCTACATGAAGTTTGGTTCTTCCATGACCATATAATTCTTAATCATAAGATTCATTTGTCAATAATAATAATAATAATAATAATAATAATAATAATAATAATAAGAGAAAGAAGCATGCGGAGGTTTGTAGCTCCATGGGGTATCACTTTCTTCCCTTTTCCTTTTCCACGTTGGGCGACCTGGGTGACGATGCGGTGGAGCTACTTAAAAGATTGGGCTCGGTTGCTAAAGAGTTGCCCGGATATATTAGGAGTACTTGCTTTATTTTGACTAGGATTGCGTTTACCATTCAAAAAGGATGCGGAGCCCAACTTCTTAGTCGGCTCCCATCCAACGGCATGTAATGTGTTTTACCTTCCGATATTATATATCCATTTTCTATAATAATAATAATAATAATAATAATAACGATAACGATAACGATAACGATAACGATAACGATAACGATAACGATAACGATAACGTTAACAATAACAATAAAATTCGACTCAGTTATACATGTTCAAACATCTCGCAAAATTACTTCCTTAATCCATCACAAGGACACATTATATTTAAGCTTACCAAACCACATAAAAAGACAATCCTAGGCAAGAAGTAAAAAAACCTTTGGAATAGGTGCTTGGTTATGAACTAAAATGCGATGCAACTTATGGTTTGTCTCACATGGTTTAAACTCAACGGCCTCCTTTCCCACGAAATTGATTTGACTTTATCCGTTATCCATGGTAGTAAGTTTTTGGAATATTAGAGGTATGAGTCGGAGTAACCTTTGGACAAACCTTGATGTTGTCTACAAAATTTACAAAATTAATATTATTGCTCTAGCAGATTAAAAGATTAAAACCTTCCGGATTAACACCTATGAAGATCGGCGAGCTTTGATAGTATAATTTATTGCCTGGCAGTCGGGAGGGCATGTGGCTTATGCCTTCTTGGAAAGCTTACCAGCTAAAAACCCAAAACTATCACATTTATTTTCAAAAGTGACAGATTCATTTGCGTTGAATTTATTTGGAACACCAAAACCATAATATAAATATCATCTTTGCCTATGCACCCTACAAGATGCCACAAAGAACAATTTTTGGGATTCAATATCCAAATCTATTAATGATTCATCCATCCTCTACATTGTTATGGGGGATCTTAATGAAATTCCAAATTACTCAGATAAACAAGGAGTCATAATCAATACTAATAGATCTAATAGACTTATCAATTTTAATAACCAATGCAATCTCGAGGACGTCCAAACTACAGGTAAACAACTTACGTGTAGGAAAAAAACATGAGGGCCCGAATAATATCCTTGAAAAACTAGACCGTGTTCTATTTCATAACCAAATTCTTCAATGGTACTCCTTACTGAAAACAAAAAAAGCATGTGTTCACAATTTCATAGCAGTTCCAAATCTCTTCGGAGTTATTGGACTCTCTTCCCTTTTCTCCAAAACCATTTAAATTCAAAATGATGTGGACTAAATGTAAATATTTTGAGAACATCGTAAAACAAACTTGACGCTACTCCTTTAGGAATAATGAGATGTTTTGTCTCATTAAGAAAAGACAACTTCTTAAAACAAAATCAAAAGAATGGAGTAAAGTCAATTTCGTAACATATTCAAACAACTAAAAAAAGTTGAATGTAAACTCCAATAAATTCAAGGTCTTCAATCCCAATCTTAATCAAAGAAATGATAATATCCAAAGAAATCTACTAACTAAACAAAACCATTTAATCAATTTTCACCAAAGATATTGACGACAAAGAACCAAGAACAAATATTTGAAAAATATTAACACAAACTCCAAATACTTTCACCGCATTGCTACGAAAAGAAGAAACATGAAACACTTCAAGGAACTAAGAACTAGAGATGGGACGACGATCTCATCTTAAAATGAGATCCGGTTGAAAGTTAAAAAAAGAATTTATGAGTAAATTCACTAGAACACCACTCAATAAAACGCTTCTAGACGAAAAAATTCAGCTCATCAAAAACAAAGTTAGCCATGATGATAGCATAAAGTTAATAAAACCCCTGACCAATGAGGAAATTAAAAATAATATATTTGATATCGGATGTGATAAATCTCCAAGACCAGATGGTATGCCAGTTGATTTTTACTAGAAATATTGGCACATTGTGGGAACAAATGTGTCAAAAGCAGTTAATTTTTTTTTAGAAACGAAAAAAATGCTAAAACAAATAAGCCATACTTTCATAACCTTAGATCTAAAAGAAGACAATCCCACAACAGTTAACCAATTAAGACGTCTTTGCTCAACAATATACAAAACCATAGCAAAAATCATCACAAACATGATGAAACCTATTATGCCTAGACTCACTCATCCACTTCAAGGAGCTTTCGTGACTAACAAGTCAATCCATGACAATATTCTTATAGCTCATGGAATCTTCCCCTCTTTCCGGTCCAAAAAGGAAAAGAAGGATGGACGGCTATCAAATTTAATATGAAAAAAGCTTATTACCAACTAAGTTGAGAATTCATTTTATGTATTCTCAAGAAATTTGGATTTAACGAAAATTTTATGGGATGGATCAAATAATGTATTTCTACTGTCTCCTTCTCGATTCTTGTAAATAATGGATCACCAAATCAATTATTTTTGGAAAAGGGACTCACACAAGGAGATCCACTTCCCCCCTTACCTTTTCATTTTGGGTGCGGAAATTCTCAGCTAGATGCTACAAGAAGATTATAATAATTACAATAACCATATTGAATTTTCTATATGTAGACAAGACCAATCCATTTCTTATCATTTGCAGATGATATGATTATTTTTTCTAAGGGAAATACGGACTCATGCTTTAGAACGAAACAATCTTTGAAATGTACTTCTTTGTTTCAAGACAAAAGATTATCTATCTAAAACCTGCCTTTCTAACAACGAAAAACACAATTGAGAGTAGCATCACACAATTAAAAAACATTCTAAATATAAAACACACAGTTGCACTCGAAAACTATCTTGGTTGTCCTATAATCAATGAAAGAGTGAATAAAGAGACTTTCGGTAACATCAACATTAAAACAAAGCAACAACTTCAAAAATTGAAGGCTAACTCATAATCACAAGAAGGTAGAAACACACTCATTAAACATAACCTGGCTGCCAATCCGTCTTTCGCCATGTAAAACTTATGCTTCCAATGCATACTTTAGATGAACTTGGTAAAAACATATAAATTTTTTCCCCCAGGAATAAAGGGGATCACCACAAACCAATCATTAGATGAGACAAAATTTGCAAACCAAAAAAGTATGGCGGTCTTGGATTGAGAAAATCTATAATCACTAATAAGGCCTTACAAATGAAGTTACTATGGAAAATTTTGGCAGAACCAAACAACATTTGAGTTAGAATTGTAAATAAAAAATACATGAAAATAACAACATTCTATAGTATCACTTAAAATGTCCAACATCTTGACAATGGAACAACCTCATGAAGCTCAAGTTTGAGTTTAAAAAAGCAATTATTTGGCAAATAGGTATGGAAAATCCATCAACTACTTGCATGATAGTTGGGTCACTACATTACTCATCAAAATGGTACAAAACAATAACGTAACTAACACAAACATTAAAATAAGTCATTTCAATGCTGAAAATAATGAATAGGACACCACCAAAATTGAAAATGTATTACAAAATATAGTCAATCAAACAATTAAGAAAATAATAATGGAAACAATTATCCCAACAAATGAAATTCAAGACAGTTTATACTGGAGAAGTAAGAATGATTGATTCTCAACAAAATCAGCATCGGAGATGTTGTAGAAAGAGTCAGGTTGGCTCCCTAACACTTCTTGTGAATGAATATGGAAACTGGACACCCAACCTAAAATAAAAAAATTTCTTTTGGAAAATTTCATAAAACGGCATTCCAACAAAAGCAAAACTAGACGAAAGAAAATTCACGGTAACAGGACAATGCGAATTTTGTAACCACTACCTTGAAGACTTATTCCACCTACTTAGTAATTGCCCATTTAGTTATTCCACCTACTCAATAAATGCCCATTTAGTAAAAAATAATTGTTAAAATTGACAAATCTACTTCTACAAACCTTGATACCATTAGTAATGAATTACTAATAATAAAAAAAAGCTCATGAACTAATTCAGGATAAAAAAAAATAAAATTGGTTTTAACAAATTTACAAGACTCGCTATTATATTGTGGAGTATCTAGTTCTTTGAAATAAAATCATCTTTAATAATGAGACCATTGGTTCAAACCACAATATTCTAAATTTCATCAAAAATCAACTCCATAATTGGTATACTCCCTTCATGGAAGAGGACAGCTACAACTTGAAAAAGTTTCAAAAGGACGCTAGCTCCGTCATAAGGAAGAAAAATAACATTAAATGGGATAAACCAAAACCAAGTTTTCGTAAACTAAATTTTGATGGATCTAAAATCGAATCGGGAGTTACATCAATTGGTTTTGTAATATGAAATCATAACAGAGAGATTATCATTATGAATGCAAAAAAGAATAACTTCAATTCAATAATTAAAGCCGGAGCTTTTGCACTCATATCTAGCTTGCGAGAATCAATTAGATTAAAAATAAAAAAGATTGATATTGAGGGTGACAACTTGTGTGTTATTAAGACACTCCAATGACTACGGAGTTACCCTTGGGAAATCGAGATGATTATATCCGATACTTGTCTGGACCTTTGCTTCTTTTACGAAGTCCAAGTTAGTTATGTCTTCAGAGAAATCAATTGTGCTACTGGCCGACGGACCCATTTGAGAATTTTGAAATGAACACATATTTTTTGACGATCTTGAACTCCCTGTTATCATCCGCATGAATGCTTTAGGTTGGAATAGGAGGTAGACCAATCTAACTTCTTTTTGTTTTTAAAAAAAACCTCACAAAAAAATTCTCTTTTAGATAAAATGACTAACTACACTTTTTACCACTACTACTCGTAACATAAATGATGTGAGCCCGCCGGATTTAAGCAACGAGACTAATGTGACAGCACCAAGATCAACACCACCTCTCACTCGAGCTAGAGCCCGCATGCTAGGCCAAACCACTTTGACCTACCACCCTTTCGGAGCTCCGGCATTTGAGGACGTCCATGACTATCACTTGGTGAACATGCTTGAGGCGATTAAGGATTCCGGATCATTTTAAAACTTGAACCTTAGATGTAACCTTGTTATTTTTATATTATGTGGTCATGCTTGATTTTATTTCATGATATAATGTCCACTAATGCATGATATTATGGAATAATGAAGGTTGATTAATACAAGTGTTCACTTGTACTTAAGCCAAACTTGTCAAGGGATTAAAACCACATTATTTGGGACACATTTTCAGCCATGTTTTTTGGACCCTTGGAGCTCTAATTGGCCGGCCATATTTATGGTTTTTAGGCCATTTATTTGCTTGAAGTTGTTGGTTGAAAGACCCTAGGTTTGCCTTTATTCAATATCACAACTCTTGAACTACTTGTAAGCTATTAATGTTGAGAGTTGGTGCTGAATTTTCAACTCATATAAGGTCTCTACCACATACGTTTTAATCAGAAAATAGAGTTGAGTTCAATCAAAAAGTTATGTTTTCACTTTGAGAAAAACAAACCTAGAGACTAAGGTGAGAGGCCAAAGTTTCGAAACCCACAAGGTGAGAGGCCGAGTGGTTTCCTTACGGTGCGAGGTTAGGAGGACAAAGGAGATCCAATTTCCGAAGTGAGATTCCGAGGAAAGAAGATCTCGAGCCAAGGAGATCCAAGGTGCGAGGCTGGACGATTCCTTGCTTGGCATATCCTATATAAATCGAAAATAAATAAAAGAAGTGGTCGGAGGAACAACACTGGCGGATCCTCGCGTTCAACTGACGAAGAGCGCATCAAGTGGTATCAGAGCCCAACGGTGCGAGTTCCTCAAGCTTTCGGGGTACGAATTGCTTACCTAAACTTGTTTTTAGTTTTTGCAATTTTGAGTAGTTCCCCAAAATTTTGGTGCTTACAATCTTCTTTCTTGTGTGAGTCTTTAGAGAGATCTTGTTGACCTTTTAATCAAAAAAAAATGAAAGCATATTTTATATCATCCAGTAAAGTAAAAAAAACGACAACAAAAGAAAAGAAAGCAAAAAAAAAGAAAAGAAAAGTTGTTTGAGTGTTATCGTTGAAACCAATATTGTCCTTGAGAGTGTTATTGAAATTATTATCAAAGTTGTCATTGAGAGTGTTCTTGAAATTGTTATCAAAGTTGTTCTTGACTGTTCTAGCCAATCAAAACACAGCCCGCACGTTTTGGGGAAAACGCTTGTTATTGCTTTGACTAACTACTTGTTAGGGACTAAGTAAATACTCGCCGGAAGGCTCGTATTTGTTGTTGCTTTTGTTTCCCTTTGTGTTTGCTTTTCTGAAGTTATATTGCATCTTGAATTACCTTGCTTACCTTGTGAACTATCTTGGAATCTTGCAGAATTTTGTTACCCAGTGAAATATTTGAGTGGAGGGCATTGCCTATTGCGTTGGAAAAGGTGAGTGAGAGCTTTGCCTCGAAGCAAAGGAAAAGGGGAGTTGTGTGAACCCAAACACTATCAAACACTTGAGTAAGTGTGAGAAGAAATACACTTGAGAGGGGGAGAGAGAGAACATTTTTGTTGCTAACCTTTTACCTTTTAGTTTGTTTTGTGTGATAGGCGAAGAAACTAGTAAAGGTGAAAAATGGCCAGTTTTGCGGAAAAAAGGCGTCCGAACTCAGAATTCCAATGTTATACCTTTCCGAGAAGGGAAACGGGCCTCCGAGTCCAACTCACGGCTTTGCCGTGGTCTAAGGGCTTTTTTATCCATCCGACACTGTTTCGGTCACGAAATCGGCATTTTTATTACTTTCGGTTTTGCCTTTGAAGTCCTTGTTCGCTCCAAACGGTGTGTGCAAGCTTTAAATTTATAACCCTAGACGTAAGCTTAAAACAAGGATGCGAACCCGCAGTGTACGGGTCAATCGTAGTAAAAAAGTAAGAAATTCCAGGGGTCGATCACAGGGACTTAGTGAAACAAAGTCCAATCACGGTATGCTTATGTAAATACTAACCACAAGAGCAATTAAAACAATCAAAGATGAATAAGAAGTCCATAAAGGAAATATGCAATTCTAGGGATTAAAGCATCTAGTTGTGGTTCCAACTCAAGATCTAAAGATAAGCGGACAAAGCTGAGATTTTTGCATGGGGAAGGTGTTACTAAAGTGGAGTAGATCACCGGGTAAGTCTCACTACTCACTAATCCAAAACCGTAACTTCTATTACCGGGTAAGTCTCAAGGAATCAAGATAAAGAACTATAATCTCAAACTAACACACCATCTAAGGGAAAGGTGTAATAAGAATAGGATTTGGCAAACCTAACACTTAACTCTCAGTTTAGGATCAGATAAGTCACCTCGGTCAGACGAATTCCACCCCGGCCGAGATGTTCATCGACTGAGCGAGATGCTTAGGGTTAAGGTTAAAGACTCGAACTTTCAGGGTCCTATTGGAATCTAAGATTGTTCTATCATTGTTTTTCCCACAACCTTCAGCCAATCACCCTAGAATCACACAAGGAAATTAGCCACTCATCATCGTCATGAAAGTATTAATCAAGTATATGGGAAGAGGGTGAATATTTGAACAAGAAGAATTTAATGAAAAGACTTCAATAACTGAATCAAATATCACAACAAAAGCGTTCCTTGGATAGAAATCCAACAAGTAAGACAACAAGGAAGAGAATCTAAGGTAATCTTACAAGAAAACCTTCAAAAGCTATAAAAGCTACAATCTTCCTTCTTCAACCTTCAAAAAGGTTCTTCAAATCTCCCAACTGGAGTATGGCTGCTGTTGCGTAATAGGTGATAGCGGATCTTTCGGTGTAAGCGGGGTGTATGCAGCGTGTTGGATTTATGTAAATTCAACCCTTTTTATAGGAAAATAACTCTCCAAAGATAAGATATCTTAGAAAGATCTCTTCCCATAAAAATAGGTAAAATATAAGATCTATAATATCTTCTTCTTTCCAGGAGCCAAGCCCAAAAATATAAGATCACTTTCCAAAGATAAAAGATCTCAGCCAAGAATAAAATATTCTCGCCGCGTCCTAGGTATTCGCCTCGGTCGAGTCGACTTCCCTGGATCACCTCGGTCGAGGTGAATCTGTGGTCAACCGAGGTGAGTCACAACTGAATGTGAAATCTCTCAAATCTGGTCCAAAGTGAATCTTTAATCCATGGCTATGCTTCCTGGATGGTTCCTTATGTTCCTCCAATGTAGCTCCAATGACTCCATAGCTCCTTTTGCTCCTTTTTTATGCAAATCGTGCCATTTTACCTACGATTACAACAAAACTAGGTGTAGACCTCGATTCTCGCAAAGGTAGATGAAATGATAATATAATCACATAATATACATACAAACATGCAGATTATGAAAGATAAAACGTCCAAACAAACCCCAAAATATAGACTATAATTCATGCTATCAGTCCTTACTATTGGATTTCCTTTGGTTTTGAACACCTATTTGCTTGTTGTTGGAATTAAACTTTGGACACTTGGTTTTGTTTGTTTCCTTGCTTGTTTTGTAGTTCAAAAACAGGATGGCATCCGTCAATGGTAATGGGATCAACCAAACTGACCCACGTATTGACCGCCTTGAAGCCCAACTAGCGGAGCTTCTAAGAAGAATGCCTCCCCACCTGAACAAAATCAAGGAGGTAGTAACCAGGGACCACCTCGTAGAGGCCGGGATCGGAGTGTGAGTGTGAATAGCCATGCAAGCAGAAACCGAGATAGAGACCGGCACAAAAACTGGGACCATAGCCAAGCTTCTCGACACGATGACTCGGACGATGAAGAAAATCGTGGTCACCGCAATAGAAGGTGTTACCGTGGATCAAAAGTGGATGTTCCAATCTTCACCGGAACTGCAGAAGCTGAGACCTACATTGAGTGGGAGACTAAGGCTGAACAAGTCTTCCGTTATTATGAATTTAACGAGTATGAAAAGATTGAAGCTGCTACTATTTATTTTGTTGATTTTGCTCTAACTTGGTGGCAGGAAGAATTGGAATATGTGGAGGCACATCAACAACCACGCATCAACACTTGGTTTGAACTCCGTAGAAGGATGCGTGCTCGGTTCATACCTTCGGATTACAAGCAATAACTGTTGCTCAAACTTGAAAGGCTACGCCAAGGTAACCGAACTCCAGTTGAATACCACAAAGAGTTGAGAACTCTCCTTCAGAGATCGGGAACCCGACAGCCCGACAACTATATCCTAGCCAAGTTCTTATCTGAGCTTAACCCCGATGTGTCCGAAATAGTTGAACAACTCCGACACACAAGCCTAACTGATGCTCTTCACCATGCTATTCACGCCTATAATATCATCCAGAAACGTAAGGCATCCGGATCATCAAGAAGAGGGACAAGTCATGAATTCACCGAACCCTCTCGGCATAATCGTCCTACCCACACAACCGGTTCATCCCCAATAGTAGCTCCCAAGGCCACTTCCACCTCTAACCCTAGTGCCCCTCTTCCTAGTGTCCCACCAACACCAAAAACAAGCCGGACTAGAGAAGTGAAGTACTACAAGTATTATGAGCATGGTCATTATGCCCGGGAATGCCCTAATCCCCGTAAGGTTTTATTGAATGCATTTGGGGAAGAGGTCACCGAGAATCATGAATCCGAAGATGACTATGAAACAATAGCTCCACTCATAGAAGGAGTTGAAGTTGAAGCTCATGCTCCTGTGGGAGATTTCTGCATGGTCACAAAAAAGGCGCTACAAGCAAGCGAACTCGTTCCCGATGTCTCACAAAAGGAAAATCTCTTTAACACTCGTTGTTTAATTTCGAGACAATTGTTTACTGTTATTATTGATAGTGGGTCTTGCTGTAACATTGTTAGTCAGGAGGTCGTTGCACACCTAGGACTCAAAACGAAGGCACACTCGCAACCTTATTTGCTCCAGTGGCTCAACACCAACACTCCCCTTCAAGTCAAGGAGCAATGTTTTGTTCACTTTGCCATCGGACCGTACCAAGACAACGTTGTTTGTGACGTGCTTCCAATCACAACTTGCCACCTCTTACTTGGGAGACCATGGTAGTTCGACCGAAGGGTGTTTCATGATGGTTACACCAACATATACTTCTTCGCCATGGCCGGGATCTCAGCCCATCCGAGATCATGGAAGACCACATGTGTAAAGAAAGGAAGAAGTTGGAGAAAGGTGAGGCCACAAGGACAAAGGGAAAGACTAAGATGGTTCTTGAGACAACATCCGACCCCAAGACCCTACTCACCGCACGGTTACACGACGCCCGTCAAGCCCTACAAAGGGGGGATGTTTGCTTCCTTCTTATTTATGTAACAGCTTTATCTACTATGGAAGCTAATGATTTGCTTTGCCTTCTTGTATTTCAGGACTACTTGAGGAGTTCAAGGAGATTATGCCCGAAGAGATTCCCCCGGGACTACCCCCTATCCGAGGCATAGAACATCAGATTGACTTCATACCCGGATCAACCATCCCAAATCGGCCCGCCTATCGAGCAAACCCGGTGGAAAAAGAGGAGCTACAAGCTCAAGTGGAGGATCTTTTGAGTAAGGGATACATTCGGGAGAGCTTGAGTCCATGTGTCGTTCCTGTGCTATTGGTACCCACAAAAGATGGGAGTTGGAGGATGTGCGTCGACTACCGTGCCATCAACCAAATAATTGTGAGGTACCGACATCCTATTCCTCGTCTTGATGATATGCTAGATGAACTTCACGGTACTACTCTTTTCTCTAAAATAGACCTTAGAAGTGGTTATCATCAGATTAGGATGCATAAGGGTGATGAATGGAAAACCGCTTTCAAAACTAAGTATGGATTATATGAGTGGCTTGTAATGCCTTTTGGATTAACGAATGCACCTAGTACTTTTATGTGCCTAATTAACCATGTCCTACGTGATTTTTTAGGTAAATTTATTGTGGTGTATTTTGATGACATCTTAGTTTATAGTCGGATGTTGGAAGAGCATGTTGAACATTTGAGAAGTGTATTTCTTGTGCTTAAAGAACAACAATTGTTTGTGAACTTTAAGAAATGCCATTTTTGCTCGAAATCTGTGGTCTTTTTGGGTTTTGTGGTAGGAAAGGGAGGCTTGCGAGTGGACGAGGAGAAGATCAAGGCAATATCGGAATAGCCTCGTCCGACAACGGTCCCTCACATTATGAGTTTCCTTGGACTTGCCGGGTTCTATAGGAGGTTCGTTCGGGATTTTAGCACCATTGCCGCCCCCTCACCGAGTTGACCAAGAAGGGCGTGCGATTTGAATGGGGATCCGCTCAAGAGGAGTCCTTTATGATACTTAGAGAGCGGCTGACACATGCCCCCGTTCTTGTGCTTCCGGACTTCTCGAAAACTTTCGAGATAGAGTGTGACGCTTCGGGAATCGGGATTGGAGGAGTTTTGATGCAGGAGGGACGCCCCGTAGCCTACTTTAGCGAGAAATTGGGAGGAGCCACCTTGAACTACCCTACATACGACAAGGAGTTATATGCCTTGGTTCGGGTCCTCCAAGTTTAGGAGCATTATCTTCTACCTCGTGAATTTGTTATATATTCTAATCACGAGTCGTTGAAGTATTTGAGAGGACAAGCCAAGTTGAACAAACGCCATGCACGTTGGGTGGAGTATATTGAGGCTTTTCCATATGTTGTGCGCTACAAGAAGGGAAATGACAACATCGTAGCTGATGTGTTATCTCGTAGGTACACACTTCTATCTTCCTTAGATGCATGTGTTTTGGGTTTTGGACTGATTCGTGATTTATATGCCCTTGATGTGGACTTCCGGGATATTTTTGCGCTTTGTTTGCGCTCTAGTAGTGACTCTCATGCTAGTAGTTATTACATTCATGATGGATATTTGTTTAGAGCTTCTAGGTTATGTTTGCCTACTTGTTCTTTGAGAGCTTTGATTGTTTTAGAGGCCCATAGAGGGGGATTAATGGGTCATTTTAGGGTTACTAAGACTTTAGGCATATTGAGGGAGCACTTTTATTGGCCTAAGATGAGAAATGATGTAGAGAGATGTTGTGCTAGTTGTGCACCTTGTCGTAAAGCTAAGTCTAAGGCTAACCCACATGGATTATACTTACCCTTGCCTATTGCTAGCTCACCTTGGGAAGACATTTGGATTTTGTCCTAGGATTACCTCGTTCTAGGAGAGGACATGATTCCATTTTTGTGGTTGTTGATAGGTTTTCTTAGATGGCGCATTTTATTGCTTGTAGTAAATCTAATGATGCGTCAAATGTGGCTAACCTTTTCTTTGAGCATATTGTTAAGCTGCATGGGATACCTAGGTCAATTGTGTCAGACCGAGACTCTAAGTTCGTTAGTTATTTTTGGAAGACACTTTGGGCCAAGATGGGGACGAAGTTGTGTTTTTCGACTTCTTGTCATCCCCAAACGGATGGACAAACTGAGATAGTAAACCGGACTCTTGGCACTTTGCTTCGTACTATGATGGATACTAACTTGTGCAGGTGGGAGGATTGTTTTCCCGTTGTGGAGTTTGCATATAACCGTGCTATTCATTCGGCGACCAAGAAATCCCCTTTTGAAATTGTTTATGGTAAGAATCCTCTTACTCCACTAGATTTGACTCCTCAACCGGCTCCACAACCCGTTGATGTGGATGGGCAATCTAGAGATGAGTTTGTGAAAGGTTTGCATGAGCGGGTCCGAATCCAATTAGAAAAACATACCGAGCAGTATGTTAACCAAGCCAACAAAGGGCGCCGGGAAATGCTCTTCATGGAGGGAGACCTCGTGTGGGTCCATTTGAGGAAGGATCGCTTTCCTTCTATTCGGCAATCTAAGCTCAACCCAAGAGCGGATGGTCCTTTCCGGGTCCTCGAGAAGATTAACGATAACGCATATCGCATTGAGCTTCCCACTAAGTATGGTGTCCATAATGTGTTTAATGTTTATGATTTGTCTCCTTTTTATGTAGGTGATGAGGTCGAGGATGTGGAGAACGAGTTGGCATATTCGGGGTCGAATCCTTTCCAAGAAGGAGGGGATGATGTGAGCCCGCCGGACTTAAGCAACGAGACTAATGTGACATCACCAAGATCAACACCACCTCTCACTCGAGCTAGAGCCCGCATGCTAGGCCAAACCACTTTGACCTACCACCCTTTCAGAGCTCCGGCATTTGAGGATGTCCATGACTATCACTTGGTGAACATGCTTGAGGCGATTGAGGATTCCGGATCATTTTAAAACTTGAACCTTAGATGTAACCTTGTTATTTTTATATTATTTGGTCATGCTTGATTTTATTTCATGATATAATGCCCACTAATGCATGATATTATGGAATAATGAAGGTTGGTTAATACAAGTGTTCACTTGTACTTAAGCCAACCTTGTCAAGGGATTAAAACCACATTATTTGGGACTCATTTTCAACCATGTTTTTTGGACCCTTGGAGCTCTAATTGGCCGGCCATATTTATGGTTTTTAGGCCATTTATTTGCTTGAAGTTGTTGGTTGAAAGACCCTAGGTTTGCCTTTATTCAATATCACAACTCTTGAACTACTTGTAAGCTATTAATGTTGGGAGTTGGTGCTGAATTTTCAGCCCATATAAGGTCTCTCCCACATACGTTTTAATCAGAAAATAGAGTTGAGTTCAATCAATAAGTTGTGTTTTCACTTTGAGAAAAACAAACCTAGAGACTAAGGTGAGAGGCCAAAGTTTCGAACCCACAAGGTGAGAGGCCGAGTGGTGTCCTTACGGTACGAGGCTAGGAGGACAAAGGAGATCCAATTTCCGAAATGAGATTCCGAAGAAAGAAGATCTCGAGCCAAAGAGATCCAAGGTGCGAGGCTGGACGATTCCTTGCTTGACATATCCCATATAAATCGAAAATAAACAAAAGAAGTGGTCGGAGGAACAACACCGGCGGATCCTCGTGTTCAACTGACGAAGAGCGCATCAATAAACCCATTTAATAAATATCTCTATTTGACTAAATTCTTTCTATCTTTTTTGGGTGTTACGAGCACGGTTCAAGTTTTCGTTAATGCACCACGGTTACGCATCGCGTAACCGTCACCGTAAATTTTTTTTTTTGACATCACGATTACGGGTTCCGTAACCCATGATGTTGTCAGAATTTTTTTTTTGGGTTAGAATACACATAAATTATTACGCATCCGGAACCCTTAATAGTGACGGTTACGGATTCCGTAACCTTGATGATTTTTTTGACTTTATAATTTTTTTGTTAGAATTTACAAAGAAAACCGTCACGGCTACGGGTTCCGTAACCGTGATGATTTTGTCACGGATTCGGAACCCGTGACGGGTTCCGATATTTTTAAGGACGGGAAGACTCCAGAAGGACGTGGCATTCCCAGGCCCACCAGTGCCGCTACACAGCCTACACTCCGGATATTCCCATTCTTCCCTGCCTATGTAGTGTATGGACTTCGAGCTTTTGGGAATGGAGAACGGCAATGGCGACTGTAATACTAGGTCGGCGCTTATTTTCTTGGGGACAGGCTGTTCGAGTGCTTTGCCGAACGCCATGTGCTTGATCAAGCCGTCCGATCCTCCCTGCCACGTCTGCCACCAGTCCTTATCTCTCCCTCCTGATCAGAACCCTAACTACAGGTCCAGCTCCACTTCGCCCATATCAACTGTTGGATTTTTTTTTTCTTTTTATGCGTGACATTACCATTTTTGGTCTTATGAACTGGTGTTCATCGGGGATTTATATTTAATTTACATAGCTGGTGGACCGACACCGAGTAACATCGTTTTGGAGATGGTTTTGTTCATAAATCTACCAATGACTTCTACGAATGTGATAATATGTTATCTGATCTCATTTTGTTTCTCTCAATTGTATTTTCTGTCTGTAAAGTATGGCCTGTGAATTATAGTCTTCATCTGTTATTCTTAATGTGCAGATGCAATACGTCTCTTCTTATCGACTATTGCCAGGGTGACGGTGAACACAGCTATATACTAATTGATGTTGGAAAGACATTCCGGGAACAAGTCCTTCGATGGTTCACTTTATATAATATTCCACAAGTTGATTCCGTGAGTTACAATTATGATATATATCTTTCATCACCAGCATAGACACCATTAACTGGATTTATGAACAAAATCTTTTGCTTGAATGGATCTCTGACTGTCCAGTGTCTACTAAACATGTTAACCTAATGTATTGAGAAATTCGTTGAAATATATCATTCCTTTAGTTCTAGTTCTAATTCCTGCATATTCTGTGTTTTTTCAACTTTTGGTACGATTAGACAAGTTCAAGTTGCTTGCATAGATTGATCATTGATGAGTAGCACTCCTTTCCGTGCTTAATGCGACTCTCTTCTTCATGAATCAAAGTGGAGGTTTTTGTTCAATGGAGATGAATTTATCATTTTTTTCATTTTCAAAATTGATGCCAGGACCATATCATCTATGAGGATTGTTGCTATTCATCAAATAAGGATAACATGATGTGATGAATTTTTTACACCTTTTCACTATAGTTGTGAAGTTTTACTTTTCAAAACTGTGATCGTTCTTACTTCTTAACTCTAATATGTGAGTGATTTAAATGTGGAACTATGATTGCCGAGAAGGACTAGCAGAGAGAATGGATTATCCAGAAATTTATTGTTGTATTAGGCATTTTGCCTTGGGCTCTTAGGATGATTAGGCATTCCAGGAGTTTTCTGTTTTCTGTGTTCATGTGTGGTTTTGTGGTCTGTTTATCTTCCTGTATAACAGCTATCTTCAAAACCTCTTTAACAGGGTGTTCTTGCAGGTTATATTGACGCACGAACATGCTGATGCCATTCTCGGTCTGGATGATGTGCGTGCTGTGCAGCCTTATAGCCCAACAAATGACATTAGCCCTACTCCTATTTACCTCACAGAAGATTCTATGAGCAGGTATTAGTTTCAAAGCACCACTTTTGTCCTTTGATGAAGAACTATGATTACCGAGAAGGAAGTACCTTAGATAAGTGCTGTTGTCTCTTTATAAGCTATTAATAAGGCAGTTCAGAAATTTCGCTTGCTGTCATTTATGTCATGGGATGTTTAGGTTATATAACTAAAAAATCTGATACCCTGAGATGTTTGTCTTAGAATAAAAGTTTAATGACAGCACATAGTGTCTGTAGTGCAGATTTATATGCTCCACCAGGAAGTGAATGCAAATTAGGTGCTTCAGTTGTGGATAAAGTTCCTTTATAAAAGACTATTTCAATTGCTCTCAAAGATGAAGTCTGGAGAAATACTTCAAAATGTAAATAAGATGATCTCAATGTCTGGAGAAGTACTTAAAAAAATGTGGATAAGATGATCTCAAAGTGAATAAATCATAATATATTGGCTTTGGAACAGCAATCTCTTGCTCCACCAAATTGGAGCCTACTAGGATTGTATCATCTTGCTTCAGTTTGTTGACTGTGTTGCATTCTAAATTATTTTTATCTACCTCAAAGGGCTATCTTTTAACTACATGTTTCGGGTGAATAAGTAAAAGCACAGGTGAACATGATCTGCTTCTGAAATTTGTACCAACTTTATTTTTTCTGAACGGTTGTCAAGATGGTATCTTTCATATTCAACTGACTTCAAATTTTTCTTTCAATAAAAAATACTTTATGAGGGATGCACAATTTTTATTTTGGTTATGAATAGCTAGAATAGAAATGGAGAGAGTGCATGAGGTGCATCTAGGGTGTCAACAGAGCGGGACGTAGCCTCCCCATCCCTGTCGACATTAAAATTTATCCCCATCCCTGTCGATTTTTCATCCTTGTTGTGGGAATCCCCACCCCGCATCCCATTTACAAATACACATAAGTTAAATATGTGGACTAATTTGTATAATAACATATTTAACTTTATACGAAAGAAATATTAATCTAATTTAATAAAATACTATAATATATTAGTGAAAGGGGCAGGGGTCGGGACCACTAATGCCATCTCTATCCCCACGCGGGGTATAGAATTCGGCCCTATCCTCGTCCCCATCCCCATTTAATTTGCCCATCCTCATCCTCGAGACAGGTATTGAAGATTTCTTGCCCCATTGACACTCCGAGGTGCATCGACAAACTAAAAGGGCAGAAAATCTGGCAAGAAGTAAATTTACGAACAAAAATTATGGATCCTTATCTTCCTTGCTTCACTTTCTTTTATCATTCCTTTTTCCTATTCAACATCTTGATATCTCCTTTGAAGTTCTCTTTTTTGTTTATATTAAACAGCATTGCAACAAAATTTCCATATCTGGTTCAGAAGAAGCTTAAAGAAGGTCAAGAAATAAGAAGAGTGGCACAACTTGATTGGAAGATAATTGAGAGCAGTTGTGATAAACCATTTGTGGTTTCAGGGCTGCAATTTATTCCTTTACCTGTAACTTTCTCTGGATATGTTGCTTTGTATACTGTTGTTTTGTCTCCTTCCATGGATTTGTAATGGTTACTTACTAGTTTATTAATATTTGCAGGTGATGCATGGTGAAGACTATATTGCTTTAGGCTTTCTTTTTGGTCAGAATTATAAAGTAGCATATGTATCTGATGTTTCACGATTCCTTCCCGACACTGAGTTTGGTAAGCCTTCTTGTAGTAAATTCTTTTGGCTTTTGTGCTATTGAGTTTCTTCTTTTTGGATACAGTGTCTTGCTAGCTCTAATCACATCATTTTAAATAAGGTTTTATTGGAAAAAGCACCCCCTATTTTTTCTTAAAGAAAAATCACCCCCTATTTTTTCTTAAAGAAAAATCACCTTATATGATGTGTTTCACTACCCAACAATAACCACTTTACAAAGAAAATTTATGTTAGATGACTTGAATGCCTTTTGTTAGTTATTTTATTGATTTTAGCTATATATCTCTAAGATTGTTAATTCGTGTATTAAATCATTTTTCAAAATAGACTGATTATAATAAGAATATTCAAACGTATTTACAAAATATAATTAATAGTTTTTATAATAAAGTGAAAGTGCCTTATTTTTATTTAACTATCTAAAAAGTAATTGTATCATAAACGCAATCTTATATAAAATTTTAAGCTGAAGTGTTTATTTAAATATTTTTTTTACAACTTATTTGCTGCAAAGAATTATAATCATAAAAATATTAATTTTTAATTGATTAACTAGGGATAATCTTATATTTTACTAAAAATGATTATGGGTGCTTCAATTTCATAACTTATTTTATATAAGGCGGTTTCACTTAAAAAAACAGAGTAATTTTCTCTTGGTACCCTCAAGGTATTACCTTTTCTTCTCGGTACCCTCAAGGTATTACCTTTTCCTCTTGGTATCCACAAATTTTCAAAATTTCTGCTGGTGTCCTCTAACTTTTAAAAGATTTTTCTTCTTACCCTTTTTTTAATTTTTATAAAGTAAAGTAAACAAAACAAAATAAATTAAAATTCTTCTTTTTCTTTTGTAAAAAAATATTTTCCATATATTATAACCCGGATTGAACAATTAAACGTTAATTATAATTTTTAAAAAGTAAACAAAAAAAATAATTTAACATATTTTTTGTAAAGTAAACAAGATAAAAGAAACTTAATTTTTCTTTGTTTAGTTTATAAAAAAAAAGTTAAAATATTTATTTGTTTTGTTTATTTTATAAAAATAAATTAACCTTTAAAATTTTCTTTTTCTTTCATCACCTCTTAACGGAATATGTATAAACTAACAAAAAAATTAAAAATTGGTAAGGAAAGGAATGTTGTAAAAGTTTGAGGGCACCAAGAGGAATTTTAAAAACTTGTGGATACCAAGAGGAAAAGACAAGACCTCAAGGGTACCAAGAGGAAATTCTCGAAAAAACATGATAAAAAGGTGATTTGTTAAAAAAACACATTTATAGTAGGTGATTTTTCCCAAAACAACTCTTTAGATAATTGGAACTCATTTATGTGAATGTTTAGTATTGGCAACTTGATGGAGTGAATATACATGTATATGGCACTCATTAGTTGTATAAGTATTGCACAGTTATATCAAAAAAAGGAGGCGGGCAAGTTGACCTTCTTATCTTAGACACACTTTACAGGGTAAGTGATCTACAATTTGTTTAAATGTCCTTTGTCCAAGATGTGTATCACTGCTCTGTTAGTATTGGTTCTCTTGTGGGAAAGTAGCTGCTGTAATTAGATGCTATTCTTATGAAATTACTAGTGGACAATGGATTGGTCATCTGCATTACACCTAATATATAAGCACGGCTTCTTGGTCAGCTGTCATCTTGTTTTGCTGTCACATTTTGTACAAACAGCTTGTTTGGTAATTAATAGCTGCAATCATAGGCGGCATATGTTCTACACCCAACAGCCTGTGACATTAGAGTTGGAGCAAACTGTCAAAAGAGGGGAAGTTCGAATAAGTTAGTGATAATGTTTTAACATTGTTGTAGGTCTTGATTTGGAAACCTGCTATTGCTGGGAATATCCTTTGAAGTAGGGGTAGAAAATCGAAATGAATCAGTAAAATGCAAAGTTTTATTTATCAAGGATGAATATCCTTCTTACACAGTTGTCCTGCTTCCCCCCTTCTTTTCGCAGACTGGATCTCATAATACTCATTTTTGCTTTCCTCAGGTGAGCTTCATACTCTCATAAGTGTGAACAATTTTATATGCAGTTGTCTTGATATTGCTACTCATTTGAAAAATACATTTTGTTTCAAAAGACTCTTGATGCAGTGAAGCGAATTTGTCCTAAACGTGCCCTGTTGATCGGGATGACCCATACTTTTGATCATGACAAGGATAATGCATTTCTTAACGAGTGGTCCACAAGGTACTAAGAATTTATTCTAATTTAGTTTGTCCCATTATTTTGTTTCTGCTAAATTTGACCGTGAAGCCGTTACATGGTTGATTACCTTAACATTGTTTGATCTTTCCTAGCTTGAATTGGCAAAGATTTCGTTGTTAAATCCACTGTTTGTTTCCTTCTTCTAGGGAAGGTATTCCAGTGCAGCTAGCACACGATGGATTAAGAGTCGGTGTAGATCTGTAAATAAGGTAAACTTTTCGAATCAAATTTGTGGTATTCTACTCTTAATTTGTTACAACCTGACATGTTCTTCTGCAATATTTTTGTTAGCTACAATAAGCAGATCATTAATTCCTCTTCATGTCATTGCAGTTGACATGCAAAATCAAATGTGCCAGAAAACCAACGGATGTTACACTAGAATAGATATACTTTGTTTTCTGCAGTTGCATAGTCCATTAAAAAGTAATTGATGATAAGGTACACTTGAATATGAGCATTCGATATTGTCCATATACCTTGATATGTTGTGGTTACTTTTTATTTTTTTTTGCTGAAATGGTACGTGAGACATTATGTGTGTGTTTGTGTCTGTGTCTCAGTGTGTCTGTGTCTCTGTCTGTCTGTGTGT
Organism: Fagopyrum esculentum; assembly: GCA_033239045.1. NCBI lineage: Eukaryota > Viridiplantae > Streptophyta > Magnoliopsida > Caryophyllales > Polygonaceae > Fagopyrum > Fagopyrum esculentum. The sequence goes on along the minus strand of BSUD01000007.1, from coordinate 94,315,579 downwards.
CCGTGTCTCTGTCTGTGTCTCTGTGTGTCTGTGTCTGTGTGTCTGTCTCTGTGTCTCTGTCTCTGTCTCTCTGTGTCTGTGTCTCTGTGTATGTGTGTGTGTCTGTGTGTGTGTTGGAGTTAATAGACCAGGATAATATCGACCCCTTGCTGTTGTGGTAGGATTTTATTTTTTGTTTTGAGATTTTCTGGATGGTGCCATTTCAGTTTTTTCGGATTTTAGTCCGAGTGACGTCTAGCTTTTTCATGTTTTCCGTAAAACGCCCGAATGCGTTTAGACACTTAACACATGCCAATATTTGTTTGCTCAAAAAAACAAATAAAAAATTAAGAAAGGAAAACAAATTAAAACACGCGAAAAGAAAGAAAGCATAAGGCTTGCACTTCTCCATTGTGAAACAAATTAAAACCACAAGGTGGCACATTCATAGGAACAAGGTGGCACATTCAAAGGAACTATTGGAGGATCACTAATCAACATAATGTAGGAACTTGTAATGCGATAGTTAAACTGTATGCATTATAGCAATAAGGTTCAGAATTTCATACCATCACAGTGCATATGTTGAGCAGAGTCGAGATCGGAATCTCTTTCCTTAATTCTAAAAACACCCCGTATTACAACGGTTACCGGTGTTTAAGAATCTCAGGATACAACTGTTGTTCGAATCCGTTCTTCGTAATAGAACTGGAAGCCTACGAACCAGTAGTGCGTTGCACTCTTGAGATCATAAAAGCTTGCAAGCTTGAAGAGAGAAAAGAGAATGATTGTTGGAGGAGATGGATTGGGTTATGGGCTTCGGAAGCCCATTGACCAGCCCAAAAACGCAGCCAATAGGATGATGACACTTGCCCCCTTTTGGAGTTGCCACTTGTCCCATTCTGGAGTCGCCACTTGCCCGCAATCTATGATTTTCGGATTCACATTTGAAGCCACGATTTTAGGGGTCAAGTGAAGACCATAATCACCCACTATAGTAGGAGTTGTTGGCTGATCCGTTGGACTGGATTTTCAGATATCCAATCCGGTCCGTTGCACAGATGAGGAAGGCCTTACTCATCTGGACTGTTGGACTTCGAGTTGGGTCGGTCCAAAAATAATATAGGTGGCCAGTCAATATTATAATTAAGTCCACCCACAGCACAACACAACACGGACACGGACATGGGCACGGGCACGGGCTCGGCACGCGCGTGTCGTGGTTTGCCTACACCGTTCCCCATTTGAAAACGGGTAATGACCCAAGGCCACATGCCTTAGGGCAAACTTGCCCCTTATATCCCATTGTTTTTCCCTCCATATAGTCGATGTGGGAAGCACCCAATTTTGACTATTCTCCCAAGTTATTGCCTATTACGCAACCAACTTTGGACATTCATTTCTCATTCAAATGGAACTCAAATTTAATGTATGAATATACCACAAGCAAGAGCTCGCGGAGACGAAGTCAACGCTTCCACTTTTCGGTGTTGATAATGGCTGGAGCCCACCGGAAATGTGCCCGGAAAAGTGTCCGGCGCACACATGTGTTAAAACATGTTTTTATTTATTCTTTTAATAAATTTAGTTCCAACAATCCCCCACATGAATAGAAATGATTCTAAACATATGCTTATCTTCTTTTAGACAGACAAAATTCTCAAGAGTACAGTTGAAAAATCATTGCATCTGGACCGGTGCCATGTTTCATGCTTGAACCGTCCGTAGTGAATAGCTATCAGATTTACTCGACCAGGTAGTGACTATGATCTCTTGAACCACCCGGGCTTTTATGTAAACCAAGACAACAACTATTACAGAGTTTCATTTTCTCGCAGAACGTTTGGTTATCTGGTTGTGTTCATTTTGGCCTTGAACATCCCTGGTTTATTCATGAGTGAATTTGGAGAATTCATCCTCACTTTATTCTCCTAGACACGGCCACATGTCACACTCACAAGGTGATTGACCATAAAGAGTATCTTTCATACTCCCCATTTGTTTCAAGGCGATGGAATCATTAAAAACCAAGCTTAACCTTAACTTGTACAATTTGCACTGTTTATCATCCTTAGGAACTGGGTAGAGACAGTGCTCCACTTGATTCAACTTGATTAGGTTTTCCCCTTGAACCTACATCATGGGATCTCCAGTCACGTAGGTAGGGTTGTTCTTCAAGCATCCTCTTTCGTAATAAGCTTTAAACCCATTCCTTTTGATGATTTTAAAACTTGATCTCGTGACAAACCCTTAGTAAATGGATCCGCTAGGTTGTCAACTGATTTGATATATTCTATCGAGACTATACCTGTTGAGATCAGTTTTCTAATGGAGTTATGTCGTCGTCTAATATGACGTGACTTTCCATTGTATAAAACGCTCAGTGCCCGAGCTATAGCCGATTGACTATCACAATGTACACATAATGCCGGCATTGGCTTTTCCCATATCGGAATATCTTCCAAGAAGTTCCGAAGCCACTCAACTTCTTCTGCTGCTTTGTCTAACGCAATGAACTCAGACTCCATTGTGGATCTGGCCAATAACGTCTATTTGGAAGATTTCCAAGACACTGCTGCACCACCAAGTGTAAACACATATCCACTTGTGGATTTTGAGTTTCTAGAGTCGGATATCCAGTTTGCGTCACTGTATCCTTCTTGAACTGCCGGTTGGTTACTATAGTGCAGCCCATAACTTTGAGTATAACGGAGATAATTCAATACTCTAGTTATCCATTTCCAGTGTTTATGTCATGGGTTATTTGTATAGCGACTTAGTACATTAATTGAGTGCGCCAAGTCAGGGCGTGTACAATTGGTCAAGTACATAAGACTCCCAATTACACGTGCATATTCAAGTTGTGACACTGAGTCCTCCACATTTTTGGTTAGGTGGAGTTGAGGATCCATAGGACTCTTAGCTGTTCCACTCGAGTAGTTCTTAAATCTCTCAAGGATCTTTTTAGCATAATGAGCTTGAGACAGGATAATACCTTCGGAGTGTCTAGTGATTTTAATCCCTAGAATGACATCCGCTACACCCATATATTTCATGTCAAACTGACCCCTAAGTAAATTCTTTTTTTTTTTTTTTTTTTTTTTTAA
>BSUD01000007.1:94299352-94312365 GCA_033239045.1 Fagopyrum esculentum | reverse complement strand
AAATTTTTTTTTTTTTTTTTTTTTTTTTTGAAGAGTTAATTAGAACACCCGGTTCGATCGGCTTTGCCGATCTACGTCCGGATCGGGTAGTAAATCGTGGCCCATTGCTGGGGGATACCCTCCCAATATCAGTTTTTCCATACATGACCCATAAGTAAATTCTTAGTTCGTTTGATCATGTCTTTGTTGCTTCCAATGATAAGCATATCATCGACATATAAACATAGCAAGACATATCCCGTAGGATTATTCTTGATATATATGCACTTGTCACATTCATTAATGCTGAAACCATTCCACATCATTACGTTGTCAAATTTTTCATGCCATTGCTTATGAGCTTGTTTGAGTCCATAAAGGGGCTTTACAAGCATACACATCTTGTGTTCTTGTCCAGACAAAACATACCCTTCAGGTTGTTTTATTTAGATCTCCTCTTCTAAATCTCTGTTTAGAAAGACAGTTTTTACATCCATTTGATGGATTTCTAGGTTTCGTAATGATGCTATTGCTATTAACATTCTTATAGAAGTTATTCTCGTAACGGGAGAATAGGTGTCAAAGAAATCCAACCCTTCTTTTTGTCGGAATCCTTGCACCACAAGCCTAGCCTTGTACTTCTCGATTGAGCCATCGGTTTTCAACTTGGTTTTGAAAATCCATTTGCACCCAAGTGTTTTACACCCTTGTGGTAAGTCAACTAACTCCCATGTATGGTTTTGCATAATGGAGTCAATCTCACCTTTGACTGTTTCCTTCCATGAAGGTGCGTCAGGTGTAGACATGGCTTCTGTGTAACTTCTTGGTTCTTTCTCCATGAGAAATGCCGTTATGAAGTCATCCCCAAACAATTTTCCAGGTCGAGTTCTTTTGCTTCTTCGAGGTTCTTCCTCGACTATTTCATTTCTAGAAGTGCCTTCTTCCCTTTGTTCACGAGTTCGTTTTAGATTTTCTTTATCCTTACACGGAAACACGTTTTCAAAGAAAGAAGCATTCCAAGATTCCATTATTGTATTAACATGTATATTTGGTACATCTGATTTATGTACCAGAAATCGATAAGCACTACGATTGTGTGCATATCCTATGAATATACAATCAATGGTTTTAGGTCCGATGGTGACCTTTTTAGGAGGTGGTACAACCACTTTTGCTAGGCACCCCCACACTTTGAGGTATTTGTACGATGGTACTTTACGTATCTAAAGTTCATATGGCGTTTTGCCAGTTACCTTATGCGGTATTTTGTTGAGGATGTAATTGGTAGTAAGCAATGCTTCCCCCCACATGTTCTGGGGTAACCCGAAATCCTGCAACAAGACGTTCATCATCTCTTTCAGAGTTCGATTCTTTCGTTTCGCAACTCCGTTAGATTCAGGTGAATAGGGAGCAGTTGTTTGATGAACTATTCCGTGTTCTCTACAGAACGCGTTGAAAGGTTCATCGTACTCGCCTCCTCTATCACTTCGTATGACTTTGATTGTCTTACTAAGTTGGTTTTCAACTTCCAACTTGTATTCCTTGAATTTTTCTAAGGCCTCATCTTTGCTTCTTAGCAAGTAGATATAACAATATCTTGTACAGTCGTCAATAAATGTGACGAAGTACTTTTTGCCTCCTCTAGTTTGTATAAACTTTAAATCACACAAATCAGTGTGAATAAAGCCTAGAGGTTATGTGGTTCTCTCCACTTGTGAAGATGGCGTTTTTGTGACTTTTGCCTGTACACAGACTTCACATTTGTCTTTGTTTAATTTGCATTTTGGAATTAGGTTTAAATTCATCAGTCTTTGAATAATCTTATAATTTACATGCCCTAATCGTTCATGCCAAATATTGAAAGACTCAACAATATAAGCAATAGGAGGTTTATTCATTGAAACTTCTTTGGTTACAACGTTTGGGATGATTGTCAATACACACATTTTGAACAGTTCATCCTTTTGATACCCCTTGCCTACATAAATCCCACGTTTAGTGAGAGTTAGCTGATCGGATCCTACTTTGACATTGAATCCGTTCTTGCTCAGCAAAGATCCGAAAATCAAGTTCTTCCGGATATCTGGCACGTGCATGACATTGTTGAGAGTCAGCTCTTTCTCATACGTCATTTTTAGCACTATCTTGCCATGGCCTTCCACCTTTGATGTGGACGAATTCCCCATAAACAGGTGTTCGTCCTGCTTATTCTTCTGATAGGTGGAAAACATCCCCTTGTCAGAACAGATGTGGCGGGTAGCACCAGTGTCATACCACCACTCCATCGGGTTGCTCCCGACCATGTTAACTTCAGACGTCACAACAACCATTTCAACAACTGTCAGATCGCCTTCAGCTACTTGGGCTTGAGCTTGAGCTTTGCCCTTGCTTTTGTGTGGGTAACCCTTGTTCCGACATTCGTCGGACTTGTGATCTATTTTGCCACAAGCGTGACACTCGCCGACAAACTTCTTTTCAAGGGTAACCCAGAGTTCCTTAGAAGTTTCAACCAGTATGTACACTTGGTACAACGAGTCAGACAGGCGGCTTAGAATCCACCCTTTGCACACATAATCGATGTTGAGATAAGTTTGGAGTTCCTCCACATTTTCGGGTTTACCCTCGGTCACATATCTGTCGAGTTTGTGCATGGTTAAGAAGAATAGCATCTTCTGTTGTCAGGTCTTGAAATTAGTTCCATTGAACTTGTGTGGCAGCAATCCTACGCTCGGAGAGCCAGACATTGATACTGTCTGAGGGACATGTTGTTGACCAGACTGTACACCACTTGGAAGTGGATTAGTCCTGGTTGGTGGGTTTGGCAACTTAGCTGGTGGTAGACCACTCCCAAATTGAATATGGGGTGTCTGCTCAACCCTATTTGCAACATCACTAAGGAGCCTCACGATACTTCCATCATCGGAAGTGTTGGCATCGTCGGTAGTTTCTTTTGTGTTATGAACCATTTCAGTTACACGGAAACAACCGCGGTCGGTATTTCAATTTTTTTTAATCGGAAATCGAAACTCAAAAACCGAGGTTTAAAAATTCGGGTATAAGTCCGTACAAGAACAGACTTGTTTTCGATTTAATATTTAAATGGAATTCAGGTTTAAAAACAAAAAAAAACTTTTTTTGTTTTAAAATGAATTTTGAAAACTGAATTTAATTCAATTTTAAAAATAATTCCGGTAGATAACCCGGTTTGACTATTCCGGTGCCTTATTTGCAACACTTAATAAACGGTTACTGCATAACAGTTTAACAAGTTTTTAGGATTAAGACTGTAGGAACCTGTAATACGATAGTTAAACTGTATGCAGTATAACAATAAGGTTCAGAATTTCATACCACCGCAGTGCGTATGTTGAGCAGAGTCGAGATCGGAATCTCTTTCCTTAATTTTAAAAACACCTCGTATTACGACGTTACCGGTGTTTAAGAATCCCAGGATACAACTGCTGTTCGAATCCGTTCTTCGTAATAGAACCGGAAGCCTACGAACCAGTAGTGCGTTGCACTCTTGAGATCAGAAAAGCTTGCAAGCTTGAAGAGAGAATGATAGTTGGTGTGATTGAAATGAGAGGAGGAGCTGGAGGAGATGGATTGGGCTATGGGCTTCGGAGCCCATTGACCAGCCCAAAAATGCAGCCAATAGGATGGTGACACTTGCCCCCTTTTGGAGTTGCCACTTGCCATCCAATATTATAATTAGGTCCACCCGCCCCGCCCCGCCCCACGGCTCGGGCTCGGCGCGCGCGCGTGTGTGGTGGTTTGCCTACGCCGTTCCCCGTTTGAAAACGGGTAGTGACCCAAGGCCACATGCCTTAGAGCAAACTTGCCCCTTATATCCTATTGTTTCTCCCTCCATATAGTCGATGTGGGAAGCACCCAATTTTGACTATTTTCTCAAGTTATTGCCTATTACGCAACCAACTTTGGGCATTCATTTATCATTCAAATGAAACTCAAATTTAATGTATGAATATACCACGAGCAAGAGCTTGCGGAGACAAAGCCAACTCTCCCACTTTCCGGTGTTGATAATGGCCGGAGCCCACCGGAAATGTGCTCGGAAAAGTGTCCGGCGCACACGTGTTAAAACATATTTTTATTTATTCTTTTAATAAATTTAGTTCCAACACATAACTGAGCCATTTTGAATTGAACTAGAAACTGAGACCAAAATTAGAGTTTTAAGATAACTAATCAACAGAATTGAACCACTCTAAATCAAACTAGATACAGAAATACAAGTTTGAGAATTAGGGTTAGAATTGTTCAAACCTAGGCAAGGCGAGGATGGGAGGTGTTAACAGTTGTATTCTTGAATAGTAATTGAGACCTATTCTTCTCGGATATATCATAGGTGGAAAGTAGCTTCCTTCATTCCAGGAGCTCACTCCCCTTTAGTTTAGGAATGTTAAGTATGCTGTTGAGAACGGCTTAGGGGGCTTGGAGTAGGAGGATACGTCCAAAAACTTTTTGAGGGCAGATTTCTTGGTGTCGTGGATGATGTCCCATAAAAACCAAACTACAAAAAGGAAAAACGAAGATAATCAAAGTTGAGTGGGGTAATTAGGATGGAAAAAGAGGAAGACTGGGTTAGGGTTTAGAAAGAGGAGGAAAACATAGACCATTCGATGCATCACAATCGAGTAAACAGGGAAAATCGATTGCTCATGGGAGACCAAAGCTTTGTTGAGTTTGTTTGCTTCTTGCTGGAAATCGATCCAAAGAAGCGCTCATATGCTTTCGAGGCCTTAAAGCACCCTTGAGGAGATTAGGTTGAAGAGCATCATGTGAACACATAATGAGAATGAAGATCAGATACATCGTTTGTATCACATAAGGTTGTAAATGGCATGGGGATTCCACGAAATTTGTGTGTGTTACCCGTCATGGGGACGAGGATGGAGATTTTAAACGGGGAAGGTGATACGGGGATTAGCCGCGAAGAACGGACCTAGACGAACAACCTGTTGCGGAATAGAAAGAACGAAAGGGAAAGATAGGAGGCGAGCAAACTATGTTGCCTTGAACCAACCCATTGATACAACCAGACAAGAACCAATACCACAAACGGGTACAACCCATGGACTAGATCGATCAAGAACCGAATCCAAGAACGACACAAACCTTTCGTCTATAAGGCGATTGACAGATTATGAGGAACCCAACCCAAACAATGCAAAGCACCATGGCTAAAGAACCAAAACACAATTGCAAATGATGTGAAAAACCCGCTCATCGAGTAATCTAGACCCATCTCACAAGAACCATACAACTCGGGCTCCAATCTCCATTGGAGGGCGAGAGGGAAAGACGTTCAATCAAGGACACCACAAGGGCTGCTTATCCATTACAATGAGGGAGAAGTTCCCTTAAATAGGCAAATGCTAAAACTAAAATAAAACTAAACCAATAATTGATAAAACTAAAAATAACTAAGGAAATAAAGCATTGAACCGGCTCTTAAAATGCAAGTGAACCGGCCCCAGATAAACACACTTAACCCTAATTAAAACAAATACAATTAGGCAACTAATGATATCTAAAATCAGCATCAATCAGCTTCTTCGTCTTCGGTTCCGCATCATTCTCTCCTTCTTGGAAAAGCTTCGTCCCCGAAGCTTGTGGTAATTCTGATGGAGGCAATACGGGGTAGAGGTACTCTGACGCAATGACACGACCAACATCACCCATATCATCCGGCCAGTTAAGAATGTGCACATAACCCAACCCACGGGCAAGGACCCGAAAAGGCCCTAGACCGTTTGGGTTCGCGTCAAGTCGAGGGCGGCCTCGTTGCGGTATCTTGGCCCAAACCCATGTTCCGGCCGCATGACTGGACCTCTTCCGAGCTTGGCGATCGGTCTCAACGTCGAGGCGTGATGGTGGTGGCTTGCGGTTCGCCTTAGAGCGTGGGCGTCCTCTGCGGGCTGGAACACGATCGGTTAATGAAGTCTCCATGGGAGGCCGATGTCTTCGTCTTGCAAGGGCTGTGGTTGAAGGCTGTAGAAAAGGTGAGGTGCCGAGTGCTAGGGCACTTGAAGAGAATAGGCAACTAATAAACACAACCAGCTAATTCGAAACTTATTTCTGGAATTAAAGAAAATTAAAACAAAATGCTAAGAAAATCCTAATTAGTTGCAAGATGATAGAGTTGACCAAGTAAATAGCTAACCAAGGGTGAAAATTCAAAAAAATAAGCTGAAATTGTGGAGGAGAGTGAGAGAAGCTGGAAAATAGGCTGGACGGATCAACCTTCTTCTTTTCTTTTTTTTTTGAAAATTTAGGGTTTGTTTAGTGTGGTGTTTGGACGTGGGACAAGGCTGGTGGCGGCGTGGTGGTCGGCACAAGGGCTGGTGGTAGGCGCGGTGTAGGCGTGGTGTGGAGTGGTGCCGGCGTCCAAGATTCACAAACAAGGCAACAAACTCGTTAGTTCAATCAAAAGCTTGGAATAGCAATGGCAATGGCAATAGACTCAAAACAAAGCAAGAATCAAACAAGAAAACGAGACACTTTTGGTTTTTGAATGATTTACCGAATATTTTTGTAGGTTGAACGTCAATTAGCTCTGATACCAATTGATACAGGGATTATCCGCGAAGAACGGACCTAGACGAACAACCTGTTGCGGAATAGAAAGAACGAAAGGGAAAGATAGGAGGTGAGCAAACTATGCTGCCTTGAACCAACCCATTGATACAACCAGTCAAGAACCAATACCACAAACGGGTACAACCCATGGACTAGATCGATCAAGAACCGAATCCAAGAACGACACAACCCTCTCGTCTATAAGGCGATGGACAGATTATGAGGAACCCAACCCAAACAATGCAAAGCACCATGGCTAAAGAACAAAAACACAATTGCAAATGATGTGAAAAACCCGCTCATCGAGTAATCTAGACCCATCTCATAAGAACCATACAACTCGGGCTCCAATCTCCATTGGAGGGCGAGAGGGCAAGACGTTTAATCAAGGACACCACAAGGGCTGCTTATCCATTGCATCAAACGTGTCTTACAATGAGGGAGAAGTTCCCTTAAATAGGCAAATGCTAAAAATAAAATAAAACTAAACCAATAATTAATAAAACTAAAAAATAACTAAGGAAATAAAGCATCGAACCGGCTCTTAAAATGCAAGTGAACCGGCCCCAAATAAACACACTTAACCCTAATTAAAACAAATACAATTAGGCAACTAATGATATCTAAAATCAGCATCAATCAGCTCTGATACCAATTGATACGGGGAAATTCCGTATTCTTCTCGATCTAGACAAAGGGGCTTCAAATCACACAAATGGATACAACTAACGTTAGATAATGATGGTAAAGACGCAGAATGAAGAAGAAACAAATGGAACGAATTAGATGAAGGTAGAAGGATAGGAAGATAGAACCGGAGAGATGTCGATTGAAAGAACCTTTGATTTCGGAATCAAAGACCCAAACAACGCAGCCAACGACCCTGCCTTATACAACCTTACACAACTCAACAATAAGCCTTAAATTTATCCCCGGCAGCGGCGCCAAAAACTTGTTACGCTAAGGATGTGTGCACGCAATAAGCCTTAAATTTATACTCGTTATATTTTTCCTAACTCCTAGCGAACCCGCAGTGTACAGGTCGTTTTGTAGCAAGGATAGTATTCCGAGGTCGAACTCGAAGACTAAGGTGAAATCGAATCAACAAGTGAACATAGATAGTGTAGAACTAGTCAAAAAAAGGAAAAAGGAATAAAGAAATGAAAATCTCAATGTTTTTGGTCGGTTTTAGGTGATAAATCAAGGATCACAAATCATGCAAAATGAACAATCAACTATGCTAACAAATCAACACAAACAAACAAGCTAAAACAAGATATGAGATCAAAGAGAGAAAAGCGGATTCTAGGGGTTGGAAGTTCCGGTTATGACATAGGACTCAAGCTATCTAATCAATCCTTGGATTAACCATAATATGTTGGGAGTGAGTGTTTATAGATTGGGATCAATCACCGGGTAGGTCTCATGGTCCACTAGTCCGTTCCTAAGGTCTCATCACCGGGTAAGTCTCAAAGAGCCTAAGGAATGGAATTCTACACAAACCGGATTGTTACTTAGGGATCTAACCTTTCTTCACCGGGTAAGTCTCGGAAGGGTAAGTCCTAAACAACTATCCTAGCATACTTAGTCCAATGGCGGCTTATGAGGCTCACCACTACCTAGAGTTTGTCATCCTTGATATCTAAGAGTAAGAATCACCAGGTAGGTCTCTTCTAACACTTAGTTGCTAACACTAGGTCACCCTAGGATAGATTTAACTCAACAAACACTAGGATTTCAACATTTTAACAATCTAGAACTTAGATCCATCGAACCAGGGAAACCACGGGCTGTTCTACCACTTCTATGGCCATGGAAGGGCAAGAACTAACCGTGGACTATAGCAGTGGCTTCGTTCAAGTAAACAAGTCATCCAAGGGCAAATCTAAGTCTATCCTATCATAGTCTTAGCCATAACTATCCTTTCCTTACCCTAGGATCGCATCTATTTAGCCTACAACATTCATCATAACAATCGAAATCATCAAACATAAAATCATGGCTTCCATTTGCAAGATAATGAAGAGAAAGAGATGAACAAGTGAAGCAAACAAAACCAAGCTGAAAGTAAGATTAGAAAGACTCACAACCCTTCCAAAAGAAGGTTTAAACGATTCTTACAACTCTAGAAATCGATTCCGAAAATCTTCTCTACAAAACTTATCAAGTCTAGCTATGGTGTGTTCTTCTCTTCTTCTCCAATGGAGCTCTTCTCCTCCTTCAATGGTAGCCCTCCTCCTTAGAGAATCTTCTTCTTGAGAGAGTGATTTTGATTGGATGATAGGGGATAATGGATGGGAGGTCCCTTCTCTCAGCCTTGCAGGACCACTTTTATACTACAACCTTGCTAGAGAGGGCCATGAGATCGTGGCACAGCTGTCACAACCGTCTGGCAAAAACCACGGTTGGTTCCACGGCCGTGGAAGTGCCAGCAACCGTGGTTTGGTGCTTCAGCTTCGCCTTGGATCATTAAGCTATGATTTGGTGCATGTCTTGTGTTGACAAGGTTCCATGAGTCCTCCTTAGCCTCTAGCTTGCATCCTAATGAGTCCGAGGGTGTGTCATCTTGATGAACGATCCTCAAACGTATCGATTAAGCTCCTAAACCTCCCAAAATACCTACAAAGCAATGCAAAAGTCCGTGTAGACATCTATCTCGACAAAATACGTGAATTGAGTGCAAACGTCGTGAACTAGAGCTAAACCATGCATGAATGAGTGAGAAATCTATCTAAATGACTACCTAAACCTAAGTCATAAATCGTGTTATCAGCAGCCAACGACCCTGCCTTATACAACCTTACACAACTCAACAATGGAGGTTGAGAGCACAAGGAGGATGCCTATGGAGCTTCGAAGCACCAATCTCAAAGAAGATTGACACAACGCAAGACAACTAAGTCGGAAAATTTAGCAACCAATGATTCTCACCAAAAGCTCTCTTTTGATTGAAAATGCGTAAACACAAATTTCACAAATAGTCTGATCTCCCTAGAAACTGATTAGGAAAAGGTTTATATATGTCTTTAAACCTTTTCTTAAATAAAAAAAACTAAAAAGCAGCAAAATAAATTCTGAAAGTCTTTAAAAGCTCAAATAGCTTTAAAAGGCTATCTACTCCTAAAATAACTTAAAATGTCTTAAAATACTAGAAAATTAATGAAAGGCATTAAAAGTCTTCAAACATGCTTAAACATAAGCATTATACATGCCCAAATTAGATTGTGATAATATGCATGATCACACACATAAACGATACATGGAACGTGTGCATGGAGATCACAAACTTCCTTGGTTGTCATTCTCACATCTTTCAACCCTTCCTCCTTTGATGAAACTGTCACCAAGATCCTCATAGATGTGTCCATGGAAGTGTCTTGCTCCTTACGCGAAAACGTCATCAACATGTACTTCACCTCTTGTGCTAACTCCTTTGCTCTCGTCCTTGTGATGGCTCCTTCACCAATGGCCTTGTGAGGACTATTAGAAGGTGGTGGTGATGCTCCCGCATCATTCTCCCCTTCTTGAAAAGGATTCGCCCACAAATCTTCTTCAAGTTGTCCATAGCCATCCAGTAGCTCTTGAATGTAGGCCCCGTGCTTCCCTTTCTTCTTGATGATATGAACCTTAATTCCTACAATAAAACTCACTCGCTCCTTCATTGGCAACGGTGCAAGGTCAACAAAGGTTAAGGAAAACAAGTCATCAACATAGTCAAGATAATTCGAAGATAGATATGAGTGGAAAGTCATAAAATAGGCAAACTCTATAGGTGATAATACTATAACCTCAAAGATAAGATCTCTCTCCTTAGTTCTAGCTAAATCCAAAGAGAAGCCCGTGTTATAAGGTTCCCAAGGGGCTGTTTGAATCCTTACAAATCTGCAACCGTAGGTTAAGACACCTAAAATGCTCATAAGACTCTCCAAGTATCTCTTAGGCTGGGGAGCTACATACTTAAACAATTGCGGCCAATAACAGTGTGTGTGAAACTTATCATAAAGCTTGTACCTCTCCAAATGGCCCATTACAGCAGCCATATAGGTCTTGTCCTTAATTAGAATCCTAAGGTAACTACTAAGAATGCACACATGATCAAGCCTAATGAACTCTCTAAACACGTAAAGCTCGTTCCTAGAGTTCTCTAGCACATAATGCATATGATAATCACCAAAATTAGCATGTGAAATATATATGTCCCTAATATGCTCAATGCCTATAACATTATAGTCTAAGATGGTGACTAACACAAACTTCCTTAAAAGAGCAACAAACACTACACTATCACTAGGACATATGTAATGTAGCCAATCTCTAAACATTCTAAACAAGGTAATGAGATCATTATCACATCTAGAGAAGTTTAGGCATGCTTCTTTCATGTTAACACACAACAAGGTAAGATTCTTACCTCCCATCATTAAAACAGCCGGGGTAGGCGTCTTAATCATCAATCTAGCATGGTGAAACATTGGTGTAGTGTCCATGAAAATGTCTCTAACCATGGTTGTCCAAATGTTCACAGACCTAAGAATGGTGTCCAAGACTAGATACTCAAATTGTATCTCTTCCTTAGAGGCTAAAAACACATCTTGGGGTTGTTTTGGCTCAACAACAACCGTGCTCCATTCTCGCAGCCATGTGCTCTTCCTGTCATTTCCATGCTCATTGCCCATTAACTCTTTCTTTTCAAAGCTTTCGGTAATCTGCATATGGGCTGATCGGAAAACTTCTACAAACACAAGGACATAAGCAACATTAGATTTGAACACATTTACAACAAATTGGACTTTTAAATACCAAACAAAATGGTTAGTAAGAACTTCCCTTAAGTATTTCTTTTGTGTATCTAAAGAAGTGTTGTTCATAAGAATTTTATTAGGATAAACAACAACACAAATATACATGTTGCAATCAAACACAGAAATCAACATAGGCATGAGTAAACTAGGTGGTATAAGGGCTATTTTCCTAGCTCTAATCCTCAACTCATGATCAATTAACTTAGGAACCTTAACAAGCATTTCTCAAGTTATATAAGCATCTTCCAAATCATATCTACCTATAGCAAACTCATCAATATGCACATCTTCTAAAATGCTCGAGTTCAAGGTAGGTAATAAACTAGGAAGTCTCAAATCTATATGTGCAACTTCATCCTTAATGTCTTTTCTATAAGGATCCACCAATGCCGGAACACGAGACTCCAACTCACAAGTCTCTTTCGGTTTGATCCTAGGAGTTCTAGGATACACTAAAGGCAAAACAAGGGGTATATCCTTAGGAAAAAGTTCTTCGGAACAATCTAAAGATGAATGCAACAAGTTAGAGGTAGTATCACAAACAAGATAATAAGCACATTCCAAATCAGATTTATGCTCATCTAGCTCTAGATCATCCATATCAAGCATACCCACATTCGACTTTGACAAATTCAGCACAACAATATCTACTACATGCTCATCATCATAATTAAGATCATTATCAACAACATCTGATGATGATTCATGCACCTTCACTCCCTTACTCTAGATCATGCTTGTGCACATCACACTTAGTAACGTCATCCAATGTAGATTCATGTGCATACAATTCATTTCCATCTATTTCATGCTCATCACATTCAATATCATCTACTAAATCAGATTCATGCTTAATTGTTTCATTACGGTTCACATGTGATACAATCTCATATTCTGATTTTAGATATTCTAAGTGATTAAACATTGAAGTAGAAGGTTTAAAATCACTCCCCTTTGGAGATTTGGTAACCCCAATTGGCGGTATCATCTTTGATAACGATGAAGGTGAACTAATGGTAGGTAGTGTGTTGCGTGAACTATGATGCTCAAGGTCCGGTTTCTCCCTTCCTTGCACATGTGGTTCCTCTTTCTGGGGCTGTCGAGCTCGTGGTTCCAATGCTTTCAACGTGTGCATGGAGATCAAAAACTTCCTTGGTTGTCATTCTCACATCTTTCAACCCTTCCACCTTTGATGAAACCGTCACCAAGATCCTCATAGATGTGTCCATGGAAGTGTCTTGCTCCTTACGCGAAAACGTCATCAACATGTACTTCACCTCTTCTGCTAACTCCTTTGCTCTCGTCCTTGTGATGGCTCCTTCACCAATGGCCTTGTGAGGACTATTAGAAGGTGGTGGTGATGCTCCCGCATCATTCTCCCCTTCTTGAAAAGGATTCGCCCACGAATCTTCTTCAAATTGTCCATAGCCATCCAGTAGCTCTTGAATGTAGGCCCCGTGCTTCCCTTTCTTCTTGATGATATGAACCTTAATTCCTACAATAAAACTCACTCGCTCCTTCATTGGCAACGGTGCAAGGTCAACAAAGGTTAAGGAAAACAAGTCATCAACATAGTCAAGATAATTCGAAGATAGATATGAGTGGAAAGTCATAAAATAGGCAAACTCT
>BSUD01000007.1:94281966-94299342 GCA_033239045.1 Fagopyrum esculentum | reverse complement strand
AAAGTCTTTAAAAGCTCAAATAGCTTTAAAAGGCTATCTACTCCTAAAATAACTTAAAATGTCTTAAAATACTAGAAAATTAATGAAAGGCATTAAAAGTCTTCAAACATGCTTAAACATAAGCATTATACATGCCCAAATTAGATTGTGATAATATGCATGATCACACACATAAACGATACATGGAACGTGTGCATGGAGATCACAAACTTCCTTGGTTGTCATTCTCACATCTTTCAACCCTTCCTCCTTTGATGAAACTGTCACCAAGATCCTCATAGATGTGTCCATGGAAGTGTCTTGCTCCTTACGCGAAAACGTCATCAACATGTACTTCACCTCTTGTGCTAACTCCTTTGCTCTCGTCCTTGTGATGGCTCCTTCACCAATGGCCTTGTGAGGACTATTAGAAGGTGGTGGTGATGCTCCCGCATCATTCTCCCCTTCTTGAAAAGGATTCGCCCACAAATCTTCTTCAAGTTGTCCATAGCCATCCAGTAGCTCTTGAATGTAGGCCCCGTGCTTCCCTTTCTTCTTGATGATATGAACCTTAATTCCTACAATAAAACTCACTCGCTCCTTCATTGGCAACGGTGCAAGGTCAACAAAGGTTAAGGAAAACAAGTCATCAACATAGTCAAGATAATTCGAAGATAGATATGAGTGGAAAGTCATAAAATAGGCAAACTCTATAGGTGATAATACTATAACCTCAAAGATAAGATCTCTCTCCTTAGTTCTAGCTAAATCCAAAGAGAAGCCCGTGTTATAAGGTTCCCAAGGGGCTGTTTGAATCCTTACAAATCTGCAACCGTAGGTTAAGACACCTAAAATGCTCATAAGACTCTCCAAGTATCTCTTAGGCTGGGGAGCTACATACTTAAACAATTGCGGCCAATAACAGTGTGTGTGAAACTTATCATAAAGCTTGTACCTCTCCAAATGGCCCATTACAGCAGCCATATAGGTCTTGTCCTTAATTAGAATCCTAAGGTAACTACTAAGAATGCACACATGATCAAGCCTAATGAACTCTCTAAACACGTAAAGCTCGTTCCTAGAGTTCTCTAGCACATAATGCATATGATAATCACCAAAATTAGCATGTGAAATATATATGTCCCTAATATGCTCAATGCCTATAACATTATAGTCTAAGATGGTGACTAACACAAACTTCCTTAAAAGAGCAACAAACACTACACTATCACTAGGACATATGTAATGTAGCCAATCTCTAAACATTCTAAACAAGGTAATGAGATCATTATCACATCTAGAGAAGTTTAGGCATGCTTCTTTCATGTTAACACACAACAAGGTAAGATTCTTACCTCCCATCATTAAAACAGCCGGGGTAGGCGTCTTAATCATCAATCTAGCATGGTGAAACATTGGTGTAGTGTCCATGAAAATGTCTCTAACCATGGTTGTCCAAATGTTCACAGACCTAAGAATGGTGTCCAAGACTAGATACTCAAATTGTATCTCTTCCTTAGAGGCTAAAAACACATCTTGGGGTTGTTTTGGCTCAACAACAACCGTGCTCCATTCTCGCAGCCATGTGCTCTTCCTGTCATTTCCATGCTCATTGCCCATTAACTCTTTCTTTTCAAAGCTTTCGGTAATCTGCATATGGGCTGATCGGAAAACTTCTACAAACACAAGGACATAAGCAACATTAGATTTGAACACATTTACAACAAATTGGACTTTTAAATACCAAACAAAATGGTTAGTAAGAACTTCCCTTAAGTATTTCTTTTGTGTATCTAAAGAAGTGTTGTTCATAAGAATTTTATTAGGATAAACAACAACACAAATATACATGTTGCAATCAAACACAGAAATCAACATAGGCATGAGTAAACTAGGATACACTATAGGTAGATATGATTTGGAAGATGCTTATATAACTTAGGAACCTTAACAAGCATTTCTCAAGTTATATAAGCATCTTCCAAATCATATCTACCTATAGCAAACTCATCAATATGCACATCTTCTAAAATGCTCGAGTTCAAGGTAGGTAATAAACTAGGAAGTCTCAAATCTATATGTGCAACTTCATCCTTAATGTCTTTTCTATAAGGATCCACCAATGCCGGAACACGAGACTCCAACTCACAAGTCTCTTTCGGTTTGATCCTAGGAGTTCTAGGATACACTAAAGGCAAAACAAGGGGTATATCCTTAGGAAAAAGTTCTTCGGAACAATCTAAAGATGAATGCAACAAGTTAGAGGTAGTATCACAAACAAGATAATAAGCACATTCCAAATCAGATTTATGCTCATCTAGCTCTAGATCATCCATATCAAGCATACCCACATTCGACTTTGACAAATTCAGCACAACAATATCTACTACATGCTCATCATCATAATTAAGATCATTATCAACAACATCTGATGATGATTCATGCACCTTCACTCCCTTACTCTAGATCATGCTTGTGCACATCACACTTAGTAACGTCATCCAATGTAGATTCATGTGCATACAATTCATTTCCATCTATTTCATGCTCATCACATTCAATATCATCTACTAAATCAGATTCATGCTTAATTGTTTCATTACGGTTCACATGTGATACAATCTCATATTCTGATTTTAGATATTCTAAGTGATTAAACATTGAAGTAGAAGGTTTAAAATCACTCCCCTTTGGAGATTTGGTAACCCCAATTGGCGGTATCATCTTTGATAACGATGAAGGTGAACTAATGGTAGGTAGTGTGTTGCGTGAACTATGATGCTCAAGGTATTGAGCATATTAGGGAAATATATATTTCACATGCTAATTTTGGTGATTATCATATGCATTATGTGCTAGAGAACTCTAGGAACGAGCTTTACGTGTTTAGAGAGTTCATTAGGTAACTAAAGAAATAAAGCATCAAAATTAGCATGATAATTAATACAAATTCTAAGTGATCAAAATTAGCTCTGATACCAATTGATACGGGGATTAGCCGCGAAGAACGGACCTAGACGAACAACCTGTTGCGGAATAGAAAGAACGAAAGGGAAAGATAGGAGGCGAGCAAACTATGCTGCCTTGAACCAACCCATTGATACAACCAGCCAAGAACCAATACCACAAACGGGTACAACCCATGGACTAGATCGATCAAGAACCGAATCCAAGAACGACACAACCCTCTCGTCTATAAGGCGATGAACAGATTATGAGGAACCCAACCCAAACAATGCAAAGCACCATGGCTAAAGAACCAAAACACAATTGCAAATGATGTGAAAAACCCGCTCATCGAGTAATCTAGACCCATCTCACAAGAACCATACAACTCGGGCTCCAATCTCCATTGGAGGGCGAAAGGGAAAGACGTTCAATCAAGGACACCACAAGGGCTGCTTATCCATTGCATCAAACGTGTCTTACAATGAGGGAGAAGTTCCCTTAAATAGGCAAATGCTAAAACTAAAATAAAACTAAACCAATAATTAATAAAACTAAAAATAACTAAGGAAATAAAACATTGAACCGGCTCTTAAAATGCAAGTGAACCGGCCCCAAATAAACACACTTAACCCTAATTAAAACAAATACAATTAGGCAACTAATGATATCTAAAACCAGCATCAATCAGCTTCTTCGTCTTCGGTTCCGCATCAAAAGGGGACGGGGACGGGGATGGAGAAATTTTTGATTCCCCGCTTGGGGATGGAGACGGGGATGAAGATAGGGGTATCCGTCCCGCTCCCTTATTCGGACCTAAACCCGCTGGGAACCCCGACGGGTAACTCGATGGGGATCTTCTACGGGGAATCTGTCGGGGATACATAAATAAACAAATTGTATTTATATTAGACTTTAATTGTAGTTTCGTGTTTAATTCAAAAATTGCTGACGATTACTAAAATTTCAAACTATATAAACTTTTGTACTTTAAGACTACTTGTTTCTACTTACACAAAATGTATTGTAACTTTAAATATTTATTTGATAATGATATGTTTAAATTATGCTAATGTTAACCTATAGTAATTTGGTCTTCGATCATATGAGGATAACACCTCGTGAAATTTTTGAATATGTCGTACACGTCAAATAACGATGATCAAATGCACATCACACCACATGTGTTTTTTTATGTGTCTTACTCTTTCATACGTGTTTTGATGTGCAACCTAAATCTTAAACCGTAAAATTAAAATGATAAAATAATATAACACTTTATCTTGAGATCGTAATTTACATATTAGTAAAAAATATAATTATTTTAGTTTACACTAGTTTGTGAGTCTCGATCCTACTTGAATGAACGAAACTTAATATATACACAATATACCTATACTTTGACAAATGGATAAGGTGATGCATTAAACAACAAACTAAGCCACATAAATATTTCAATTAAAATGTATATTAATATAATATAAATTGTCATTTATCTTGTAATCATGAACTAAATGTTAGTAAACTATATACACTTTTATACTTTACGACTTAAGAGTATCATACTCGTTCATACTTAGTGTGTGTTTGGCACGCAAAAATAAAAAAACTAGTGTGTGTGTTTGTAGTGTTTAGGTAGTGTTTTGTGTTTAAGGTAGTGTTTTTTTATGTTTTTAAAAAATTTGTATGTGTTTGGTAAGAGTATATTTATGGAGTATTTTGGAAGGTACAAGTACTATTATAACCATACTTTTACATAAAATTACATTCTCTGCCCTTCTATTATTTTACTGCAAAATTTAGTGTATCGTTAGGTTAACATTCAACTATAGCGAAGCAAGCCGCTTGCCATGTCCTCCTCCGTCGCAGGTTCTTGTACCATTTCTCTTTGAATCAAGCAATGTCGTCGGCTGGAATATGCCCGCCGTTCTTCTACCCCTATTCAGAACCAGGTAAGGCTCTCTTCTTTTACTCCTGTTCGGTTGAATCAATTAGTGTCTACCGGAGACCTTCAGTAGATTTGAGTCGATGGTTCTTCTTCTACCCAGAAAAATTGAGTTTTCTTTGAATCAAGCAGTGTTTTGGGAGATACAGTTTTGGACTTATGATTAAATTTTGGACTTATGGTTGATTGAATTCATGATGTATGTGGGATTCATGGTTCTTCTACCTTCTCTGTAATATACAGTTTTGGACTTGTTGTCCATGAGGTCCGAATTATCCAGGGTTATTGAAAAAACCATGTGTTTGAGCTGATGATATCAAGTATTTGGAGGACCTTTGGGAGGTATGTGATGTGTTATGATTGTCCACCCAACACTGCTTGTTCCTAGCCACATATTTATTAAAACCTTTCAAGTGTACCTGGTTCATCTTTGATCAATGCAGTAACTTTGGAACGAGAGCATGTTGATCTTTTACATATATAATTTGCTTAAATACCAACTCTTTCTAGTCAAATTGCAAGCTTGGTACCATTTTACGGATTGATCGAGCATATAGATTGCTAGGCATCGAAGATCTGTCAAATTGTAGGAGTCACCAAGTATGTGTCACCTAATTGCAGTAGCATCATTTGTTCTATCCAATTTTTCAATACGTATCTTAGATTGTACAAGGACATACTTTTTAATTTTTTTGTAAGGAAATATATATATATATATATATATATATATATATATATATATCTAGTATGTGTTTGAACTTATGCTGTCCATGAGGTTTGAATTATGCATATATTTGTTAAGTATGTTAAACTTGGATGTGTTTTATATGTACATAAATTTGTTGTAGTTGGATGGAGAAAAGTGATTCTCAAAGTCGTTGTAGAGGTCCGAATTTCGCTTGGGATGATGAAGCAATAAAAATTCTAGTGAACGTACTTCTAGAATACCAAAAGAAAAATGGAAACAAGCAATCGTACACTTGGAAAGAAAGTAGTCCAACTTTTATTGCTAGATGTTGAAGGAGTGGTGTCAAGGATACTTGTAAGAACAAGTACGAATCAATGAAAAAAGAGTATAAGGCATGAAACATGCTTATAAATTCGGAGACGGGTCTTGGTTGGGATGAGAACACCCATATGATCACTGCATCAAACGAATGGTGGGAAAGGAAGATTAAGGTAATTGATTTTTCTTTTCTATATATTACAATACTAAAAAAAAACTCATGTATTATACTAATGTATGTTTTTTATTATTGCAGAAAGATCCAAATTGCAAGAAATTTAGGACCAAGGGAATGAATGTTGAATATGAAGAATTGTTGCGTTCGCTTTCTTTTCTGGAAACGTAGCAACAAGGCGAGGCATGGCACGAGAAAAACATAATTATAAAAATGTATTTTTTAACTCGAGTTTCCATAATAATTTGTTTCAAGACCTCGAGTTTCCATAATAATTTGTTTCAAGACCTCGAGTTTCCATTATAATTGTTAAAAACATAATTATAAAAATGTATTTCACTTTAAATTTTTAAAAAATACCCGTGCAAAACCTCGAGTTTCCATAATAATTTTTCCGATAATTATAAACTTCTTTTATTCTTACTCTTAATGATGTTCTAGGTTCAACCACTTCTAGAGTGTGATCCAACTTACAAGAAAAAATTTGTTTCAAGACTTTTATCCACACCGATTTAAAATTGATAGTGACACCCACAAAAACTAAAGTCATTTAATTTTAACTCTCATCCATAAAATTTATTTATTAACTCTCAACCATAACATCAAATGTATATTTCAAATTTGTGATAGACTAAATTGAAATTTTTATAAAAAAAGCCTAGTTGCGAAAGGTCAAGGTTAAAAGAAAACGAAAAAAAAGGTGTAACTATAAAAAATTAATGGGTGTCAATGTCAACACCTATTTTTTGTAAAAAAAATAATAATTGGCGTCAATAGTAATTAACGCCGACGTGCATATCAAGGCGCTGCAATTTACGTTATTAATTTATTTATTTCTAAATTATCGAATTAAATTAGTTTTTAATATTTTTTTCTCTAAAAAAATCTACAAGTGATAAACACAAACTGTTCAACATTTAACCAAAAATATTACGGGCAAAAAATGAGTAATGTTAATTATTTTATTGTTAGAATTTAAAAATAAAACCGAATAAGGTGTCGGCACCAAACTAATTAAGAAGTTCAGATTCATGTGGTAATAATAACCACAAAATGTTCAACATATTATTCCTACTCTTAACACGATAATCTCAAACATTTCCGTGTTACGTAAAACTTAATAATTAACAACTTATTTCTATATATTAGATTGATCACGAGTTTGTTTGGGAACCATGAGTTTATTTTAGTTGAAGTTTATTGGTAATTGAAGCTTATTGGTAGCTAAAATTAGTAGTTAATTGAACGAAATTTTTTTTGATAAATTTGATGGGTGTCTAAGAGATTTAAACTTATTGTTGCTGATATAAGTGTAAACTTACTTAAAAGGGTTTACTTTTTCATTTAATATTAATTCTTCTAGATTATATTTGTACTATATCATTCAATAAGATACCATAAATTTCGTCGACAACCACTAGGTTTTGTTGAACGCTCCACTAAAGCCCTCTAAAATGATCTTCGACAACAACCTCCTCCTCCTCCTCCAGCTCCTTCTTCTTCTTCTTCTTCTTCTTCTTCTTCTTCTTCTTCTTCTTCTTCTTCAGGCTTTATCTTGCCTTATCATCTATAGGTTGCTTCTTTCAGTCGTATTTCGTGCAACCAAAGTCTTTTTCCGATCCAAATGAGATCAAATCAGATTCAGATAGCTTCTTAAAAAAAATTCATGAGTTTTTGCTTATGGGCTTTGAATTTGTTGATGCGGGGTTGAAGCCGCAGTTGATGGATCTAGATTGAAAGTCCACAAAAGCTTTAAGTTTGAAAACCTCGAAGGCAAATCTCGGTTGAGATCAATAGGCTGCATAACGAGATTTCACGAAGAACAAAGAAAAAAAAGAATGGAAAGATATGATCGATGGCGATGAGATTAATAGAAGATGGAATGGAATGATATTGATGGAAATATAGGAATAAAAGGACCAAGATATACTTACAAGAACCTTGATCAATTAGATTAAAACCCGCACAATGAATTACCTTAATCCTTCCTTCTTCAACCTTACACAAGTCTTTAAATCGAGACAAACACAAGGAGGGACTAGATCGACTAGGATCACCAATATTTAAGAAGATTAAAACACACAAGAACAACCTAGCAAAGATTCATAACGATTCAATGAAATGATCTATTTTTGATTGAATAGGAATGAATAAAACGAAAACTTCATGAACGAAGTGACGAGTATCTCTCAAAACATTGACTGAATGAATCTAATCGAATAACTCGATCCAAGGGAGGGATTTATAGCCCAAAATCCTCCAAATAAAAGATTAAAAATAGTCCTAACAATATAAAGGATAAAGATATCTTTAGAATGTCTAGAGATGTTAGCATGAAATATGACTATATTTTAGGCACTTGTTTTAATTGTTTTTCCCTCTTAGATGTGTACATGGATATGAGTTTGAAGCATTTATGAGCACTTTCACCTATTTTATCGATATAGAGATCTACACAAGCTTTGTTATGTTTATAGGTGAATAAAGGCTTGAATTGGAGCATAATGTGGAAGGATAGGAGTATTTGATCATGCTAGATGTCAAGGAGATGCTTTGGAGAAGCTAAGGAAGGAGTATGATTGAAGAAGTTTGCAAAACAAAGGCCTTCACGAAGGTCAGAGAGTTCCACGATCTAAACCACGACCGTGGTTATGGATGAGTTCGTAGAGAGTGATTTTTGAGCACAACAGAAAGTTCCACGCCCTAAACCACGGCCGTGGAATCTTGTACTAGACCGTGATTTCTATGACGAAGTGACGTGTCATATTTACCACGTTAGCGATGGTTATTGGGCTTTTCTCGTAACCCTATTTTGCCCTATAAGAAGGCTCGAGAAGGGAGTTTCGAGGACGGTCGCTTAGGGTTTCATTTCACCTTCACTTGCAATTCCGCGTTGAGGGTTGATACGAAGGATTGGAGATTTCGGATCGTGGCTTAAGAAAGACGCAATATTGAAGATTGTGTACTTCGAGATTTTCTTAGGGTTTGCATTGAAGACGGATTGACACTCAGTCCTTCGTTGTTCCTTAAGATTGCTATGAGGATTCCTGTTTCATATTCTGAATTCATTAAACATAATACTTTGTTGTTCGGATTTGAGATTGACTTTGATTGTTTATTGAGTTTTCGAGAGTTTTTATCTTTCTCTCTTCTTAATTTGATATTTGATTCAATGACTATGATTATTGGCTAAAACCCTTTAGCAATTCTAAGGTGAAGGGTTGATAGTTGTGGCTTAGATAATGATAGATCGATCGTAAACAGATTGGACCCTGAGAGTGTGAGAAACCTCGTCGACAGCCTAAACCACGACCTGTTCTTGAGTTCCACGGCCGTGGTTCTTCAAGATCTAGCCGTGATTTCCTCTGTTTTACGACCTTTGCTTTTGCTTTGATCCAAAGTTAAAGATTTGCTTTAATCTAGCCTTGGCTTGCCTTTTCAAGGTAGTAGGGAGACTTAACATCCTCTATTTCGGTTTTGAGCGTCACAACCTTAACCGTTTTAGTTTATCTTTGATTCCTTGGGTTTGGGCATGGGTATTTGAGATTAATTCTTGTCCTTAGATCCTTTCTATATTGTAGCCTGAACAACCTTTATAGAGAGTGCCCTTGGGTTAGATATATAGGGTTTTGGAACTTCACCGTACTCAACCTTACATTAGTTATACATTTGCAATCTCGACTTTGTCCTTATATCTATAGAATATCTTGAATTGTTGCCACAATTGGATACTTGGATCTTTAGGATTGCTATTTTCCCAATATTTGCAAAGCTTTTATACTTTACTTGCTTGACAATTTGCGAACTGAATTTGCTCCCCCAAATCCCTGCGTTCGATACTTTGGAATTCTTGCTTTACTACGCCGATCCGTACACTGCGGGTTCGCTTGCTTAGATTTCATTTTTATAATTAAACTTATTTGCACGCACACTTTGAGGCGAACAAGAGCCTCTAAAGGTATTATAAATAAAATAACTAGAAGCCTTTAAGTATTCAATTTGTGTCCTCCAACTCGTGGCATCTCTTCTATGTCTTTCTGTAACACCCCAAGTTCTAGGAACTTAGAGCGTTACGGGCTAGGACCTAACAATGGGTCTCGACCCTTAGAGTAACAACAATAACATCGGATCTTTCAACATGATACAAATAAATAAAAACCAAACATATATAAAAACCAAAAGGTATAACAACGGAAACGCAAAGGACTTGCAACCGAGTTCAAAACAAAAGGGAAAGACAACAACAAAAATATAAAACCCGATCCCGTCCTATAATATAGGGGAAGCCTGACTGACCACACCGTCCGGATCACTCAGCAGCATCTCTAACCTGTAGGGCATCTACAACATCAGTATAAACCGTTAGCTAACATTCTAGATATCAGAAAGACAATAAAGACACAAACACAGATAGGAAGGTAAACACATAACAAGCTCTCACAAAACCGGTTATTATCTTTTATTAAGTTGTCCATTACTAATTCAACTTTTTTTGTCACACGAGAATCTCCCGAAACTCGCCTCCATTCCCGTTACCGACAAAATTAGATAAGATGCATACTATCCGTACTTGTGGGCCTGGTTGCAAGAGTACCTCCCAGTCTCTTGTAGAACTAGACAAGTAGTCACCGTCCGGTTATAATACACTTGGGCCAATTATGGGTATAAGGTCATCTTATTCCGGTTTTCCGTTATAACGATAAAATAACAATCACAATTAATACGGTCAAACTAATATACGGAACGCATCTAAGTAAGTCTAAGGGACTTACCTCACTCGAAGGTAAACTCAAGAATCCGCTAACTGCACAGCTTCCCGAAGGAAAGGGTAGATGCCTACTCAAACAAGGCATCGCAAATCAGAAACTGAACTAATGCTATAAATCTACATACTTCTAGTCTCAATGATCTCTAATAGATCTACTACAATGTGCTAGAAGTTCCCTACTTCTAGTCTCATTGATCACTAATTGATCTCAACATGCTAGGAGAAGGATTCCTAGTCTCAAGGTTCGCAAGGAGCGTCATCAACAACACAACTCAAGGGTGTAACCAACTCATGGGGATCAACAAGCCACTAATTGGCACTCACACTAATCATCTACGTGCAACCTAGCATGATCTAGCATAAGGAAGGGGCAAAGGAAGTAAGGAAGGAAGCAACTCACCAAAGACGGGAGTCACTGCATGTGAACCGCGGGGGCGGAAGATAGAGGCACAAGGGCGGCGCTGGCTTGCAGGCGCGCGGGCGACGGCCTGACAGAAGCTACTATCGGGACTCATTTTTACAACAACGTCATAACAAGGAGACCAAAGCTTGACTCTTCGATCTACACACGTCAATTCTCACCCAAGGGAGCCTGGGAACATATATGTATCAACAAAAGGAGACACAAAAATCAAGACTCAATCTTGATTCGTGTGAAGAGGAAGAAGATGAAACGAGAAATAGAAAGAGAAACAGAAGTAAGAGAAACATACAGTAGGCTCAAGAACGAAGGAAGATCAAAGGGATGAAGACTTATACATTTTGTAGAAGTTTACAAGGGAAAGATTTCAGCTTGCTCGAGGTTGAAGAAAATGTAAGCAAGAAACGGAAAAAAGGAAGAGACGGCGGGAATATATAGAGAACGGTTGGGGAAAGAACGAAGGAAGGTCTGATTTTGGGTTAGAGGATAAAAGGAAAGCCGGCCCATAAGATAGACGATCAGATCTTATAAGAAAGGAAAGAAATAAAAACAAAAGAAAACAGATCGACACGATCTAGGGTCAGCCACGATCGCGGCTGGCCGCAGGGGCGGTTCCTTCACTTCGGGGCGGTGAAGGCTAAAACACGGGTGTTACATCGAATCCCCCTAAAAAGAAGTTTCATCTCAAAACTTGAAGCAAACCACACAAGATCACACAACGACGAAGCATAAACACTAATCTCAACTCGTATTCCCTCGCGGGGCACATAACTCAAAACGTCACACAAGTATATACACAACTCAACAAAAAGGAAACTAAAACTCCAACATCTATGCTATAGGTACATCCAGCTCAACATTAAACTCCGGATAGTTCGTCCGGATACTATCTTCTGTCTCCCAAGTCGCCTCATCAGCTCCTCGCATCGACCACTGAATCTTCATCATCGGTATGTCCTTTAACCGCAAGTGTCTCGTACTATGCTCTAAGACAGCCACTGGGTCCTCTATGAACGTATCGTCTGGATCGACTACTAAATCCTTATATGGCTGACGATGTGTCTCGGGCGTGGTACATACTCTCGTAACTGAGACACAAGGAAGAATAGGTGCACACCCTCTAGTCTTGGTGGCAAGGCAAGTCTGTATGTTGCCTCTCCAACTCGCTCAAGAATCTGGAAAGGTCCGATGTATCAAGGTCTCAACTTTCCCTTGATGCCGAAACGTCTAACACCTCGTGTCGGGGATACTCTCAACCATAACTGAGTTCCGACTCCGAACTCTAGAGGTTTGCGCCTCTTATCTACATAGGACTTTTGGCGACTTTGTGCTGCTAGCATCCTCTCTCGGATCATCGCTACTTGAGTCATATCGTTATGTATCTACTCAGGTGCTGCACCGCTAGCACTACTCGGCTCGTCCCAACATAACAAGGTACAACATATTTTTCCGTATAAGGCATCGTAAGGGGTCATCCTGATCGATGCGTGCCAACTGTTGTCGTACGAAAATTCCACTAAGGGTAGGTGATTAGGCCACACTTGTCCCCAGTCTAGCACGCAGGCTCTCAACATATCCTCTAGAGTTTGGATGGTCCACTCTGACTGACCATCGGTATGAGGATGATAAGTAGTCGTGAACTGCAGATTCATACCTAGGGCGGCATGCACTTTCAGCCAGAACCTTGAAGTAAGCCGTCTATATTTGTCAGAGACTATAGTCTTAGGCACTCCATGAAGTTGCACTATTTGTGTGGTGAACTCCTCTACCAATCGGCTTACCGGCCACGTCTTCTTAATAGGAATGAAACGTGCAGTCTTCGTTAGTCGATCTACTATAACCTAGATGAAATCAAAGCCTCGACTTGGTCTCAAACCGGTAACAAAGTCCATCGAGATGTCATTCCACTTCCACTAGGGAACGGGAAGTGGGTGTAGCTCTCCTCTTGGTCGGTGATGCTCGATCTTGACCCGCTGACAGGTCGCACTCTAAGCTACATATCTCGTCATGGCTGGCTTCAGACTTTCCTACCGGAAGGAGCGTCTGATGTCCTGATACATCTTACTCTTACCGGGATGCATTGAGTAAGGTGTAGCATGAGCCTCTTGTAATATCCGCTATCTCAGATCTCGATATGAGGGCACACATACTTGCTCCAAGTGTCTCAAAACTCCATCGGCAGCGATTGCAAAATGAGGTGCCTCTCCTCGAGACATCCTATCTCGGATCCGTGTCAAAGTTGGGCAACCCTCCTGTTTTTGTCGAATTTCTACCAACTATATCAGGTAACATCTCCAAGGTGGACAGATGGTTGTCGGAATCCGGAAAGTGGATATCTATCTCTAGACATTCGAAGTCTCGTTGTAACTGAGGCTGAGCTGTTAGCTGAGCGATTGCCATCTCTTGGGGAGTCTTCCGACTAAGGGCATCAGCTACCACATTCGCATTCCTTGGGTGGTATAAGATCTCTATATCGAAGTCCTTGATCAACTCCAACCATCTCCTCTAGCGATTATTTAACTCCCGTTGAGTGAATATGTACTTTAGACTCTTATGGTCTCTGAAAATCTAACACGTAGCTCCGTACAGATAATGCATCTAGATCTTCAAAGCGTGAACCACAACAACTAACTCGAGATCGTGGGTAGGGTAGTTCTCTTCGTACGTGTTCAATTGTCTCGACGTATATGCTATAATCTTATCCCTCTGCATCTAAACACATTCCAAGCCTAGCTTGGATGCATCGTTGTAAACCACAAAATCTTCAATGCGTTGGTTGGGCCAATTCCTTGTTTCTACATTCAATTTCTTGTAATCAATGCACATTCTCCATCCCTGTAACGCCCCATTTATTAGGTGCGTTTTCGATATTTATTCTCCTACTTCGATCGATATTTTAATAGCTTAATATTTTACGAGTATTTTCACATCGTAAATTAAATTTCTCGAGCTTATATATATATATTGATCAGTATATTTATTTTCTGTATTTATTTTTAAAAGGTTCGGAAATTTTTTTTGTTTTTTCGATCCGGACAATTCATTCCGATTAGTTTTGATCGGGGGGTTTATTCGATTACTTTTTTCCCCTATTTATTTTATTTATTTTTCTTTTTTCTCCCTCCTTTCTCCCAATGTGATGATGGGCACTCTATGCTCTCACGCAAGCTGTGACCCTCTGTACCCTCTGTATCCTTTCTCCCAATGTGATGATGGGCACTCTACCTCCTCTACTCCTTCGTCCACACCAAGAGCAAAGCAGCAACCCTATTCGTCTCCTTTGCCTCACCTATAACTCGCAATCCGCTTCCCTCTGCAAAAATACTCATCCCTCTCCTTCCAACCTCTGCAACAACAACCTACAACAAAAACAACAACCCACAACTACAGCAAACACATAGCCTGAAGCCTCGAGATGTCCGAATCAATCCGCCCAGGTCCAACCAAATCAAATTGCCCTCTCGAATCCTTGCGCACCTCCGGCGAAGCTCCTACTACCTTGAGAACGCGAAGGAAGATGCCCTCCTTGCCGGAGTGGCCCACCACTGTCACCAGAGAAGCCCACTTGTACGAGCCTTTCCGGAGGCCTAGGGACGCCACCTTCGTCGCCACCGGAGCCGTCTGCTATGCCGCGCTGCCTTCCTCCCTCCTTCCAGGTTGAGTCGCGCCAAAACACACCGCCGGAGGGCCCCTCCTTCGCCGTGCACCGGCCTTCGCCCTCGCCTGGCTGGATCCGCAACCAGTCTCGCCGCCGGAGACTTTGCACAACCCGTCCTTCGCCGCCGTTGCCAGCCGCCGCCCTGACCTTCTCTCTTCTGTTGTGCGATTTGTTGGAGGAAGAAGGAGAACCCTTTTGGGTTATTTCAAAATCGATCCCCTGTTTTGGTATATTTGCGGAATGTACCCGCTATTTAATATTTGCAGTTTTGGCCCATGTTTCTGAGTTATGTGAATTTACCCTTGCAAATTTATTTTTTGGAAAAATGGCCCAAGTTTCCGGAATTTGGTTTTATGCCCCTATTGAGATAATGTTCAGAAAATGCACAAGGATTTATTTATGGAATAAGACCCATATGCGGAAATTGTATAAATTGGCCAGAAAAATGCTTTTACGGGTTTTAACCTTGGAGTTTAAATAAGAGTTTATTTCATAATTATATATATTATCAATTATCAATTTTTCCCTTGTTGGACTTATTTCGGATTTATGGCCCGAAGGTTTATTGGCGGATTATGACAAAGTTCTAAAAATGTATAAAGAATTAATTAGGGAAATAGGACCCCTTAAAATTATCTTTTGTAAACTAGACCTCTATATAAAAGAACGAAAAAGTAGTATGAAAACTAGAAAATAGGGGGCAATAATTTTTTTTAATTGAAATGATGGTGATTAGATGTTTACTTTTAGTTTAAGTATCTTTTTTACATGTTTACCTTTTATTTTTTGTTAATGTAGCTAGTTTGATGAAAATTTCAAGTCCATGAATGTTTAATTTTTTTGGGTGACATTGTTTTCGTTACCTAAATATGAATTGTAGTATTTTTCTCATTATTGGGTATATGCTTATTGTTTTTGTGGTATGTTTCTTATTATTGAGTATGTTTAAAGTGATATTTTTTGGTATGTTTTATGGTTATCCAAACTGTGTTACAAGGACCAAATGTCATTTGGTATTGATGTTTGTGTACAATATCGATTTGTGTAAATTTTGGTTATGACAAATTCAAATTGTGTATGCTTTTATACGTTTATTGGCTTTGTAGTATATCTCTTATTATTAAGTATAATTAAAGTGATATCGTGGGTACGTTTTATGGTTACCCAAAATGTGTTATAATGATCAAATGTCAAGCGAATTTTTGGGTAATGATCAAATGTCATTTGATATTGATGTTTGTGTACAATATCGAGTTTTGAAATTTTGGGTATGAAAAATTTAAATTGGGTATGGATTTTGTATTAAGTGATGTTTAAATTGGGTATAAATATAAAATATTATCCAATTTATGGATATTGTTTTATTTTGATATTTGATTTATTGGGTATGTTGTTTTTCGAGTATGTTTATGTATTTTGACAAATTTATTTTTGGGTATGTTTGTGACATTTTTTGGGTAAGTGGATTTTTGGGTAAGCAGATTTTTTCTGGACAGAGGGCTGCGTTTTTTTGGCCTCAAATTCCCTCCAAATGTCAATCAAAAGTGTCACAGTCAGCACTCACATCAGCTATCACTTATTAGTCATCACTTTTGTCAACTTTTTGCCCTATTTATGAATTAGTCTAGGAAAATTCGTCCATAGGTCAAATCAGATATGTAATTATTGGAAGAATTGTTGGAGACTCAAATGATGGATATGCAAGCATGATAACTTATATGCTGTTCTATATCGCCATGAATCTAGGAACTTTTGCTTGCATTGTATCATTTGGTCTATATACCGGAACTGATAACATTCGAGATTATGCAGGATTATACACGAAAGATCCCCCTTTGGCTCTCTCTTTAGCACTATGTCTCTTATCCCTAGGAGGTCTTCCTCCACTAGCAGGTTTTTTCGGAAAACTCCATTTATTCTGGTGTGGATGGCAGGCATGCCTATATCTCTTGGTTTCAATAGGACTCCTTACGAGCGTTGTTTCTATATACTATTATCTAAAAATAATCAAGTTATTAATGACTGGACGAAACCAATAAATAACCCCTCATGTGCGAAATTATAGAAGATCTGGGAATCCCAAAAATTTGCGAATGGATTGGTACCTATGCCTAGATCACGTATAAATGGAAATTTTATTGATAAGACCTTTTCAGTTGTGGCCAATATTTTATTACGAATAATTCCAACAACTTCAAGCGAAAAGGAGGCATTTACCTATTACAAAGATGGTGTGATTTGAGTCTTTTTTTTTGCCTTTTTTTTTTTACCCCAGTCTTCTTATGCCAAAGACCTCCAATTCGGGATAGAAAGAAAAAAAGATTATTATTTTGATAGATTATTGAACTAAATCTACGCTTGTTGAAGGTGAAGTTTAGAAATAGAACAATTCCTTCTGTCGTGTATCCCCGATTAATGCAGCCTCATCTGCTTCCATTATCTATTTGAGTATTGAGCGAAAGGTTATACCTATTGGTT
>BSUD01000007.1:94039490-94281956 GCA_033239045.1 Fagopyrum esculentum | reverse complement strand
TGTCTCTGTGGACCGAGGGGAAAGGGGGCTCGTTGGGAAGAGGATTGTACGATGAGAGAAGCAAGGAGGTCAACCTCTTTCAAATATACAACATGGATTCTAGCAATGCAACGCAGTTCTCATGTCGATCCGAATGAATCATCCTTTCCGCATAGGTAAATCTTTGCCTGCTAGTCAAGAGGATCTATTTCTCAATTTGTAATTGGTAGGACCTTAAATTTCAACTCCATAGTGTAAAAGGCCCTAAATACAAATTCAGCCATGCATAAATTGTCCCGGAAAGTATTTAAGCGGTTTTAGCCTTGATTTTGTGAACGAGTTTTACCTTAGATTTTACATAAGTTATATATATATATTCCGTTCAAATTTAGCTTATAAGCTAAATTTGTTTAGTTTGGTGCTAGGTTTGGAAGCGCCCCGATAAAGGCCTAACGAGTCCAAGTCGATATCCGTTGAACGCTTCCGTCTTTTGACGTCGTGTGAGTATTCTTTCCCCTCGATCTAGTTATGTTAAGTTTTAGTATCATGTTAGGATGGATCTAGCATAACTTGGAGTTAATGCCAAGTAGTGGCTTTGAGACTTAGGTGAGTTTCGAGGATTTGATCTTGTTTGATGGATTGATGTTGATTCTAAGCTTGAGGTGTTGGTTATCTTGTGAGGTTGATATAAGGCTTTAAGTTATATAGTTGATCTTGTGAGCGTTTTGAGGCTCGAGGTAGGATAGCATGATCTTGTGAGATTTTGGAGCTTAGGATTGACTTATCCTAGCATGGTGTTGTTACTATTGAGTTTGTTTGGACTAAGCATGTTTATCCTAGATCATTTGTATAGAAGTCTAAGACTTCTATTGTGAGTGGGTTGTTATTGATATAGTTATCTTCTTGTGAGCAGGTTACGGGCTTCCTCCCTAAGGAAACGACAGTATTGTGAGTTGAGTGTGGTGACGAGGTAAGTCTCCGGACTTACTTAGCTCGTATTCCTTGTATTAGCATTGATGTGTGTTCGGTGGTGTGTGTTTATTGTTTATTGTTTATAACAACTAAACCGGAATTAGGATTACCGACCTTTATATTATTTGGCCCAAGTGTATGATAACGGGCGGTGACATCACTGCCTAGCTCTTGCGTAGAGCTAGAAGGTTCTTGGCGACTAGCCGTGCTGGTAAGACGGTCGGAGGCATCCGTACCGTTCCATGCCGGAAATGGGGACCGAGACGAGTTTCGGAAGATTCTCGTGTCACAAAAGAAGTTGAATTAGAACGGGAAATCACTTAATAATAAAAAGATAATAAACCGGACTTGTGTGATTTGGTGTATATTGTGTTATGTTGATTTACTTGTGTTTGTGCCTTTCACCTTGATTCTAATGCTTTGAATATAGCTAACGGTTTTATACCGATTGTTGTAGATTGTCGTGCAGGTTAGGAATGCAGCCGAGAGATCCGGAAGAGTGGGCAGCCGGGGTCCGTACATTTTAGGATGGGTTTTGTTTGGAGTCATGTTTGGAGTTTTGTATATTGTATCATTGTATGCCGCATGTATGGCATTTGGTCTTTGTAGTTGTATTCGGCTGAAGTCCGTTGTTTGTTTTCTTTTGGGTTTTTCTTTTCTTTGCATAAAAATATATTTCGGTTTTGGCCTTTATTTGTGCCTTGTTGCAAGATCCGGTGAAATTGTTGTCAAGCTAAGGGTCGGGACCCATTGTGAGGTCCCAACCCGTAGCATCCCGAGTCTCGCGGATTCGGGGTGTTACAATTCCGTTACTGTTCTCGTAGGAATCAACTCGTTGTTCTTGTTGGTGACAACGGTCATTCCTCCTTTATTGGGAACTACGTGGACGGGACATGTAAAATTAGGTCCAAGGAAGGCACACCCCTTAAGTGTGAAGGAAGGGGCTTCAATTCAAATGTAAGAGGCTCTTTAAATGAGGAATTCTGACCTTCAAAAGCATCTTGGGATGCTTACATAGCGGTAGAAGAAGTATAATTGCATCCTAGAACACTTCCATTCAACTTCGGAAAAGATTCCGGAGTTTCATAAATCTCGACCCCCTGCTAAAATCTAGACCGAGATTTTGGGCGAAGTTGCAATCGAATTTTGAAATCTTGGGTGAATAAATAAAATCTTGGCCGAGATTTCGTGTACTTGACCGATATTTTCAACATCACTCATACCTTCTTTAAACACCTCAAATTCAGCCTTGGAGTCTTCTTCCAGTGCTTCTGTTCACTCTACGATGTGTGTGTATACGAACAAAACCAAATATTCCAATAAAAGCAAATATTCTAGGGTCGATCACAAGGACTGTGGTGAAACCAAATGGTAACGGTAAATCTAGATAGACAATTTTGCAAATATCGATGACTGAAAATAACAAAAGGCACTGATAAGAATATACGTAATAATTTGGAAGGCTCCGATTCTAGAGATCAAGGTATCCAATTGTGGTTTTCGATTCAAGACTTCTAAAGATCTATGGACAGAGTTGGGATTGCAAAGGAAATGTGTTTCTAAGACGAGATAGATTACGGGGGAGGTCTCACTATCCACTATCCCAAACCAAAGCTCCTACATCCGGGCAAGTCGATAGGATCTAAGGAAAGGAACTATAATCTCAGACCAACCACTCAACCTAAGGGAATAGAACTAACCTTGTTCGCCACTTAGCGTGCATGCAAATAAGCTTTAATTATAAAACTAGAAATCAAGCAAGCGAACCCGCAATGTACGGATCGATATAGTTGAGCAAGAATTCCAGAGTATCGAACACAGGGATTTGGGGGGTTAAATCCAGTTAAGAATAGTCAAGCAAGTAAATGTATGAGCTTTGTAAATTATTGGGAAAACAACAATCCTAATGATCCAGGAATCCAGTTGTGGCAATCGATTCAAGATATACTAAAGATATAAGGACAGAGTTAAGGTATGCAAAGGTATACGAATGTAAGGTAATCGTACGGTGAAGTTCCAAAAACCTTATATGACCCACCTAAAAGACACTCTCTATAAAGGTTGTTGAGGCTTCAGTATAGAAAGGTTCTAAAGGTAAGAATTAATGTCAAATACCCAAACTTGTAATCCAAGGATCAAGACTAACTAAACCGATTAAGGTTGTGACGCTCAGAATCGAGGTAGAGGTTGTTGAGGCTTCACTACCACCTAGAAAAGGGTAAGCCAAGACTAAGTTAAAGCAAATCTTTAACTTTGGATTAAAGTAAAAGCAAGTTCGTAAACTAACATAAAATTACGGGTAGTTCTTGAGTTCCACGGCCGTGGAAGCTCAAGAACAGACCGTGGATTAGGTTTGTCGGCGATTCTTTCTAACTCTCAGGGTCCAATCTGTTTACGATCGATCTATCATCATCTAAGCCACAACTATCAACCCTTCACTTTAGAATTGCTAAAGGGTTTTAACCAACAACAGTCATATTGATATCAAATTCAAGATTTAAAAGAATGAAAGATGGAAACTTCCGAAAACCTTCAATAACTTTCAAGTCAATCTCAAATCCACAAATCAAGAACAATAATGTCAATAGATTCGGAATAATGCAAACAATCACAATCTTAGATAAGAAGGAAGAACGGGATGTCAATCCATCTTCTAAGCAAACCTAAATAAGAAGCGAAATCTCCTTACGAACAATCTTCCAAATCTTCCACTCTTCCGTCAATCCGGAAATCTCAATAGCAAAGCGCAAATCTCTCAATCACAATCTCCGCCAAAATGCGAAATTAGGGCAAATCCACGTGTAAGCAAAAGTGCGTCTAAGCGTAAGTGAAGGTGACGGAATCTCTCTTCTTCCGTCCTTTTATAGGGTAACGATAAAATATTGGCCCGGCCCATTGCGTAGAAGATCGTGGCTTAAAGTATTGCGTAAAAGATCGCCAAGATCACGGTCGTGGAAGGGTTCCACGCCCGTAATTTAGAGCGTGGAAGTTGGTCACGGTTTGACACAACCCTCCAAGGCCGTGTAAGTTGCTGGAATGGTCCACGCCTCTCTTTCCATGTTCCACGGCCGTGGACTAGAACGTGGAATGTAGTACGGCCGTATTTTAGAACGTGGTTTAGGGCTAGTTCGTGGTTTTCCTTAGTCTCGTGCCATTCTTCAAGTTGGCACCTTCCTTAGCTCCTAGTGATGTCCTCAAATCCTTGGACATTCTCAATCAAACTCCATTCTCGCTCATTCCGCTCGGAAATAGCTCTTAATTGCCTACAATCAACATAAAGCTTGTGTAGATCTCTATATCGACAATATAGACAAACTAGCTCACAAATGAATCAATGCTTAATCAATGACTATCAATATGGATGAAATACACTTAGAAAACGTGCCTAAAATATCACAATATTTCATGCTAACAAATAACCCCATACTTGCCACTTGCTTGTCCTCAAGCAAGGTCTTTCAAAAAGCTTTTAAAACACAAGTTAGGATGAAATATGTGTACCTTTTCAAAGCAAAACTTCTTTTAGATGAATGTGCCTTCTAATCAATAGATCATTCTCAAATCTTGCTTCATTCGCTTATAAGACTTTCATACACATAATCAAAGAGTAAAGAGTAAAGAAAGCTCATGAATTAATCAAACTTCCATGTAAACATCATAACCTTCAAACATTATCAAAATCAATCATAAGAAACTTCAATTTAGATTACCAAGTCATATAACATTCTTTTGATCTTAAGGACTTTCAAACAAGGTCTAGAATGTGGAAAGAGAGGGAAAACTTTAAGGAATGTGGTGCATGAATCCGGGAAAGTGGATAACTACTCTTTTCTTCTTCTCTTGCGGTTTCCGCATCACTTTCAACTTAGACCTTCGCTCTTTTCTTTTCATTTTTCGACTTTACTTTTGGAGTTATGGATAGAGGTGCACAAAAACCGAAGCCTAGGAGATTGGCGTTTCTCAATTTTTATGAGATGCCTCAAACCCTTAGCGCACATACCATAATCCGCTAGGAATATCGCTCAATCCGACTTTGGCAAGACACAAACACCTAGCTATGTGAATGGTGCCGAGGTACTCATCGTCATGATTGACTTCCCCAAACCTATAATTTCTTTCTATTCTTTTGATTGTAAAATATTGCTCTCATGGCCCTCCCACATCAAACATGCCTTTTTCATTCAACTCCTCCAAATTCCCGGATAGGTAAAGGAGGCCATTATTTCAATGAGGGGCTAAATGATCAAAGAAAGAAGAAAGAAAATCGAATTGCCTTAATCATTTCAAAAAGAAGCATAAGAACTTATAGTGTGATTTCAACCTTAATTTCTCAACATGATTTAAGTAACATTCATCACATTATGAAGTTTGCAAAAAGAAGGATAATCAACTCATTCAATTTCTTTTCAATTCACTATTCGTTTAGGCATGCGATTGTCATCAAAACTCAATTCACAAGTGGTGATTATCATAGAAATCATCTCAACTCTTAGAAGCACAAAATTTTCAAAATTTTTCAATTTTTATGGGTTTTTCAAACTCTTTTTCATGCAATGCAATAATGAAACGTGCAACAATATAATGAACATGCAAGATAGTCTCAATAGAAGCAATCAAAGTGAGTAAGAGTTATTACAACGATTAGTCACACCCCACCCCATACTTGGAACAAACATTGTCCCTAATGTTCAAAGAAAAGAAAAAGAAGAAAAGAAAGAAAGAAAAAGAACTCACAAAATGGTGGTGGAGCGGCTAAAGCTGTCGATCATGCAAGTCATCACTGCGGTGGAGGCGGAAATGGAGAGAAGCTAGGATCATAGTACCGCCCGAACTGTTGGCGGTAAACATCCCTCATCATATGGTCAAGGTCATCCATACGTGCATCTCTAGTGTCGGCTCGAATCTCCAAAGCTCCCACCCAATCGGAAAGGCTGGTGGCCCAATCCGACAACTGCTCATACCAACCTGGAGGCTAGCTGTACCATGCCGGTGCATCTGACGGTGCCGGTGCTGGTGGTGGTGGCTGCTGTGTAGACCATGGTGGTGGAGCTCCGTACCACGCAGGAGGGGCCTCCATCCAAGTGGGCCTCTCACTCACGCTGGCGCAGCGAGAAGAAGAGCTAGATGCTCTAGCAGGGCGGGGGGAACGTCTAGGCATATCAGGAACCACATCCGGCTGATCCGGGAATGTGCCAAAGTCATCGGCTCCTCCTCCTCCTCCCTCATACTGATCTCTCATCTCCTCCTCCTCAACTACAGGCGGTGGTGGGACATATGGAGGGGCTGCAATCCTGTTCGCATGCATAGCAGCGAACGTCTCCTTCCAGTTATGGTGTCCAACCATAATGAAATACTCTGGGAGCCACTCAATGGCTCTCCCTGTCCTGCTCTCC
The DNA here is from genome assembly GCA_033239045.1 of Fagopyrum esculentum. Taxonomy (NCBI): domain Eukaryota; kingdom Viridiplantae; phylum Streptophyta; class Magnoliopsida; order Caryophyllales; family Polygonaceae; genus Fagopyrum; species Fagopyrum esculentum. The sequence continues at coordinate 94,275,612 of BSUD01000007.1, read as the reverse complement.
CATGGCATAACAGCGTAAGGTGGACCTCTATGGGTGGGAAAGATGAGGCCTCTAGTCATAAGGGCCTGAAGTCCTAGGGGTACAGCAGGAATGTGTGTGTAGGTGGAGAAATCTACCCCTAATGTCCTAGCAAGGTGGGTGACTATCCCACCATATCCGATATTGCCAGCCCTCTTATTCTTTAGCTTGCTCATGGTAGCAGCTAAGAGGGTGGCGCAGTCAGCAGGTCGTCCATACAACATGGAGTACAGAAGAAAGAGCTCATCCGTCTTGATCTTCTGAGGTGTCTCCGTCCTAGGGAAGAGACACTCAGAAAGTACCCGGTGAGCAATCTTCAAGGCTAAGTGATACATCAACTTAGCCTTGGTATCAGCTGGTTGCCAGCGGTCCTCGCTGGTATAGATCATAGCGACCTCTTCCCAGAAATCCTTAGCGTAAACGCCGCTGGGGAAACGACCATTGAAGGTCTCTTGGAACCTAAAGAAGGCTCCAAACTCCCGGATGGAGAAATCATAGTTTCTTTCCATCAGCCGGAAAGAAACTGTCCTATCAACATGGCTGTGCTCAAAAGATGTCACAACCTTTCTAGTAATCTCTTCGTAAGCATCTTTTCGGATAGCCGAGAAGATGACTAATCCGGCTCTATCCAAGAGCCAAGTGATGTCATCTATCACATGTAGAGGCGCTAAGTCCTCCAACAACAGGTATCTAGGCCCTATAACAGTCCTCTTATGGATCCTCTCTAAGGCGTCGAGATGATCCTCGTGAATGGTGGGGACCTTAGGGCTAGGAGGTGATGGTGATGAAGGTGATGATGGAGGTGAAGGGGATGAGGGTGGTGGTGCTCTAGAGGAGGAAGAGGAAGAGGGGTTGCCCTTCCTCTTTTTAGTCTTATCTTTGTCCTTGTTCTTGTCCTTATTCCTACAGGACACTCTCCTTACGAAATCCATTTTCTGGCAGAAACCACGGTCTGTTCTTGGTGTTCCACGGCCGTGGAAGTTACAGAGACCGTGGTTCGTCTCGACTTTTCTCAAAACTCAGCAATCAATCACCAAACTCAGCAATCAATCAGTCCTAGACTAATTTCTTCCAATTCCAATCAGTTCTCCTACAATTTCTATCAAAATTAAGGCCGAATCGACAAAGATAGAGAAGAGCAAAAAAAACCTAGGTTTCGGATTTTAAAATCCGAATTTTGCTTTCCTTGGTGGTTTGCCGCTCGAATCGTTGCTTGGATCTCGTTGGTGGTTGGATTTGCTTCAGTTTGGGTCAAAGAATCGTTAAAAACGATTAACGAACGAAGAATTGAGGTGAGGGGCGTGGAATCGGCGTTTTTGGGCGTAATTTGGGTTTTGTGTGTTGTGTTTTTGTGAAGAACGTGGTTTATATAGTGGCCGGCAAAATTTGTGAAAATCACGGTCTGTCGGGGGGTTCCACGGCCGTGGAAATGTACGGAACCGTGGTTTTGGTGATTTTTCAAAGGCTTTTGGAAATTACGGTCACTGTAGTTGTCACGGCCGTGGTTTAGGCCGTGGAACTCTCTGTAATGCTCCAAAGTCCAAGTTTCGTCACTTTTCTTCAAACTTTCTCTTCCCCTTTCCTTTCCACTGTTCCTACATCCAAAAACACGAACATACCGGAAGGAATCGAAGGCAAAACAAAGCAAAAACGTCTAAACTAAGCTAATCTATGAATCATAAAACAAAAACGTAAATGCAATACCTTGGGTTGCCTCCCAAGAAGCGCTTTGTTTAAGGTCCGTAGCTAGACCAAATTCGCACTTATTTGAGTGCGGTGGGCGCGAACTCTTCAGCTTGGAGTTCCGGTGTATACTTCTTGAGTCGTTGACCGTTCACCTTACAGCTTCCGCCCGCTTCACCCCATACTTCAACTGCACCATGGGGGAAAATACGTTTGATTAGAAAAGGTCCAGTCCAACGAGATTTAAGCTTACCTGGAAAGAGACGAAGCCTTGAATTGAAGAAGAGAACTTGATCTCCTTCTTTGAAGTCCTTTGGAATGATATGCTTATCATGCCAACGCTTTGCTCTTTCTTTGTAGATCTTGGCGTTTTCATATGCGTTCAAGCGGAGTTCTTCAAGCTCATTAAGGTCCAAGAGACGCTTCTCTCCCGCTTCCTTCATGCTGAAATTTAGCCACTTGATTGCCCAAAACTCCTTGTGCTCTAACTCTACCGATAAGTGACAAGACTTCCCATACACAAGGTTGTATGGTGTGGTTCCTATGGAAGTCTTGTACGCAATCCGGTACGCCCACAATGCATCATCAAGCTTCAAGGACCAATCCTTCCTAGTCCTTGAAACCGTCTTCTCTAGGATTCCTTTGATCTCCCGGTTTGAGATCTCAACTTGTCCACTAGTTTGTGGATGATAAGGGGTAGCAATCTTGTGAGTAACCCCATACTTAGCTAGAAGAGCTTCAAAGCGCCGGGCAATGAAGTGAGAACCTCCATCACTAATGATAGTCCTTGGTGTCCCAAATCGTGGGAAGATGGTCTTGTTAAAGAACTTAACCACCACCATGGCATCATTGGTGGGAGAGGCAATTGCTTCTACCCATCTAGAAACATAATCCACCGCTAAGAGTATATATTGGTTTCCACAAGATGATGGGAACGGTCCCATAAAGTCAACTCCCCAAACGTCGAAAATCTCCACCTCTTGGATGTTATTGAGAGGCATCTCATTGCTCCTAGAGATATTTCCTGTTCTTTGACAAGCATCTCAACAGGAAACAAAGGTTTGCACATCTCTAAATAAAGTAGGCCAAAAGAATCCAGATTGCAATACCTTAGCGCTATAACCGTCAAGATAGAAAAAGTCCATAAAGACCTCCATGATTTCCTCTATGTATTCGGAGAAGATGGCCATCATGCACCTTTGAAAGGTGGCTGGGGCGTTGCAAAGCCCGAACGGCATCCTCCTATAAGCGAACGTACCCCACGGGCACGTGAACGTGGTCTTCTCTTGATCATCCGGGTGTATCGGAATTTGAAAGAAACCACTATAACCGTCAAGATAGCAAAAGTGTGAATGTTGCGCTAACCTTTCAAGCATTTGGTCGATGAAGGGTAGTGGGAAGTGATCCTTCCTCGTCGCGTTGTTAAGCTTGCGGTAGTCTATGCACATCCGCCATCCCGTTACGGTTCAGGTAGGAATGAGTTCGTTATTCTTGTTGGTGATGACCGTCATTCCTCCCTTCTTCGGAACCACTTGAACCGGACTCACCCACTTGCTATCGGAGATAGGGTAGATGATACCTGCATCAAGCAATTTAAGAATTTCCTTCTTGACAACCTCTTTCATGGTCGGATTTAACCGCCTTTGAGGTTGTCTTGAAGTCCTAAAGTCCTCTTCCATTAGTATTTTATGCATACATAAGGAAGGTTTGATTCCTACTAAGTCCTCAATAGTATGCCCTAAAGCTTTTCTATGTTTCCTAAGGACAACCATGAGCTTACTATGTTCATCTATGCTTAGATCGGAACTAACAATAACCGGAAAGGTAGAATTAGGTCCAAGAAATGCGTACCTTAGATGAGTAGGAAGTGGCTTTAGTTCCATTGCTTTCGGAGTTTCCAATGGTTCTTGAGGAACCTCCGATGCCTCCTTAGAAGTGTCTAAGGATGTAGAAGGTGTGGGAGAAGAATCAAAAGAAGTTGAAGAAGTGGCACAATTCCCTTCGTCCACGGCCAAAATTACGGGTGCTCTGTATGCTCCACGGCCGTGATTTTGGGCGTGGAATGTAGTTACGGGTGCTCTGTTTCCTCCACGACCGTGTAACCCTCTGGAGTGAGCCACGCTTTTGTTGGTGAAATCCACGGCCGTGGAATATAGTGTATGGCCGTGGATTCTCACATTTTCTGCCTCGTCGTGGAGTTTCTCAAACTCCTCTTCACACACTTCTTCTTGTGCTTCTAAGGCTTCTATTGCCTCATTGCACTCCTCTTCTTCCCCTACATCCATTAGACTCATAGTAATAACCTTTTGCAAAGGATCTTTGAAGAGAATAGCACTTACCTCCTCCCTAGACAACCCTTCTTCATCTTGGATATTGAATATATCCTCATCAAAGATTGGTTCCTTCACTAGAGTAGAAAGAACGAACTCTACCTTCTCTTCTCCAATGTCAAAGGCGAGTCTAGCATTCTTGCAATTGACTATGCAGCCGGAAGTTGCAAGAAACGGTCTTCCGAGTATGATCGGGATCGGACTATCTGCAGGAATGTCAAGCACAACAAAATCAATGGGAACAAAGAATTTACCTAGCTTGATTGGGACGTCTTCTACAATACCGACGGGACGAGTTATGGATCGATCCGCCATGTACAACGTCATCTTCACCGGTTTAGGGTCGCCTATACCGATCTTCCTACATAATGCAAGTGGTATGATGCTCACACTTGCTCCTAAGTCACATAATGCATCATATGTGACATCTCCCACTCCAATGGGAATGCAAAATGACCCCGGATCCTTTAGCTTGGGGGGCATTTCTCCTTCATGGTCTTGATGAGATCCGAAGAATCCGAACTCATCTTAACCTCACCGAAATCCTCTAACTTTCTCTTGTTAGAGAGGATCTCCTTTAAGAACTTGCCATAAGCCGGCATATCTACAATGGCATCAATGAAAGTTATATTAATATGTAGCTTGCTCATGAGTTCTATAAACTTACCAAATTGTTTATCTAGACGGGCTCTCACTCTAGATTGAGGGAATGGTAGGGGAGGTTTGTAAGCCGGAGGAGGAACGTAGACATCTTCCTTCTCCTTCCCCTTCTCTTTGTCTTTCTCAACGGAGACTTCAACAAACTTAGGCTGTGGATCGGTGGTTGTCACTCCGCTCCTAGTTGTAATTGCCATCACCCTTCCCTTTGGGTTGTCCTCCGTTTTTCCTGGAAGCTTCCCTTGATTCCTAGGAACTTCCTCCGCATGAGCAAACATTTGGTTTTCTAAAACCTTTTGGGCTTTATCAACCTTAGTTATGTGATCATCAACCTTGATGATGCGAGTCTCTAACCCTTGAAGCTTTCCCAAAATCGTCTCCAACATGGGATCGGGCTTCTCCTTCTCCGAAGTACTTCCACCATTAGATGTTTGCCCCTGGCTTTTCAAGGGAGTGGAAGAAGAGGAAGGTGGGGTTAGTGAATTTGAATTGGAAGAATAAGGATTACCGGAATTTTGTTGATTGGGACGCCAATTGTTGTTGTTTGAACCCCTATTGTTGTTCCAATTGTTGTTCCGGTTGTTGTTGTTGTTGTTCCAATTATTCCGGTTGTTATTCCGGTTGTTGTTGTTGCGGTTTGTATTCTCACCACCGTTGTTGTTGTTGCCCAAGTAGCCAACATCCTTTCCTTGTTGCTTTGGAAAGTTGGTCTTGATAGCTTCCTTCAACTCTTTAATCTCATTGTTGAGAGAAAAGATTTGAGTTTGAGCTTCATGTGTGAACTTTGCTCCTTGCTCTACACGATTTCCTTCCACTTTCCGGTGAGAATACTTCTCTATGACCCTTGCTTGCTTCTCAATGAAGTCCCAAGCGTCATCTTTCCTCATGTCCATGAATGTACCACATGAGAGGGATTGGAGCTTGAATTGTGTCTCCACATCCAGCCCCTTATAGTATATCTCCAATAATGCAAGCTTGGATATGCCATGATGAGGGCAATCCAATAGCAAATCCTGAAATCTTTCCCAAGATTGAAACAAACTTTCGTTAGATCTCATAGAAAATGCATTAATCTTACCTCTTAGTTCCGCCGTTTTGGATGGCGGAAAGAACTTAGTGAGGAACTCCGCGGAAAGATCCTCCCATGTCTCAAGCTTTCCACTTGGAAGAGCTTGATACCAAGACAATGCTTTCCCCTTCAAGGAGAAGAAGAAAGGCTTGAGTTTGTAGCTGTAATAGTAGCGTTCTTAGGCTTCATCGTCTCCATCATAATCTCAAAGTTTTGTAGATGTTGGTGTGGAGATTCAGCACTTGTTCCACCAAATTGGTTTTGGCGAACAATGGTAATAACTTGAGGGTTGAAGCTAAACCCTTGTGCATCGTCAGCATCAAAGTTCACACCTAAACGGCGTGGTTGCTGCGTTGGATCCATCCTTTGGCCAAGAGTTCTTGGCTCTTCTTGCACACGTTCGAACCTTGCATTCGCATTCCTAGGTGGAACACGGCAATTTGCAGCTGGCCGTGGATAGAATGGATTCACATTGATCATGGGATCAATTTCCTCTAGCGGTGGCATGGAGGAGTCGCTATCCTCATTGGATGAGTTGGCTCTAACCGATCTTCCCGGTCTCCTCCTTTTCTTTTTCTCCTTAAGGTTGTTTATCTCCAACCTCATTTGGAACATCATGTCCGATAGATCATCAACCTTTGATTGATGACGATCCATCTCTTCCCTACGAGTTTTCTCACTCCATTGGAGTTGAGCTTCCTTTTCCGCTAACTCCGATTGGAGATCACGTTCTCGTTCTTCAGCCATTTTCTTTTCCTTACGCTTTCTCCTTAAGTTCCTCTTAAGCTCTTGATCAAGAGGTAAGAGGTCTTCGGTGTTCCTAGACCTGCGCATACACTCAAAGAGATATCAAATAACAAGGGAGAAGCTCCCAAGCTTGACAACCGATAACCGAATTCGGCCTAGACCAAATCCCCGGCAACGGCGCCAAAAACTTGTTCGCCACTTAGCGTGCGTGCAAATAAGCTTTAATTATAAAACTAGAAATCAAGCAAGCGAACCCGCAGTGTACGGATCGACATAGTTGAGCAAGAATTCCAGAGTATCGAACACAGGGATTTGGGGGGTTAAATCCAGTTAAGAATTGTCAAGCAAGTAAATGTATGAGCTTTGTAAATTATTGGGAAAACAACAATCCTAAAGATCCAGGAATCCAGCTGTGGCAATCGATTCAAGATATACTAAAGATATAAGGACAGAGTTAAGGTATGCAAAGGTATACGAATGTAAGGTAATCGTACGGTGAAGTTCCAAAAACCTTATATGACCCACCTAAAAGACACTCTCTATAAAGGTTGTTGAGGCTTCAGTATAGAAAGGTTCTAAAGGTAAGAATTAATGTCAAATACCCAAACTTGTAATCCAAGGATCAAGACTAACTAAACCGATTAAGGTTGTGACGCTCAGAATCGAGGTAGAGGTTGTTGAGGCTTCACTACCACCTAGAAAAGGGTAAGCCAAGACTAAGTTAAAGCAAATCTTTAACTTTGGATAAAAGTAAAAGCAAGTTCGTAAACTAACATAAAATTACGGGTAGTTCTTGAGTTCCACGGCCGTGGAAGCTCAAGAACAGACCGTGGATTAGGTTTGTCGGCGATTCTTTCTAACTCTCAGGGTCCAATCTGTTTACGATCGATCTATCATCATCTAAGCCACAACTATCAACCCTTCACCTTAGAATTGCTAAAGGGTTTTAGCCAACAACAGTCATATTGATATCAAATTCAAGATTTAAAAGAATGAAAGATGGAAACTTCCGAAAACCTTCAATAACTTTCAAGTCAATCTCAAATCCACAAATCAAGAACAATATTGTCAATAGATTCGGAATAATGCAAACAATCACAATCTTAGATAAGAACGAAGAACGGGATGTCAATCCGTCTTCTAATCAAACCTAAATAAGAAGCGAAATCTCCTTACGAACAATCTTCCAAATCTTCCACTCTTCCGTCAATCCGGAAATCTCAATAGCAAAGCGCAAATCTTTCAATCACAATCTCCGCCAAAATGCGAAATTAGGGCAAATCCACGTGTAAGCGAAAGTGCGTCTAAGCGTAAGTGAAGGTGATGGAATCTCTCTTCTTCCGTCCTTTTATAGGGTAACGATAAAATATTGGCCCGGCCCATTGCGTAGAAGATCGTGGCTTAAAGTATTGCGTAAAAGATCGCCAAGATCACGGTCGTGGAAGGGTTCCACGCCCGTAATTTAGAGCGTGAAAGTTGGTCACGGTTTGACACAACCCTCCACGGCCGTGTAAGTTGCTGGAATGGTCCACGCCTCTCTTGCCATGTTCCACGGCCGTGGACTAGAACGTGGAATGTAGTACGGCCGTATTTTAGAGCGTGGTTTAGGGCTAGTTCGTGGTTTTCCTTAGTCTCATGCCATTCTTCAAGTTGGCACCTTCCTTAGCTCCTAGTGATGTCCTCAAATCCTTGGACATGCTCAATCAAACTCCATTCTTGCTCATTCCGCTCGGAAATAGCTCTTAATTGCCTACAATCAACATAAAGCTTGTGTAGATCTCTATATCGACAATATAGACAAACTAGCTCACAAATGAATCAATGCTTAATCAATGACTATCAATATGGATGAAATACACTTAGAAAACGTGCCTAAAATATCACAATATTTCATGCTAACAAACCTCTACCGGGTAAGTCTCAGGTTAACTCACAAAGGCAAGAAGAAGGCACACTCAAACCTAATAAAGGGTGTTGAGTCCTCTATTACCTAGAACTCATCATCTTTGGCAACCAAGAAAGAGAATCACCGGGTAAGTCTCTTCCCAAGCTTGGAAGTAAGCTTGAAAGGCTCAACAAGGCTAGGATTTAGGCAATCTATAACCTAGGGTTAAGGATATAACATGAATGGAACAATAAAAGAAATATCAGGTGGTTCTTGCTAAAATCTAGGCCGAGATTCTCATGAACAGATCGAGATTTGTCTTCTACGAAGGTAAAACCAACTCTAAGGGTCCAATCTACAGTTAAAGGCTCAGTCTTTCATCATTTAAACCACAACCATCAATCAATCACCCTAGAATCGCAAGGGTTTTAGCCAATAACACACATACTCAAATCAAGAAACTCATAAAGCAAATAAAACTAAAAGAAAGTAAGAAATACTTAGCAATATGTCTTCAATATCCAAAACTATAGCAAATCCAATAACAAAGTCTGAATCTTTAATCCAAAAGCAAAATAAATCAAGAACCTAAACTTTTTCAAAAATCCTTCTTCCAATCTTCCTTATAAAATTAATAGCAGTGAATTTCTGAGTATCGAATGGTGTGTCAGACCTATTCGTACTCTAGAAGCCTTCGGTGGGCGTGAGGCCTCTTCGTTACGGGTCCTCTATAAAGTTGTAGGTTATGAGGTATATATAGAGATAAATATAGGGTTTTACAAGCATGGACCTTAAAGATAGATCGCAACTTAAAGATAAACCCTAGCTTAAAGATAAGTTCTAGCTTTAAGATAAACCCAAAATTTTTGGGCCGAAAAAGAATTGTTGAGCCCGTTGGTATCAAAGTCCACTTTGTGGTATCAGAGTTTGCTCCGCGGTATGAGGGTTTGCTCCGAGGTATCAAGGTTCGCTCCGCAGTATCAGAGTTCGCTCCAACGTGTGTTCCTATATTTTATTAATGCTCCATCATGTTCCTTTATGATCTAATCCTTAAGTTAAATGTGTCATTCCGTTCCATAATTCTCCAAATTACCTACAAATGCAACAAGAATCCGTATAGACATCTTTTCTAGCAAAGTATGCAAATATGAGCTTAAATGCTATGGATTCATGTCTATGCATGCATGAAAAATAAAGTGAAAATCTACCTAAATGCATGTCTAAATATAGGTCCTCATTCATGTCATCAGTTTCTAAAGCTCGGACTTCAGTATTGCAGTCCTCTTATATTCCTTCCTCCGTAATGCTCATACTTATGACTTTTTCAAGCGGATCCTTGAGCAAAATTGAGCTCACTACTTCCCTTGATTCTTCTTCATCATAGATATTGAATATATCTTCTCAAAGGGCTGGCCCTTTAACCATACTGGCCAGCTGCAACTCAATATTCTCTTCATTAATGTTGAAGGAGAGTGTGGCGTTCTTGTAATCCACCATACATCCAGAAGTTGCAAGGAATGGTCTTTCAAGAATGATTGGAACCGAATAATCTGCAGGAATGTCTAACACAACAAAATCAATGGGAACATATAACTTACCTAGTTGTACGAGAATGTCTTCAAGAATTCCCACCGGATGCGTGATTGACCTATGCGCCATGTAAAGTGTCATCTTGACAAGCTTTGGCTTCCCAAGTCCAACCTTTTTGCACAATTCAAGCGTTATGATGCTTACACTTGCTCCAAGATCACACAAGGCCTCATAAGTCACCTCTCCGACTCCAATAGGAACACAAAAAGATCTTGGAAACCTTAGCTTTGGTGACATCTCCTCTTTCATAGTTTGGTTGAGTTCGGATGACCTTTTAGTCATCCTCACTTCCCCAACATCCTCTATTTTCCTCTTGTTAGAGAGGATTATTTTTCACCTTTTGAGCCTTAGAAATAGAAGTAATTGGGCTCTCCAATCCACTCATTCTCCCCGTTGTTGAGTAAAAATGTACACAAATTTACAAAACGCATTTTTATGTTTTATTCGGATACAAATTTACAAAACACATTTTATTTATTTTTTATTTGAGTTCGACCCTCTCTTTTTGATCTTTTGATTCTAAGTTATATCATACGATATTTGGTTGGTTTTAGTGATTGGGTTGCGCCCGTTTTTTGGCGGGTTGCCTACGTACCTCGTTAAAGAGGATCAAGCCTCATGTAGTTCAGTGCAGTGTTTTCATGCATCAGAGAATCAAAGTCCAAACCCACCTTCTATGAAGGGTTGCCCAGAACATGATCCAACTATCATTTGCATGACATTTATATCTCGACCATGCATCAAAGAATTAAATTAAACCCACCTTCTAGGAAGGGTTGTTTAATTTATCCCGCTATCACGCGCATGATGAAGAAAAGTGTTAGGTTATTTATTTTATTATATTAATTTTGTGACTGAATTTGGTTTTTAATTTACCAAATTTCCTACGTATCCTTTATTAGGAATCAAGTCATGCGTAGTTCTTAATTGTTTGGACTTTTGTGGTTAAACTCGACGAGCGGATGCTTTATATCGAGTTCATGAATATTTGAGAATTTTGTTTAACTCTAAGATTTATTTTAGAGTTGATTTTATTTAGGTGGTGCGACTGAATCCAATATTGGATTTCCTACGTAACTCGGAAAGAGCATCAAATCATGACGTAGTTCTGGATGAAAAGATATGTAGTTTGGATTTTTTTGAAGTTAAACTCGATGAGCGGATGCTATATATCGAGTTAAGAATATCTGACATTTAATAATATTTGAATTTGATTTGCGACTGTACCCGATGTAATTAATATCGAGTTACCTACGTAGCCTTTTAAAATGGTGTCAAGTCTTTACGTAGTTCTACAAGAACTACTTTTGATTTAATATTTTGACTTTGTTTAGTCATATTTAAAGTGTGATTGAACTCGATAATTTAGAAACCGAGTTTCCTACGTAATCTTTTCATTTTTAAGACATCAAATCACTCGTAGTTCATTATTGATTGGAATTTTATTTAGGCTAAACTCGACGAGCGGATGCTATATATCGAGTTTAAAAAATTGGGCGTTTTTTTTATTGTAACGCCTCGTTATCGATGGCGTTTTCGATATTTTATCCTTCCGTATATTTATTGATATTTTAATAGCCTAAATATTTTTACGAGTATTATTACGTCGTAAATTAACTTTTACGAGTATACATGTATGTAACAGTATATTTCATATTCATATATAATCCGTTTTAAATTATTATTTTAATCTCATACATATTTTACGAGAACGATTTCTATATCGGCAATCATACTATTACAAGTATATTTACATATATTTGATATATATATATATATATTCCCGCAAATTATTTTACGTAAAAGTTCGGAAAGTTTTCGGATCCGGTATCTTTAAATCGAGAATATATATCGTATTTATTTTCTTTTGTTATTTTTGTTATTTTTTTATTTATTTTAATTTCTCTTTTCCCTCTCTCTCCTGGCTGGTGAGCAGAGCAAATCAGCCTCCTCGCTCCCGACCTCTGCTTTGCCTCTCGTGTCTGCAGTTTGGCCGACACCTCGATCTCACTTCCGACAACTGATTCACCCCGACCCCTCGGCCTCACTCCCGGCCTTTCGGCCTTCCTGCCCTCTGTCCCTGTCCCCCACACTAGCATCCCTTTCCCAGCCTCACCTCTTCCCATACGTCTCTCCAGAGGACGCAGTTCTGTTCCTTCTTTATTTCATCTTCACCTCACCATTGCCTCTCATTCGTCTCCCTCGCACGCTCTCTTCTCTCAGCTCCGCATCCGCCACCTTGAGAAGCCTCAGGATTCGACAAGAGCAATCGTTTCAGCACAAATCAAACTCAGATCCGGAATTTTATTTCAATATTTCATGTGAATCGATGAAATCAGATCTGGTTTGGACTCGTTTACCAATTTAAACGAGGAAGAAGCTGTTTTTGGAAACTTTGGAGATGCAATTTAATCTGAGGAGGTCGATTGTGGAACCGTTGTCGATCTCATCACCTCATGAGCCAGCCCAGCCTTGTCGAGCCTCGCACCAGTGCGTGTTGCCTCCCTCTCTCGATTGCAGCAGATGCCTGTTTTACAGCAAGCCAACCAAGGACTCTTCACCGCCTCTCCACCTCACCCTCGCCGATGCCGGAGCACGTGAACCAGTGAGCCCGCATTCTCTCTATTCTGCGGTCCTATCTACCCCTTGATGCTGGAGCAGGTGAACCAGTGAGCCGCCGTCTCCATCGAACCTCCAATCTCCTTCTCCCGTGCTCCAGTGAGCCCACCGAGTTTTCGTGCCCTCTATCCTAGCCGGAGAAGGGTCTCGCTCCTCGGGATCGCCAACAGCCACCGCCTGCCTTGGCTCCGCCTCTCCTCACCTGGACATGCCCTCCGGAGTCAGACGGTCGAGCGCCTCGCCCTTGCCCTATAGCCGCCGCCGCCTCCTCTGTTAAAGAGGTTGAAGAAGATATGTACAGTATTCAAATCGTGGCCCTTTATTTCTTATGTAATTACAGATTTTACCCATATTTTTATAATTGCAGAATTTACCCAACTTTTGTGAAGTTGCAGAAGTGCCCCTATTTGTATATTTACAAATTTGACCCAAAGGTTTTGTTTACGGAAAATGACACAAGTTTCTAGAGTTGTATAATTTGTCCGGAAAATGTATTTACGGTTTTAACCTTGGTTTTGAAAGCGAGTTTTCCTTAAGACTTATATAAGTTAAATTTTCCGTTCAAATTTAGCTTATAAGCTAAATTTGTTTAGTTTGATGCTAGGTTCGGAAGCGCCCCGATAAAGGCCTAACGAGTCCAAGTCGACATCCATTGAACGACTTCCGTCTTTTGACGTCTTGTGAGTATTCTTTCCCCTCGATTTAGTTATGTTTAGTATTAGTATCATGCTAGGTCGGATCTAGCATAACCTAGTGGGAATGCCAAGTAGTGGCTTTGGACCTTAGGTGAGTGTTTGAGGATTGTGAAATGTTTTATGACTTGAGGTGTTGACATTATCTTGTGAGGCTTGAGAATTGGAGTATATGGTTGTTGAGATTATGGGTTAGGATATGTTTATCCTAGCATGATGTTGTTACCGTTGAGTTTGTTTGGACTAGGCATGTTATACTAGTGGTGTTGTGAGTTATGATCTTGCAAGATCCGAGGGTTTAGAAGTCTTAGGACTTCTAGCTTCTGTTGAGTGTGATGTGAGCATGAGGGATTCTAGGATGTGGTCCTAGAATTGAGAGTCAAATGGTCTTGCGTAGATCATTTGTATAGAAGTCTTAGACTTCTATTGTGAGTTGGTTGTTGTTGATATAGTTATCTTCTTGTGAGCAGGTTATGAGCTTTCTCCATAAGGAAGCGAGAGTGTTGTGAGTTAAGTGTGGTGACGAGGTAAGTCTCCGGACTTACTTAGCTCGTATTCTATGTATTAGATTCGATGCGTGTTTGGTGGTGTGTGTTTTATTGCTTTCATTATAACTTATAAAACCGGAATAGGATTACCGACCTTTTTATATTATTTTGGCCCAAGTGTATGATAACGGGCGGTGACAACTTGCTTGGCTCCCGCGAGAGCTAGGAGGTTCTCGGCGACTATCCCGTGCTGGTAGACGGTCAAATGCATCAGTACCATTCCATGCCGGTAAGTAGGGACCGAGGCGAGTTTCGGTGACTCTCGTGTCACAACCTAAGTTGAATTAGAACGGGATATGACTTAATAATAATAAGATAATAAACCGGACTTGTGTGTTTTGGAGTGTATTGGGTGTTTATGATGATTGACTTGTGTTTGTGCCTTTCACCTTGATTCTAATGCCTCGAATATGAGCTAACGGTTTTATACCGATTGTTGTAGTTTGGCTTGCAGGTTAGGAATGCGGCCGAGAGACCCGGAAGAGTGGGCAGCCGGGGTTCCGTACATTTTAGGAATGGGTTTTGGTTGGAGTCGTGTTTGAGTTTTGTATTCATTACATATTGTATGCCGCGTGTATGGCATTTGGTCTTTCAGTTGTATCTCGGCTGAAGTCTTTTGTTGGTATGGTTTTGGGTGTCATTGCATTGCATAAAATGTATTTCGTTTTGGCCTTTATTTGTGTCTTGTTGAAAGATCCGGTGAAATTGTTGTCAAGCTAAGGGTCGGGACCCATTGTGAGGTCCCAACCCGTAGCACCCCGAGTCCCGCGGATTTGGGGTGTTACAAAAGTGGTATCAGAGCCCTAGGTTGACAACAATGGCACTCGCAATCTTCTAAAGGCCGAATAGAGGGAAATAGAACCCTCAAGGGTTCTAAGTTTAAAATGATTTTCGTTTTCAAAATCACATGCATGAGTCGGGGTAGAATGTACGGACCACCACTTCTTCCGCGGATCTCGGCAGCATAGTTATTGGATTTTTAGTATACATATGTAGATATGTATCGTGGACTTAGGATGTTTTTGGATAATATCGTGTGTGGATTGTAGTTGCATGATGAACATGATTTATGTGTATAGTTGTATATGTGAACGATTATATGTTTTGGACCTTGTATTATTGTAATGGAATGTTGAATTAAGTGATATTAGTAGTAATATGGACTTAGGACTTATATAGTTATGGATACGTATTCCTATTATATATAGTAGCATATGGAGGTATATGACCTTTTAGTTGAGATGCTATTATGATATCATCGCCCTTGGACGACGTCATTTTACATAGGATAGTGTACATACGAGGACGAATATGCTCAAGTATCGAGTTGAGAGCTCTGTTCGGGCGAACACCTTGGAGTCTTGTACTCTATATAAGAGGATGACGAAGAGGAGGAGTAGAGATGACATGACCAAAGGACGGACAAGTGGAAGGAAAATCTGAGACGACTTAAGAGAATTCAAGATGGAAGCAATACAAGTAAAGAGAGCAACGTTAAGGTGTATCAGTGGTTATAAAGAAGCCATGATTGAACGACAACAAGACCAATAGAGATAACGAACTTATGGTTCTTCAAGAAGACACGTGGGCAACTAAAGATGCGAATAAGGGAGGAGACGTGTACACTCTAGCAAGGTTAAAGGTGGTATTCCTCCAAAAAGTGAAGCTTTCCTTAGACGCTCCTAAGCTTTTGAGTCAAGATGAGCAAAGTGATCGAACCATGTGCGAAAGATTTAAGATACCGTAAGTTAAGGTTACAAGGTACCAATAAGCGAAGTGTCAACATTACGAGAGTTATGAGAAGAAGAGCATGGTAGGGATTCATGTTGAGTTGACCGATTTCCATTATGATGATAAGACTAAGAAACGCCAAGAAGGAGGAAGTGTGTATAAATGATGACCCCAAGAAGATGAAAGACGAAACGAAGAGCTTTGGTCGAGAGATTTAATATACCAACCAAGAGGAATGCGAGTGGATGCTAGCTAAGGTTATAATATTCGGGAAGGTGCTCTTGAAAGACCTCAAGGAAGAATGGTTAAGTCTATGAAAGGGAGTTATATGAAACAACAAGGCAAAGAAGATAGAGCTACCTTACACAGGAGAGGAAGCGTGGAACGTAGAAAGAATTAAGGAAGGGTGTAAAGAGTGAAATGAACAAGTTAAGTTTAAGACAGAGTACCCTGAGAGGGTAGCCTTCAAGAGTATGGTAACATGGAGGGTAAGAAGAATGGTAAAGTCATTGACATTGGAGAAGATCAGTTATAAGTTAATTGGTGACAGCCAAGAACGCACGTGTGCGGGATGACTATTGATGAGCGTAGATGAGAAGAGTAGGCAAGACAATGGCAGGAAGGATCGGTAATAAGATCTTGGAGTATTCACGGTGGATCAATGTCAGTAGTAAGGAGGTACATCTACGGAAGCGCATTTATTTTAATCAAATAATGTGGAACGAGTTCAAGCAAGTACTTATGACAAGACCTCCGAGGAGGAGATTGTAACGATCTTTGGCGACCTTCTTAGGTCATGGGTTTGTCATATGGGGAAGGACACGGATCAGGGTAAGGGGAACTGAAAAGACAAAGAGGAAGGTGAATCTTCTATGGTTATTGTGCATAAAGAGGGAATATATGAGAGAATGTATGGTATGTTATTCTAAGGTAATGGATGTCATGTTCGCGCGAGCAAAAGCTAAGTCAAGTGTTGTGACTCGCATGGCAAAGCCATAGTGGCTATGTCGTGAAACGAGGAACATAGATTAAAGCAACGCTGCAAACTTAGAGTTTAGGATGTTAGTGCTTGGTGAAGTAATGAGTGGATCTTTCAATGATAGTGGTAGGAGAAATTCCGCCTAGCGTTCTCCACAGAGCATGCTGTTACGGTTGTGAAGTTGTTCATGGAATACCAAGAGATGAATAAGGTGACCAACAAGAGTAGGAGAAGACCGAAGTTTTGAAGAAGTTGTCGACATGAAGGTGTACAAGAAGTACATGAAAGATTGAGGTCACAACATCTACAGTCGGTTTGACATTACATAAGGAATAGAAATAGGTTTTACACCTACTCGAAGGAATGATGCAAACTTATATATAATACGAAGAACGGTTCCCACATGTTGGGATGTCATAGAAGTAAAGAAGATAAGGTCAATTGTTTTGAAGCATGGTTAAGTCATGTAGTTTGGATCCTTATGGTAGCACATAAGTGAAAAACCTTAGGAAATTTTTAGAATCATGTCATCAAAAAGAGGAAACGAGATTAAGTTAAAGGCTTAAATAAGGCCCCAAGAGTCAGAAGACTCGGGTAAGTTCTCGATTTCAGGAGATGAAGGATCTTTAAAGAAGACGGTCAACATTGTAGCTAAAGATGGAGCAATACATGTGTTTGAAGGACATCACCCAACAGATCGGGGTAGATCATTAGTATCATGACCACCTGTCATGTTTTAAGACAAGGTTGTGTCGGTCTTATGTTATGGGACGAAAGAAGGAAAGACAAAAAAAACCCGGAGATATCACGGATTCCAATACGTCAAACGTTATCTAAGGATGAGCTTGAATCAACTCTCACATCCAAGACGCCATATACAATGACACTTGTGAAGAGACATGAATTGAGGAAGCAATCAAAGGAGCAACTGCAAGGACTTGTTGATAAAGGTTCATTAGAACCAATGCACTGCCATAGAGAACACCAGAAGTTATCTTAAACTCTTGTTTTGAAGTTATTATGAGAACATCAGAATTGTTGTGAAAAAGACTGATCGTTCTCTCTAATTGAACATCGATTACCGTGAGTCGAAGGACAAGTATTGTATACAACGAATGGATGATCAACTCGATCGGTTACAAGGGTCGGTAGTCTCTTATGAGAATGATTTAAGGTCTGACTGTCACCTATTGGGAATTCGAGTATGAGATATTGTAAGTACAACATTTTGGATCAATCAGAGTCACTACGAGTTGCAGTTATTCCATATGGGCTTACTGATGCCCGGATGAGATATTTTGGATCTACTCTTGAAAAAGAGAGATGTATGACAAGTTATCTCGGGATGGCAAACCCCGAAAGATGTGGAAAAGGTTACAAGTTTTCTTGGATGTGCTGAGCTTTACCAGATTTGTGAAGATTGAAGTTGTATAACACCAATTATGGTAACCTACTCCGGATGACAATGAATTACTGAATGAGACAAAGAATTGACAAAAGAGTTGTTGAGAGTTAAGAGGGGATTCATTGGTGCAATTATTTTTATTTACCTTGAGGTATTATGGGTTTGAAGTGTACAAGTGATTCTTCAAGACAAGGTCTTGATTGAGTATTGAGGAACGATGTAAAAGTAATAACATACGTGTCTCGTTAGTAGAAGCAGGGGTGAAGTAATGTACTTCCTTCGTTACTTGGAATTGCAACAAGAATTGAGGAAACGTAACATCAAAGTTTGATTTGACAAGAACCAAAGCCAACGGTGGAAATTGGAAGTTCGATCTTCCTTGTTAGAGACTGTCAAAGAGATACGTAACGGAAAATGCTGCATTGAAAAGGACTCGAGAGGGAAGTGAGATTCCGATATATCGGACCTTTTTGAAATCTTAGCGCGAGTTGGGAAAGTGGGTTACCGGTTGGCGTGACCGCCGAGAGTAGAGGGTGTTCACCCGGGGTTCATGTGCATCAGTCGAGAGAGTACATACATGACTCGAGACACCTAGTCCGCTGTGATGATCTCGTCGAGACAAGGAGCCGATGAGGCTAACTGGAAGACGTAGGATAGTATCTTTGGTAAAGTTTTACGCATGATTAGGGACATTTATAGGACCGTCGGGTTAGTCCTGATATCTTTCATTGGTTGTGCTTATGTGATTTATGACGTGAATTTCCTTTGTGTGTGTACCTTGCGAGTCTTGATGTGTCTGTGTGAGTAGACTTGGTTAGAGGGTCGCAGTTGCCACATTATAGTGTTCCGAGCGGTTATCGAGACGAGTTTGTTCGAGAAGTTCGACGTATAGCAAGTTTCGGGACGAAACTTGTTTTTAGGGGGGTCTGATGTAACGCCCCGTTATCAAGGGCGTTTTCGATATTTTATCCTTCCGTATATTTATTGATATTTTAATAGCCTAAATATTTTTACGAGTATTATTACGTCGTAAATTAACTTTTACGAGTATATATGTATGTAACAGTATATTTCATATTCATATATAATCCGTTTTAAATTATTATTTTAATCTCATACATATTTTACGAGAACGATTTCTATATCGGCAATCATACTATTACAAGTATATTTACATATATTTGATATATATATATATATATATATATATATATATATATATATATATATATATATATATATATATATATATATATATATATATATATATATATTCCCGCAAATTATTTTACGGAAAAGTTCGGAAAGTTTTCGGATCCGGTATCTTTAAATCGAGTATATATATCGTATTTATTTTCTTTTGTTATTTTTGTTATTTTTTTATTTATTTTAATTTCTCTTTTCCCTCTCTCTCTCCTGGCTGGTGAGCAGAGCAAATCCGCCTCCTCGCTCCCCGACCTCTGCTTTGCCTCTCGTGTCTGCAGTTTGGCCGACCCCTCGATCTCACTTCCGACAACTGATTCACCCCGACCCCTCGGCCTCACTCCCGGCCTTTCGGCCTTCATGCCCTCTGTCCCTGTCCCCCACACTAGCATCCCTTTCCCAGCCTCACCTCTTCCCATACGTCTCTCCAGAGGATGCAGTTCTGTTCCTTCTCTGTTTCATCTTCACCTCACCATTGCCTCTCATTCGTCTCCCTCGCACGCTCTCTTCTCTCAACTCCGCATCCGCCACCTTGAGAAGCCTCAGGATTCGACAAGAGCAATCGTTTCAGCACAAATCAAACTCAGATCCGGAATTTTATTTCAATATTTCGTGTGAATCGATGAAATCAGATCTGGTTTGGATTCGTTTACCAATTTAAACGAGGAAGAAGCTGTTTTTGGAAACTTTGGAGATGCAATTTAATCTGAGGAGGTCGATTGTGGAACCGCTGTCGATCTCATCACCTCACGAGCCAGCCCATCCTTGTCGAGCCTCGCACTAGTGCGTGTTGCCTCCCTCTCTCGATTGCAGCAGATGCCTGTTTTACAGCAAGCCAACCAAGGGCTCTTCACCGCCTCTCCACCTCACCCTCGCCGATGCCGGAGCACGTGAACCAGTGAGCCCGCATTCTCTCTATTCTGCGGTCCTATCTACCCCTCGATGCTGGAGCAGGTGAACCAGTGAGCCGCCGTCTCCATCGAACCTCCAATCTCCTTCTCCCTTGCTCTAGTGAGACCACCAAGTTTTCGTGCCCTCTATCCTAGCCGGAGAAGGGTCTGGCTCCTCGGGATCGCCAGCAGCCACCGCCTGCCTTGGCTCCGCCTCTCCTCACCCGGACATGCCCTCCGGAGTCAGACGGTCGAGCGCCTCGCCCTTTCCCTATAGCTGCCGCCGCCTCCTCTGTTAAAGAGGTTCAAGAAGATATGTACAGTATTTAAATCGTGGCCCCTTATTTCTTATGTAATTACATATTTTACCCATATTTTTATAATTGCAGAATTTACCCAACTTTTGTGAAGTTGCAGAAGTGCCCCTATTTGTATATTTACAAATTTGACCCAAAGGTTTTGTTTACGGAAAATGACACAAGTTTCTAGAGTTGTATAATTTGTCCGGAAAATGTATTTACGGTTTTAACCTTGGTTTTGAAAGCGAGTTTTCCTTAAGACTTATATAAGTTAAATTTTCCGTTCAAATTTAGCTTATAAGCTAAATTTGTTTAGTTTTATGCTAGGTTCGGAAGCGCCCCGATAAAGGCCTAACGAGTCCAAGTCGACATCCATTGAACGACTTCCGTCTTTTGACGTCTTGTGAGTATTCTTTCCCCTCGATTTAGTTATGTTTAGTATTAGTATCATGCTAGGTCGGATCTAGCATAACCTAGTGGGAATGCCAAGTAGTGGCTTTGGACCTTAGGTGAGTGTTTGAGGATTGTGAAATGTTTTATGACTTGAGGTGTTGACATTATCTTGTGAGGCTTGAGAATTGGAGTATATGGTTGTTGAGATTATGGGTTAGGATATGTTTATCCTAGCATGATGTTGTTACCGTTGAGTTTGTTTGGACTAGGCATGTTATACTAGTGGTGTTGTGAGTTATGATCTTGCAAGATCCGAGGGTTTAGAAGTCTTAGGACTTCTAGCTTCTGTTGAGTGTGATGTGAGCATGAGGGATTCTAGGATGTGGTCCTAGAATTGAGAGTCAAATGGTCTTGCGTAGATCATTTGTATAGAAGTCTTAGACTTCTATTGTGAGTTGGTTGTTGTTGATATAGTTATCTTCTTGTGAGCAGGTTATGAGCTTTCTCCATAAGGAAGCGAGAGTGTTGTGAGTTAAGTGTGGTGACGAGGTAAGTCTCCGGACATACTTAGCTCGTATTCTATGTATTAGATTCGATGCGTGTTTGGTGGTGTGTGTTTTATTGCTTTCATTATAACTTATAAAACCGGAATAGGATTACCGACCTTTTTATATTATTTTGGCCCAAGTGTATGATAACGGGCGGTGACAACTTGCTTGGCTCCCGCGAGAGCTAGGAGGTTCTCGGCGACTATCCCGTGCTGGTAGACGGTCAGATGCATCAGTACCATTCCATGCCGGTAAGTAGGGACCGAGGCGAGTTTCGGTGACTCTCGTGTCACAACCTAAGTTGAATTAGAACGAGATATGACTTAATAATAATAAGATAATAAACCGGACTTGTGTGTTTTGGAGTGTATTGGGTGTTTATGATGATTGACTTGTGTTTGTGCCTTTCACCTTGATTCTAATGCCTCGAATATGAGCTAACGGTTTTATACCGATTGTTGTAGTTTGGCTTGCAGGATAGGAATGCGGCCGAGAGATCCGGAAGAGTGGGAAGCCGGGGTTCCGTACATTTTAGGAATGGATTTTGGTTGGAGTCGTGTTTGAGTTTTGTATTCATTACATATTGTATGCCGCGTGTATAGCATTTGGTCTTTCAGTTGTATCTCGGCTGAAGTCTTTTGTTGGTATGGTTTTGGGTTTCATTGCATTGCATAAAATGTATTTCGTTTTGGCCTTTATTTGTGTCTTGTTGAAAGATCCGGTGAAATTGTTGTCAAGCTAAGGGTCGGGACCCATTGTGAGGTCCCAACCCGTAGCACCCCGAGTCCCGCGGATTTGGGGTGTTACATTTATTTTACGTCTAAGATTTGATTCAAAAAATATTTTTTCTTAGACGGGGCGACTAAATCCAATTTAATTTCATATCGGAATTTCTACGTAGCTCAGAACGAGCATCAAGTCATAACGTAGTTCTACCTAAACAAAATTTATATTTTGATTTTGTTTAGTTTTATATATAAATAGTTAATTATGATACATTATCTTAAATTTATGATCCAATTTATTAAGATTTTGTCTTAATAGGGTCACTTTTACAAATAACCTATTTTATGGGTTATCTTTTATAAAAGTTTTACTTTTGTGGGTTTATTTTATAAATAAACCAATATTTGAAATGGAAAGAGAGTTTTCCACCTAAATCAGTTTTACAAAATTGATTTACTTTACTTATTTTTCTTTTTTCTTCTTCTTTTTGTTTCTTTAAAAACAAAAATAAAAACATGGGTCCCATTGCTATAAAAAAAACTCATTTCTTTTATTTTCTAAAAATTCACTTTTACTTTACTCTTTTTTTTTCTTGATTTTTCTTTCTTTTCTCTTTCTTCTTCACCTTCTTCAATGAGTCTTTGTTTTGCAAGAGAAGATGTAGTTTTCAGATATGGAGATATTGTGCACGAGTCTATGGTATGAATATTTTCCATATTTACCATTGTACACTCAATTTGGAAGTTATATTAAGATATGAAAATTTCATATCAATCAAAAGCATAATTAACTTTTTAATAGCTAATTAAAACCTCATTTTGTTCTCACTTTTCATTATATAGCTTTGTCCATGGAAAAGCAGAATTGCTTTACTGCATATACGCAAACCATGATTTCTATATTGTTTATCCTCTTAACCCATTGAGGCAATTTAACATCGAAATCCAACGAGTTTGGTCATAGCGGTGAAATCCATTGATTCTGATCGACTATGGCTTTTGCGGCGGTGGAATCCATTGATTCCGACCAACCACGACTTTGTGGCGGCGGAATCCATCGATTCCGACCAACCACAACTTTTGTGGCGGTGGAATCCATCGATTCCGACCAACCACGACTTTTGTGTAGCGGAGAAGCCCAGCGATTTCATCCAACTACAGTCTCAACATGAAGAAGGTCATTACTTTCGATCGACTGGTAATCACGCTTGATTGAGTTGAGTGAAAAGCAACATTTGAAATGTATGTGCTTTTGAGTATATGAATATTTTTGGAGGGTTAAAAACAAGAAAGTGATGATATCACTTGGTGTGTGGCTCCCTTCTCTTCATCTCTTATTTTTGTTCTTCGTTCTTCTGTAAATGTTGGGAAGAAGAGACAGAGAAAGATTCTCTCTCTTTTTTTTTAACCCCTTTTTTCTTCTTTTGTTTTCCTTTTATATTTAACAAAGAAGAGAGGTTATAGGAAGTTAAAGCAAGTTTTATTAACTTCCCACTAAATCCCATTTAGTATTTTTTTTAAAAGAAAACTATTGTTTTCTTAAACTTGTGATCTGAACGTGTTCTTCACCACCTTTTCTTTTCTTAAGTTTTTTAAAAAAAATTAAATTTAGTATTTTAGCTAATTTATATAAATAATTAGCATTTGTACTAAATATGTTATGGGTCTAAGCCCAAATAATCTTGAGCTTATCTAATATTTATTAGATTTTATATTTTTACAAACCCAATTTCAAATTAGCTTTATGCTAAATTTTAAGAAATTAATCACATGTGTAAATATAACTAATTTCTGGATATTTTATAAAAAGATGATGAATTATATGAATTCATAAAAATTTTACCCCCAAACAGTTGCCCCCGAACTTTATGCGTGTGAGAAATTGAACGCGTAGAAAGTTCGATATTTTTTTTTTGCGTGTAAGATGCTTCGCATTTGAAACCATTTGGTTTCATTTATGCATGCATGAAAGAGGAACATATTGTATATATGTGAATAGTTCCAACAAAATTTGTTTGGATATGAAATTTGTCCATAGTCACTTGGTCAAGAATATGATGTATGGGTATAAAAACTTTGAACTTTATAGAATATTTGTTCTTTGGAAGTTATTTTTGGTATTTGATATTTGGCTTGAGGCCTTTTTGTGGCGGACAAGTGTTTAGTATTGAGAGCTTTGTGCCATTGATTCAGAAACTTTGTAGATATCTCTTTTAAATTTTTGGGGGCTTCATTGATCAAGTAGTTTGATGACGTTATTCAACATGATTTATCTCTATTTCTCTGAGATAAAAATAAAGGAGTTTGGAAGAATATCATTTTTTTTGTTTGAGGGTATGAGAAAATTCACATTGCAAAGCAATTGTGAATTTGATCAAATATTTGGGGAAATTTAAAAATTTATTCCTTGAAAGAAAATTTTGTTTTGAAGAAATTTGGATTAACCATTAAACTTGAGAATCGTGTGCAAAGTATAGCAATTTAGGCATAGAAGCCTTCAACTTATCATCTTTCGTAGATGTATTTTGTTTATTCTTTCTTTCTTTTTAACAAAGAAAAGAAAATGTTTTGTTGGTTTATGTGGTTGCACCTAGCATTTTGATTAGCTAGATTGCCAACGTACCCTCTTTGTGAGGGATCAAGCCTTCCGTAGTTCGTTTGAGAACTTTTTTTTTAGCCCTTTTTTCTATACACATCACCAAAACAACTCGAACCCACCTTCTATGAAGGGTTTTTCAAGTTATTTCACTATCATTTGTGTACAATGGCCTTTTTTCTTTTCTTTCTTTCTTTTTTTTCTTACATCAAGTAAAGAACTTCCTTATAAACTTCCCATTTACACAAGAATATAATATCTTGCCTTCATTGTTTGAGAGCTCGTAAGCTCCTTTAGGGAAAATCTTGGTGATAACATACGGGCCCTCCCATTTTGGCTCAAATTTTCCTTTTGATTTTCGGTTAATGACAATTGGTCGTCTTACTGTAAGAACCAGATCACCCACCGAAAAGGATCGGAACTTGACTCGTTTGTTAAATGCACCAGCTACTTGAGCTTGGTAAATTTCGAGTCTTTGTTGTGTCGCCAACCTACATTCGTCTAATGCTTCGAGTTCAGCTAGACGGATTGTGACATTTTCCTCGGGATCGGTGAGTTGTACCGCAACCCTAAGGGAAGGTAATTGTACCTCCAAAGGTAAGACGGCTTCAGATCCAAATACCAAATTGTATGGCGTACATCCGGTAGATGTTCGAACTGTAGTCCGGTATGCCCATAATGCTTCATGCAATCTTTCATGCCAATCTCTTCTTGATTTTGACACAATCTTCTTGAGAATTTTGCATAGGACCTTATTAAATGCTTCAGCTTGACCATTCGAAGATGGATTGTAGCTTGATGAAAAATTGTGTTTGAAACCGAATTTTTTAGCTAATTTCACCATTACTTGATTTTTGAAATAAAGGGCATTGTCCGATATTATCTTCAAAGGAGCTCCATATCGGTATATCAAATGGATTCTGATAAAGTTGGCAACTTCTTTTCCCCCACTACTTTCAATGGTAAAGTTTCGGCCCATTTGGAGAAATAATCAGTTGCGGCCAAAATGTATTGATGACCCCGTGATGAAGACGGATTTATAGGCCCTACAACATCAAGACCCCATGCATTGAAGGGCCAAGACAAGATTGTCGGATGAAGGAGTTGAGGAGGTTGATGAATGAAATCACCATGAATTTGACACGCATGACATGTCTTAGCAAAATTCATTGCGTCTTTCACCATGGTTGGCCAATAATATCCTAGCCGTTTAACTAGATCGGCTAACTTAGGACCACCTTGATGTGCCCCACATATTCCGACATGAGTTTTTGTGAGAATGTATTTTGCTTCTTCTTTTGATAAACACCGAAGCAGTATACCATCAAAGGCTCTACGATACAAGGTATCATTTTTCAACAAGAAACGCGGTGCCCGCCGTTTGATATCCACTTTCTTTTTGGCATCATCAGGTAAATTCCCATGTTGTAGATATTCAATGATTGATTGTCGCCAATTAGGGTCTTCATCAATCTCATATACCGAGGCAACATGCACTTCTTCGGTTGAGTTGAATCGGTCTAAAGCCGATGAAAGCAAATGACGCTCCCCAATTGTGATTTGAATCTCTCTTTCATAAGGTAGTGTTAGGGATGCCGCTAATTTGGCTAGTGCATCAGCCTTATCATTTCCAGATCTTGAAACATGCATTACCTTTATTTGATGAAATTGTTGCATGAGACATTTTGCTCTTTCATGTAAATGAACTAAATTTGGGTGTTTTACTTTATATTGTCCATTTATTTGTCTAATGGTCAATTGAGAATCACCAAACACCTTTAATGGATCAATATGCAACTCAAGAGCTATTTCAAGACCGATTTTTAGTGCCTCATATTCTGCCACATTGTTTGTGCACGTCTCTAAAAGAGCGAAGGAATATGGCACCAAGCCGCCATAAGGAGTGATAAATACAATACCAACTCCAGATGCTTGCTTTTTCGCTGCTCCGTCAAAGTATAATTGCCATGAAGTTTCCTCAAGCATAAGAACTTCTTCATCTGGTAAATCATATGATAATTCTTCATTGTCCGGGGTTGGATGAGCGGCTAAAAAATCAGCTATGACTTGTCCTTTTACTGCCTTTTGCGACACAAATTTAATGTCGAAAGGAGCTAATAACATTGCCCACTTGGCTAATCTCCCAAACAACACTGCTTTTGATAAGATATATCTTAGCGGATCAGCCTTTGAGATCAAGGTGATTTGATGGGTTAAAAGATAATGTCGTAACTTTTGAACGGCAAACACCAAAGCAAGACATATCTTTTCCATGGCAGAATAATTGTGTTATGCCCCTACCAAGGTTCGGCCGATATAGTATAAGGCATTTTCTTTTCCCTCATCATTGTTTTGAGCCAACATAGCCCCCAAGGACCGCTCAAGAGCCGCAGTGTACAAGATTAAAGGCCTTCTTGATATTGGTGCCATCAAAATTGGCGGATTCATCATATACTTCTTGATGCTATCCAAGGCATTTTGGCATGATTGATCCCATATAAATGGGGTATCTTTCTTTATTAACCTTAGAAATGGCTGACATCTTCCGGTTAAATTTGAAATGAAACGTCGGATGTAAGCAAGTTTTCCTTGTAAGCCCCGAAGCTCGCGGAGATTCCTTGGAGGAGGCATATTCATGACTACCTTAATTTTATCAGGATCAATTTCAATTCCCTGACCCCGAACGATAAAATCAAGAAATTTGCCGGATGTCACACCGAAGGCACATTTGAGGGGATTCATCTTCAACTGGTGCTTGTGTAGCCTTTCAAAAACCCTTCAAAGATCATTTGGGTGATCTTCTCTTTCTTTTGTTTTAACAAATAAATCATCCACATAACACTCAATTGTGTTATGAAGCAAATCCCGAAAGATAATTGTCATGGCTCTTTGATAAGTTGCTCCCGCATTTTTAAGACCAAAAGGCATTACTGTAAACAATAGGTGCCTTGAGGTGTTTGGAAAGCAGTTAGCTCTTCGTCTTGAGGATCTATTTTAATTTGATTGTATCCCGAAAAGCCATCCATGAAAGACAAAGCCTTGAATCCGGTGGTGGCGTCAACTAGTAACTCGGTTATAGGTAATGGAAATTCATCTTTAGGGAATGCTTCATTCAAATCCCTAAAGTCCACACAAATACGAAGTTGACCATTTTTCTTCCTCACCGGAACAATGTTAGCTAGCTAAATCGGATATTGGACCTCACGAATGAAACCCGCCTCAATAAGCTTCTTAACCTCAATATTTATTTGGACTATCAACTCGGGACGAAAGCGACGTTGTGCTTGTTTTACTGGCTTTTTCTCTTCAGAGATTGCTAGTTTATGCATTGCCACTTCCGAGTCTAAACCAGGCATATCCTGATAAATCCAAGCAAAAACATCTTTGTACTCCTTGAGAAGTTCTTCATAGATTGTTTTTTCTTCATTAGTCAACAATGCACTAACAGGGACGGGTTTAGGACCCTCAAGAGTGCCTAAATTGATTTTTTGAAGATCATCAACCGTAGCTTGTCCACCATCTTCCATTTCTGTTGGTGCTGGTTGAACTGTATTGATGAATTCTTTTGAATCCTCCTCTATATCAACAGATACCATGTTCGCCTCTTCTACTTCGGCATTCATGAAATCTTCATTTGGCTTTTGCACAAGCAACCTTGCTTTCTTCTTTTTCTTACTGATCCTCCATTTTTTGATTTGTTTTGATTTGTTTTTAGGCCTATCAACATATTCAAGCCTTTGAAAAACAGAAGCTCTTGTTTCTCCAATTGTTGAACCGATTTCAAGCCTATCAAATACTGAAATCCGAGATGTTGATGTTTTATCTTCGAGAAACAAGCTTTGCTCCTCCAAAGTCAATGTCATAGGCTCTTCAAAACTCGCTGTCAATATACCCCCTTCGTGAGAAACATTCAAGTTTTCAATACCGTCCTCATTATAGGGGTTATATGGAGCTTTGTTTTTTGTTAAGAACTTCGAATTTTTCACTTTAACTTTGAACTTCTTGTTCATCTTCCTTGAAAGTGATTTGGAAGGAGGATTATTGGCTTCAACTCTTGACACTACCCTTCTGTTATCACTTGTTTTAACCCCGAAGGACCTTTGAATGACCAAATTCGTTTTTGGAATAGACTGGTCAATTTTCCATAGAGGAAAGGTGTAACTTGTCATGAGAGAGTTCATAACCTTCTCTACCGAGTTCAAGGGTTTTTGGCCGGGTTGTCGTCTTTCTTTTGGTGTGTACTTAAACAACACCTTATAACATGAATCGCCTTTCTCATTCTTCCCGTTGAGAGAAACCTTAGGTGATTGGTGAACATTATTGGTATTTTTACCATTGACAACCTTCATGGGCACGTTTGAGTTGAAACTAACCGCCTTATAAAACTTGGCATCGGCATAATTAACACTTACATAATTAACACTGCGGATCCACAATCCAAAAGGATTCGATTTATCTTTGTGTTACGCTAAGATCGTGTGATACGCAATAAGCTTTAAATTTATACTCGTTATATTGATCCTAACTCCTAGCGAACCCGCAGTGTACGGGACGTTCGTAGTAGGGATAGTATTCCGAGGTTGAACACAAATACTAAGGTGAAATCGAGTCAAACAATGGTCATAGATAGTGTGAATCTAATCTAAGAGAAAAGAAAGAAATAAAGAAAGGAAAATGAAGATATTTTTGGTTGAGTTTTTATGGTGATCAAGCAAGGATCACAAATCAAACAAGATAGTAAACAAACCAACAACTCAAACTAGCAAAACAAGCAAGTAACACAAAACACACAAGTGTATGATCAAGAGTAAAGAGTGGATTCTAGAGGTCAAGATTTCCGGTTATGGCATTGGACTCAAGGCTCTAAGGATTCTAAGGACAAGCTGTGGTGTTGGGGAAAGAATGTTCCACTATTGGAAGCAATTACCGGGTAGGTCTCTCACTTCACTAGTCCCACATCAAACTCCTATTACCGGGTAGGTCTCAAGGGGTTAAAGTAGGGAATTCTACACAAACCGGATACTACTTAAGGGGCAACCCTCTCCTTACCGGGTAAGTCTCGGAATAGGGAAGTCTCAAGCAATAATCCTAGCACACTCGATCCAATAGCGGCTTATGAGGCACACTACTACCTAGAGTTCATCATCCTTGGTATCTAAGGTCGGAAATCATCGGGTAGATCTCTTCCCTCACTTAGATTGATAGCATTAGGTGATCCTAAGCTAAAGTAGGCTTAATAAACACTAGGATTTAAACAACCAAACACCCTAACATTCAGATTCATCATTTAAAGAGCAACAGGAGAATAAATCGGGCTGTTCTACAGCTAAATCGGCCGATCTGGTCATGAACAGGTCGATTTTTCTCACTGGTTTGGGTTTCGTGCATACAAATCATCCAAAACTAACATATAAGTCCATTCTATCATCACCCTAGCCATAACCATCAATCCATCACTCCAAAATCACAATAAACTAGCCAATAATATGCATATCAAGATCCAAAATCATCATACAAGCATACATGGTGTTCATAGATGGATAATGAAAGATAAGCAAGTAAAATCAATAAATCTCAACTGAATCCAAGTTGTAGCAAGACTTACAAACTCTTAAATGAAGATTCAAAACGTTCCTAGCAATCCTTGCAGTAGTTCTTCAATCCAAGATTACAAAAATCACTCAAAGGTCACTCAAAACCTCACTATCACTCCTAGAATGGTGTTCTTCTTCTTCCTTCAATCCTTGAGAGTTTTTCTTCTCCTCCAATCTTTTCCCAATGATGAGCTGTGAATGAGAAAATGTGGGAGAGGAGAGATGCTCAGCAACAACCTACAGGACCACTTATATTCTCCACCAAGAGCAAGGCCGGACAAGAGATCGTGGGACACGTGGCTTAAGCTGTCAAAGGCCAAAAAATCGACCCAGTCAAATAAATCGGCCAATTTATCTGCTAGTTGGTCCGATTTTCTTCAGCAGAAACATGTTATGATCGTCTAGCCATGAGTTGCTCCATTGCATGCACCAATAGTGATGTTTGTGTCCTTTGTTGCTCCAATTATGCTCCTCCAAAGCTTTGGATGTGTACCATCATGAGGCTTGGCCCTCAAATGTATCGATTAATGTCCAATAGATCCCCGAATTACCTACAAAACCGATAAAAGGTAGTGTAGACGTCTTTTCTAGAAATATGCATGAATTGAGCGAAGACGTCATCAACCAACGCCAAAACGTGCATGAATGAGTGAGAAATCTATCTAAATGATTACCTAAACCTAAGTCATAAATCGTGTTATCAAAAATACCCCATACTTAAGGTTTGCTCGTCCTCGAGCAAATTCCCAAATATAGACTAAGAGATGACATGATTTATGTATGCAGAAAAAAATGGCAAAATCTTTTTGGAGTTGTGCTTCTAATATTGGATCACCTTCATAGTCATGTTTCATGGCAATGGACAAGCAATTATGTATCAAATAAATGAAAGCATGGAAAGACAATTACACTTAACTTGATAGCATGCAATGAAATGTAAAGATGAAGAAGTCAAGATGATCATGAGTATATCCAATCTAAATCACTTAGTCTTACATACATGCAAGTAGGTTATAAGGACTTGTGAAATAGAAGGCCAAGAAACGTTGTGATTAGGCGGGAATTTTCTAGGCTATGTGATGCTAATCCGGGAAAGGAACTAAACAACCACAACTTCACATTTCTTATCAACTTCCCTCAAGTGTATATTTTTCTTCATTTTCTTTTCTTTCTTTTCTTTTATTTTTGAGACAATGGCATTGGTGTACAAAAGCCGAAACCTTGGTGATTAGCCATCCTCGGGCTTTTTCTATTTTTCGAGGTGCATCCACACCGGGCACACATACCAAAGCTCGTTAGGACTATTGGTTTATTTGACTTTGGCAAGGAACCAACACCCGATTATGTGAAGTGTACCGAGTTACTTGTCATCTAAACCAACGTCCCCAAACCTATATTTTTGGCTACACTTTCACAACAAATTCAGCATTTTATTCATGACATTCTTTCATCAACATCTTCACCCCACACTTGCTTTTCACACACATCAACACACTAACATGCTCCTATTCCCGGATGGGTCAAAAGAGGTCAAATTTATCTCAATTGAGGTGCTCAAGCAACATGATCAAGATGAAAAGTAGAGGAAGATGAATTGCCTTAATCACTCCTAATTGATGTGCAAGAACTAGCATGCAATTTCGACTTTTAATCCTCAATTAAATCAAGGCAAGCATCATAATCACAAGTCATTCATGGAATTCAAGATAAGTACTTCAAGTCCACATATGCATCATCAATTAAACACATAAGGTCATCCATAGCCAATTCACAAGACAATTTTATCATAAGGGTCATTCCCAAGCCGTAGAAGCACTAAAAATTTTTAAAATTTTCTGATTTTTTTTTGGAATTTTCGAAATATGTATGTACAATGCAAGACATAATGAAACATGTGACAAAATTAACCTATCCTAGATGCTAATCATGCAAGTGATCATGAAAACCCCACCCCATACTTAGAAACACATTGTCCCTAATGTGTAAACTAAATAAAGAAGTGAAAGAGAGTCCTCACAATGTAAAATTGGTGATGCTTTGGTATTTCGGGTCACATTGAATGATGATGGTGGATGATCGATCAAGGATGGTAGAGAGCTCTTGATGTTCATTAAGAGGTTGGAACCCGCGCTTGGCACCGCAAGCCGTCCAAGTTCCACGTCCGCTCCACCCATGCTTGATTGGAGATCATCACTTTCCTTTACAGAGGAAAAATCGCCCCAACTGCCCAGGAAAATCGGCCGATTTAATGAAGAACAGGCCGATTTTTCTGGGTGATTTCCTCCTCGTCTATGTGCTTGGATCTTGTACCTTCAGCTGGTCCATGAGGCTTTCACATGACCTCCAACATCTCATAACTCATGACAATCAACAAGATCTAGCACCCAAAAACACAAAAGAAAAACAAAGCACACCAAGAGTGAGATTAAACAAAAGCAAGAAAAAAAAAAGGGAAAAATATATACCAATGGGTTGCCTCCCATTAAGCGCTTCTTTAAGGTCATTAGCTTGACCAAATTCAGGAGCGTTTCAATCAAGGTGAAGCGGGGCAATCACTTCCACCGGGGCTTCCGGGATGTACTTCTTCAAACGATGCCCATTCACCTTGAAGTTACCACAATGATCTCCTCCTATCTCCACCGCTCCATGAGGGAAAACTTTCTTCACCACATATGGCCCGGTCCATCTTGATTTGAGCTTTCCGGGGAAGAGCCGCAGCCTCGAGTTGAAGAGAAGGACAAGGTCGCCTTCACTCAACTCCTTCGGGATGAGGCACTTGTCATGCCATCGTTTAGTCCTCTCCTTGTAGATCCGGACATTCTCATAAGCATCCAACCGGATCTCCTCAAGGGCGTTTATATCAAGCAACCTCTTCTCTCCCGCCTCCTTGAGATCAAAATTTAGCCACGTAATGGCCCAATAAGCTCTATGCTCCATCTCTACCGGAAGGTGGCAAGACTTGCCATAAACTAACTTGTAAGGAGTGGTGCCAATTGGTGTTTTGAAGGCGGTCCTATATGCCCACAAGGCATCATTGAGCTTCATAGCCCAATCTTTTCTCGTCCTTGATACCGTCTTCTCAAGAATGGCCTTGATCTCCCGGTTGGAGATCTCCACTTGGCCACTTGTTTGGGGATGGTAAGGTGTTGCCACCTTATGAGTCACCCCATACTTAGCCAAAAGTGCTCCAAAGTTCCTATTAGTGAAGTGCTTCCCTCCATCACTTATGATCACCCTTGGTGTTCCAAACCTAGGGAAGATCACTCGGTTGAAGAACCGCACCACCACCTTGGCATCATTTGTGGGAGAGGCGATTGCCTCCACCCATCTCGACACATAATCCACCGCCAATAGGATGTAGAGATTGCCACATGAAGAAGGAAACGGTCCCATGAAGTCCACACCCCATACATCAAATATTTCGACTTCTTGGATGTTGTTCAAGAGCATCTCATGCCTCCTTGAGATGTTGCCCGTCCTTTGGCAAGCATCACAAGCTACCACAAAGCTTTGCACATCCTTGAACAAGCTTGGCCAAAAGAAGCCCGATTGTAACACTTTCGCACATGTCTTGTGTGAGCTAGCATGCCCTCCACATGGCAAGGAATGACAATGGCGGATCACACTCTCCACCTCATCCTCCGGTATGCATCTTCTAAACATTCCATCCGGTCCTCTTTTGAACAAAAGTGGTTCACTCCAATAGTAGTGCCTCACATCTTTGAAGAACTTCTTTCTTTGGGCATATGTCAAACCGGGAGGTACTTCCTCACATACTAAGTAGTTCACAATGTCGGCGTACCATGGCTCACTTCCTCTAGACACTTGGAACAAGCACTCCTCCACCATTTGCAATTGCTCATCCCGGAATGAGTCATCAATCGGGATGTCCTCTCTTTCAAGCTCCAATGGTGGGAGTCTACTAAGGTGATCCACCACGGAGTTCTCGGATCCCTTCTTGTCCCGGATTTCCAAGTCAAACTCTTGAAGAAGAAGGATCCACCGAATCAACCTAGGCTTGGCATCCTTCTTTGTAAGGAGGTAACAGATCGCAGCATGATCCGTATAAACAATGACCTTCGCTCCAACAAGGTATGACCGAAACTTCTCAAAGGCATACACTACCGCTAGCAACTCTTTCTCGGTTGTGGCATAGTTAAGTTGGGCATCATCTAGCGTCTTGCTAGCATAATAAATGGCATGAGTGCGCCCATCTTTCCTTTGCCCCAAAACAGCCCCAACGGCTACATCGCTTGCATCACACATGATCTCAAATGGTAAACTCCAATCCGGAGGTTGCATGATAGGTGCGGAGATCAAAGTGTTCTTCAACCTACAAAAAGCCTCAAGATAATCTTTGGAAAAGACAAAATCAACATCCTTCATTAGTAGGTTAGTGAGAGGCTTAGAAATTTTAGAGAAGTCTTGAATAAACCTCCGGTAAAAACCGGCATGCCCTAAGAAACTCCTTACCCCTTTCACCGAGGTAGGTGGTGGCAACTTCTCTATCGTTTCGATCTTGGCCCTATCAACCTCAATGCCACGGTTAGACACCAAGTGTCCTAACACAATACCTTCACTTACCATGAAGTGGCATTTTTCCCAATTCAAGACAAGATTTGTCTTCTCACATCTTTGCAATACTAATGACAAGTTAGCCAAGCAATTATCAAAGGAAGAACCATAAACAGAGAAATCATCCATGAACACTTCCATGATATTTTCAATGTATTCCGAAAAGATAGCCATCATACACCTTTGGAAGGTAGCGGGTGCATTACACAACCCAAATGGCATCCTCCTATATGCAAAAGTTCCCCATGCACATGTAAAGGTTGTTTTCTCTTGGTCATCGGGGTGGACAGGGATTTGGAAGAATCCACTATAGCCATCTAGGTAGCAAAAATGAGAGTGTTGAGCTAACCTCTCTAGCATTTGGTCAATGAAGGGGAGAGGGAAGTGATCTTTCCTAGAGGCCATGTTAAGCTTCCTATAGTCAATGCACATCCTCCACCCCGTAACCGTCCTAGTCGGGATTAGTTCATTGTTCTCATTGGTCACTACGGTCATTCCACCTTTCTTAGGAACTACATGAACGGGACTAACCCACTTACTATCCGAGATAGGGTAGATAATCCCCGCATCTAGCAACTTAATGATTTCCTTTTTGACTACCTCTTTCATTATAGGATTCAATCTCCTTTGATGTTCAATAGAGGGTTTGTGGTTATCTTCCATCAATATCTTATGGATGCACAAAGAGGGTTTTATGCCAACCAAATCATCAATAGAATAGCCAATGGCCTTCCTATGCAATCTTAGTTCATGCAACAATTTAGCAAGTTCATCATCACTCAAGCATGCATTAACAATCACCGGATATGTTGAATTATCACCAAGAAAAGCATACTTCAAATGAGAGGGGAGGGGTTTAAGATCAAGTTGAGGAGGACCTTTTTCGGTTGGAGACGATCCATATAATGTAGGTTGAGATGATTTCAAAGCCATGAAAGCCTCCTTGAAGTCCCTTGATGATTGCTCACATTCAAGTTGTTGGTGCTGAAAAGACTCAGGAAAATCGACCCAGGAGGAAAAATCGGACGATTTTTCTGGCAGTGGGTCGATCTGAGTTTCTGTTTTTGCAAAATTGGATGAAATTTCAGCACAAGGACAAAAATCGGCCGATTTTTCCCAGGCAGGCCGATTTTTCTGGCTGTTTTTCTCTTCTTCTAGCACTTCAAATCCAACACTTGGTAGCTCGTCCAATGCATTCAAGGCCTTGATTACTTCATTGCTATTCTCCTCAACTCCTTCCTCCATCAAGCTTGAGCTAAGAACCCTTTCAAGTGGATCCTTGAGCAAGATTGAGCTCACAACCTCTCTAGACTCCTCCTCTTCAACTATGTTGAATACATCTTCATCAAGGGTTGGCCCTTTCATCATTGTGGACAGCTTGAACTTGATGTTTTCTTCTCCAATGTTGAAGGAGAGGGTTCCATTCTTGCAATCTACTAGACATCCGGAAGTAGCTAGGAAAGGTCTTCCCAAGATGATAGGAACCGGATAGTCCGCCGGGATGTCCAAAACAACGAAGTCTATGGGTACATAGAACTTCCCTAGTTGCACCGGAATGTCTTCCAAGATTCCAACCGGATGAGTGATTGAGCGGTCCGCCATGTAAAGGGTCATCTTGACCGGCTTTGGCTCTCCTAGCCCAACCTTGTTGCAAAGTGCAAGCGGAATGATGCTCACACTTGCCCCAAGATCACATAGGGCGTCATACTTCACTTCTCCTACTCCGATTGGCACACAAAAGGATCCCGGATCCCTTAGCTTAGGAGGCATCTCCTTCTTCATCGTTTGAATCAACTCCGAGGATCTTTTGGTCATTCTTATCTCCCCATACTCCTCCAACTTCCTTTTGTTGGAGAGTATTTCCTTCAAGAACTTTCCATATGCCGGCATACCTAAGATAGCATCCATGAACGGAATGTTAATATGCAATTTAGACATAAGTTCAAGGAATTTACCAAAGTGATTGTCCAAGTGAGCTCTTGCTCGTGATTGAGGGAACGGTAGTGGTGGCTTGTATGGAGGCGGTGCCACATATGTTGGCTCAACATCCTTGCTCTTGCCTCCATCTCCTTGCAATGGCTCTTCTTCATTCACCACTTGCTTCCCTTTAGCATTCTCCTTGGGCAAAGGATCTTTCATGCTTAACCCACTCCTCGTTGTAATAGCCAACACTTGGCCTCTTGGGTTTTCTTCGGTTCATCCGGGAAGCTTTCCCGGATCTCTATGTGCTTCACCCGCCTTTTGGAACACTTGTGCTTCCAACACTTTTTGAGCTTTGGAAATGGAAGTCACGGTGCTCTCAAGACCACTCAACCTTCCAAGCAATTGCTCAAACATCATTTCGGTTCTATCTTTTGGAGGTTGAGTAAATCCGGGTGGAGGTTCTTGTGAAGCTTTTGGTAGTGGAGTTGTGCTTGTAGAAGCAAGAGGGTTCAAGGCTCCATCCGGGTTAGAGTAAGAAAACCCGGGATGGTTATGGTTGGGCCGGTAATTGTTGAATTGCCGGTTGTTGTTGAAGTTCCTTGGGCCTTGATAATTGTTGTAATTGCCCCTTCCCATATAATTCACATCCTCCTCCTTGGAAGATAGGTTAGCTTGTGGAAGCACTTGAGGAGTTGCTTGGTTCTTCAAAGTTGTAGCACACAACTCCCTCAAGGACTTCAATTCGTTGTTGATGGCATCAAGCTTGAAATTGCTCATGGTGACCTCACTCACCTCATATGCTCCCGCCTTTCTCCCTTCACTCTTCCTATGGGAGTATTTCTCAATCACTAGAGCTTGTTTCTCTACAAACTCCCAAGTATCATCTACATGTTTCTCCATGAAAGTCCCACCGAAAAGGGATTGAAGCTTAAATTGGCTATCTTCATCAAGTCCCTTGAAGTAGATCTCCAATAGCTCAATTTTCGGTATGCCATGGTGTGGACAATCTAGGAGAAGGTCTTTGAATCTCTCCCAAGACTTGAACAAACTCTCTCTATCCTTCATCACGAAGGCATTGATCTTCCCTCTTAATTCGGTAGTCTTGGAAGGTGGGAAGAACTTAGTCAAAAACTCGGTTGTCATCTCCTCCCAAGTACCAACTCGCCCTTGTGGAATAGATTGATACCAAGCCAAGGCTTTATCCTTAAGAGAGAAGGAAAAAGCCCTAAGCTTATGGTTGTTGCTCTCCAATCTTGGCGGTCTAAGTGTCTCCATCAAAATCTCATAGTTCATCAAGTGTTGATGAGGAGACTCTCCTTCCATCCCTCCAAATTGATTATGCCGGATTATTTGTAGAACTTGAGGGCGGAGCTCGTAGTTGTGGGATGCGGGATCTCCCAAGTTCACACCCGGACGGTGTGCTCTTTGTGCTGGATCCATACGTCTCCCCAATGTTTGTGGCTCTTCAATAGCAATGGGTACAACCCTAACATTTGCCGCCGGATGCGGTTGTGGTGGTGGAGGAGGTGGAGGTTGTTGACGATTAAGCTCCCCTTGTACAAGGGCTTGCCTAATCTCATCAATCTCCCTCCTAGTTGCTTCTTGCCTCTCATTGGCAAGTCTCCTTTCTTCCTCTAAGAGCTTATCTCTTAGCCTTATTTGCTCTAAGGCTTCATCCAATTCAGCTTGGAGGTCTCTTCCGGCCATCTCTTTTCCCTTTTTAATGCTCTTGGATCTAGATCTAAGGGTTTTCTCCGGTTCGGGATTGAATGGAGCTAAATCATTGCCACGAGATCTTCGCATACACCTAAAGAGTAAGAGATGTCCTGAAAAGCAAAGACACACACCAAAGAGAGATCAAAAGCAACAAGAAAGATCTACACTATAAACAATCACAAAATGACTCAATCTAGACCTAGTCCCCGGCAACGGCGCCAAAAACTTGTTACGCTAAGATCGTGTGATACGCAATAAGCTTTAAATTTATACTCGTTATATTTATCCTAACTCCTAGCGAACCCGCAGTGTACGGGACGTTCGTAGTAGGGATAGTATTCCGAGGTCGAACACAAATACTAAGGTGAAATCGAGTCAAACAATGGTCATAGATAGTGTGAATCTAATCTAAGAGAAAAGAAAGAAATAAAGAAAGGAAAATGAAGATATTTTTGGTTGAGTTTTTATGGTGATCAAGCAAGGATCACAAATCAAACAAGATATTAAACAAACCAACAACTCAAACTAGCAAAACAAGCAAGTAACACAAAACACACAAGTGTATGATCAAGAGTAAAGAGTGGATTCTAGAGGTCAAGATTTCCGGTTATGGCATTGGACTCAAGGCTCTAAGGATTCTAAGGACAAGCTGTGGTGTTGGGGAAAGAATGTTCCACTATTGGAAGCAATTACCGGGTAGGTCTCTCACTTCACTAGTCCCACATCAAACTCCTATTACCGGGTAGGTCTCAAGGGGTTAAAGTAGGGAATTCTACACAAACCGGATACTACTTAAGGGGCAACCCTCTCCTTACCGGGTAAGTCTCGGAATAGGGAAGTCTCAAGCAATAATCCTAGCACACTCGATCCAATAGCGGCTTATGAGGCACACTACTACCTAGAGTTCATCATCCTTGGTATCTAAGGTCGGAAATCATCGGGTAGATCTCTTCCCTCACTTAGATTGATAGCATTAGGTGATCCTAAGCTAAAGTAGGCTTAATAAACACTAGGATTTAAACAACCAAACACCCTAACATTCAGATTCATCATTTAAAGAGCAACAGGAGAATAAATCGGGCTGTTCTACAGCTAAATCGGCCGATCTGGTCATGAACAGGTCGATTTTTCTCACTGGTTTGGGTTTCGTGCATACAAATCATCCAAAACTAACATATAAGTCCATTCTATCATCACCCTAGCCATAACCATCAATCCATCACTCCAGAATCACAATAAACTAGCCAATAATATGCATATCAAGATCCAAAATCATCATACAAGCATACATGGTGTTCATAGATGGATAATGAAAGATAAGCAAGTAAAATCAATAAATCTCAACTGAATCCAAGTTGTAGCAAGACTTACAAACTCTTAAATGAAGATTCAAAACGTTCCTAGCAATCCTTGTAGTAGTTCTTCAATCCAAGATTACAAAAATCACTCAAAGGTCACTCAAAACCTCACTATCACTCCTAGAATGGTGTTCTTCTTCTTCTTCCTTCAATCCTTGAGAGTTTTTCTTCTCCTCCAATCTTTTCCCAATGATGAGCTGTGAATGAGAGAATGTGGGAGAGGAGAGATGCTCAGCAACAACCTGCAGGACCACTTATATTCTCCACCAAGAGCAAGGCCGGACAAGAGATCGTGGGACACGTGGCTTAAGCTGTCAAAGGCCAAAAAATCGACCCAGTCAAATAAATCGGCCAATTTATCTGCTAGTTGGTCCGATTTTCTTCAGCAGAAACATGCTATGATCGTCTAGCCATGAGTTGCTCCATTGCTTGCACCAATAGTGATCTTTGTGTCCTTTGTTGCTCCAATTATGCTCCTCCAAAGCTTTGGATGTGTACCATCATGAGGCTTGGCCCTCAAATGTATCGATTAATGTCCAATAGATCCCCGAATTACCTACAAAACCGATAAAAGGTAGTGTAGACGTCTTTTCTAGAAATATGCATGAATTGAGCGAAGACGTCATCAACCAACGCCAAAACGTGCATGAATGAGTAAGAAATCTATCTAAATGATTGCCTAAACCTAAGTCATAAATCGTGTTATCACTTTGTATCCCCAATGGTGCCCGTAACATATAATGGCCGATTATGATATTCATTTCCCAATTGAAGATCTTCATCCGAGAATGTTATACAAGCCATGCATGAGGCACATTGAGTTGACGGAGATAATGAAACATCATTAACCTCCACCATTTCAACTTGATCTTTATAATCATCGGGACCCATAAGAGCTTGAATTAACGCCTTCCTCAATTCATTTGACATTTGTAGGGCATCATAAACACTCAAGCGTGCAGGAATGCGCTTCAAGTGACTAATGACGTCATATTTTACTTTCTCTTTGTATGGAGCTTTATGAAGCGAAACCGGTACGTGAGAAGTGGATTCCTTTTGTAACGCCTCAATTTCCTCCACATTTTTCTGAGGTAGTTGAGAAGTTTCTTTATTAAGGCGTTCATCAAAATTTGTCACTTTTGAATGTTCATTGGAAATCAATTATTTCTCCTTTCTTTTTTCATTGGGTTTCAAAGATAGAAGTTGACGTCCTGAACGAAGAGAAACCGTATCAACTTCTGGTTCCTCCTCTTCGCATATATCGGCCCATGTGGCCATGCAACATTGAGCAACTTTATCGCCCCAAAATGGCTCATCTTCTGAAGGTTCTTCATCACCATAAAACTTCTTGGGGACAAAATCTTTTAGGGTAACCGGTACCCCCTCAGGTTGAATGTATTCTTCCTCAGAATCAGAACTTGGTTTCTTTTCTTTCTTGTTTTTCTTCTGTTTGTTCTTCTTGTTTTTCTTTTTCTCGGGTTTTCTTCCGATCATTCTAAAACCGGGAGAACTCAAGTTTTTAGTGGCTTCTGGCCGAGTCTTTCAAGTTACACAAGTTTTCCACTCAAAATCACTATCAATGTCAAGATCATCGTCATTTGAAAACAAATCTTCGATATCTGAGCACGTCATGATCTCATATAGAGTTGGGACTCCGGGACCATCTCTTCGCATATCAGGGTATGCCCAAACGATGCGGATATCATTGCCACCGTCTACTCAAAATTGTACGGGTATCGCCATCATAGGTAAGGAAACCGTGGGAATCCCCTCATCTTCATTTGACCATGATTGTTCTTCGAGTGTATTTGGAGTCATCAAAATATCCGCATCCACTAAGGATGTAGTATTTGATGAAGCCTTTGGACCTACCGAGTCTTCACCTTCAATCTCGATTTCTCCTTTGTTAATCATCCTCTCGACTATATCTTTGAAAACATAACAATCTTTGATAGAGTGACTAACAATTTGGTGATAAGGACAATACTTTGGATCATTTGTCCTTCCAACTTCATTTGGCCTTTTTGACTCTGGAAGTGTAAGAAGCTTAGACGAAATCAACTCATCGAAAATCCCTTGGACATCATCATCATCAAAAGGATATTTCTTTTGCTTCCTTTCCTCAAGAGTGAGTCTTTTAATGACATCTTTACCTTTTCCTCTATCTTGATTTTGGGAATTATTTCCTGTGAAGATTTTATTTCCAGGTTTAATAAAAGTTGTCATAAACTCTCCCTTTTTAAAAGGTCTTTTTCCATCATCTCTTTTAAGTTCATTTGCCTGAGGACGATAGGTTTTTGCATCACGCCGAGTCAATTGTCGTTCAACATTACAAGCCTTTGAAACTAAGGCATCAAAAGAACGAGGCTCAGTACTACCAACATGCACTGCTAATTCAGAAATTAAGTTATCAGTACATATCTGGACACATGCCTCTTCACTTAGCTTTTCTGAGCATTGAAGTCTCAAGCTTCGCCATCTGGCGATAAAATCATTTGCAAGCTCATTTGACCTTTGAAAGGTATTAGCAAGATCCATAATGGATACCTTTGCCTTAGAGCTCACAAATTGAGCTAGGAATGCTCTTTGTAAATCATCCCATGTGTGGATTGATCCTGGTTGGAGCTGAGTGTACCAAGTAAATGCAGATCCCTTTAAAGATTGGACAAATTGCCGGATCAACAAAGCATCACTCAATGCGGTCTCACCACATGTTGAGTAAAAATGAGCCAAATGCTCGTGTGGTGATCCATGCATTCCATCAAACTTATCAAAAGTTGGTCTTTGATAACCGGGAGGGAATGGTACTGAATCATATTGGATCGGATATGGCTTTCTATACCCGAGTACTGGAGGGTTTTATGACAATTGGAATTCTCGGATTCCTTGGGCAATCATTTCCCTAATCTCTTGTGGGGAAACGGACGAGCTACCACCAGGACTTTCATCATTCGTTCTTATTGGCTCATGTCGACTAGAATTAGCTTGGTTTTCAATTTGAGCCATAAGTGTAGCTATTTGAGCTTCCCTTGCGGCTAATGACCTTTGCAAGTCTTGAAGTTGTTCATCAACACTTGTAGTTCCGGTCATAAAAACTTGCATGTTCTCAGATTCATCTTGGGTTACAACTCTCGTTGCTCCCTCCTTTGTAAGAACTTGTGGAAGTTCCTCCTCTTGGAATAGAGAAGATAAATGTCCATACAAAGGAGAACTTGTGCTTTCTTCCGATTCTCGTTGTGGACTTGTTGGTTGTGAAGTTACTTGAGCATAAGTCGTTGACTTAGCTTTTGATCTTGTAACTGTACCATCACAAGACACAACTTGAGCCTCTTGCGAGACTGAGCTTTTAGAAATACGAAGACTTCTTTCTCTCTTTTGAGTTTTAGAAGTTTCTTCAATCACTTCATTCTCATTTAAATTTTTCTTGGCCCGTGAGGGTTTGTTGATTTTAAGCTTTGGAGCTTTTGGTTGATTACCCTCCTCGGAATAAGAAGTCATGTAGACTTGCTCAAATTTGTCCAATGTGATAGGAATTGACCCTACAAGAATTTGCCTTGCGGTAGTCATTGGATAATTATCCATTGTGTGCTTTGAGTTTAACTCTTTTGCAGCTTCACAAAGGATTGCGTTGGCTTGCTTTAAAGCCGGTGAGGAAGCTAGTTTACGAAGAGGTCCAGTGTTACGGCGGGAACCATTCTTGCGTCCCCTCCTTTTCCGAGACTTGTTCACCTTCTTAAGAGTGTTTTCAGCAGGAATACCAACAAGCGCAACATTCTTCTTGATGATTCGAATGATTGGCCTTGGGAAAACCGTAGAAGAAGGCTTTGTGCCATTAAAGCTAGGAGAATTGTCATGTCCAACTTTGACATAAGCAGGTTTCCCATTTTTGAACTTGTTGTTGGGCTTTATGCCCCCATGTCCCGAAAGAGCCATGGACGAATTCTGTAACACCCCAAATTTTACAACTTAGGGAGTTACTGGTTAGGACCGCACAGTGGGTCCCGACCTTAGTTTGACAACAACTTAACAAGATCTTACAACAAGGCACAGATAAGGAAAATCAGAAATCATAAAATAGTTCTTAACAATGCATGAATGTGACCAGATTGACTACAACCGGAAAACGGAATATAACAAAGTACGAAAGAAAACAAGGTTCAACTGTAAAACCCACAAATGCAGAAACTGTAAAACGTCCTAAAGTACGACACCCCGGCTGACCACTACCATCTGGATCACTCGGCATCTGCTCTAACCTGTGGCAAATCTAAACAACATATCAACAGTTAGCTAACTATCCAAATATAAGCAAAATGATAACAGCACAAGCACACGCAGAAACAAAAATAAACAAACATCATGCTGGCACTCAACCGTTTATTATCTATTCTTTAAATGATTCACATTATTCAATTTAAGTTGTGACACGAGAATTATTATTAGTTCTCGCCTCCGTTCCTTATCCAACTGGTGTAGGTCTAGCTGACTTCCACTGGTAGCATCACTACAAACCATGTATGGACTAGTCCCGAAAGAAACCCCCAGCGCCCGCCAGCTACTAAGCAGAATGCCACCGCCCGTTACTCTTAGGCCAAAATATAGGTCGGTAATTATATATCACAACCTATCTCTCTACACATTTCAATCACACACCACCATCATCATTTATACTCATATTTAGAAGTCAGCTAAGTAAGCCCAAAGGACTTACCTGTTATAACGCTCGACTCTTTGTAAACCACTCGTTCTGTAAACTGTAGCAACTCAGTTGCCTGCCAAAAAGGCGATAAGTGTATTAGCACACTCTCACGTAGATAGAAGTCTAAAACTTCTAAGATCGAATAAGGTATTAAGACATACTAGTTACAGTATTAATTTAGGGTAAAATGACCATTTTACCCTTGGTTCCGATTTTCTCGAAAACCCTAAAATTCATGTCTAAACTCCTATTTGAGGTTCTAAATTTATATTCTAACTCCTAAAATTTTATTTGGTTCCAAACTGACATTTTTCCTATGTTTCTATTTTCCGGAAGAATCGTAAAGGTCTAACTTCGGTTCTAAATATAAAATTCTTAACAGCTTATAATAATTCCGAATTAAATCTCCAGATCATCTATGAGGTTCTATCTAACCTTAGGAGGAAAAATTTCTCTAAACTGTTCAGCC
Source organism: Fagopyrum esculentum (assembly GCA_033239045.1). NCBI lineage: Eukaryota > Viridiplantae > Streptophyta > Magnoliopsida > Caryophyllales > Polygonaceae > Fagopyrum > Fagopyrum esculentum. The sequence continues at coordinate 94,230,671 of BSUD01000007.1, read as the reverse complement.
ATTAATTTTATAATAATTCACCAAGTTGACTATTTCACTTACAAATCCTATACTTAGCCAAAAACTTAGGTTTACCAAAACTGCTCAACTACCTAACTTCGGGAGCTCATAACTTTCAATCCGACCGTTCATTTCTTCTCAATTTTTAATATGCTAAACTACATATATCCATCTACAACATATCCAAAATTCAACGGTGGATCTTTATCCAAACGTTCAATAATTGTCCGACAAGATAGGCTGTTTATAGCCTAAAAGCTGAAGGAATAAATTGGAATTTACAGCAGCCCCTTATGTCTATCATTTTATTTATAAACTCCAGCAGCTACCTATTACTATATTACTCATGCTCAAGGTCGACTACAGCAGTTCATCAATCTAACATTAAGGAATCGGTATTCATACACAAGATTATACAATAACCTTCCCCTAAACTAATCGGAAACCTATTTTAATCCAAGTATAGGCTCTTACCGGTTTGCAGCTAGAAGGTTAATTTGTTGTTGGTTCTGATCTGCATCAAAACCGGACCTGCTGGTTGATCCCACTGCCTCTGCACGTTGGTCACGTTCAGATCCGGAAAGAGGAAGAAGGAAAGGGAGGAGAGGGACGAAGACTCACCACTTAGAGCAGAAGCGGCGTGAGGTACGTTGGCTTCTCCCAGGGTGCTTCCTACGCCTGGAACGGGCTGGACGTGTGCAGAAGAGGACGGACCGGACGTGTGCAGGAGAGGACGGACCGGACGTGTGCAGGAGAGGATGTCTTGGTTCAGTCACGTGCTGAGCGAGAGATGTGCGTTGGTTTGAAGAGGACGTCGGATGAGGGATCTGTACAGTCTGCAAGGTAAATGTTCGAGCGATTGCAGAAGAAAAGGAAACGCAGAAAAGGAAGGAAATACGCAGAAGGGGAGACGCGATATTTGTGCAGATCCGCTGGAAGATATGCGGTTACGGAGAAGGAAATAAATTCAGCAACAGCCGTTATGTCTCCTCGTGTAGCTGGGCTGGAGAAGCTGCGGGTTGCTGCTGCTTATTGGGCCAGAACGAGATTCAGCGAGCAGGCTGTTGGAAGCTACTGGGCTGAGCTGAAGACTGCAAGGCCGGACTGAGCTGAAGACTGGCGAGCTGGGCGCCTGGCTGGAAGAAACAGCAGGCGGCTGCTGGGCTGCTGGCGCTGGACTGGGCTGCTGGCGCTGGACTGTCAACAGCCTGTCTGGGCTTGTCACAGACTTGTCACAGCCTTGTCTGGCCTTGTCACAGACTCGTCACAGCCTTGTCTGGCCTTGTCACAGCTTCGTCACAGCCTTGTCTGGCCTTGTCACAGCTTCGTCACACACTTGTCTGGACCTTGTCACAGCTTCGTCACAGACTTGTCCGGGCCTTGTCATATTCTAAATTAGGGCTAAACTTATTATTTTATGTGAAGGTAAGCTACCTAAAATGATACATTTTATAAAGATCCTATCATTTTATGAGAAGGTAAGTTACATAAAATGATAAACTTATAAAAGGTTCTATCATTTTATGTGAAGGAGGTCTACATAAAATGATAAATTTCATCTTAATATGTCTAACTAAGTAGACGGACATGAATCGATGGATCGAGATCTATTTTATAACGGAATTAGACGGAATAAAAATTCCGGATTTTACATTAGTACCCCCTTAAAATAAGTTTCGTCCCGAAACTTTAGAATAAGGTACCTACCCCATACATTCCCTTCGAGAAATATATTCTAGCAAGCAACTACTCACGTCATCAAGCACATAGACATAAACAATTATGTAAACATATAATAACAGAAGTCATATAAGGTCTCGTCTCGGTACTAACCCGTCGGTACTGAGGTAGCGGCTAACTCCGCAAAGACCTCAGGGTAATTACGTCTAATACTCTCCTCTGTCTCCCAGGTAGCCTCCTCAACTCCTCGTCTGGACCACTGAATCCTCAGCATCGGTATCTCCTTAGAACGCAAGCGCCTAATGCTACGCTCTAGGATGGCTACTGGATACTCCACAAAAGTGTGGTCTGGCTCGACTATCAGATCCTCATGACTGATTGTGTGTCTAGGGTCCGGTATGTACTCTCGCAGCTGAGATACATGAAAAACTGGGTGTACTCCCTCCAATCTCGGTGGCAGTGCTAGTCGGTAGGCAACCTCTCCGACTCTCTCTACGATCTCAAATGGACCGACATACCGGGGACTCAGCTTCCCCTTAATGCCGAAACGTCTAACTCCTCTCGTAGGTGACACTCTCAATCACATCTGTGCACCTACTCTGAATTCCAAAGGTCGACGCCTTTTGTCGGCGTAGGACTTCTGACGACTCTGAGCTGCTAACATCCTCTCCCGGACTAAGGCAATCCGGGCGATGTCATCCTGTATCTGATCTGGTACTACTCCATCAGCCTTGCTAGGCTCATCCCAGCACAACGGTGTACGACATCTCCGTCCGTACAAAGCCTCATAAGGTGCCATCCCAATAGACGCATGCCAGCTGTTATTATATGAAAACTCTACTAGTGGGAGGTGATCTGGCCATACCTGTCCCCAATCTAGCATACATGCCCGCAACATGTCCTCTAATGTCTGGATGGTCCTCTCGGACTGACCGTCTGTCTGTGGGTGATAGGCAGTGGTAAAGTGAAGACTCGTCCCCAAAGCAGTATGTACCTGCTGCCAAAACCTCGAGGTAAAACGTCCATCCCTGTCGGAGACGATAGTCCTCGGTACTCCATGGAGTCTCACAATGTGTCTGGTGAACTCCTTTGCTAGACGGTTTACCGGCCACGTTTCCTTGATCGGAATGAAACGTGCGGTCTTCATCAGCCGGTCTACCACCACCCAAATGGCATCAAAACCTCTGCTGAGCCTCAATCCGGTAACGAAATCCATAGAAATGTCTTCCCACTTCCAATGTGGTACTGGAAGTGGGTGTAGCTCTCCTCCGGATCTACGATGCTCAATCTTGACCTGCTGACAGGTCGCACACTAGGCTACATATCGGGCCACATCGGGCTTCAAACCACCCCACCAAAAGGAACGTCTTACGTCCTTATACATCTTACTCGCTCCTGGATGTACGGAGTAAGGGGTAGCATGAGCCTCACCCAGTATCCTCTGTCTCAACTCAATGTCTGATGGCACACATATACGATCCTGCCGTCTCATCACTCCATCGGCACCAATAGTGAATTGAGGTGCCTCATCTCGTGACATCCTGTCTCGGATCCGGGTCAACATCGGACAGGTCTCCTGCTTCTGTCGGATCTCACCCAACAGGTCAGGAAGAAATTCTAAGGTGGCTAACTGATGAGCTGTATCGGGGAATTGGATCTCTACCTCCAACCAAGCTAAGTCTCTCTATAACTGTGGCTGTACCGTCAACCGAGTTATCGCCTTCTCCCGAGGCGTCTTCCGACTCAAAGCGTCAGCAACTACATTCGCCTTTCCGGGGTGGTAGAGAATCTCAAGGTAAAAATCCTTGATCAACTCTAGCCACCGCCTCTGGCGGTTATTCAACTCCCGCTGAGTGAATATGTACTTCAGACTCTTATGGTCTGTGAAGATCTGACAGGTCGCTCCATAGAGATAATGACGCCAGATCTTAAGAGCGTGCACTACTGCTGCTAACTCCAAATCATGAGTGGGGTAGTTCTCTTCATACGTCTTCAGCTGTCGAGACGCATATGCTATAACCTTACCCCTCTACATCAAGACACACCCCAAGCCCAGCTTGGATGCGTCACTGTACACTACAAAGTCCTCTGTACCCTCAGGCTGTGCTAGGATCGGAGCAGACGTCAATCTCCTCTTCAGCTCCTCAAAACTCTGCTGACACGGCTCAGACCAGACGAACCGAGTAGTCTTCCTTAGGAGAGAAGTAAGTGGTCGGGCGATCAGGGAAAACCCTTCCACAGACCGACGGTAATAACCTGCCAATCCAAGGAAGCTGCGAACCTCCTTAACATTCTTCGGAGGTTGCCAAGAGGACACTGACTCAATTTTCGCCGGGTCGACCTTAATCCCCTCAGCAGTCACTACATGGCCGAGGAAAGCCACTTCTGACATCCAGAACTCACACTTGGATAGCTTAGCATATCGCTGGCTATCCTGTAGAATCTGTAACACTGTCCTCAAGTGTCCGGCATGCTCCTCTCGACTTCTAGAGTAAACTAGAATGTCGTCAATGAAGACCACTACAAACTGGTCTAAGAAGTCGATGAAAATCCCCTTCATCAACTCCATAAATACTGCTGGCGCATTAGTGAGCCCGAATGGCATCACTACAAACTCATAGTGACCATACCTAGTCCGGAATGCCGTCTTAGGTATGTCCTGGTCTCTCACTCTCAGCTGGTGATACCCCGTTCTCAAATTTATCCTCGAGAACACTGACGCCCCATGTAGCTGATCCAGCAGATCATCTATGCGAGGCAGTGGATACTTATTCTTGATGGTGACCCTGTTCAACTCCCTGTAGTCGATACACAGTCTCATCGATCCATCTTTCTTCCTCACAAACAATACTGGTGCGCCCCAGGGAGAAACACTAGGGCGTATGAAGCCCTTCTCTGCTAACTCCTCTAACTGATTCTTCAGCTCAAGCAGCTCTATTGGTGCCATGCGTCACGGGGCCTTCGAGATCAGTCTCGTGCCCGGCTTTAACTTAAAGTTAAAGTCAACTCTCCTTTGTAAATCTAGAAATTGACCACAACTTTTTCTCGAAAGAGCACCATCCGTCTCATTTGTGGGGAATGCTAAGTAACCTCTATCTGGACTGACGTAGGATCTAATCAATTCTTCTTACTCCTCTAGTTCTTCTAATACGACTTCATTTGTACTTACTATGATTTGTACCTTTTTCTTAGCCCGCAAGTAAACAACTTCTCACCACCATTCTCTTTATATCATTAATTATATAAGGGGTCCTTTCTGACCGTCAACTCTTCCTTTACAATTTTAATTAGATTTACTGACTTGAATTATTCGGTATTACTTGCACTCGTATCGATTTGACTTTACAATTGTCGTATTTGATCTCTTTAAGGACTTCTCCACATGTCGATAGAATTCATTTGTAACCGTGTGTTTATTCTTCTTATATGTCAACCAGTCACTACTAGTTAACCCTCACATGTAAAGGCTCCGATAGTTACCATTTAGTCTATTGTTGACCTTCTACAAGATCATAGACTAACCTTTCTTCTATCTCTTTGAAGTTTGATTTACTTGGTGGAAATCTATCTCCTCCAGCTTCTCTGTTTATACCCCTTTCGCTTCTTCTATAATTCACACTTCTCTTTCTCACTATAAGCCCACGATACTCTTTCCTATTTTAGCTGCATCATTCATCTGCCGTCAATGGACTCATCAGATTTCCCACGATAGCTCGTACATACATCTTCATGACTTCGTTTACCTCAGTCATCAACTGCTTGCGGTGCTCCTGTGTGAATCGTTGGTGTTGGTAACTTAAGTCCCATTGTGAGAGGGAAGTTATTACAGCCCTTGGGTATGCCACGATCATTTTCACACACTCTTGTTCCTGAGTTGGTGTTAGATTATAATGTTGCCTTTATAGTGATCCTTTGACTCCGCTTTCAAGATTCTATCATTTGGATATTTGTAACACCATCTTTCTTGTAACTCACTTGTCATATAGAAAGTCACTCTGCCTCCATACTTATGAATTCTACCCTCCACTTTCTGGCAATTCCATAAGCTTCAGTTGTGCGGCTCTTTAAGTCCTCATAGTTGGTTTGACGACATCTCTCTTCTTAACTCTTAGGTTATCAGTGTCTAGGTGGGACCCTCTTGATTAGGATGCCGACTTACCTTGCCAATAGTGGTCATATTCCGCCCTGCTTCTAACAACAACCTTCATATTTTGGTCTGTCGGTAAGCTTAAATTTAATATTTCTTGTTTGGATTGGTTCTAAACCTTACTTTGACTTTCATTACTATGACTGTTTTTGACGGTATCTACGTGGTTCGTATCGTCATTTTACACCACACTTGAAAGAACCTCTGTGATGTCGCTCCAAATCTGCATCATTGTCAACCATCCAATGCTTTTCCGGAACTACTCTCATGTATAATCTTCATTTGATCCTATTAAGTTAACTCGGGGTCCCCTTCCTGCCATGGTCGTTGGTGTTGTCCTTCAGCCTTCACTTTTCCATCTCGACGTTCCTCAACCAATCGGAGGAGTTGTCTGCCATTCGTCTACCCTAATGAACATAAGATGTGCATACTAATCCTCACGTTGACACCCTTCAAAATCTACTTAGATGTGCCAACGGAGTGAGAAACTCATTAATCTCTATTAAGGACATAATATATTATTATGATACTAACCTTCGACATAAGTTATCTATTGTACATATCTTTATAAGCAGCTACTACATCAATATAACATTTCTAAATGTACTAAGCTGCCGAGATCCGTGGAGGTAGTGGTGGTCGTCCGTACTTTCTATCCCAACCCGACTATGTATGCATTTAAAAACCAAAATCTTCTTTGGAAAACTCAGACTCCTTTCGGGTTCTGTTTATTTACTTATATGACCTTTTTAGAAGATTTCAAGTGCCATTGTTGCCAACCTAGAGCTCTGATACCATGTTGTAACACCCCAAATTTTACAACTTAGGGAGTTACTGGTTAGGACCGCACAGTGGGTCCCGACCTTAGTTTGACAACAACTTAACAAGATCTTACAACAAGGCACAAATAAGGAAAATCAGAAATCATAAAATAGTTCTTAACAATGCATGAATGTGACCAGATCGACTACAGCCGGAAAACGGAATATAACAAAGTACGAAAGGAAACAAGGTTCAACTGTAAAACCCACAAATGCAGAAACTGTAAAACGTCCTAAAGTACGACACCCCGGCTGACCACTACCATCTGGATCACTCGGCATCTGCTCTAACCTGTGGCAAATCTAAACAACATATCAACAGTTAGCTAACTATCCAAATATAAGCAAAATGATAACAGCACAAGCACACGCAGAAACAAAAATAAACAAACATCATGCTGGCACTCAACCGTTTATTATCTATTCTTTAAATGATTCACATTATTCAATTTAAGTTGTGACACGAGAATTATTATTAGTTCTCGCCTCCGTTCCTTATCCAACTGGTGTAGGTCTAGCTGACTTCCACTGGTAGCATCACTACAAACCATGTATGGACTAGTCCCGAAAGAAACCCCCAGCGCCCGCCAGCTACTGAGCAGAATTCCACCGCCCGTTACTCTTAGGCCAAAATATAGGTCGGTAATTATATATCACAACCTATCTCTCTACACATTTCAATCACACACCACCATCATCATTTATACTCATATTTAGAAGTCAGCTAAGTAAGCCCAAAGGACTTACCTGTTATAACGCTCGACTCTTTGTAAACCACTCGTTCTGTAAACTGTAGCAACTCAGTTGCCTGCCAAAAAGGCGATAAGTGTATTAGCACACTCTCACGTAGATAGAAGTCTAAAACTTCTAAGATCGAATAAGGTATTAAGACATACTAGTTACAGTATTAATTTAGGGTAAAATGACCATTTTACCCTTGGTTCCGATTTTCTCGAAAACCCTAAAATTCATGTCTAAACTCCTATTTGAGGTTCTAAATTTATATTCTAACTCCTAAAATTTTATTTGGTTCCAAACTGACATTTTTCCTATGTTTCTATTTTCCGGAAGAATCGTAAAGGTCTAACTTCGGTTCTAAATATAAAATTCTTAACAGCTTATAATAATTCCGAATTAAATCTCCAGATCATCTATGAGGTTCTATCTAACCTTAGGAGGAAAAATTTCTCTAAACTGTTCAGCCATTAATTTTATAATAATTCACCAAGTTGACTATTTCAATTACAAATCCTATACTTAGCCAAAAACTTAGGTTTACCAAAACTGCTCAACTACCTAACTTCGGGAGCTCATAACTTTCAATCCGACCGTTCATTTCTTCTCAATTTTTAATATGCTAAACTACATATATCCATCTACAACATATCCAAAATTCAACGGTGGATCTTTATCCAAACGTTCAATAATTGTCCGACAAGATAGGTTGTTTATAACCTAAAAGTTGAAGGAATAAATTGGAATTTACAGCAGCCCCTTATGTCTATCATTTTATTTATAAACTCCAGCAGCTACCTATTACTATATTACTCATGCTCAAGGTCGACTACAGCAGTTCATCAATCTAACATTAAGGAATCGGTATTCATACACAAGATTATACAATAACCTTCCCCTAAACTAATCGGAAACCTATTTTAATCCAAGTATAGGCTCTTACCGGTTTGCAGCTAGAAGGTTAATTTGTTGTTGGTTCCGATCTGCATCAAAACCGGACCTGCTGGTTGATCCCACTGCCTCTGCACGTTGGTCACGTTCAGATCCGGAAAGAGGAAGAAGGAAAGGGAGGAGAGGGACGAAGACTCACCACTTAGAGAAGAAGCGGCGTGAGGTACGTTGGCTTCTCCCAGGGTGCTTCCTACGCCTGGAACGGGCTGGACGTGTGCAGAAGAGGACGGACCGGACGTGTGCAGGAGAGGACGGACCGGACGTGTGCAGGAGAGGATGTCTTGGTTCAGTCACGTGCTGAGCGAGAGATGTGCGTTGGTTTGAAGAGGACGTCGGATGAGGGATCTGTACAGTCTGCAAGGTAAATGTTCGAGCGATTGCAAAAGAAAAGGAAACGCAGAAAAGGAAGGAAATACGCAGAAGGGGAGACGCGATATTTGTCCAGATCCGCTGGAAGATATGCGGTTACAGAGAAGGAAATAAATTCAACAACAGCCGTTATGTCTCCTCGTGTAGCTGGGCTGGAGAAGCTGCGGGTTGATGCTGCTTATTGGGCCAGAACGAGATTCAGCGAGCAGGCTGTTGGAAGCTACTGGGCTGAGCTGAAGACTGCAAGGCCGGACTGGGCTGAAGACTGGCGAGCTGGGCGTCTGGCTGGAAGAAACAGCAGGCGGCTGCTGGGCTGCTGGCGCTGGACTGGGCTGCTGGCGCTGGACTGTCAACAGCCTGTCTGTGCTTGTCACAGACTTGTCACAGCCTTGTCTGGCCTTGTCACAGACTCGTCACAGCCTTGTCTGGCCTTGTCACAGCTTCGTCACAGCCTTGTCTGGCCTTGTCACAGCTTCGTCACACACTTTTCTGGACCTTGTCACAGCTTCGTCACAGACTTGTCCGGGCCTTGTCATATTCTAAATTAGGGCTAAACTTATTATTTTATGTGAAGGTAAGCTACCTAAAATGATACATTTTATAAAGATCCTATCATTTTATGTGAAGGTAAGTTACATAAAATGATAAACTTATAAAAGGTTCTATCATTTTATGTGAAGGAGGTCTACATAAAATGATAAATTTCATCTTAATATGTCTAACTAAGTAGACGGACATGAATCGATGGATCGAGATCTATTTTATAACGGAATTAGACGGAATAAAAATTCCGGATTTTACAAATTCGGAGTTGCATATTCCTTCAAACCTTGAAGACTCTTGAAAGATTTCTTCAAAGGGATTTCAGCATAGATCGTATTAGGAGCAATGTCAAAAACAACTTCAAACGACTTGCGGCGGAGCCATCGTCCTCCTTGGAGGACAAAGGTAGCCGGGAGTTCATTGAAGTTCACAATTTCCCTTGACGCCATTTCCTTACAATCAAATAAGATCAAACATTAGTATATGTATAACTTAGAGATGAAAAGAAAGAAAAGGTCCCACTGGGCGTGCCAAAAATATGTTGAGTAAAAATGTACACAAATTTACAAAACGCATTTTTATGTTTTATTCGGATACAAATTTACAAAACACATTTTATTTATTTTTTATTTGAGTTCGACCCTCTCTTTTTGATCTTTTGATTCTAAGTTATATAATACCGATATTTGGTTGGTTTTAGTGATTGGGTTGCGCCCGTTTTTGGGCGGGTTGCCTACGTACCTCGTTAAAGAGGATCAAGCCTCACGTAGTTCAGTGCAGTGTTTTCATGCATCAGAGAATCAAAGTCCAAACCCACCTTCTATGAAGGGTTGCCCAGACAATGATCCAACTATCATTTGCATGACATTTATATCTCGACCATGCATCAAAGAATTAAATTAAACCCACCTTCTAGGAAGGGTTGTTTAATTTATCCCGCTATCACGCGCATGATGAAGAAAAGTGTTAGGTTATTTATTTTATTATATTAATTTTGTGACTGAATTTGGTTTTTAATTTACCAAATTTCCTACGTATCCTTTATTAGGAATCAAGTCATGCGTAGTTCTTAATTGTTTGGACTTTTGTGGTTAAACTCGACGAGCGGATGCTTTATATCGAGTTCATGAATATTTGAGAATTTTGTTTAACTCTAAGATTTATTTTAGAGTTGATTTTATTTAGGTGGTACGACTGAATCCAATATTGGATTTCCTACGTAACTCGCAAAGAGCATCAAGTCATGACGTAGTCTTGGATGAAAAGATATGTAGTTTGGATTTTTTTTGAAGTTAAACTCGATGAGCGGATGCTATATATCGAGTTAAGAATATCTGACATTTAATAATATTTGAATTTGATTTGCGACTGTACCCGATATAATTAATATCGAGTTACCTACGTAACCTTTTAAAATGGCGTCAAGTCTTTACGTAGCTCTACAAGAACTACTTTTGATTTAATATTTTGACTTTGTTTAGTCATATTTAAAGTGTGATTGAACTCGATAATTTAGAAACCGAGTTTCTTACGTAGTCTTTTCATTTTTAAGACATCAAATCACTCGTAGTTCATTATTGATTGGAATTTTATTGAGGCTAAACTCGACGAGCGGATGCTATATATCGAGTTTAAAAAATTGGGCGTTTTTTTATTTTACGTCTAAGATTTGATTCAAAAAATATTTTTTCTTAGACGGGGCGACTAAATCCAATTTAATTTCATATCGGAATTCCTACGTAGCTGTAACACCCCGAATCCGCGGGACTCGGGGCGCTACGGGTTGGGACCTCACAATGGGTCCCGACCCTTAGCCTGACAACAATTTCACCGGATCTTGCAACAAGGCACAAATAAAGGCCAAAAACGAAATACATTTTTATGCAATGTAATGAAAAGAAAACCCGAAAGAATACAACAAAGGACTTCAGCCGAAAATACAACTCCAAGACTAAACGCCAACACACGACATACAATCATAATAAACGAATAATAAAACACAACCCGACTCCAACCAAAACCCACTCCTAAAATGTACGGAACCCCGGCTGCCCACTCTTCCGGATCTCTCGGCCGCATTCCTAACCTGCAAGGCAATCTACAACAATCGGTATAAAACCGTTAGCTAATATTCGAAGCATTAGAATCAAGGTGAAAGGCACAAACACAAGTAAATCAACATAACACACAATGTACACCAAATCACACAAGTCCGGTTTATTATCTTTTTATTATTAAGTCGTATCCCGTTCTAATTCAACTTCTTTTGTGACACGAGAATCTCCCGAAACTCGCCTCGGTCCCCACTTACCGCATGGAACGGTGGATGCCTCCGACCGTCTAACCACACGGGCTAGTCGCCAAGAACCTCCTAACTCTACGCAAGAGCTAGACAAGTTGTCACCGCCCGTTATCATACACTTGGGCCAAATAATATATAAAGGTCGGTAATCCTAATTCCGGTTTTATAAGTTATAATGAAAGCGATAAAACACACACCACCAAACACACATCGAATCTAATACATAGAATACGAGCTAAGTAAGTCCGGAGACTTACCTTGTCACCACACTCAACTCACAACACTCTCGCTTCCTTAGGAGAGGAAGCCCATAACCTGCTCACAAGAAGGTAACTATATCAACCACTCGCTCAACTCAAGAAGTCTAAGACTTCTACACAAATGATCTCTGCGAGATCATTTGACTCACATTCTAGGACGCATCATAGAATCTCTCATGCTCACATCACACTCAACACAAGCTAGAAGTCCTTAGACTTCTAGACCCTATGATCTCGCAAGATCATAACCCATAACACATACTAGGATAAACATGTCTAGTCCAACAAACTCAACAGTAACAACACCATGTTAAGATAAGCATATCCTAGCTCATAATATCAACAACCATATAAGCAGAACCTCAAGCCTCAAATACTCACAAGATCAACCAAATACTCAACGTCTTACAACAATCGACAATCCTCAAAACTCACCTAAGGTCCAAACCATTACTTGGTATTCTCACTAGGTTATGCTAGATCCGACCTAGCATGATACTAATACTAAATATAACTAAATCGAGTAATATCATAATCTCGAGGGAGAGGGTACTCACGTGACGTTAAAAGACGGATGTCGAATCTTGGACTCGTTAGGCCTTTATCGGGGCGCTTCCGGACCTAAAACCAAAGCTACACAAATTTAGCTAATACGCTAAATTTGATTGTAATATATATATATATATATAAGATATATTATTATAAGGTAAACTCATTTTCAAAGGCAAACGCTAAAACCCGCAATTAATCCCAACTAGTGCGTAATATATAATATATAAATCTAAGATAACTCATTTTCAAAACCAAGGTTAAAAATCACTAAAACATTTTCCGGAAAAATTTATACAATTTATAAACATGGGTCAAAACCAGCAAATACATCCTTAGGCCATATTCTGAAAATAATCCAACAAAGGGCATAATAGTTAAATCTCTTAATTTGGGTCATAAAGTATAAATAAGAAATCTGGTCAAAATCTGTAATTATATAAAAGCAGGGGCATTATGCAACAATCTAAAAATATGGGTACACTTTTGCAAATACTGCAAAAGTTCTAAACATCCGCTTAATTGGTGAGTAGGGTTTCTCGAACCAATTGAAGGCAGCGAGAAGCGAAGAAGGAAGCAGGGCGGCGGCCAGGACTTCCTGGAGGAGCGCCGGTGGACGAAGGCGGCAAGGTGGTGCGAGATTCGCAGGCGGCGGCCACAGCTCCCTCCGGCACGGCTCCAATCCGACGGCGGGGACACAGTTCAGACGAGGTGCACAAGGGCGAGAGGTGGTGGGGCAGGTACGCGGGGCTGGCGGCGGCAAATGGTGGCCCTCCGGTGGGTTTCAAAGGCGGCTCTGATGGCAGTTCTTCCGCCGGCAACAACGCGAGCTCTCCGGCGGCGAGGCGGGCTTCTTCGTGGCGAAGGAGGAAGACACAGAGGAAGGAAAAGGAGAAGGCTGTGGGGCTAAGCAGGGGCTTCCTCCAGGCGGCGATGGTGGTTGTTCCAGGTGGGTTCCGCAAGGCGACGCGCGGCAGAGCAAGGCGGGGCAAAGTGGGGGCCTCTCCGGCCCTCCCTTGGTGGCTTTACAGATGCCCGAGAAGAGGCGATGCAGGGGATTTGCGATAGAGAGCTCTTGGAGTTGTTCCTTGCTGTTGAGTGAACGTTGAGGTGGATTGACAGAGAGAGATCGGGGAAGGAGATGGTTAGTGATGCAGAGGGAGGTGTTGCTGAGATTTGTTCTGCTCAGATCTTGCAGGAGAAAGAGGCACCACGAGGAGTTGGAAAAAGAAAGAAGTATGGTTTTCTAAATGAAACAATGACAGGACAAGAGAGGTAAGGGAAAACAGAGGTGAGCAGCAAGGAGATGAGGTAAGGTGATAGGTGGGCAGCAGGCGGCAGGCAGCAGGCAAAAACGAGGGGTCGCTAGGAGTGCAGGCTCATCCAACAGTCGAGTGAGGAAGAGGGAGAGAAAATAAAAGAAATAATAATAATAATAATAATAATATATTAAAATAAGAATACGGGAATCAATAAACTCTATCAAAAAATATTCGGAACGAGACTTTTGGATTCGGAAAAATAAACTGACTTTTTCCGTAAAAATAATTCACGAACATAAAAAAAAAATGAATCAAAGAAATATATATATATATATATATATATATATATATATGTATATATGAATATACTCGTAGAAATATAATTTACTCCGCATAATACTTTTAATAAAATATACAGCTAATAAAATATCGTTAAAAGCCATAAAAATAAATATTAAAACGCGCCAAAATTTTGGGCGTTACAACAGATCCTCCTAAAAACAAGTTTCGTCCCGAAACTTGCTATACGTCGAACTTCTCGGTCCCTAAGGCTGAGGTATGAACTCTCCAAACTAAGAAGCCTTCTAACCTAAACACATCATCCATTCAAACTACCACTACAAGATATATCATGTCATAAAGTACATTTCTGCACATGGCACAAACTACATATACATCACACATGCACATAACTCAACCAAAGAAAGAACTATGTCTAACCCGTCGATTCTATCGATGCTATACTATCCTCCGTCTTTCAGTTAGCCTCATTGGTTCTTCGTTTGCCACTAGATCATCATGACTGATAACATGTCTCGAGTCTTGTATGTACTCTCTCGATTGATACACATGGAACACCTGGTGAACACTCTCTACTCTCGGCGGTCGTGCCAACCGGTAAACCATTTTACCAACTCGCGCTAAGATCTTCAAAAAGGTCGATATATTGGAACTCAACTTCCTTCTCGGGTCTCTCTCAATGCAGCATATCCATTATTTTCCCTTTGATTTCTCTACCAAAGAAGATCGAACTTCTAATTTACACTACTAGCTTTGGTTCTTGTCAAACCAAACTTTGACGTTATGTTTCCTCGATTCTTGTTGCAATTCCAAGTAACAAAGGAAGTACTTTACTCCATACTACTTCTACTAACACGACACGTAGGCTATTCCTTTTACATCGCTCCTCACTACTCGATCAAGACCTTATCTTGAACAATCGCTTGTACACCTCAAACCCCAAATACCTCAAGGTAATCAAAATGAATCTCCTTCTTAACTCTCCACGACGCTATTGTCCATTTCCGTCTCATTCAATACTTCATTGTCATCCAGAGTAGGTTACCATAAAAGGTGCTACACCACTTCTCTCTTCACATATCTGGTAAAGCTCAGCACATCTAAGATAACTTGTAACTCCTTTCATATCTCTCGGGATTTGTCATCCCGAGACAGCTAGTCATTTGACTTTTCTCTTCTTTTAAGAGTAGAGCAAAATATCTTATCTGGGGCATTAGTAAGCCCATATGGAATCACTACAACTTGTAGTGACTATAGTTTGTCCAGAATGTCGTATTTGTAATATCCCAATCCTGAATCCTCAATTGGTGGCAAACCAAATCATTCTTAGAAGAGACTACCGACCCTTGCAACCGGTCGAGTAGATGGTCTATCCGTGGTGAGGGATACTTGTTCTTCATTGTTATCTTATTCAGCTCACGGTAATCGATGTACAAACGGAGATAACCGTCTCTCTCTTCGCAAACTGATGTCCTCTATAATAACTTCAAATCAAGAATTCGAGATATATCCAAACATAAACTTCAAATTAAGAGTTCTAGATATATTCTAACGTGCACTTCAAATCAAGAATTCAAGATATATATCATTATAAACTTTAAAGCAAGCTTAATGGTAAAACCCACCCATCTCATCTCGCAATGACCGACACAACCTGGTCCTAACACTTGACAAGTGGTCCACTCCGATCGTTTGGGGTGACGTCCTTCAACCCGTGCATTGCTCCTTCTGTAGCTACTATGTTCACTGTACTCTTTCAAAGATCCTTCATCTACAGAACTCGAGAGACTTGCTCAAAATTTCTGACTCTTGAAGCCTTATTTAAGTATTCCTTTATCTTAGTCTCATTCTCCCTCTTTGATTACATGATTGTAAAATCTTCTAAGGTTTCTCACTTATGTGCAGCCATAAGGGTCCAAATTGTAGGACTTAACCGTGCTTTCAAAACAATTGCTCTTATCTTCTTTGCTTTCCATGACGTCCCAACATATGGAATGAGCTCTTCGTCTTCTACATAAGTTTTCACCATAGGCATCCTTTCTTCAAGTAGGCGTAGAAATTTATATTTCATATTCTTATGTAACGTCAAACCGACCGTAGAGACTCTAACCTCAACCGTTCATGTACTCCTTATACATCTCATATCGATATCAAACTTCAAAACCTCAGTCTTCTCTTACTCTCGTTGGCCACCTTATATACCTTTTGGTATCATGAACAGCTTCACAACCGTACTTGTATGCCTTCATGCAAAATTCCCAACCATAATCACAAAAAGATTCACTCTTTACTCCACTAATCACTAAATCGTAATTCCAAACTTGAAGTGTTGCCCTAATCTAGGTCCTCTCTTTCAAACCAGAGCAACCATGGCTCTTTTGTGTGAGTTTGCCGCCTCTCTTTCATCTTTTGCTCACTAAAACATACCCTCCATTTCATTAGAATGAACATACTATGCATCCTCTTATTATACTCCCATCTACGCACCACAAACAATGAAAATATCACCTTCCTCTTGATCTACTGGTTTCCTTTACCATGATCAAACCTTAAAACTTCTAATCTGGGTCGCTCTCCCATATGTCGTTCTCATGACCGAAGAAGGTCGCAAAGGGTCATTACAATTCCTCCCTAGGAGGTCAGTTACATTCGCTTTCTTTGATCCCATGCGATATTACTTAATTAAGACAATTGTACTTAGTTGACATACTTCCTCACTACTTACACCGAACCACCGGAAATCCTCCAAGCTCTTGTTACCGATCCTTCATGCCATTGTCTTGCCTACTCTTCTCATCTACACTCATCAATAGACAACCCGCACACATGCGTTCTTGGTTGTTACCAATTAGCTTATAACTGACCTTCTCCAATGTCAATGACTTACCATTCTTCTTACCCTCCATGTTACCATTCTCCTGAAGGCTACCCTCTCAGGGCACTCTGTCTTAAACTTCACTTGCTTATTTCACCCTCCACACACTCCGTTAACTCTTTATACGCTCCACGCTTCCTTCTTCTTCTATAAGGTAACTATACCTTCTCGTCCTTGTTGTGTCGCATAACTCCCGTTCATAGGCTTAACCGTTCTTCATAATATCTTGTAAGTGCATCTTCCCCACATCTCTATGGATAGTAACTACTCTCTCTTCTCTAGGTTGGTCTTTCAATCAAAACTCCTTGTTTTATCTTTCATCTTCTGAAGATCACCATCCACACACCCTTCCTCCTTCTTAGTGTTGCTCAGTTTCATCTCAATGACGGAAAATGATTGACTCCGCCAGGTAATTCTACTATGTGAACTTTCACCATGTGATACTCCTCGTTACCCTCGTATTTTTGACTCTTCACTTCTTGGTACCTCGCAAGTTTAACTTACGGTATTTAAATCCTTCCCACATGTTTCGTTCACTTTTCTCTTCTACCCTCCAATGCTTAGAAACGTCTAAGGAAAGCTTTGCATCTTAATGGAATACCACCTTTAACCTTTCTAGAACATACTCATCTTCTCGTCGATCCGCATCTTTAGTTATCCACGCGTCTTCTTGAAGAACTTAAGTTCGTTTTCACTATTGGTCTCGTTGTCGTACAACCCCGGTTTCTTTATAACCACTTATATACCTTAACGTTGCTCCCTTACTTGTATTGCTCCATCTCGATCTCTCTTTATTCGTCTCGAGTTCTTCTTTCTACTTGTTTGTCCTTCGTTTATGTCATCGCTAATCCTCCTCTTCGACATCCTTTTAAAGGAATCCGAGAACGCCATGGTGTTCGTTAACACGAAATGCTCAATTCGATATTTGAGTGTACTCCACGTATGAACGCTATCCCAAGCCAACCATATCGTCTTTAAAGGTGATGATACTATACTTATCATCTTTTCTATTAGGTCCCGTAACTTCATATGCTAGTATTATATATAATAAGAATACGTATACATAACTATATAAATCCTAAGTCCATATATCTACTAATATGCCATATCCAGAAAATACATTACAACAATACAAGGTCCAAACATGTACTATAGTCCATATATACAACTATACATATATATCAAGTTCATCATGCAACATACAATCACAAAGATACACATCAATTCTATCATGCATAACTACAAACGTCATATCCATATCTATATATACATATATATATACGTATCAAAACCTAATAAACTAAGCTGCCGAGATCCGCGGAAGGAGTGGTGGTCCGTACATTCTACCCCGACTCATGCATGTGATTTTGAAAACGAAAACTCAGAACCCGTGGGGTTCTGTTTATTCCTTATTCGGCCTTTAGAAGATTGCGAGTGCCATTGTTGTCAACCTAGGGCTCTGATACCACTTTTGTAACACCCCGAATCCGCGGGACTCGGGGCGCTACGGGTTGGGACCTCACAATGGGTCCCGACCCTTAGCCTGACAACAATTTCACCGGATCTTGCAACAAGGCACAAATAAAGGCCAAAAACGAAATACATTTTTATGCAATGTAATGAAAAGAAAACCCGAAAGAATACAACAAAGGACTTCAGCCGAAAATACAACTCCAAGACTAAACGCCAACACACGACATACAATCATAATAAACGAATAATAAAACACAACCCGACTCCAACCAAAACCCACTCCTAAAATGTACGGAACCCCGGCTGCCCACTCTTCCGGATCTCTCGGCCGCATTCCTAACCTGCAAGGCAATCTACAACAATCGGTATAAAACCGTTAGCTAATATTCGAAGCATTAGAATCAAGGTGAAAGGCACAAACACAAGTAAATCAACATAACACACAATGTACACCAAATCACACAAGTCCGGTTTATTATCTTTTTATTATTAAGTCGTATCCCGTTCTAATTCAACTTCTTTTGTGACACGAGAATCTCCCGAAACTCGCCTCGGTCCCCACTTACCGCATGGAACGGTGGATGCCTCCGACCGTCTAACCACACGGGCTAGTCGCCAAGAACCTCCTAACTCTACGCAAGAGCTAGACAAGTTGTCACCGCCCGTTATCATACACTTGGGCCAAATAATATATAAAGGTCGGTAATCCTAATTCCGGTTTTATAAGTTATAATGAAAGCGATAAAACACACACCACCAAACACACATCGAATCTAATACATAGAATACGAGCTAAGTAAGTCCGGAGACTTACCTTGTCACCACACTCAACTCACAACACTCTCGCTTCCTTAGGAGAGGAATCCCATAACCTGCTCACAAGAAGGTAACTATATCAACCACTCGCTCAACTCAAGAAGTCTAAGACTTCTACACAAATGATCTCTGCGAGATCATTTGACTCACATTCTAGGACGCATCATAGAATCTCTCATGCTCACATCACACTCAACACAAGCTAGAAGTCCTTAGACTTCTAGACCCTATGATCTCGCAAGATCATAACCCATAACACATACTAGGATAAACATGTCTAGTCCAACAAACTCAACAGTAACAACACCATGCTAAGATAAGCATATCCTAGCTCATAATATCAACAACCATATAAGCAGAACCTCAAGCCTCAAATACTCACAAGATCAACCAAATACTCAACGTCTTACAACAATCGACAATCCTCAAAACTCACCTAAGGTCCAAACCACTACTTGGTATTCTCACTAGGTTATGCTAGATCCGACCTAGCATGATACTAATACTAAATATAACTAAATCGAGTAATATCATAATCTCGAGGGAGAGGGTACTCACGTGATGTTAAAAGACGGATGTCGAATCTTGGACTCGTTAGGCCTTTATCGGGGCGCTTTCGGACCTAAAACCAAAGCTACACAAATTTAGCTAATACGCTAAATTTGATTGTAATATATATATATATATATATATATATATATATATATATATATATATATATATATATATATATATATATATATATATATTAAGGTAAACTCATTTTCAAAGGCAAACGCTAAAACCCGCAATTAATCCCAACTAGTGCGTAATATATAATATATAAATCTAAGATAACTCGTTTTCAAAACCAAGGTTAAAAATCACTAAAACATTTTCCGGAAAAATTTATACAATTTATAAACATGGGTCAAAACCAGCAAATACATCCTTAGGCCATATTCTGAAAATAATCCAACAAAGGGCATAATAGTTAAATCTCTTAATTTGGGTCATAAAGTATAAATAAGAAATCTGGTCAAAATCTGTAATTATATAAAAGCAGGGGCATTATGCAACAATCTAAAAATATGGGTACACTTTTGCAAATACTGCAAAAGTTCTAAACATCCGCTTAATTGGTGAGTAGGGTTTCTCGAACCAATTGAAGGCAGCGAGAAGCGAAGAAGGAAGCAGGGCGGCGGCCAGGACTTCCTGGAGGAGCGCCGGTGGACGAAGGCGGCAAGGTGGTGCGAGATTCGCAGGCGGCGGCCACAGCTCCCTCCGGCACGGCTCCAATCCGACGGCGGGGACACAGTTCAGACGAGGTGCACAAGGGCGAGAGGTGGTGGGGCAGGTACGCGGGGCTGGCGGCGGCAAATGGTGGCCCTCCGGTGGGTTTCAAAGGCGGCTCTGATGGCAGTTCTTCCGCCGGCAACAACGCGAGCTCTCCGGCGGCGAGGCGGGCTTCTTCGTGGCGAAGGAGGAAGACACAGAGGAAGGAAAAGGAGAAGGCTGTGGGGCTAAGCAGGGGCTTCCTCCAGGCGGCGATGGTGGTTGTTCCAGGTGGGTTCCGCAAGGCGACGCGCGGCAGAGCAAGGCGGGGCAAAGTGGGGGCCTCTCCGGCCCTCCCTTGGTGGCTTTACAGATGCCCGAGAAGAGGCGATGCAGGGGATTTGCGATAGAGAGCTCTTGGAGTTGTTCCTTGCTGTTGAGTGAACGTTGAGGTGGATTGACAGAGAGAGATCGGGGAAGGAGATGGTTAGTGATGCAGAGGGAGGTGTTGCTGAGATTTGTTCTGCTCAGATCTTGCAGGAGAAAGAGGCACCACGAGGAGTTGGAAAAAGAAAGAAGTATGGTTTTCTAAATGAAACAATGACAGGACAAGAGAGGTAAGGGAAAACAGAGGTGAGCAGCAAGGAGATGAGGTAAGGTGATAGGTGGGCAGCAGGCGGCAGGCAGCAGGCAGAAACGAGGGGTCGCTAGGAGTGCAGGCTCATCCAACAGTCGAGTGAGGAAGAGGGAGAGAAAATAAAAGAAATAATAATAATAATAATAATAATATATTAAAATAAGAATACGGGAATCAATAAACTCTATCAAAAAATATTCGGAACGAGACTTTTGGATTCGGAAAAATAAACTGACTTTTTCCGTAAAAATAATTCACGAACATAAAAAAAATGAATCAAAGAAATATATATATATATATATATATATATATATATATATATATATGTATATATGAATATACTCGTAGAAATATAATTTACTCCGCATAATACTTTTAATAAAATATACAGCTAATAAAATATCGTTAAAAGCCATAAAAATAAATATTAAAACGCGCCAAAATTTTGGGCGTTACAGTAGCTCAGAACGAGCATCAAGTCATAACGTAGTTCTACCTAAACAAAATTTATATTTTGATTTTGTTTAGTTTTATATATAAATAGTTAATTATGATACATTATCTTAAATTTATGATCCAATTTATTAAGATTTTGTCTTAATAGGATCACTTTTACAAATAACCTATTTTATGGGTTATCTTTTATAAAAGTTTTACTTTTGTGGGTTTATTTTATAAATAAACCAATATTTGAAATGGAAGAGAGTTTTCCACCTAAATCAGTTTTACAAAATTGATTTACTTTACTTATTTTTCTTTTTTCTTCTTCATTTTGTTTCTTTAAAAACAAAAATAAAAACATGGGTCCCATTGCTATAAAAAAAAAACTCATTTCTTTTATTTTCTAAAAATTCACTTTTACTTTACTTTTTTTTTCTTGATTTTTCTTTCTTTTCTCTTTCTTCTTCACCTTCTTCACTAAGTCTTTGTTTTGCAAGAGAAGATGCAGTTTTCAAATATGGAGATATTGTGCACGAGTCTATGGTATGGATATTTTCCATATTTACCATTGTACACTCAATTTGGAAGCTATATTAAGATATGAAAATTTCATATCAATCAAAAGCATTATTAACTTTTTAATAGCTAATTAAAACCTCATTTTGTTCTCACTTTTCTTTATATAGCTTTGTCCATGGAAAAGCAAAATTGCTTTACTGCATATACCCAAACCATGATTTCTATATTGTTTATCCTCTTAGCCCATTGAGGCAATTTAACATCGAAATCCAACGAGTTTGGTCATAGCGGTGAAATCCATTGATTCTGATCGACTATGGCTTTTGCGGCGGTGGAATCCATTGATTCCGACCAACCACGACTTTGTGGCGGCGGAATCCATCGATTCCGACCAACCACGACTTTTGTGGCGGCGGAATCCATCGATTCCGACCAACCACAACTTTTGTGTAGTGGAGAAGCCCAGCGATTTCATCCAACTATAGTCTCAACATGAAGAAGATCATTACTTTTGATCGACTGATAACCACGCTTGATTGAGTTGAGTGAAAAGCAACATTTGAAATGTATGTGCTTTTGAGCATATGAATATTTTTGGAGGGTTGAAAACAGGAAAGTGATGATATCACTTGTTGTGTGGCTCCCTTCTCTTCATCTCTTATTTTTGTTCTTCGTTCTTTGTAAATGTTGGGAAGAAGAGACAGAAAAAGATTCTCTCTCTTTTTTTTTTAACCCCTTTTTTCTTCTTTTGTTTTCCTTTTATATTTAACAAAGAAGAGAGGTTATAGGAAGTTAAAGCAAGTTTTATTAACTTCCCAATAAATCCCATTTAGTATTTTTTTAAAAAGAAAACTATTGTTTTCTTAAACTTGTGATCTGAACGTGTTCTTCACCACCTTTTCTTTTCTTAATTTTTTTTAAAAAAAATTAAATTTAGTATTTTAGCTAATTTATATAAATAATTAGCATTTGTACTAAATATGTTATGGGTAGAAGCCCAAATAATCTTGAGCTTATCTAATATTTATTAGATTTTACATTTTTACAAACCCAATTTCAAATTAGCTTTATGCTAAATTTTAAGAAATTAATCACATGTGTAAATATAACTAATTTCTGGATATTTTATAAAAAGATGATGAATTATATGAATTCATAAAATTTTACTCCCAAACATTTGCCTCCGAACTTTATGCGTGTGAGAAATTGAACGCGTAGAAAGTTCGATATTTTTTTTTTTGCTTGTAAGATGCTTCGCATTTGAAACCATTTGGTTTCATAAAATTTTACCCCCAAACACCCATCAATTGCTTAAACATCATCTCAGTCCGGTCCTTGGGATGTTGATTAAATCCCGGTGGAGATTCTTGAGTCTTTAGTGGTGGAGCTTGACTAGTAGATGCGTGCGGATTTAATGCACCATCCGGATTTGAATAAGAAAATCCCGGATAATTTGGTTAGGGCGGTAATTATTTCCTCCATGGAAATTCCTGTTGTTGTAATTCTGTGCCCCTTGATAATTTCCTCTACCAATGTAGTTCATATCTTGCTCCTTAGGTGGCAATTTAGCTAGTACCGGTGCTTGAGTTTGAGCTCTCAAAAGCTCCTTCAATGCTTTAATCTCATTGTTAATAATATCAAATTGAGCATTATTAGTGGCATTGATACTAACCTCATAGACTCCGGGTCTTCAAAGTCTCTCATCAACTCTTCTATGGGTATATTTCTCAATCACTAAGGCTAGCTTCTCCACAAATTCCCATGCTTCATCGACAGACTTCTCCATGAAAGTCCCTCCAAAAAGGGATTGAAGTTTGAATTGAGTTTCCTCGTCCAAACCCTTAAAATAGATCTCAAGAAGTTCGATCTTTGGAATGCCATGATGAGGACAATCTAGTAAAAGGTCCTTGACTTGAACAAGATCTCATTGTCCTTCATCACAAAAGCATTAATTTTACCTTTAAGCTTTATAGTCTTTGATGTTGGAAAGAATTTGGTGAGAATTCGGTAGTCATCTCCTCCCAAATGCTAACTTTTCCAAAAGGTAAAGATTGATACCAAGCAAGATCCTTATCCTTCAAAGAAAACCAAAATGCTCTCACCTTGTGATTGTTGTTCTCTAGTCTTGGAGACCTCAAGGTCTCCATAAGTATATCATAGTTCTACAAGTGTTGGTGTGGAGACCCCCCCTCTAATCCTCCAAATTGATTCTGACGGATCATCTGAACAACTTGAGGACGGAGCTCATAATGACGTGTAACTAGATGTCCAAGATTTATGCCGGGACGGCGTACTCGCTGGGCCGGATCCATCCTTTGCCCAAGTGTCTGTGGCTCTCCCACAAACTGGTCAACTCTAACATTCCTCACTGGTTGGTGAGGTGTAGCTACGGGTGCGGCTGGTGGAGGTATCTCTACTCGGACATTACCTCCTCTTTCAAGGAGTAATTGCCTCATATCAACTCTCATCTCATCAATTTCTTCTCTAATCTCATCTTCTCTTTTCTGTGCTACTGCTATTTTTCTTTTAGAGCTTTATCCCTAAGTCTTACTTGTTCCGAAACATCTTCTAACTTGGCTTGAAGGTTTCTTTCTGCCATCTTTTCCTTAGCTTCCCTTAGTCTTCTCTTGTTAGTTTTCTCCGGTTCAGGATCGTAAGGAACGAGTTCTTCACCGGCACGAGATCTTTGCATAACCTAAAAAGAAAGGGAATTCCTACAAGAACAAATACTCAAAGCAAAAAGGTTAATAGAAAAAGCAAAATCTAGACTACATGACCGCAATTACCGCTTGGTCTAGACCAAGTACCCGACAATGGTACCAAAAACTTGTTCACTCTTAGACATGTGTGAATAATGAACGAAAATAAGCTTTAAATTTATACTTGAAATAAAAGTCAAAGCAAATAAGCTAACTCGTAGTGTACGGATCAATCGCAGCAAAAGCAAATAGTCCAGGGCAGATCACAAAGACTATGGTGAAATCAAATGGTAAAAATCAAAAATAGAATAGATCAATGCTAATTCCAAAGAATGAAAGAGACAAAAAGCAATATAGATGATTATATGGAATAATTGGGAAAATGCTAATTATAGAGATCAAGGTATTCAATTGTGATTTTTGATTCAAGACTTCTAAAGAACTATGAACAGAGTTGGA
Organism: Fagopyrum esculentum; assembly: GCA_033239045.1. Lineage (NCBI taxonomy): Eukaryota > Viridiplantae > Streptophyta > Magnoliopsida > Caryophyllales > Polygonaceae > Fagopyrum > Fagopyrum esculentum. Next base: position 94,205,579 of record BSUD01000007.1, on the reverse strand, counting down.
ATGGCTAAGGAAAGGTGTTTCTAAGGTAGGAAAGATCACGGGGAAGGTCTCACTATCCACTATCCTAAACCAAAGCTCCTATCACCGGGTAAGTCTCAAGGATCTAAGGAAGGGAACTATTATCTGAAACCAACAACTCAACCTAAGGGTCAAGAACTAACCTTTACTGGATAAGTCTTAGGTAAGCTCACTCAAGCAAGAAGAAGGCACACTCAAACCCAATAAAGGTTAAGCCTTTATTACCTAGAACTCATCATCATTGGCACCCAAGAAATGGTAAGTCTCTTCCCAAGCTTGGATGTAAGCTTGAAAGGCTCAACAAGGCTAGGATTTGGGTAATCTATAACCTAAGCATAAAGATATAACAAAAACAGATCAATAGAAGAAATCACGGGATGCTCTTAACTAAATCTTGGCCGAGATTCCTGAAGAACATACCGAGATTCGTCCTATGGAGGTTAAACCAACTCTCAGGGTCGTGTCTAAACTTAAAGGCTCAGTCTATCATCATCTAAACCACAACCATCAACCAATCACCCAAGAATCGCAGGGGTTTTAGCCAACAACACACATATTCAATCAAGAAAGATAAATGAAACCAAGAAACTCATAAACCAAATAAAACTAAAAGAAAAGTAAGAAATACTTAGCAAGGTGTCATCAATGTCCAATGTTGGGTGTTTTATAGGAAGTGATGCTAGCAAATCTGAGGCAAGAGTGCCAAGAACTTGTTCGCCCAAATCATGCACACAAAGTCTTAAATTTATAATTGATAACATATCCTAAACTCCTAACCAACCCGCAGTGTACGGATCGCAAGTAGAAAGGAAAGCATTCCGAGGTCGAACACAAAGACCGAGGTGAGATTAAATCATGCAATGATCAAGGATAGTTCAAGTCTAAGGTAAGGAAAGAGATGGAAACAAAGAAATGAAAATCAAAAAAATTTTGGATGGGTTTTAGGGTGACCAAGCAATGATCACAATCAACAACAATGTCAACCAAACAACAAAACAAGCACAAGATAAAATATCAATGTATGGAGAGCGGATTCTAGGGATTTGGATGTCCGGTTATGGCATGAACTCAAGCTTCTAATCAACCTAGGATCAAGCTGCGATATGTTAGGAAGGAATGTTTCTCTAATGGGATCAATCAGCACGTAGGTCTCATGGTCCACTAGTCCCGCACCCAAGGTCCTATTACCGGGTTAGTCTCTAGGAACCTAAGGTTGGGAATTCTACACAAACCGGATTACTACCTAGGGGCCAAGCCTCTCCTTACCGGGTAAGTCTAGGAAAAGCAAGCCCTAAACAACAATCCTTGCACACTCAATCCAATAGCGGCTGTTGAGGCTCACTACTACCTAATGTTTGTCATCTTCTATACCTAAGAGCGGGAATTACCGGGTAAGTCTCATCCCTCGCCTAGTTTACTAACATAGGTCACCCTAATGCTAGATTAGGCTCAACAAACACTAGGATTTCAACTCTCAAACTCCCTAACATGAAGATATAACACTATAGGAACAACAACTCACACACCTCGGGTGGATCAAGAACACCTCGGCTGAAATGGTTGAAGAACAAGCCGAGATTGTAAGTTGAGCTAGGTATTTCGAGCAAGAAACTATCCTAAGTTACATCTAAATCCAATCTATCATTATCCTAGCCATCTCCCTAGAATCACATGCTACTTAGCAAACAATAATCATCTCAAGTTCATTTATCATCAAAAACAACAAACATGCATGCCATAGCTTAGATAAAGAGATAGGAAGCAATATAAAAACAAGAAACAAGCTGAATATTAAGTTTAGAACAATCTTACAACTATCTAAGAGTAGCTTCAAGTCGAGCTCAACAATCTCTACAACTTTCCTCACTACAAGTCTCTCAAAAACTCACTCAAAAGTTATGAAAAATTGAGTTCTTCTCTTGTCTTCGATGGAGTCTCCTTTCTCCTCTTCTCCATACTTGGGATTTCAAACTTAGGAACATTTATAGAATGCAACGGATTGGAAGAAGTGCTGCAAAAGTATGCAACCTACAAACAAGACAACCCCCATCCATCATGGGAGAGAAAGGTCGTGGGCTAGAAGTTGTGTGACAAGTGTCAAGGTGGTCCAACATGCAAACTCGGACGGCCCAAAAATCATCTCGGCCGAGATGGGTGAGGGCTCGACCGAGATTAAGGGTTGCTGGGCTAAAAACATGGCTAAAGACAAGCCGGTGCATGACTCGAACCAACTAAGGTCAACTTTTTCTTCTTTTCTTCATGCTTGCCCCATTGGAACCTTGAATCCGGGCCGTCACGAGGCTTGATCCTCGTATATGATCAATAGTGCATGAATGCTCCCCAAAATACCTACAAAACCGACAAATGCTCGTGTAGATGTCTATTCTGACGATATGACTCAATAAAGCATAAAACCTCCCAAACATGTGCAAAACCATGCATGAATGAATGTAAAATCTACCTAAAAGAGTGTCTAATATAATGTCATTAATCACGTCATCATCCAAAATTGTAGCAAAAGCAATAACAAAGATTCAATCTTGTGTTCAAAAGCAATGAAATCTAAAAACTAAGTATTTCTCTCCAATAATCTTCACAAATCTCTCTCAATCCAAAGGTGTTGTGACTAACAATGTAATTTGTGTATCTTCTGTGTATCGAGGGGTGTGTTCAACGTCTCCAAGCTGTATCAAACGCCCTTTGATTGTTGCAATCATGCTTGATTTATAGAAAGATCTAGGGTTTGAAGCTTTGGGATGGGCTGTTTTTACACTAAATCTCGGATGAGCCAATTAACAATCTCGGCCGCGATTCTTCACAAGTCGGACCGAGATTTGTAATTTGTAACGTGTCTTCTTTGCTCTTTTCTCTCATCCTTTGATTATGTCCTAGCTTCCTTTATGCTCCAAAATACTACAATGTGTTCCACCTTGATGTCTTGTCCATATATGCTCTCTTTTGATCCAAAATCCACCAAATTTCCTACTATTCCAACAAGGATCCGTATAGACTTCCTTTTTAGTAAAGTATGCAAATATGAGCTCAAATGTTATGAAATTATGTCTATGCATGCAAAAGAAAGGGAAAAACTACCCATATGCATGTCTATAACAAATCATAATTCATGTCATCAATAGTGAACAAGGATAAAGGAGCTAAAGGTTACATATTGTTGTTTTGTCTTGTATTTGAGTATTTTTTATGAAAGATGAAAAAATCAAGGGAAGACTTGTAGCTTTTTAAGATACTGGTTGTGTCGCGTGTGCTTCGCACTCGCAACGTTGATAAATTTGTAAAAATGACCATTATACATGAGATCAATATTCGGCCACACTGTCTATTAATTTGGGAAATGCTCATTTTACATCAAATCAGAGAATCAGTCATTTAGTAATGTCCATACCAATAAACAAAAGAAATACGGATGTTGATGATATCTAGCATTGAAAACTCAATACCAACATGAAGCTCATAAATAAAAAATTGATACTATTCAAAGAGTATCCACCTCTTTATCTTTCTATGCGAGAGCACAATCCGACTTTAGAGGCATGCAACGTTACAACTGCTTATTAATATGCAAGACACATTATCGTTATTAGACTTTTCTCAACCCTACCCGCAACTAAATTTAGATGCATATGTAAAGTTGAGAGCAATCCCTTAAGAAAGTTTTCCTCCTTACATGAATGACTTCTTTCTTATCCCCGTCGGGTTCCTTGTTGATTGATTGTGTTGAGCGACGACTCACCCTTCTTGTTGTTTACAAAATCTTCATTGTGATGCCGTCGCCGTCGGCTTTACCGGTGGATCGGCGGCTGGAAGCTGAGCCATTTTCTTCGTCAAAAGGCTCTAGGGGCACTGGTAGAAAGTTAACCTCCATTTACAATGAAGGGCATTCGATGGAAAACCTTATCGACGGTTGGAAAACTGAGCCATTTTCTTCGTCAAAAGGCTGTAGGGACATTAGTTATATCTACACAACTCAATTCCTACACAAACAAGACGTGTGTAACGAAAAGGGGGTATGGGAGTCTGTACAATTTTTAGGAAAATATTATACAAAATAAGTTAGTACTTAGTAATTAATAAGGATCAATTAAGTAAATAAACATATAAAGAAAAGAAAACAAAATAACTTAGTACACAATAAGATAAGTTAGTCCTTAGTACTTAATAATGATAAATGAAGAGAAGAAGCATATAGAAAACCAGTTAGTACTTAGTAATTAATAATTACTAAATCCTTGAAGTTGTCTTGGGAGAAGTTGTATTAAACCTCAATTGTTTCCTTTCACGATTTTTATTTATTGGTTTGGTTCACCTGCTACCTGAACTGATATAAGCTCATGAAAATCAATTAGTACTTGGTAATCAATAATGATCAACAAAGAGAAAAAGCATATGTGCAAAGACTTTTAAGATCACGGTGAGAAATGAGAAATAATATTCAACTTATGGCGATCCAACATATTGTTTTTCACTTCAATGGTAATAAACTAATAATTCTCCATCAAATAAGCTTTCCATGATATACTTCATCATAGTTTCTCTCACTTTCTTGCATTTCAAAGGTTGACTTTCTTGTTTCTTACCAAAAAGGTGACTTTCTTGTTCTGTAATAGACAAACTTCTAACACTTCAACATAGAGGGTAGTTCATCAAACTTTATCAAGCTTTACATCAGATTATTCACATATAACAACACCCTAAACTGATTCAAACAAGCCCAATTATTCATAGACAAAGAACACCTATCACCGACTTAATTTATATTTTGAACAATCACAGTACAATTATATATAACTAGGAGAAGGTTGATAATCAATCTATAAAATCTTTTTTGTCCTTATTCTAGTTTCCTTGTATTAATTACACATAAAGTTTTATTCATCCCACAAGAACAAGAAAACAAGACACAAATTGTCAAAGATCCAACCTTTATTTCTGATGACATGAATTATATACCATTATAATCATGCATATTGTAGAGGCTTACCTCGATTTACCTTGCATTTAGAGAGAATGTGTACCTTTTCAGCTTATTTCATTTGTATTCCGAAAATAGAGGTCTACACGAGTTTTGGTTGAATTGTAGGTAAATTCGGTGGATTTGGAAACAAAAGTGGAGCAAGGAGCATCTAAGGCTATTAAGGAAGCTTAAGGAGTCTTAGAGGAGTCACAAAGAGCAAAGGAGTTGTGTAAAAGAGTCACAAAAGGGAGGAAGGAAACAAGCCAAGAGACGAGCATTCTCTGTTGAAGAAAATCGTGCTAGTTACCATAAAAATCGGACGATTTTCGTACATATAAATCAAACGGTTTCCTTCATTAATTTGACAGCACGATTTTTCTTAACTTTTGGCCAAAGAAATATCACGACCCAAAGCCCATCACTTTTGGGCTTGAGACGTGTTTTGCCAAGCGGCCCATTAGCAAGGAACTATACATTGGAACCCTAGGAACGAAAATCGGGCGGTCGAATTTTGAAATATTTACACAATTTGGAGAGATTGAAGATTCTTGAAAGGAGATTGAAGGGAAGTGCCGAGAAGTCAATCTTTACCATTAGTGTGAGATCATTTGTTTCTCTTTTCGATTCTTGTGGTTTGTGAACACATTACTGAGTGTTTTGAGAGATACTTTGATTGGATTTGAGATTGTTTACAGATTCGGAGATTATTGAGTTTTTATTTAAAGTTCGGGTTTATTTGATTTTATTCATTCAATCTCAATTTTGATTTGATTTTGAAAATGGTTGGCTAAAACCCTTGTGATTCTAGGGAGAATAGTTGATGATTGAGGCTTAGATGATGATAGACCAAACTCATTCAACCAATTGGACCCTGAGAGTTTAGATTTTTAACTTTACGAAAAACAGGAAAATCGCCCTGTTCTTGGGAAAAATCGGACGATTTACTTATGAACATGTCGATTTATTCCCCTGACGATCTTTAATGATTTATTCTTTAACCAAAGTTAATCCTTGCCTAAATCCCAACCTTGCTTAACCTTTTTAACCTCTATTTAAGTGTGTGAAGAGACTTCATCATTGATTCTACATTTAATAGATTAAGATTACAAGATTTCCTTTATTAATGTTTAAGTGTGCTTTTTATCTTTACCTTGGAGAGTCACATCCTGGGGTTTTGGGTAGTTAGTTTGAGTGTAATTCTTGTCTTTAGATCTTTCTATATTGCAGCCTCAACAACCTTTATAGAGAGAACCTTTGGATTAGACAAATAGGTTTTGGAACTTCACCGTACGATACCTACCTTTGAAACACATAACCTTGGCAACATCAACTCTGTCCTTTGATCTTTAGAAGTGTCTTGAATCGAAAGCCGCAGTCGGATACTTGAATCCTTGGAATTATTTGTCTCTTTATTAATCACAAAAGCTTTTGCACTTTGTCGGATATTTGAAATGGATTTTATTCTCACCAAATCCCTGAGTTCGACTCTGGAATTTCTTGCCTTACTACAACTGAACCGTACACTGCGGGTTCGCTTTTGCTTAAGTTCTAGAATAAATTTTAAGACTTTGACGCACACACTTTTGAGCGAACAATTTCTCACATGCATTTCATCAAACAAATGCAATACAATGACGAAAACAAGCATTCAAGCACTTACCCTATTTATGAGTTTTTTTTTGTTGTGTTTGTGCTTCGCCGGTTATTTGTGTCTTCCTTTGATTATTTGTTTCCCTTGTTGTTTTCTGTAGGTGTTGCAGTTCTATTCGTGGCACCATCGCGCTTTGCTTTGGTTCCTTGTCATCGATATATTCGACTCCTATTTCATAATCATTAGGAAAGAGTACTCGAGCAACATCATCATTATGCTTCCCGAAAATTGTTTGGACATAGAATTCTTCGTCTATGGGAATTCCTCCAATGAATCTCATCTATTCAACATAGACATGTAATAAAACTTGTACATATAAAAAAATTGGATTAGAATTAGACTTTGAAAGCTGTGTAGAAGGCCTACATCAAAGTGAAATGGAATGGAATTTTTAATAGATTAGACGTGGGTTTGAAGTTGAGAACGTATTAAAATTACCTATTTTGTGGTAATACAAGATGCCTATTTTGTCGAAGAAATTAAACCTAATTATGAAGCTATTAAAGAGGATTAATGACAAAACCTCTTGAATGGTAATAATCGCCTTGATATGATCCAAATTCATGATGATCGCCCTTTGTCGCCCAATACCGTAAAAGGATACGACAACCGCGGGTCAAGAATCTGGAGAACACAAAGGAAGAAGACGAGCCTGTTTTGGTTTGTACACAATTAGTACAAGCAAACTGAAAGCAGGATCCACAAAGAAGAAGAAGTTGAATCAGTCTCAAGAGAATAGTAGAGTTGAAGAAAAACAAAATTACCGATATTGAAGACGAGCCAAAAGTCCATGATCGAAATCGTGACAATCAAAGAGGAGATTGAAGCAAAGTTACTGATATTGAAGAAGAATGGAAGACAACCTCACCTTGAAGACCGAAGAAGAAGAAGGTTGATGAGTATGAATCAAACGACCTCAATGATTACCCAGAAGAGATGGATTTGGATGGCAAGGAGAGGAAGATGAAATGCGAGAAGGTGGTGTCTGTTAGGAACTTCGACTACAAAAAAAGAGAGACGGTGAAACAGACGTGTAACCCTCAAACGGATTTCCTAAACACGTGTAATGTGAAACATAGCAAAAAAAATGGCACGGTCGAAGATAACAACCCAATAACATGAGTAAAATCGACCAAAATAAATCAAGAGGAACAAAATGGAAAGTATTCTATTGTAGGGTTACTCCACTTTTATTGTTGAACATAATGCTCATGTATTTTACATACGTATTAAGATGCACGCATTGTTTAGCGTGTACAGGAAGTAAAATAATGGTTTAGGTGGAAAAATTATGGAATTACCTGATACAAAACTGAGAATGAATTAACAGAAGGGAAGAAAAAGGAAAGAAAAGAAAAGAAACAAGAAGAAACTGTTGGATAAACAGGGTGGGGGCAGGGATCGTGCATTTCCCCTCCCTCTTCCTCCCTTTGTTCTTCAGACAACAGTTAAAAGCACGAGATTTAAAACAAGGGTTGTGTACCTTATGCCTCCAAATCTACAAAAACTTCTTTCCCTCTGCGATTTCTCAAATTGTGGCTCAAATGCCGCTATGTTTCAGATTGCCGTTCATCTCCATCATCTTGGAGCAATTTGCTCATCTTCGCTAACATAGAACTTTAATCGGCTGGTAATTTCTCCATTTCATTGCACGGAAATGCAATTACTGGTGAGTTGTATTTTCCGTCAGATTTGCTACTATAAGGCTGAATGTATGAATTGACTTGAGGATTCAAAGGGGTCCTGGTATCTGGAGATTAAAATTCAAGCTTTTGGTGTTAATTTGATTATAGCTTTATGGGCAAACCTTGATTCTCAAAGCTTATTGAGACATTGTCAAGCCTTGTTGATTAGGGCTAAAGCTCATATATTAGGTTTATTGTTGTACATGATAAGATGAAGAGGCTTAAAGTGGATGCTCCTGGTGGTAGGAGGCTGAGGCTATCACACTTTTTGATGGGTGTGGCTGCTTTGTACTTGATCTTTCTCACATTCAAGTTTCCTAAGATTTCACAAGTTGCTTCTATGCTAAGTGGGGAGGAGGATTATGGGAGAGACTTGGATGTTAAATCTTCAATGGGTTCAATTTATAAGGATCCATCGCATCGAAAATTGGAGGATAACAAATTCCACGAAGGTTCCTTGCAAGGTGCACAAGCTGGATCCCTATCTGAAAAGTCACCTAATGATGGTTATGGTCGAATTCCTGTAGATTTAACGAGTCGGACAAATAGAACAGATAATTTGTCTGTTCTTGAGCTGATGGCTGAAGAGGCTTGGAATTTAGGCTTCACTGCGTGGGAAGAAGTGAACAATTCTAATGTAACTGAACTGAGTTTTTCTTCTATCCTTGAGGGCAAGCCAGAGTTATGTCCTTCATGGGTGTATAAGAGAGGGGAAGACTTGATAAAAGAGGGTGTGATGTTGCTTCCCTGTGGGCTAACTGCTGGTTCTGCTGTTACATTGGTGGGAACACCACGCTATGCACACAAGGAGTATGTTCCTCAATTGGCTAGATCTAGGAATAGTGATGGTATGGTAGATATTTCACAGTTCATGGTTGAATTACAAGGGCTAAAAGCAGTCCAAGGGGAGGCCCCTCCAAAAATTCTACATCTAAATCCTCGAATCAAAGGAGATTGGAGCAGAGGGCCGATAATTGAGCACAATACATGTTACCGGATGCAATGGGGTGTGGCTCATAGGTGTGATGGTTCATCATCTAGGAAAGATGACGACATGCTTAGTAAGATTTTTTCCCCCTGTTATTTATAATAGTCCCCTAACGCAATTGTAGATCATAAAAGAAATTTATGAGGTTTTCTCTAGAATGAAAGAGGTAATTTTTAAAAATGCGCTTCTTCTCTCAGACTAGTAGTTAGCTTTTTCCTCTGCTTTGCCAACAATTTATGTCATCTGTATTGCCCTGCTGGCCAGATTTAGAATCTTCCGTTTTGTCACTTTGAATCAGTGATTGATGTTGAAACTAACGAATTTGATTTGTATAGAAAATTTTGAATCATGTACTTAATGTATGTTATGCCTTAGATTGGTAATGATTCAACTAAGAAGACAACTTTAGATAGAGGAATATGGGGGATTATGAAGGTTTTGAGAAAAAGGTGAGAGGGATACAAAGTGTAGGCAGTTTATTAACCGTGGTACTTTTTTTTTTAATGGAAATGTTATGCGGTAGTAAATGAGCAGGATTACATATATGGTTTTGAGTTTATAGAAGATAATGATAACTTTCGGAAAGGAAACCGATCTATATTTTGATTTCTCTTGAAGGGACATGACTAGATAAAGGGAATAAAAAATTTGCGTCCATACATTTGAGATTGCACACACATGTTTTTGTATATGTGAAGAAGGACTATCTAGCTTCTGTTTCCTCTTCTATTTTCTAGCTCTGAGATTGGACTCCTGAGTTGAATTATATGCTCCGGAACATTACGTATGTAATAGGACCACATGTTTGTCTAAATGTTAATTATGATTTTGTTTGTTAGTTCATAACTCTGTCCAAACTCAATACCCATATAACTTATTTTTATTTTTTCTTTTATTTTATCTAAAATCTCACAACATCTTATGCACATCAATTGCAGTTGATGGGTTCAAGAGATGTGAGAAATGGATGCGTAGTGATGCCATGGACCCAAAGGAGTCTAAAACAACCTCCTGGTTTAAGAGATTCATTGGCCGTAAGCAAAAACCAGAGGTGACTTGGCCTTTTCCTTTTGCCGAAGGAAAAATGTTTATCCTCACCATTCGTGCGGGTATTGAAGGATACCATATTAGTGTTGGTGGTCGGCACATATCCTCATTTCAATATCGAACGGTATGCCAACTGACTGATTTGATTTGATTGTCATCTGACACATTGTTATGTCATTACTTACTTTTTTCTGTTACATGCAATACAGACTGACTTTTTTTTAAATGAAGAGAGCGCACAAACTAATGGTCATTTGTCTCCTTTACAACAATCGTAGAACTATAAAGCTTGATAATTTTTTATTCATCATGTGATTTAGGGTGGACCATCTTGACGAGAAGAAGCTGAACGACAGAATTTTCATCGCAGAGACATTAATTTTATTGATCTCATGGATTCAATAATATAACCCTGCACCTATCTATTCATAGTAAATAGAAATAGAATTCTAGTTAGACTAGTAATTCTAGTAAAAGTGTAAAACTAGTATACCTTTTACGGTTTTCCATGATAGGCCCTATCCTATACAATAAACATATTCCTTAATCCTAATATAATTAAGATCCATAAAATTCTAACTTAATCTTAAAATAGGATCCTTGAATTATGTCTTTATCCTAAAACAGGAGTCCTAATATTCTATCCTGTATTGTAGATGGAATTTTTTAAGTCAATCTGACAATTTCCATCTTGACGAAAAACTTACGTCCGAGCAATGCTCCTCACTCATCTAAAATAAGTAACTTGAACCAACTTTAAGCAATGCTTGAACTTGTCTGTGGAGAGATAACCCATTCCTTCTCGAAGACTCATTTGCATCCTATGCCTTTTTCCCGTCTAAAAGATTAAAACGCTGTCATGTCTGATTCATACTGAAAGACTCCATCACTAAAGCACCCATCCATTATTCTTTCTCCTAATATAAACAACCTCTTGAAAGCTAGATAGGGCTTCACGGCCGATGACAAGAGCATAGCTAACCATCTCCTTGTAATCATATTTTCATAAACATATTTGGGTGGGAGCTTAACGATGAGTTTGCTTCTTCTAGAAACTAGGCTTTTCCTCTTGGTGCTGCTCATCACTTTCTGATGTAGGCGTTTCTGGCTTGTCAAACTTCTCACCAAGGTCGTCCTCTGCTACTCCTGAATTGTGATCAGTCTTTGTAATCACATGCATCTCATATGCTCTAATTTTTTAGAGCATATATTGTTCATCAATACAACATGTTACCTGATTATGTCTTAGCATCAGGGTCCCAAAACTTAAAACCCTTCAAACCTCCCTCATAGCCTAGAAAATTGTACGTCTTGGACTTTGGATCCAATTTTGTCCTTTCATCTCTAGGAATCAAAACATTTGCAAGACAACCAAATATTTTCAATTTTGATAAATCTAATTCAGAAGTAGCCCAACCTCCTTAGAAACCTTTCCATGAAGATAATCCTACCGTCGTTTATCAGGGTTAGGGTTGTAATATGCGACACGTTATTCGGTTTCGGCTCGCGTTTGGCTCGTTAAAAGCTCGGCTCGAGCTCGTTCATTTTCTAAGCAAGCCTAATATGAACACGTTTTAAAGCTCGTGTAATATTTTAGACTCGGCTCGGGCTCGGCTCGTTTATAACGAACCGAGCTTGGACATGTCGATGCTCGGCTCGGTCGAGTAAAGTAACACTATAGGAGCATTATTTTAGCCGAACTAGTCGGGCTCGGCTCGTTTTAAAGCTCGACTCGAGTTCATTCACTTTCTAAACGAGCATAATATGAATACATTTTAAAGCTCGTATATAATTTAGGCTTGGCTCGTTTATAAACGAGCTGAGCTTGATTGAACATGTCAATGCTCGGCTCGTATAACACCCACCCCTAATCAGGGTTTGTTTGGTATGATTCCTATGGAATCAGGAATCGGCCTCGGAATCACTCAAACTGGTTCCCGTGTTCGGTAGCAAAAATTTATTGAAATTAGTGGTTCCACAATTTTTAACTCCTGATTCCTGAAAATTTTAATGGGTTTGAGTAATTTTAACTACAGTGTTTTTAGGCCGCTGATTGATCATGGGAAAATTGGGGCATTGTCCGCTATTTAACAAAATCAATGTATTTTTCAACCTAAAATTTTAGTTTATAATCTTAACCAAATACCATATTTCAGAATTAGGATTAGGTCATTCCTCATTCTATTCCTATATTGGATTCCAACCCGATTCCTGCGTGTGTACCAAATGAGCCCTTACTGAGATGGACCACCATACCCATTGCCTCTATCCAGAAATGCTTGGGCTACAATGGAGCAGTCCACCCTAACAAACAAATCTTACTGTTGTGGTGTGTTCAGCACTATGAAATGCCTTTCCATGCCAAGCTCTCCGTAGAAATTTTGACTTCGTGCTATTCCAGATCTCAAATACTTTACCTTTTCTTGCTTGACGATTCTGGAACTTCTTGTCTGATTTTCCACCTGAACTTGTTAAATACCTCAAATTTATTTTGCAGAAAATATACAAAACTTTCCTCGAGTAATCATTAATAAATGTGATATAATGCCTTAGTCCCTCTATGATGACAAACGAGTTGGCCCCATACATCAGAATTCATATAGTTAAGAATACTACGTCTTGTGTTGACCACTCTTGAAGGACATGCTGGACTGTTACCTACGGTAACCTACCTCGTCATGCAGAACTTGCAAAACCCTTCTGACAATTCTTCACGCCCTCCAGAAAACCTCTTGTGAAGCTCGGTCCCTCCCTTTTTGATGAATCTATCTCTTGAAGCTACTTGTATTTCTTTTTGCATAGAAGAGTTACTTGTCTTATTGCTTTCTCAGATATTCATTTCAATTATATTGATGCTATATTGGTTTTATTATTGCAAACTTGATTTTCATTTTTGTTTTCAATTTCAATCCAGGGCTTCAGTCTTGAAGATGCAACAGGTTTAGCAGTTGATGGCGAGATTGATCTTCATTCTGTCTATGCCACATCTCTTCCGACTTCTCATAGAAGCTTCTCTCCCCAAAAAGTACTAGAGATGTCTCCTAGATGGAAATCTCTTCCTTTACCAAGCAAACCTGTTCGCCTCTTCATTGGAGTACTTTCTGCTAGTAATCACTTTGCAGAACGCATGGCGGTCAGGAAAACCTGGATGCAATCTCCTGAGATCAAGTCCGCAGATGTAGTTGTTCGTTTCTTTGTTGCACTAGTAAGAGTTCTTTGTTCTGTTGTTTTAATAACATGTATGAAACACAGGGGTTTAGTTTTACCAATAAGCATTGTTATGTTGTTTGTTCTTTTTCAAATCCAAGTGAAAACAAGACCATGTCTAACAGTTTCGAAGGAAGTCCTCTTTTAAACCTTCCTTTTCCTCTCATATTGCTTACATGTCTTCCTTGGATTGCTCTTTTATCTATCGCCGCCAGAACCTGGATACCCTTTGCAACTTTCTTGTTGGAAGAAACCGTATAGGCGTATACTCTGTTTGCACATAGAAGTTGAAGTTCATCCTTGCATTTGCCTCTGAACTTAATGCACATGCTCATTCAAATGTTAACCTAGCAGCCAAAGTCATGTTTGCTTTGTTTTGATCTTATTTGGGTTTCTGTCACTATTTTAAGGTCCACCTGACAGCCGAAATCCTGTTTGTTTTTGTTCTTCTCTTTTTTCTGATCTTACTGCTCGTCAAAGTGGGGTTTCTGTCACTAGTTTGAGACATGTATATATGTTTATGTTGTCATCCTATTTTTTTAGTTTTATCCATGAAACTTTTGATTGGCATATGTGCACCAGTTTTGAATTGCATGGGGGCAGCTCACAGGCATTTATTATGTTACCAGAGTACGAGATTATTATTATTCTCTTCATTGTACACTTCTTTTTATTCATTTTATAACTTTACTCCTGTTTCTTATTGATTTTTATACCTCTGTGAATATCAATGTTTTGTCTTACAATTTGAACTACATATTTTTTTTCTTCCTTTTTTTGAATAAAAAATGTGAAAATATGTTGTCTTATATTTATATAGCATTAAATGACATCCCTTTTCAATATGTGATTAGTCAAAGCGTGTGTTACTGGATGAAATAATTCTTGATTTTTTCAGCCTTTCAAGAAAAGTACTGGCATAGATCTTATATATCGCTTCTACTTGTTAACTATCAAGAGACCATCATAACAGAATCCACTAATCTCTCTGTATTATGGTTATTTAGAGGCTGAAGGGTAATACTAGCATGCTTTGGTTCATAGTTCTTTTTCCTGAAGTATCATATGGAATTTTAATGGCTTTAATCTGAACAAGTATGCATCTACCTGAATTTGGATCTTGGTTTTTATGGTTTTTTTTTTTCTTTCTTTCAAGTTGTGACCGAGTATTCAGTTTTCATTATGAATCAGTGCATTTTTCTCTATCTAATTACTCATGCTCCAACCCCGTAGAATGCACGCAAGAATGTTAATGCGGTACTGAAGAAAGAAGCTGCTTATTTTGGTGATATCGTCATTTTACCATTTATGGATCGTTATGAGCTTGTTGTGCTCAAAACTATTGCGATCTGTGAGTATGGGGTGAGTAAACTTTATGCTTTTTCCATGTTTGTTGTCAAGATCTTCCTACAATCATCATAATCAGCTAACTTATTTGTGAACAGTTTGTTTGTGATGTAAGCTGCTTAAATGGATTTTTTTTGACAGGTTCATAATGTTACAGCTGCGTATGTCATGAAATGTGATGACGATACCTTTGTGAGAGTGGCCACTGTTTTGAGAGAAATGGAGGGTATTCCATCTTCAAGGTCCCTTTATATGGGAAATCTTAACCTCCTACATCGACCTTTGAGACATGGTAAATGGGCAGTCAGTTATGAGGTAATATTACAACCTTTTCTACTACTAGTTGTTGGATAGTTTATCCATATTAGGCAATTAGCAATTCCCTAGAGGTAAGTTTGATAAGCATATGTTATTCACGTGGTACAAGTATTTTTGTATTTTAAGAAAGAATACCAGAACAAGTAATGCAATGATGTCTTCTTTTTTTTTTTTTTAATTAGAAAATGGTTTATTGATGGTGTTAGAGACTTGGAGCATCTCTATCCCAAATGCCATAAGTCTCTTAATATACTTTTTCAGCTATTTTTATTACAACCAATATTTTTTGTCCTAAATCATCTCTCCACTCTTCTCTTCTCTCCACTCTTCTTTTCTCTCCGCTCTTCTCTATTTCTCAACCAGTTCGGGCATGTATTTTTATTTTTAATTTTTAAAATAGTTAAAGAAACTACCAAGAGACTGATAATTTGTGGAATGGAGATACTTTTAGTTTCTTTCTACCACGTCCAATTCTTATGCCTCAAGACTCATTTGAAATCGATATAGCTATTGTGAAGCCTAGAGAGGTTGAAGCGGCGGGTTCACATATTCTAACTAACTATAGCTTACCCAAGAATTGCATCAGATGGAAGCCCTGACCAAATCTGCTGAATACCTCAAACCATCCTTCATTCTGACCAGGACCTGACCTGTTCCTGTGCTAAATTACTTATGACCTGATTGACCTGAAGTCTGTTCAAGGCTCTGTAACACGCCCAAATCTGTTCTGTTGACAATGCTGGGTTGAAAGTGTAGGCAACTCAAATTCGATATAAATGATCTGGTAGATGCAACTAATTGAATTTATTTTGAGTTGTTCTTGATCTAAGCCTGACCTGTAACATTTCTCAAGGCCTGACATACTCTAAATGTTGCACATCTAAATGTTCTGATCCATAAGAGTCCAAACAAATATATAAAAAAGGGCAGGTCTATGCGTATGATAATTTTGCCAATTTGTGATTGTTGCTGGAGTCCTTCAAGTTAGCCTCTCTATCTTGAACATTTATTTTTGTAAGGGCCTCTATCATGAATATATGGCAGCTGCCTTGTGAATCCTGAGAAATGGTTAAATGGAAGCTGCACTGGACGAAAATAAGATTTGTTGTGTTGTTGGTTTTATTCAGGGTTTATGTTTACAGTTTATAGAGTGCTAATCAGGAATATCCATCGACCTAATGGGTGCTCGTGCTTTTGACATAGTTAAAATCTGATGTCCGCACTTTATTTTACTGCTTGACTGTGAAAGTGTCTTTGACATTTCTGCTTGCAAATTTTGCGGTGGAATGAAAAGTTGTGTTAAGAATGAGATTTCATGAGAAACGATCTTTCTTGAATTAGTTGCATGCGTTATACGAGTTTCTGAAGGTTATATAGGCTAGTTTGCTCTCCATTTATGAAGAAGTTTTCTTTGACAGGAATGGCCGGAAGAAGTGTACCCACCTTATGCCAATGGTCCTGCTTATGTCATCACCATTGATGTTGCCAAGTTTATCATTTCTCAGAACAAGAAGCGAAGCTTACGGGTTTGTAACTCCTATCCTAACCAAATCATAGTTTCCTCTCTCAAAAATTGGTACTGAAACTTTGGAGTTTGCAGCTGTTCAAGATGGAGGATGTGAGCATGGGTATGTGGGTGGAGCAGTTCAACAGCTCTTCTTCGAAACACGTGCAGTACTCGCACAACTGGAAGTTTTGTCAGTATGGTTGTATGGACGGATACTACACTGCACATTACCAATCTCCGAGACAGATGATCTGCTTGTGGGATAACTTGCAGAAAAGCCAAGCTCGTTGCTGCAATTCTAGATGATTGATGCCCTTCCATCTTTCTTCATGAATCCGGAATTGATCTACCGTAGCTCTTCTTATGGAAGGATGGAAACTGAGCTGAAAGCGCAGCTAACTATTGGAGTTGTATCGACGAGGTTGAGATCAAGTCTTCCTCTTATACAGGGGTGAACGGAGGACTGGAGTGTTTGTGTGAATTATGGTCAGTTGAGTGCTAAACAGAACTTGTCTGGGCTGGCCTTGGCCTTTCCAAAGTGCATAGCCAGAAATTAAAATGAAAACATTGCTTACTGATCTTCTATGCCTGAAATGAAATGAGAATATTTGGATTTGGGTGCAGCAAATCATTTATTTTGTATTGCTAGAGTTATTTTTTTCAAAAATAAAAATACAGTATGTATGAACTACAGAACCCCTATCTACGGCTCATGGATGATTTTTATGTCGTAATCATGAATAACTAAACAAATAACATAGGTTCAAATCAAGGGGGTCTAATATAAATTATATCATGCAAATATCAAAATACAATTTTATATCTTATTCCCTCTGTTTATGAATATTTCACGTGTTGGTCTTCTGCACAATTTTATATCTTATTCCCTCTGTTTATCATAGTGTAATTTAAAAAAAAAACTGAAAAGTAAGACAAAACGGTGAATTCTAATTGTAGAATGGTCTGCTCATCTTGTAAACACATACAGGTGCTAAATCGCTAATTAATGCTCAATGAAGTGTTGTTTCTTTTATATTTAACTTGTCTAATTTCCGTGCTTTATATCGGTATTTTTTTTAAAAATTAACGTCAAATGTATTTTTATAATTATAATTTTCAACAATTATAACTAAACGTATATTTTTTTGGTTTATTAAAACGTAATATATTATAATTTTCGGTAGTTTAAAATTTAAGTTTGAAAAAAAAATCTTCCCAATCGAGTAAATTATCAAATGAATACATGTGAAACAATTTGTTTATCAAAATTAAAAATAGTGAAAGTTATTTTTTATTTCATCTTGATTCATGTGATAAAAATAACTAGATTTTTGTTAATGAAAGATATAATAAAAATAAACAAATAAAAAATAGTGAAAGGTAAATTATGATAAAAAAAACACATCCAATGTATAAATAAAAGACACGTGACTTTAAGTGTTTTTTTTTTACTTTTATACAATAAATAGATTTCATGGGTAAATTTGGAAAGGGGTGGCCAAAGAACCTAAAACGACATGTATTTTACATAAAACACGAAAACTAAAACGTCAAATATTAACAAACAAAGGGAGCTTTTTCTCTCGTCCATATCAAACGCTAATAAAATTCTAATCAATTTTTATCAAACAAATCAATCACATTATAAGTGAACCAAACAAAGATGATCTAAGTTATGAAAAATATCAAACATGTATACCTACACATTCAATCCTAACATAAATTAGCCCAACATCAAAGAAATTAATAAGGATTAGAGACTAGGAGAGTAGGAGTTGTACTTTAGTATACTAGTAACTCCATCCAAACAACCTTTAATACAATTTGCTTTAATTTGAAGTTCTTTTTTGTTGCTGCTAGAAAGGAAAGTGAATTTCATCCCGGTTAACCGATTGGTTGATAAGGATTTCCACTATAGATGATGAGTTGCTTATTATATATCTTATCAACGTTATTTATACTATATCATGAACAAGTAACTATAACAGTTTCATAACCAATGTACGAGTGATCCAATAAGTAATATCAGAGCAAGTTGCTCTAGATTGTGTTAGTATTTGTGAGACATCTTGAACTCCCAATGCAAAAATATAGAAAATTCATTCTACAAGCCATCCAATGCCAAAAAGTAGGACAATATAACCTATGGACAAAGTAGATGCATCCAATGTTAAAAAGGAGGAAAATATTACCTATGGGCAAAGTAGACGGAGAAACACATAAAATATATGCCGTATGTTGAATAATCATCACTGAGAGGTATTGGATCCAACTACAAGAAATTTGAAAAGGAATAAGGAATGGAATAAACCAAAAGTCAAACTAGTTGCAAAGAAGACAAAGTGATTAGAGACCATCCTCAACACCAACTATCCGAGGACCAATCACAATCACCAGATCAAGAGCAAGGTCCATCAATGGAGAGGTTGCTAGCTTATTGGAAACAGGTACATCTAAAGAGATTCTACTTGTGTCTAAGTCTCCTTTAGTGACATTGGTGTCTACAGTGGAAGGACCCTACAAGAGTGAAAACGATCAAGGAGCCAAGAAATGTGGCTAATTCGAGATTTAAGCAAACCAGTCAAATCTCGACTATGAGAACCAAATCTTGCCCAAGTTTCTTGTCGAGATTTGCTTCTGTCGAGATCCACAAGATCCAGTCGAGATCTTATTAGTTGTTAGATATTTTATTTCTTTAATACCTTTTAAATCTCTAAACATTATAAAGGTATCTTTTGGTTTTGATCATATCTTTTAGGATTATCTTTTATTTTATTATCTAGAGAAATCTCGCCTATATGTAGTCATAGAATTCGAGATTATTAGATAGCTTGAATTGATTATTGATTTCCACAATATTGTGAGATACTCGTTACTTCATTTACAAAGTGTGCGTTTTATTCATTTCCATTCAATCAAAAAAGATAGCCTTTGATTGAATCGTTGCGAGTGCTAGGTTGTTCTTGTGTGTGTTAATCTTATTGAAGATTGGTGCTACTAGCCAAACTAGTATCACCTTATATCTGTCTTATTCAAAAGGCTTGTGTAAGGTTGAAGAAGGAAGGATTAAGGTAAGCTCTTTGTTAAGGGGTTTTGATCCAATTGGTGAAGGTTCTTTGCAAGAATACTTTGATTCATATCTTCCTATATTTCTATTATTCAATCCATTATTCATCTTCTTATTTTATCATCATCATCATTCCATAAACTCACGTTCTTTGTGTTCGAGTTTTACAAATCCCGGTCTTACCATACAAATCTCGCTTGAGATTTGCCTGAGATTTGCTTTTGTCATTAATTTTGTGAACTTCAGTCTAGATTGGAAAACTGTAGCATCAACCCCGCATCAAAGTGGTATTGGAGCTAAGCGATTGAAGTTCAACTCAAGCCAACACCATACAATTTAGGTATTTTTATTTGAGTCTTCTTTCAGTCATATAAATATAGAGTGTTTTCCTTGTTGATATTCTTTTGTGAGATTATTTGAGTTTAACGTGCGTTGTCATGTTATATTGGAGAAGAGAAAGACACCATAGCCCAAACACAAACCAACCCCAAAACCTAAACTGAAATCTCGCTAGAGATTGTGTGCTCAAGCCCAAGATGTTTACGGTACTTGGCAATCAAGTTTCATGATCTTCTCCATATCCCAGCAAGATCCACACCATATTGAGTCAAATCTGATTATATCCAGATGTTATAACCAAAAGGAAAGAGATTTTCAAATGATCTTATTGTTGAGATCTTTTCTAGTAGGTGAGATCTTATCATATCTTTCAAATTCTAACCGAATATCTTTTCCCAAATCTCAGCCTATATCCAATTACAATAACCTATTATTTCGACCATACCCATCCCCTAGATCCACAAGAAAGCCCAAACCAAAAAGCTCCCCACCTTATTTTCAACGTCGTTTCATATCATTGATTATACCCTAAAGTTTTGGAGGAGCCTTTTGAGGATGAGTTGTTGCGATCCAACTGAGAAGGGATCATCAAAGCAACAAGGAAGAAGTATATCCCACTACATATTTAGTGGTTTTCGTCAACACTTGATGATCGACAAATCTCGACCCCCTGTCACAAAATCTCTCCCGAGATTTAGGTTGAGATTCACTACTGTTTTGATCTAATCGAAAAATTTTGTTGCAGAAGTTGAGAAATTCAAGCGTGCCAAGTTCAAGAGGGCATCCAGAAAAGAAGTTTCATACCACCCTTGATCCAGTTCATAGCCAAAACACCATACTTTTGAGCAATCTCGACCATGAGACTTAAATATCGCCCGATATCCAGACCGAGATGCCCTTATGTTGAGATTAAAAACCTACCCGGCTATCTCTCTCTCTAATTGCATAAGTTCAAGGTCCGTAAAACTCTCTTCTTAATCTCTTGTGTGTCTATTTCTTGCCTCTTTCTACTCTAAACACATTGAATCTATTTCTTTGGGTTGTGTCTACTTGGAGTATTCTATAAAGAGCTAGGATTTTCAAATCCTATTTATTGATGATTAATGTTGATTAAATTAATCATCAATATTAATTAACACATAACTAGCGAAGAGTGCGTATGTGATGAGTATGAGTCCCACCATTATGTTCCTGGCGTAAGTTTGGACTTATGGGGAATTTTTCACTCTCCCCCCGGTAATTATTTTTATCCTCCGGTGTTATTTGGAGCATTTGGGAGCTTCAATTAATAAAAATGCAGTTGAGGGAAATGATCAGGACATGTCCTAGATATGAAATAACATGGAAAGACAAAACGGCCAAAAGAGTCACTATTTCGTTTCTTAGCGGCTAAAAAAGATGGCTTAGGAATACGCGTTTTCCGAGGCAGTTGCGGAATGATTATTCCTACAATATTCCAGATTTATTATTCCAATTTCGAGAAGTTTGGAGAAGGGGGTTCAACCCGCCTTTGGATCGGTGAAAGGATAATTATCGACTTCGTTAAAGGATAATTATCGACTTCGCTATAAATAGCGGAAAATCGTTTATTAATTCATTTTCTTTCATGTTTCCTCGTAAAAGCTCTAATTTCTCTCAACCTTCAAACTCATATCTACTATCCTTTTCTAATTCGATTTCAATTCCATTTGAGTTTGTGGATTCCTCTCTTCATTCCTTCATATTGGTACCGAGTTTATGCATTTCCGAGCAAACGGAGGTCTGGTCGAGCATATATGATACGTATCCGGTTCCGTCGCTTAAATTCTCGTGAATTTGATAATGTCCGAGCGTAGCATGCGTCGTTGTGATTCCGACTCTTCTTTCGAATCGTCAATCGGGTTAGTAACGAATAAGTTATGAATTTATTCATTTTCCGTATTGCGTTTTGCCCTAAATTAACCTTAGGCTGGACAAAATGGATGATTTAAAATTCCATTATGCTCGTTATATTATTCTGGTGATTATGGGTTGTTTGTTTAATGAAATCTGATAGGTGGGTTTAGAAATTGTCTACGGGCAAAACATTAATCTGGTGAAAGTTAATTAATTAATTAAAGGCTAATTAATTAAATTGGGATTAGAATTGAGATTGAGGAACGTTGATTAGATGATACCTTGAGAGGTTTGAGGAATTGTGAGATGTTGAGTTTATGGATTGATAGTTGTGATATTTGAGGATAAATGAGGCTAGAAGTAGAGTCTTCTAGCATGTGTTCCGATTATTAATGTTTATGCCTTGTTTATGAGGCGTGGTGATTATTCCTACGGGAATTCGAGGTTGATCGATTGTTGTGGATATTTGGATTCAGGTAAGTCCGTAGGACTTACTTAGCTGCATTCTTATATTGGATGTATGCATAAGTGGTGATTGTTATGTGCTTTATAACATGCAATATTAATTATTACCAACGTATGATTGCCCCCCTTGAAGCGGGTGGTGATAACCTTTCTCTTTCATCATGTAAGGAGTCTGAGAGGTTCTCTAAGAGCAGGTCAGACCTGGTATACGGGCAGGGTACGTCACCTCCCCATATACATATGGCCTACGTGACGTGGGAACATTTCTAACACAAGGACCAATTACATGTTCAAAGGCTAAGGCATTAAAGAACAAACAACACCTTCACCTTCTTCGGATTCAGTTATTGACGGAGTGATCACAAGGTCAAGAGCAAAGACGATTCAAGATGAAGTTACGGACTTACTCATGACATGTACGCTCAAGGAAACTCTCCTCACTCTCAAGAGTTCCTTGGTGACGATACTGAATGTTATAGAAGAGCCAAGCCACGACCAAGAATAACCACTAAGCAAGGAAGAAGGATAGCAGCAAGGAAGAGTCTCAAAGAAGGAAAATCGACCGATTTCCCCTAAAAAATCGACCAATTTTCCTATAGGAAAATTCGACCGATTTCATTTCCCAATTTCCTTCACTGAGACGAGTTTCCAAAAGATCCGGCCATGATCTTCTATCTTTTGGCAATTATATCTTGTTATAATTCCTTAAATCTCTCAGACTATCTTAAGGGATTATTTAGATTCTATCTTTTAGATATTATATTATATATATCTTAGAGATATCTTTGCAAGATTATCTTTAAATATATTTTCCTAGTTTTAGTAGGATTAGTCTCCCTTAGAAATAGCCTTAGTGGGGAGATTGTTTGGTAGATTAGATTTGATATATTTCCACTGATTGTGAGACTTGCAACTTCACTTACAAAGTTTGTGTTTTATTCATTAAACCATTCAATAAATAAAGAGAGCTTTTGATTGAATTGTTTATGAAGTCCTTGCTAGATTGTGCTTGTGTGTGTTAATCTCATTGAAGGTTGGTGCTCCTGATCAATAATAGTCCCTCCTTGTGCTTGTCTCACTTAGAAGATTTATGTAAGGTTAAAAAAGTGCGGGTTAAGATAATCTTTTCGTTTAAGGTTTTTGACACATCATTGGTCAATGTTCTTTTGCGGAACTATCTTAGTTCATATCTTCCTATATTTACCATTTATCATTTCATACTCAGCTTTATCTTTCCAATTCGTTCACTAATCCGTTTTTTGAGTTTCAAAGAAAATCGCCTTGTTCATCCGATAAATCGACCGATTTATGTAATACCCGGAAATTTAATTTCCGGTAAATCCTGAGTAAACTAAATATTCTCATTTTATGCGAAGAATTAATCACATAACATATTCTTTTCCCAACTTCTATGATTTTATGTGAAACTTAATTATATAAAATCATTCCTAAAACACTCTTGCAAGCCTTATAGTAATTGACCCATTTGACAAACCCATGACTAAGTTATGACAAGGCCATCTGGGCCCATTACGAAGCTGAGTTTGGCCTTTGAAACCCTACCATCTGGGCCCGATAAGGAGCTGTTACAGGCCAGCCCATGCTCTCTCCCTCTCTCACGTAAACCCTAACAACAACTCTCTTCCCTCTCTCGCTGTCACGTACCAGCGCCCTCGTCCTCCTTCACGCCAGGCCGTTGCCCTCACTTGCACTGCTCCAGCCGTCCGCCTCCTCCTCCACGCCAGGCCGGTGCAACCGTCCACCACCAAGGGTTCGAGCAGGCTTCGTGTGCGCAACAGACTCCCAACCGCGCAGGAAGGCGTGCGCTCCTCTTCAGCAGACTCCAGCAGCAACACCAGGAAGACTGCTCTCCCTCCTCTGTCGACTCCAGCAGGCTGGCGGACGGGCCTTCTCTTCGATCCTCCATGTCGTGCGACCACAACAAGCGCCCAGGATCCTCCACTGCAAGGACGGTTGGTGCGGCCTTCTCTTGGCTGTGGGCGTGCGTTTAGGGCCAGTGCCGCCCCTTCCTCTACCGCAGTCACGGACTCTAACATCAGCAACCGGTGTTGCTCCCTTCACCCCTTCGAAACACGGAATCGAGTAAGATCCATATCGTCCTTCCTAACCCTTCTCTTTGCGTTACCATTAATATATATATGCTGATGTGAGCACTCGTTGTGTCTCCAAGCCGACCTTAACAGCCTCAGAAGAATAACTTGGACAGCTGAGGTTTTTGCTGAGTTTTCGGAAGTGAAGAACAGTCAACTTCAGCCCAGATTTGGGTAGGTTAGACTCCACCTTTACTGCTGATTTTCGAATATGTTTTAGTCGATATTGTATAGTCTAACATACTAAAATTTGAGAGGAATCCGAGCTACGGTTTGAGAGTTATTATGTTCCAAAGTTGACGTCTCATGCAGTTTTTATAAATGTGCTGAGTGTTGGGAAAAACAGCAGGTGATGCTGTTTTGTGAGATGGTTTCGAATAAGCTATTGATCTCCGTTGGGCTTCAATTTTGGATATGATATAGTTGATATATTGTTTTAGAACATATAAAAATTTGGGAGGCATCCAGCGAGTTGTTTGGGAATTATGAATTTTCAAAGATTGAGTCGTAAGCAGTTTTTCTGTTGTGCTGAAATTCGGTTTTGTGAGATAGTTTTAAATAGGATTTTGATCTCCTTTGCGGCTGAATTTTGGATATATTATAGATAAGATTTTATAGTAGAATATATCAAAATTTGGGATAAATCCAGCGAGTAGTTTAGGAGTTATGATTTTTCAAAGTTAAGACAGTGTGTTGTTTGTTAAGTGTTGTAACCAACTTTAGAAATTTTTGTAGAAGTGATGCTTTAACAGTTTTAAGAAATTCTTTCTCCTATGAGTAGATGGGATATCATAGATGATCTAGGGAATTATTTCGAAATTTTTATAAGACTATTCGAATTTCATATTTGAAGTCGAAGTTGGACCTTAACGATCTTTCGGAAAATAAGAAGAATGTGTAAATTGCGAGTTTGTAACCAAACTCATCTTTATGAGTTAGAATATGACATTTTAGTCTCAAATAAGAGTTTAGACATAAATTATGGAATTTTTAGAAGTTTCGGGACCAAGGGTAAAATAGTCATTTTACCATAAATTAATACTGTAATCAATTCCGTTCTATTAAGACCTACTATCTTAGAAGTCTTAGACTTCTAATCACCTAGAAAGTGTGCTGACACACTTGCCTCCTTTGACAGGCCACTGAATTCCTACTGTACAGATTGATTTGCGAATTAGAAAGTCGAGATCTGATTCAGGTAAGTCCACGGACTTACTTAGCTGACTTCTTGTATGAGTGTAATGTGTATGAGTGGTGTTTGTTAGTTATGATAAACAACGAAACCAGATTAGGCCGACTTTATTATTTACGTAATTGACCCAAGTGTATGATAACGGGTCGTGACATCATCTGCCTAGCTCTTGCGAGAGTCTAGGAGGTTCCCTGCGACCAGCCCAGTCCGGTAGACGGTCAGATGCATTAGTACCATTCCGCGTTGGTAAACGGGGACAGGGGCGAGGTTTGGGAATCCCTCGTGTCACAAAATAAGTATCATTAGTAATGACCTATCACCTAATTAAATATAATAAAAGGATTGAGTGTGCATGTTGATTGTGTATGTTGTGTGTTTGTGCTTTTACCTTTATACTTATGCGTAGAATGTTAGCTAACGGTTTTACACTGCTTGTAGATGCCTTGCAGGTTAAGACAGTTGTAGAGAGATCCGGAGGAAATGGTCAGCCGGGTCCACGTACTCATTTAGTTGGGGACGGGGATGTCTTCTGTTCTTCATATGTGTCGTTTTAATATCTTTTCTTGTAAGGCTGATACATATTTCGATGTATATATTGTTTACAGTTTTCAAATGTTTTAAATACTTTTGTGCCTTGTTGTAAGATCCAAGTAAAATTTTTGTCAAACTATGGTCGGGACCCATTGTGAGGTCCTAACCAGTAGCTCCCCGAGTTCTCAGAATTTGGGGTGTTACAATATGGTATCAGAGCTCTGGGTTGGCAACAATGGCACTTGAAATCTTCTGAAAGACCGATTGTATAAAATAACTAGAACCCGAAAGGGGTCTAAAATTTTCAAAACGGATTTATGTTTTTTTTACACGAGCATAGTCGGGTTGTGGGTTAGTAGTACGTCGGACTACCATCGCTCTCCGTGGATCTCTGCAACTTAGAATGATAGGTGTGTTAGTTAGTATATAGACTTATATCGATATCTTCTAATGTATTATTATATATATGTATAGCATGTTAGTATCCTAAAGGATATTTTGTATCCTTTAGTTGTGATATAATGAAGCGATTATCGCCTCATTATAAATCGGTAACGGACTTGAAGAGTTTTCGACACGAGGCAATGGAATCGGACCTTGAATTGAGTATTAGACTCGGGTGGGCTGCTTGGTGACCCTTACAAATCATCCAAAGATCAGGTGAGCAAGGAAGTAAAGTTGTGAAGATCATTTTTACCACAAGCACAATCAGATGAGTAAGAAATTCCTGCGTCAGCTTAGATAGAAGGAATAGAAAGTCATACAAGGGACTTGGTTGTATGAAGCCGAGAGATGAATTAGAAGAACCATACAAGAGACGACAAGAGCGCAGATTAGAGATAACAATATTGGAGCAAGTACCAAGAGGAACGGAGTACAACCAAGATTTGCGGAATAAAGGGCGTTACAATCGAGGCGGATGCCCATAGGCAATTATGGGCATGAGAGACCAGAAGAGTTAGGGTGTCAACCCGGATATGTGGATCTAAGGTACACAGAATAAAGACCTACAATTGAGTGTGAAAGCAAAAAGGTAGACCCCACAAGTGTGGAGAGGTTTTGACCTCATCAAAGATATAAGAAGTTTGAAAGAAACCGCGACGCCAATATTTAAAGAATGGAAGCTTGTAGCAAGGTCAACGGAGTTTCATGAATGCGATATTACTACTAACTTCGGTGAAGAAATGTCTATGGGGAACGACCTTGCTGGACTCGGGAGTCTAGGATAACTCCAATTATCACGGGACCTAAGCCATAAACACAGACGGTCCATGCAAGAGGAACTGCAAGTGGATGATCATTACGACCAAAAGAATTGCAAAGACGCTTGCAAGCTATCGTGGGAGACTTGAAACGACTATTTATGTCCGATGAATGACACAATCGGACTAGAGAAAGAGAGTTGTCCCAAAGGAAGCAGAAGAGTGAAAGATAAGACGAACTAAAGAAGGATAAAAGGATTAATCTAGTAGGTGATGTGCACCAAAGTTTAATACCAGTAGAGGTATGAATTGAGATAAGTCAATAGACTGACCGATGCCAACCAAGGACGTGCAAGTATTGTTTAGTATTGACGAGTTATGTGCCGTTAAGAAGAGATATTTGTGACTGTGGATCTATGGAGTAGCTTTACCGACGCCTTAGAGGATTTCCTTTAGTAGGGAACGACAACCTTCTTGGATGAATTAAAGGTATAAAGAAAAATGTTTCAAGGGTTACTTCTTGGCTAGTTAAGATCAAACTCCGGTCAAGTCTGGGAGTTTGGATCCGTGGCAGAAGAATTAAGAAAGTAAGCGGAAGAAGTTGTCTTTCAATCGTCGTTTTATTTTCTTAAGGCAAGTAAAGAAGGTACTTGGTACTTCATCCGTATAAGACTCATGATGTAATTAGAAGAAAGAGTTTTGGGGTTAATCATTCTATACTTACAGAAAAGGTCCTTAGGACTAATGAGTGACAACAGAATAAGCAGAGTAGCACATCGGAAGCGTGGTGGGTCCTAACCCACAAAGCAAGAAGCTCAAGGGTACTGATGGATGTCGTGTCGAGTTTAAGATGGTGAAAGTTGGTGAAATGCATTCTAGTTAGAAGAAACGTGAGATAGGCTATGTGAGTGACTAGAAATGTTGTTAGGAAACTTATGTGCATGTAGAGGTAATAGAAGGAGACTAGTACCCTATTATGGATCCGAGTGAAGAGTGATGACTTCCTTACATGTTGCTAGACAATTAGTTTTGGAATTTTATACCTAACGAAGTACGTTAGAGTGAGTTTTCTCGATGGATTGAGAGAAGAATTTACGATGTAATAAAAGTATTGTGCATGGTCTGCACTAGAAAGCTCAAAGTGAGTAACTACCATTCTGAGTAAAAGATACATAAGAAAGAGAAGCGATAGGAGTATACTTACAACCTAGTAACCGTGCTTAAAGAAATCATAATCACGGAGTAAATTTTATGTGTAATGTTATATCGGAACGGACCCGAGTTGCGTTTTGAGTTAGAGGGATACTATCGGGCTAGTAACAACGGTGGACAAAAGAGCGCACTGCTGATGGTATGTTAACATTTATTAAGTAGTTATTATCAAATAACGGTGATAAGAGATCACTTTGTGTCTGATGCCGTCATTTCGGACATATGATATTTTACTTAGGATTTGGGAAAATGCGTGAGAGGCCTAAATTTGAGCTAACAATATATTAGATATCTACAAATAATATAATAATGCCAAGTAAAAAAAGAGGATGACCACTAGATTTGATTCTTAGTTGCCCCGAGTGTAGACCAGGAAAAGGGTAAAGGTGACGATTCCTTACCGGAGGAATAAGATGACTGAGTAATATTAAAAGACAAGACCAAGTGGGTCGTGATGAGAAGAGCATTGGGTACTTGGCAAGTGTTGGTGGATGTCCAAGACCTTTGACCTGAGTGTGTAGTCAGAACCTTTTCAGAAGGCCGGAAGCAAGTGGTCATAACGAAGGGAAGAAAGTTGAATAGATTATTTTCCGTAAGGTCATCAAAGGATTTGGAAGTGAGTTGTGTAAGGTAACCATTTGAAAATTTAAAGCAGGTTTAGCAGCGACTGATGAACTAGTATTCCTCACCCTATTGGAGAGTGTGGCTTCGGTTTTCCACGGAGACTAAGTTTGGGACCTGAGTTTGAGAATTTCAGTTGGAGAGATACCTACCAGACACGGGTTAGGTTATCAGATTAGAGGATCAGACAGTTGAGCCGGATGATACCGGTGAGATATCTGGTAACCACTCTAGAACGTGGAAGTAGGCACTTGTGATTTAAGTACCTAAAAAGATTTAAGATTCAGTGTTTTTATGAAAAGCTGATAAGGCTACCTAAGATACTGGGGATAGTAAGAGCCGTAACCTTTCAAAGACCTATGTAGTGATAGTTGTAACCTTGAGAGTGACGAGTTAGGGCTTGACCTTAGATGTGTGATATTGTTTGAATGCTTGTTTATTTCATGATTGAGTGTTTAGTTAGTGATGTGTGTTTCTGGTAATCTTGATGTGCGGGAAACTTAGATGTGGACACGATGAGACTTTTGTGCAGTGATCAGATACACCCGTTTAGTGCCTTAAAGGCCGATCAGGATTGTCTTACCCTAAGTTTCGGGACGAAACTTATTGTTAAGGGGGATTGATGTAATACCCGGAAATTTTCTTCCGGCTATTTCCGAAACAAATCAGAACTTGACCAAGTATGACTTTTTCGGCGCTTTAGTTCCCTAGTATGGATTCCAACATTAGGTTGTCTTCTTTTAAGTTTCGGGACGAAACTTATTTTAAGGCGGTATTAATGTAATACCCGGAAATTTAATTTCCGATAAATCCTGAGTAAACTAAATATTGTCATTTTATGCGAAGAATTAATCACATAACATATTCTT
The DNA here is from genome assembly GCA_033239045.1 of Fagopyrum esculentum. Lineage (NCBI taxonomy): Eukaryota > Viridiplantae > Streptophyta > Magnoliopsida > Caryophyllales > Polygonaceae > Fagopyrum > Fagopyrum esculentum. Next base: position 94,175,355 of record BSUD01000007.1, on the reverse strand, counting down.
TTCCCAACTTCTATGATTTTATGTGAAACTTAATTATATAAAATCATTCCTAAAACACTCTTGCAAGCCTTATAGTAATTGACTCATTTGACAAACCCATGACTAAGTTATGACAAGGCCATCTGGGCCCATTACGAAGCTGAGTTTGGCCTTTGAAACCCTACCATCCGGGCCCGATAAAGAGCTGTTACAGGCCAACCCATGCTCTCTCCCTCTCTCACGTAAACCCTAACAACAACTCTCTTCCTTCTCTCTCTGTCACGTACCAGCACCCTCCTCCTCCTTCACGCCAGGCCGCTGCCCTCACTTGCACTGCTCCAGCCGTCTGCCTCCTCCTCCACGCCAGGCCGGTGCAACCGTCCACCACCAGGGGTTCGAGCAGGCTTCGTGTGCGCAGCAGACTCCCAACCGCGTAGGAAGGCTTGCGCTCCTCTTCAACATACTCCAACAACAACACCAGGAGGCTGCTCGGCCTCCTCTGTCGACTCCAGCAGGCTGGCGAACGGGCCTTCTCTTCGATCCTCCATGTCGTGCGACCACAACAAGCGCCCAAGAGCCTCCACTGCAAGGACGGCTGGTGCGGCCTTCTCTTGGCTGTGGGCGTGCGTTTAGGGCCAGTGCCGCCCCTTCCTCTACCGCATCACGGACTCTAACAACAGCAACCGGTGTTGCTCCCTTCACCCCTTCGAAACACGGAATCGAGTAAGATCCATATTGTCCTTCCTAACCCTTCTCTTTGCGTTACCATTAATATATATATGCTGATGTGAGCACTCGTTGTGTCTCCAAGCCGACCTTAACAGCCTCAGAAGAATAACTTGGACAACTGAGGTTTTTGCTGAGTTTTCGGAAGTGAAGAACAGTCAACTTCAGCCCAGATTTGGGTAGGTTAGACTCCACCTTTACTGCTGATTTTCGAATATATTTTAGTCGATATTGTATAGTCTAACATACTAAAACTTGAGAGGAATCCGAGCTACGGTTTGAGAGTTATAATGTAGGGGTAATTTTGTATGATTTAAAAAGTTATGGGCGATTTTTGTAATAAAATTGGCTATAACTTCACCCCGTATCAAAATTGGTAAAATGTGAAATAGTTTGTATACCAAGTAGTAATTTTTAAAGTTTGTATTATTTTTTATTCATACCTCATAGTTGGTATTATTCTTGGTCATTTTTCCTTTCCATGTCTCATATCCCGTTACAACCCATACAAACACCTCATGATTTATATCTTGCATCTATAGTTCATTTGATAGGTGGTGGGGGTTAAGAACGCTTTGACAAGCCTATTGGTATGATCTTTGCATGATTGTTGAGTTTGAGTGAAAAACACATTATCCTTTTGACCGGTTTGGACATTTATGATTCATCTTTCATCCTTTGATACTACTTGTTGCTATGATGACATGGTTTGAAAAGCTAATCTTCTTCTTTATTAAGGTTTTCCTTTATTTTCACGTAGTCCCAGCTATTCGATACCTGATATACTACATTTGATCCTCTTATCCTTGTGGTTGAAGTTGTTTAGAACTATGTGGTTTAAAACTTCCACATCAATGACATGAAAAACACATAATAGAGTTAGAATGTATTGTTGATAGTAGTAAAACTATTTTGGTGATTAATATGTTGTTGAGAGTATAAATAAACTAAAATTTTATTATTTAATGTGTTGTTGACAATGTAAAAATATATTTCTTAAGATGAGCTATTGTTAACAACACAAAAATAACAAAATTTTGTTAATTAATGTCTTATGACAAAAAACAAATCACTCACACCTATATTATTAATGTTTTGTTTTTTTGATCAATACCTTGTTACCAGTACCAAATTGTTTATGATAGTGGAAAGTAATCATTTGTTGTTGATGAGAAGAGAAAAACATAAGTTGCCATATTGAAAATATGGTTAACAACATCAAAATCAAATTTTCTTTGATACTTAACATGATAAGTTTGACAATGCATATAACACTATCAACAATGAAGAATATAAAACTAAGAATTCAATAAATTGAAAAACACAAACAAACATATATCGAAAAAAAACTAATCAAAAGATAAGAACAACAAATCGATATGATAGATTCGATGAATACAAAACACTGGAAGTAAAGCTCAGCAATAGGAAAAGTTGAATCGAATTCAACATAAAAGGTATACAAAAAAAAATATATCAGATTGAATTTTGAAAGTAAACCATAAAATGAGCAATTGAATCAAGTTGATGAATGATTTTGAAGCAAATGCAATTGATCCCACAAACATTTGTCGCCGGTGAAAGAAAGAAAAAAAAGAGGGAGAGGGGGAGGGGGAGAGAGAGAGAGAGAGAGAGAGAGAGAGAGAGAGAGCTTTTATAGTAGTTACTTTGCAAAACTTGATAAGTTAGGGGTTAGTTTTAAAATAAGGTAAGTTAGATTGTTATCATACCAAATGCTTTCTAATATAATCTTATGTTAGACATAATATTTAGCCTAGAATGAGGTCTTGACTTTAAACGTACCAAATTACTTACTACAACAATTTACATATTGAATTCCAAGCGAACCCTCATTAAATATGGCCTTAAGGGACTAAATAAATGCATGTATGCAAGAACAATACACCTCATATCCAGTGTACTACAAGAAGCCAGTGTACACCACACATCTCCCGTGTACTACAAGGCACTAGTTTACACTCCTTCACTTGTCTACAAGAAGCCGTTATACGTCTATTAAAATATTTAAGACATGAAGTTTCAAATAGATTTTTCTTAAATTATCTCTTATCATTGAATCAACTAGTTGATCCAAAGAACCATATGAAATTCTTGTTTGTATTTTTTTAACAAAAAGTTATTGATATGATCTTATGTTATTTGTTGTCTCAACTACAAAACATTTTGTTTCATAACCATTCATTCACATTATTTTTTAACTAATTATCAACACGATCCATCAACTATTTACTACGAGAAAGATACAACCATATTTTCGACATATATATTAATTTATCCTCTTCATCGGATTTATAACACAAAGTAATTGATTTAAACATTGCAAACAAAATCTTGTTTTTGTTTTTAGATTATTACTATGGTTACACTTTTCCTTCTCCAGATAACAAAGTTCCTGTCTATACTCCGTGTACTAAATGCAAAGCTTTTCCCGTTAACGCCCCTCAAGAATTGTTGCTACATAGAGGAGAAAACAAGCTTATCATATTATTTTTCTGATAGTTTGATGTGATCGATATTGTCTCGAACATGAAGGACCGGTGGTACGATTCCACTTGACATTCCCGAACAATTCACAACTTACAACAAGTTCGATTACAAAATCAATCGTGTATGCAAACTCGCAATAATAACTAAACAAATCAACGAATGAGTATGCAAACTCCTAATATCCGCAAACCGAACAAACAAACTCGTACTTTCTTTTTTTTTTTTTTGACTTTTTTTCAAATAATAAAGCAACTCTCCCCGCCCCTTTTCTTCTAAATATGCTGCTACGCCACTTTTTTTTTTAAAGAAAGAAGATGAACAATACTGACAAGAGATGTGTTGAACACGTACTGTAGGCTCTGATACCAAATGATGTGATCGAGATCGTCTCGAATACGAAGGACCGGCGGTACGATTCAACTTGACTCAAACGGTATGAACGAGATGAAGATGGATGGATTGAAGGATCGAAATCCGGATATGATGAGCAAAATCCTCCCGAACTCACTTCGGGAATCCCTCAAATCGAACGTCTTGTAACACCCCAAATTTTACAACTTAGGGAGTTACTGGTTAGGACCGCACAGTGGGTCCCGACCTTAGTTTGACAACAACTTAGCAAGATCTTACAACAAGGCACAGATAAGGAAAACCAGAAATCATAAAATAGTTCTTAACAATGTATGAATGTGACCAGATCAACTAACAGCCGGAAAACGTAATATAACAAAGTACGAAAAGAACGAAAGGAAACAAGGTCCAACTGTAAATCCCACAAATGAAGAAACTGTAAAACATCCTAAAGTACGACACCCCGGCTGACCACTACCGTCTGGATCACTCGGCATCTGCTCTAACCTGTGGCAAATCTACACAACATATCAACCGTTAGCTAACTATCCAAATATAAGTAGAATGACAACAGCACAAACACAAGCAGAAACAAAATAAACAAACATCATGCTGGCACTCAACCGTTTATTATCTATTATTTACGTGATTCACATTATTCAATTTAAGTTGTGGCACGAGAGCTATTAACAGCTCTCGCCTCCGTTCCTTATCCAACTGGGTGTAGGTCTAGCTGACCTCCGCCGGTAGCATCACTACAAACCGAATATGGACTAGTCCCTAAAGAAACCCCCAGCGCTCGCAAGCTAACTGAGCAGAATGCCACCCCCCGTTACTCTTAGGCCAAGTATAGGTCGGTAATTATATATCACAACCTATCTCTCTAAACATTTCAACCACACACCACTATCATCATTCATGCTCATATTTAGAAGTCAGCTAAGTAAGCCCAAAGGACTTACCTGATATAAAGCTCGACTCTTTGTAAACCACTCGCTCTGTAAACTGTAGCAACTCAGTTGCCTGCCAAAGGCGATAAGTGCATTAGCACACTCTCACGTAGTTAGAAGTCTAAGACTTCTAAGATCGAATAATGTATTAAGATATAACTAGTTACAATATTAATTTAGGGTAAAATGACCATTTTACCCTTGGTCCCGAAACTCCCAAAATTTCCAAATTCATGTCTAAACTCCTATTTGAGATTCTAAATTCATATTCTAACTCCTAAAGTTTAGTTTTGTTACCAACTATCACTTTTCTTATTTTCCTATTTTCCAAAAGCTCGTAAAGGTCTAACTTCGGTTTCAAATATAAAATTCGTAACAGCTTATAACAGTTCCGAATTAAATCTCTAGATCATCTATGAGGTTCTATCTAACCTTAGGAGAAAGAATTCCTCAAAACTGTTCAGCCATTATTTTTATAAAAATTCACAAAGTTGGCTACTACACTTATTATTCCTATACTTAGCCAAAAATCTAAGTTTACCAAAAGCTGCTCAACTACCTAACTTCGGAAGCTTATAACTTCTAATCCGACCGTTCATTTCCTCTCAAACTTTTATACCATATACTACGTATAACCGTCTACAACATATCCAAAATTCAACGGTGGATCTTTATCCAAACGCTCAAACATTGGTCGACAAGGTGGACCGTTTTTAACTTAAAAGCTGAAGGAAAAAAAATGAATTTACAGCAGCCCCTTATTTCTATTGTTCATAATTACAGCAGTCTTTTGTTCCTACCCTTATGTCTATACACTCAGCAGCTACACACTACCAACCTAACCCATGTTCAAGGCCGAATTACAGCAGCTCATCAATCTAACATTAAGTAATTGGTATACATACATAAGATCATACATTAGCCTTTACGTTACCTCTATACAGGAGGCTTTCTACGGCTGCTGTACTGGCTGTTGAAGCAGGGTTTTATCTCATTTTGGCTGGACTGAAGATGCCTCAGGTATTAGCGTCTCCTGCTCTGCTTCCACGTGACACAGAAAGCTCTTGGCTCCAACTGATGCTCGATTCAAGAGGTGTAGGGGAGAAGATTAGGATTATATCTTTTGTTGTATATGAGCAGAAGGGAAAGAGATGTTGCTTACTCGTTTACAGTTAGATCGGAATAGGAAGAGAGGTCCGACTAGACGCACATATGTCTCGCGGTTGGATGGGTAGTGTCACGCAGGACTGAGCTATGTCCTTGGATGGTTTTGGGGTGGTTCTGTAGCAATCTCTCACACTCTCTGGATGTACCTGTCGGCTCTACAACATCAATTCACGTCGGATCCTCTACATGTACAGAGGACAAGGGAGAAGGTAAGTAGGAGACCTACACTAGATCTGGTTCGCTGGTTCCAACTCTGGACGACTCTTGCTGGCGTCGGTAGGAAGGTTGATTTCAGATTCGGATGTATTAGTCTCCCGTCTTCCTACTGGCGATGGATGCACTGAACGGTCGTGGTGCAGATGGCAAGGAGGATGGAAGTATAGAGATCGTGAATGAGAAGAGTTTCTGTAACTTACTCGCTGGATGTATCTGGATGCAAAGGAGGAGGGAGGTGAGCAGCTGTAACGCGTGATCCTAGGGAGCGTTTAAGGTAAGAGGATATGCTCTCTAATTATTTCTGTATAAGTGCTGAACGATGATCTCACAACCGGGCGGGCTTCTGTCTTCACTTACGGACGGCTTGAGGAACGGGCTGGAGTTCTGCTGCTGCTGACTGCTAGAAGGTATGCGTCCTGGGCTGCTGGAAGGCTGTGCGTTCTGGCTGGCGCTGCTGGGCTGAAGCGAACACTGGGCTGAAGCGAACACTGGGCTGGCGCTGGATGGAGGCAAGCAGTGGGCTGTTGGCTGCAGAAGCTGGCGCTGGGTAAGGCAACGCAGTGGGCTTCTGGGCTGCAGAATCTAGAGCTGGCGCTGGAGTGAAGGGAGTCGCAGCCCGGTACTAATTGTAGTCCGGAATCGAGAACCCGAAATTGAATGCACTGAATAACCGGATACGGATTATATTACAGTTTAGGATTGGTTATAAAACTCTATCATTTTATGTGAAGGTAAGTTACATAAAATGATAAACTTATAAAAGGTTCTATCATTTTATGTGAAGGAGGTCTACATAATATGATAAATTTTATCATAATATGTCTAACTAAGTAGACGGATATGAATCGATGGATCGAGATCGGGTTTGTTACAGAAATAAACGGAATAAAAATTCCGGATATTACATCAGTACCCCCTTAAAATAAGTTTCGTCCCGAAACTTAGAATAAAGTATCTACCCAAATCTTCCCCTCACGAGTTATACTCTAGCATGCAACTACTCACGTCATCAAGCACATAAACATAAACAATCATTTAAACATATAATCACAGAAGTCATATAAGGTATCATCTCAGTACTAACCCGTCGGTACTGAGGTAGCGGCTAATTCCGCAAAGAACTCAGGGTAGTTACGTCTAATACTCTCCTCTTTCTCCCTGGTAGCTTCATCCGCTCCTCGTCTAGACCACTGAATCCTCAGCATCGGTATCTCCTTAGAACGTAGACGCCTAATACTACGCTCTAGGACGGCTACTGGATACTCCACAAAAGTGTGGTCTGGCTCGACTATCAGATCCTCATGACTGATGACGTGTCTAGGATCCGGTATGTACTCTCGCAGCTGAGATACATGAAAAACTGGGTGGACTCCTTCCAATCTCGGTGGCAGTGCTAGTCGGTAGGCAACCTCTCCGACTCTCTCTAAGATCTCAAATGGACCGACATATCGGGGACTCAGCTTCCCCTTAATGCCGAAACGTCTAACTCCTCTCGTAGGTGACACTCGTGCACATACTCTAAACTCCAAAGGTCGACGCCTTTTGTCGGCGTATGACTTCTGACGACTCTGAGCTGCTAACATCCTCTCCCGGACTAAGGCAATCCGGGCGATGTCATCCTGTATCTGGTCTGATACTACCCCTTCAGCCTTGCTAGGCTCATCCCAACACAACGGCGTACGACATTTCCGTCCGTACAAAGCCTCATAAGGTGCCATCCCAATAGACGCATGGCAGCTGTTATTATATGAAAACTCTACTAGTGGGAGATGATCTGGCCATACCTGTCCCCAATCTAGCACACATGCCCGCAACATATCCTCTAAGGTCTGAATGGTCCTCTCGGACTGACCGTCTGTCTGTGGGTGATAGGCAGTGGTAAAGTGGAGACTCGTCCCCAGAGCAGTATGTACCTTCTTCCAAGACCTTGAGGTAAAACGTCCATCCCTGTCGGAGACGATAGTCCTCGGTACTCCATGGAGTCTCACAATGTGTCTGGTGAACTCCTCTGCTAGACGACTCACCGGCCACGTTTCCTTGATCGGAATGAAACGTGCGGTCTTCGTCAGCCGGTCTACCACTACCCAAATGGCATCAAAACCTCTGCTGAGCCTCAATCCTGTAACAAAATCCATAGTAATATCTTCCCACTTCCAATGTGGTACTGGAAGTGGGTGAAGCTCTCCTCCGGATCTACGATGCTCAATCTTGACCTGCTGACAGGTCGCACACTGGGCTACATATCGAGCCACATCAGGCTTCAAACCACCCCACCAGAAGGAACGTCTCACGTCCTTATACATCTTACTCGCTCTTGGATGTACGGAGTAAGGGGTAGCATGAGCCTCACCTAGTATCCTCTGTCTCAGCTCACTGTCTAATGGCACACAGATACGGTCCTGCCGTCTCATCACTCCATCGGCACCGATAGTGAACTGAGGTGCCTCATCTCTTGACATCCGGTCTCGGATCCGGGTCAACGTTGGACAGGTCTCGTGCTTCTGTCGGATCTCACCCAACAGGGTAGGAAATAACTCTAAGGTGGCTAACTGATGAGCTGTATCGGGGAACTGGATCTCTACCTCCAACCAAGCTAAGTCTCTCTATAACTGTGGCTGTACTGTCAACCGAGCTATCGCCTTCTCCCGAAGCGTCTTCCGACTCAAAGCGTCAGCAACTACATTCGCCTTTCCGGGGTGGTAGAGAATCTCAAGGTCGAAATCCTTGATCAATTCTAGCCACCGCCTCTGGCGGTTATTCAACTCCCACTGAGTGAATATGTACTTCAGACTCTTATGGTCTGTGAAGATCTGACAGGTCGCTCCATAGAGATAATGACGCCAGATCTTAAGAGCATGCACTACCGCTGCTAACTCCAGGTCGTGAATGGGGTAGTTCTCCTCATACGTCTTCAGCTGTCGAGACGCATAGGCTATGACCTTACCCCTCTGCATCAAGACACACCCCAAGCCCAGCTTGGATGCGTCACTGTACACTACAAAGTCCTCTGTACCCTCAGGCTGTGCTAAGATCGGAGCAGACGTCAATCTCCTCTTCAGCTCCTCAAAACTCTGCTGACACGGCTCAGACCAGACGAACCGAGTAGTCTTCCTTAGGAGAGAAGTAAGTTGTCGGGCGATCAGGGAAAACCCTTCCACAAACCTACGGTAATAACCTGCCAATCCAAGGAAGCTGCGAACCTCCTTAACATTTTTCGGAGGTTGCCAAGAGGACACTGACTCAATCTTCGCCGGGTCGACCTTAATCCCCTCAGCAGTCACTACATGGCCTAGGAAGGCCACCTCTGACATCCATAACTCACACTTGGATAGCTTAGCATATAGCTGGCTATCCTGTAGAATCCGTAAACTGTCCTCAAGTGTCCGGCATGCTCCTCTCGACTTCTAGAGTAAACTAGAATGTCGTCAATGAAGACTACTACAAACTGGTCTAGGAAGTCGATGAAAATCCCATTCATCAACTCCATAAATACTGCTGGCACATTAGTGAGCCCGAATGGCATCACTACAAACTCATAGTGACCATATCTAGTCCGGAATGCCGTCTTAGGTATGTCCTGGTCTCTCACTCTCAACTGGTGATACCCCGATCTCAAATCTATCCTCGAGAACACTGACGCCCCATGTAGCTGGTCCAGCAGATCATCTATGCGAGGCAGTGGATACTTATTCTTGATGGTGACCTTGTTCAACTCCCGGTAGTTGATACACAGCCTCATCGATCCATCCTTCTTCCTCACAAATAACACTGGTGCGCCCCAAGGAGAAACACTAGGGCGTATGAAGCCCTTCTCTGCTAACTCCTCTAACTGCTTCTTCAGCTCAAGCAGCTCTATCGGGGCCATGCGGTACGGGGCCTTCGAGATCGGTCTCGTGCCCGGCTCTAACTCGATGCTAAAGTCAACACTCCTCTGTGGAGGTAGCCCTGGTAAGTCGTCACTGAATACTTCTGCAAACTCGCAGGCAACTGGTATCTCCTCTACTGTTAGGCTCTTGCGCTCCTTCATGGCATAACACCAGAAGGCCTCGCAACCCTGTGCTATCAATCTGGCTGCTCTCACTGCGTTGATAACTGTGCCGGACTTTCCGAGGTCCCAACCTCGGAATATCACTCTGTGACCCTCCTCAGTGGCGACAGTCACAGTTCTCCTACCAATATCTAAGACTGCTCCATGTCTAGTCATCCAATCTATCCCCAATATCACGTCCTCATGTGCTAAGGGCATGACTAGAAAATTTACTAACCAAATCCGGCCTCCCAGGTGAATAGGGCAGTCATAAATCTCTCGAGATCCTCTAACCTTACCCCCATCTGGTAACCCAACCATAAAAGGTACATCCTCTACGGTAGCTAAGGACAACCTATCTACACATGCATCTGATATAAAGGAGTGCGTAGCACCCGTATCAAATAAAACTCGCACAAGAAAGTCATGGATCCAAATAGTACCTATGGTCGCAGGTGCTGCAGGCTACTCAGTGTTCCTCAACTCGAACACTCTCGATGGTCCTCCTCTGGTGTCAGTGGTACTACCACGTCCTCTGCCACAACCTGATCCCTGTGCCGTACTGTATGAAGCAGGATGCCCTGGGGCCCGGTACTGTTGTTGCTGCTGACTCGGTGCTCGGTACTGAGGAGGTCTCTGTACACTCTTCTCAGCACCTGCAGGAGAAGATCCTTGCTGGGAAGGGGCTCTACCCTGACGGCAGAAGGTGGCTCCGTGAGCCGGCTTCCCACAAGTGAAGCAAGTGATAGGTGGTCTCTGGCAATCTGTCTTGATGTGATCACAGCTACCACAGTTAAAGCACTGTCGATCTCTACTGGGAGTCTGAACTGTAGAGTGGTAGCTAGACCTCCCCTGAGTCTGTCCTCGACCATAACCTACTACTGCTGCACTGCTACCAACATGTCCTGTCCTCTGCCGCTTATCCGGCCAACTAGACTGAGCTGCTTTCCTCGAAGCTGTCCTATCTCTCTCATAAGTAGAGGCCCTATCCTGATAATCAGACAAGGTCTCACTGCGGAATCCAGCCAGATAGGATCGGGTACTCTCTCTCAATCTCCTAGAGAAAAGGTAAACATGCTGCTCTTCGGGAGGTGCAGATGGTCCAAGTAAGGTCAACTCTTTCTGAAACATCTTTATGGCTGCAGCAATCGGGATATCCTCAAATCCCGCCTCAATGAAATCCTGGAATCTCTCCCTCCTCAGCGAAAATGGACAGTACTTGTCCCTAACAATGTTCCTCATCTGCTCCCAACTGGTGACTCGGCCACGAATGGTACGCCACCATGAATGAGCATCATCTGTGAAACAGGTCTGCACCAAATATACCTGTCGATCCTCGGGACAACGTATTGCCTCCAAAGCAGTCTCTATCTTCCCTATCCAGTGCTCCACTTCTAGCCCTATTTCTCCACTGAATGAAGGAACCTTCTGAGAGTTGAAAGCCTTCAACCACTCATCCGGTCTCGGTGCTCTAGACCCAGTAGGCGCTCTATCAGCATTAGCCCTCCTCTCAGATACAGCCGGCACTTGAGACACTCCCTGTGTCACCTGAGCTGACCTAGCCGGTACCACCGGTGGTACCTGGGTAAGCCTCTCAACTCTGGCAGCTGCCTCCATGCGCTCAACGTAGGCTCTGTACTCCCTATACTCCGATGCTCCGATAGAAACACGTCATGACTCAATAGAACGTGCTCCTTGCGCTCCAAACCTAGCGGCGGTCTCAGGCCTGACCTCGGGGCCTACACTCTCAGCTACTTCTTCTACAGCAGCATCTGGTATGCTTGCTGCAGGTGGGTCCTCTCGAGGAACTCGTCCTCGACCTCTCCCTAGTGGAGGTCTACCCCCACGACCACGCCCTCTAACCGTAGGGGTGCTATCAGCTCGATCCTGTCTGACTGGGGGAAGGGGGGGACGACCCCTACCTCGGCCAGTCACTTGTGCAACCCTAGTACGTGCCATCTGCACGAATAGTAACAACTACAGTTATAACTAGCTAATCTATCATAACAGTAAAAGTCTATAATTATTCTAAGAATACCGAGATCCGCAGAGGTAATGGTGGTCATCCGTACTTTCTATCCCAACCCGACTCTGTATGCAATTTAAAACCAAAATTCTCTTTGGAAAACTCAGACCCCTTTCGGGTTCTGTTTATTTACTTATATGACCTTTTTGAAGATTTCTAGTGCCATTGTTGCCAACCTGGCTCTGATACCATGTTGTAACACCCCAAATTTTACAACTTAGGGAGTTACTGGTTAGGACCGCACAGTGGGTCCCGACCTTAGTTTGACAACAACTTAACAAGATCTTACAACAAGGCACAGATAAGGAAAACCAGAAACCATAAAATAGTTCTTAACAATGTATGAATGTGACCAGATCAACTAACAGCCGGAAAACGTAATATAACAAAGTACGAAAAGAACGAAAGGAAACAAGGTCCAACTGTAAATCCCACAAATGAAGAAACTGTAAAACATCCTAAAGTACGACACCCCGGCTGACCACTACCGTCTGGATCACTCGGCATCTGCTCTAACCTGTGGCAAATCTACACAACATATCAACCGTTAGCTAACTATCCAAATATAAGTAGAATGACAACAGCACAAACACAAGCAGAAACAAAATAAACAAACATCATGCTGACACTCAACCGTTTATTATCTATTATTTACGTGATTCACATTATTCAATTTAAGTTGTGGCACGAGAGCTATTAACAGCTCTCGCCTCCGTTCCTTATCCAACTGGGTGTAGGTCTAGCTGACCTCCGCCGGTAGCATCACTACAAACCGAGTATGGACTAGTCCCTAAAGAAACCCCCAGCGCTCGCAAGCTAACTGAGCAGAATGCCACTGCCCGTTACTCTTAGGCCAAGTATAGGTCGGTAATTATATATCACAACCTATCTCTCTAAAAATTTCAACCACACACCACTATCATCATTCATGCTCATATTTAGAAGTCAGCTAAGTAAGCCCAAAGGACTTTTCGATATAAAGCTCGACTCTTTGTAAACCACTCGCTCTGTAAACTGTAGCAACTCAGTTGCCTGCCAAAGGCGATAAGTGCATTAGCACACTCTCACTTAGTTAGAAGTCTAAGACTTCTAAGATCGAATAATGTATTAAGATATAACTAGTTACAGTATTAATTTAGGGTAAAATGACCTTTTTACCCTTGGTCCCGAAACTCCCAAAATTTCCAAATTCATGTCTAAACTCCTATTTGAGATTCTAAATTCAAATTCTAACTCCTAAAATTTAGTTTTGTTACCAACTGTCACTTTTCTTATTTTCCTATTTTCCAAAAGCTCGTAAAGGTCTAACTTCGGTTTCAAATATAAAATTCGTAACAGCTTATAACAGTTCCGAATTAAATCTCTAGATCATCTATGAGGTTCTATCTAACCTTAGGAGAAAGAATTCCTCAAAACTATTCAGCCATTATTTTTATAAAAATTCACAAAGTTGGCTACTACACTTATTATTCCTATACTTAGCCAAAAATCTAAGTTTACCAAAAGCTGCTCAACTACCTAACTTCGGAAGCTTATAACTTCTAATCCGACCGTTCATTTCCTCTCAAATTTTTATACCATATACTACGTATAACCGTCTACAACATATCCAAAATTCAACGGTGGATCTTTATCCAAACGCTCAAACATTGGTCGACAAGGTGGACCGTTTTTAACTTAAAAGCTGAAGGAAAAAAAATGAATTTACAGCAGCCCCTTATTTCTATTGTTCATAATTACAGCAGTCTTTTGTTCCTACCCTTATGTCTATACACTCAGCAGCTACACACTGCCAACCTAACCCATGTTCAAGGCCGAATTACAGCAGCTCATCAATCTAACATTAAGTAATTGGTATACATACATAAGATCATACATTAGCCTTTACGTTACCTCTATACAGGAGGCTTTCTACGGCTGCTGTAATGGCTGTTGAAGCAGGGTTTTATCTCGTTTTGGCTGGACTGAAGATGCCTCAGGTATTAGCGTCTCCTGCTCTGCTTCCACGTGACACAGAAAGCTCTTGGCTCCAACTGATGCTCGATTCAAGAGGTGTAGGGGAGAAGATTAGGATTATATCTTTTGTTGTATATGAGCAGAAGGGAAAGAGATGTTGCTTACTCGTTTACAGTTAGATCGGAATAGGAAGAGAGGTCCGACTAGACGCACATATGTCTCGCGGTTGGATGGGTAGTGTCATGCAGGACTGAGCTATGTCCTTGGATGGTTTTGGGGTGGTTCTGTAGCAATCTCTCACACTCTCTGGATGTACCTGTCGGCTCTACAACATCAATTCACGTCGGATCCTCTACATGTATAGAGGACAAGGGAGAAGGTAAGTAGGAGACCTACACTAGATCTGGTTCGCCGGTTCCAACTCTGGACGACTCTTGTTGGCGTCGGTAGGAAGGTTGATTTCAGATTCGGATGTATTAGTCTCCCGTCTTCCTACTGGCGATGGATGCACTGAACGGTCGTGGTGCAGATGGCAAGGAGGATGGAAGTATAGAGATCGTGAATGAGAAGAGTTTCTGTAACTTACTCGCTGGATGTATCTAGACGCAAAGGAGGAGGGAGGTGAGCAGCTGTAACGCGTGATCCTAGGGAGCGTTTAAGGTAAGAGGATATGCTCTCTAATTATTTCTGCATAAGTGCTGAACGGTGATCTCACAACCGGGCGGGCTTCTGTCTTCACTTCCGGACGGCTTGAGGAACGGGCTGGAGTTCTGCTGCTGCTGGCTGCTAGAAGTTATGCATCCTGGGCTGCTGGAAGGCTGTGCGTTCTGGCTGGCGCTGCTGGGCTGAAGCGAACACTGGGCTGGCGCTGGATGGAGGCAAGCAGTGGGCTGTTGGCTGCAGAAGCTGGCGCTGGGTAAGGCAACGCAGTGGGCTTCTGGGCTGCGGAATCTGGAGCTGGCGCTGGAGTGAAGGGAGTCGCAGCCCGGTACTAATTGTAGTCCGGAATCGAGAACCCGAAATTGAATGCACGGAATAACCGGATACGGATTATATTACAGTTTAGGATTGGTTATAAAACTCTATCATTTTATGTGAAGGTAAGTTACATAAAATGATAAACTTATAAAAGGTTCTATCATTTTATGTGAAGGAGGTCTACATAAAATGATAAATTTTATCATAATATGTCTAACTAAGTAGACGGATATGAATCGATGGATCGAGATCGGGTTTGTTACAGAAATAAACGGAATAAAATTCCGGATATTACACGTCTCACCCTCGGAATCGCACTCCAAGTTTGACAAACCTTCGTGGTCTTTGCCTCTCACTAGGACAACTCTTTTAGCATCTCACCAAAGGTTGTGAAAACTAAGCCTCTCACCTAGATCTCGGAATGATTTTGAGAAAAACCAACAAAACGTTTATAGAGAAACTCTCTCTTTCATTCAACTTCAACTTAACTTGTCTTACATATGAGATGGAAAAGCCTTATTTATAGGCTGAAAAACTCAACCAAAATATAAGAAAATAAAAGCAAAAACAATAAATTAAAACGGAAAATACAAAGAGTTGAGCGGGACTTGATTCATGGTAATTTGGGCTTCTTTGATGGTGGGAATGGTAAGAATCATATTTGAGTAAAGGCCAAACGGGAAATACGAAGAGTTGAGCGGAACTTGATTCATGGCAATTTGGGCTTCTTTGATGGGGGAATGGGAAGAGTATTCTTTTGACTTTGAGGGCTGGACATGATCTTGTTTGGACGTGCATTTCTTTTGCATATTCCTTTTCATGGCTCCATGCATGATCTTGGAAAAAACCCACTCAAGTATAAATGATGCTTCACTGTCGGGTCATTTTCACCCTTTTCCTCTTGAAATCTCGACTTCTCATAAACTATAAAGTAGTATAACTTGAAAATACCTTCGAAAGTAGTACTTATGGGTCTTCTAACTCCAAACGAAGCTCTAGATATAGGCATTTTAGAGAGAGTGCGTAAATTTGACAGCTTAACCGGATTGAGCGGAAAATGACTTAACTTGACCACACTCTGAGTGAGCATTTTCGGCTTCATGTTGGGCCTCTCGGGGATCACATCATCCCCCGTCTCTTCAAAAGGATTCGTCCTCAATCCGAATCATCCATGGTTGGGGAGAGTGTAACAATAGGTGAAGGAGTGGGATCCGGTGGTGGAAGAGATGGAGCCCGTGGAGGAGTAGGTGCTTGTGGAGACACGGGATCTGGTGGACGAGGAGGCGGGGCTGGTGGAGCACCCTTCGGTGGTGGAATAGGCGGTGATGTGTACTTTATTTTTCTTGTTGCTTTCTCAACTCAGCTCGCTAGAAAATAAACCGCCTCTTTCATCCATTTTTTGACCGCTCTACGTCGTCGTCGATCTTCTTCTTGTTTTCTAGCCTCCTTTTCTCGACAACGTTTGTGACGTCGGTCTTCTTCCTCGTGTTTACGAGCTTCCTCTTCACGGCGACAGGCTTCTCTTCTCTTTCGTCGTCTTCGTAGTTCTTCATAGACGGCCTCGTAAAGATCGTCTCCATTCACTCAAACGAAGATAACCATCGTCATACTCTTGAATAGCCCATCGAACGCATTCTTCCGTTATTGTTCTTTTTCGATCGCGTATTGACATTCCCGAACAATTCACAACTTACAACAAGTTCGATTACAAAATCAACAAAGTATGCAAACTCGCAATAATAACTATACAAATCAACAAATGAGTATGCAAACTCTCAAAATCCGCAAACCGAACAAACAAACTCATACTTTCCTTTCTTTTTTTTTATGAGTTTTTTTTTTCAAATAATAAGGCACCTCTCCCCCTTTTTTTTTTCTAAATATGATGCCACGTAACTTTTTTTTTTTGAAAGAAAGAACATGAACAATACCGACAAGATATGTGTTGAACACGTACCGTAGGCTCTGATACTAAATGATGAGATCGAGAACGTCTCGAACAAGAAAGACCGGCGGTACGATTCCACTTGAATCAAACGGTATGAACGTGATGAAGATGGATGGATTGAAGGATCAAAATGTAGATATGATGAGCAAACATCCTCTGAATCTTACTTCGGGAATCCCTCAAATCGAATGCCTCACCCTCGGAATTGCACTCCGGGTTTGATGAACCTTCGTTGTCTTCGCCTCTTACTAGGACAACTTCTTTAGCATCTCACCAAAGGCTGTGAAAACTAAGCCTCTCACTTAGATTTTGGGATGATTTTGAGAAAAACCAACAAAACGTTTTTACAGAAACTCTCTCTTTCAATCAACTTCAACTTAACTTGTCTTACACATGAGATTGAAAAGCCTTATTTATAGAATGAAAAACTCAACCTGAATACAAGAAAATAAAAGCAAAAATAATAAATTAAAACGGGAAATACGAAGAGTTGAGCGAGACTTGATTCATGACAATTTGGGCTTCTTTGATGGTGGGAATGGGAAGATTCATCTTTGAATAAAGGTCAAACGGGAAATACGAAGAGTTGAGCGAGACTTGATTCATGGCAATTTGGGTTTCTTTGATGGGAGAATGGGAAGAATATTCTTTTGACTTTGAGGAATGGAAATGATCTTGTTTGGACATGCATTTCTTTTGAATATTCTTTTGCATGGCTCCATGCATGATCTTTGTCAAAAGCCCACTCAAGTATAAACGATGCTTCACTGTCGGGTCATTTTCACCCTCTTTCTCTTGGGATCTCGACTTCTCATAAACTACAAAGTTGTAGATCTTGAAAATACCTTCGAAAGTAGTACTTATGGGTCTTATAACTTCAAATGAACCACCGAGGCTCGAACTTGAGGATCCAACGGCGCAATCGTCCTCCTTCTTTAGACTCGAAAAGTCGACCAAAATATTGGCGAAAAGGGGGATGAAATTTAGAATCGAGAAGGGATGATAGTAGATGGATCGAAATCCGGATATGAAATCGTTAGCTAATATTCGAAGCTAATATTCGAAGCATTAAAATAACGGTAAGAGGCACAAACACGAGAATATTTCGAAACTCGCCTCGGTCCCTACTTACCGGCAAGGAATGGTATTGATGCATCCGACCGTCTAGTTACTACGTGGGATTCAATACCTAGGTCTCTAAAAAATGTTTTGTTCGCTCAAATATAGGTTTCTAGAAAGTAACTATAGACTCTCCATTATGAAGGCTTAAGGCTATGGGTACTTTTATATCCTTTGTTTTACAAGAAGAACAATCATCATTTCCTTTTGAACTTGAATTGTTGGAGTCAAGTGAAGTCTTTTCTTTCTTAAACAACTCAGTTTTCTTGTTCACTCCAACTTGAAATTTTATTGTTTCAACTCTCATTTGTATTTTACAAGCTTCTATGGTTAATTTATTGGATTAATGAGTTGCACTAATCAATGCTTAAAACCTCATGCTTGAAAGATACCAAACTAGATCAAACTTCAAAGATGATGTACTAGAGTTGGACTTTTGTCAGTTTGTTTAAGACCAACATATAATGTGAAATTCCGTCTAGCACAAGACATTCGTACGTGCGCATAAGGCTCGGGCCAACACATAGTGTTACTCGATAAGCACAATGCCAATATCAACGTAAAAGTCATACTAAATCAAAGTTGGAACTTTTGGAGTGCATTAAGGTGTCGAACCGAATTATTTCAAGACTCATTAGACAAGTTAATATGTAGGACATGCTGGGTACGGGTATCCCATTACATTGTAAATAAAAAAGGACAATTATAAGATTATAAATAACAATAATACTTTTATCATATCACCGAATTGAAAATTGAAATTATAGAAATAATTTCACGAGGAAATTAGATTATTAAGTAAAAAATAACTAATCGAGATTTATATAAGTATTGTATCTAACAATAGCAATGGCAAACATGCAAGTTGTTGCGAATTTTGCATACTCCACCCTTACTACACGGAGATTGTAAACAATAACTGTTACAATCGTTGTCCTTACAATTTGGTCGGTGATTGTCCGTACAACATTGTGCATCGACTCTCTCTACTCCAAAAAATCCTGCATGTGTCAATTTCGAATATTACACAGTAGTATGTTGTAGCATTTTTTGAAAAACGATAATATGACGTATCTTAAATATAGACATCAAAGACACACACATTTCCCTTTAATGAAAATTAGATGAAGGGAAAACTATAAACAAGCGTGTAAGATAATAATTTATTTACCAAGACACAATATTGCAATGAAGAAAACTACAGCTACTCTTGCCATTCTTGTATGTTAAGGGCGATATGCTGATTTTGTTTAGTTTATGTTTAGGATTGATCTAAGAGTTAGGGTATTTATAACCTTAATGTGAATAACCTAATATGTTTTCTAATTATATATTACTTTTCAAATTAAAGTTATTTTCCTAATAACAACATTTAGTTTTGGTAATGAAATCTATACTATTAAACCACATGTATATTAATTATAATTTGATGGTGGATATATCTTGTAATAACTTAATCCTATTTTTGGTTATATATCAAAGTAAATGATGATATCATATCCATGAATTTGATATATATTTTCCAATTTTATAGTCGTTTGTATATGACATCATCAAAATAAATGATGATATCATATTTTTCATACATCAAAATAAATGATATCATACATATAAACGACAATATATTATATATGAAAAACGAATATGTGATATATCCAAATTTATAGGCTTACTAGAGTAAGTACGTTTTTAATTATATATTAGTGTAATTCCCGTACTTTGCACGGATTTTCTTGAAAATAAAATAACATAAAATTTATTTTATAAAAATATTTTAATAAATATAATAATAAAAAGTACATTTTATGTGGTTTATGAAAAATGTAATATATTAGAATCTTCGTTAATCTAAAATAAAAGTTTGAAATAAAATTTACCAAATCTATTAAATAAGAATGAAATATATGAGATTTTATATATCAAAATTTGAAATATAATTAGATGATAAAGATATCAATTAGTTATATACTGCCTTTTTAGATTAGTAGAATTTTATTTTATCTTAACTTATATGGTAAAAATAACACATTGTAGTTAACGAAAGATATATAATTAATTATTAAAATAAATACAATAGATAAAATATAATAAATATTAAAACCTAAATTATGAGAAAATGATATGTGTCATCCAATGTATAAGAAAATGACATGTGGCTTGGAGGGCTTTTACTTTAATATATAGTATATAGAATATATATATATATATATATATATATATATATATATATATATATATATATATATATATATATATCATTACACACAATTTAATTACATCAATAAAATTATATAAATATATGACATTATTTTGTTAATCATATAATTTTAATATATATAATATAATATAGATATTTAAATAGTAAGTTTTGTATGTAAATATATTACGTATTATATGATAGTTATTTTAATAGGTAAGATGTCAACTATTTATGTATATATTTATTTTTTTCGAAAAATTAAAATTACGTAAAAATAACATGTGACAACGAAGAGATTAGGAAGTGACACGTAGGATTAAACGTTTTGGCTTTAATATAGTATATAGATATATAAATTGCTTGTTTATAGGCTTAATGGAATAAGTACGTTTTTAATTAGATATTGCTTGCCAAATTAAAGTTATTCCCGTAATAATATTCTTTTTTTGGTAATGAAATCTATATTATTAAAGCACATGTTTATTAATTGTAATTGCGAATAAATTTAGAACATCAATTTAATCCTATTTTTGGTCATATATCAAAATAAATGATGGTATCATATCCTTGGAGATTTTTGGTTGTCTAAATCTGTATCGGTCAAGCCACTCACATATATAAAATAACCTAAATTTGTATGGTTAATTGTATGGACAACATTGTAGGATAATTGTAATAGCTAGGATTTTTGAATTCTAATTAATGTTGATTAACTTAATCAGTGATATTAATTGACATATAACTCGCGAAGATTTCGTAAGTGTTGAGTATAAGTCACACCGTTATATTCCTGGCGTAATTTTGGGCTTATGGTGAAATTTTCACTTTTTTCTCCGGGTATTTATTTTTACCCTCCGGTATTATTTGGAGCATTTGGGAGCTCCAATTAATATAAATGCAGTTGAGAGAAATGATCAGAACATCGGACATATCCTAGATATGAAATAACATGGAAAGGCAAAACGGCCAAAAGAGTCGCTATTTCGTTTCTTAACGGCTAAGAAAGATGGCTTAAAAATACACGTTTTCCGAGGCAATTGTGGAATAGTTATCCCTACAATATTCAAGATCTATTATTCCAATTTAGAGAAGTTTGGAGAAGGGAGTTCAACCCGCCTTTGGATCGGTTAAAGGATAATTATCGACTTCGCTAAAGGATAATTATCGTCTTCACTATAAATAGCGGAAAATTTATTAATTCATTTCCTTTCACGTTTCCTCGTAAAAGCTCTGATTTCTCTCAAACTTCAAACTCAAATCTACTCTCCGTTTCTAATCCGATTTCAATTCCGTTTGAGTTTCTGGATTCCTCTCTTCATTCTCTTCATATTGGTACCAAGTTTCTGCATTTCCAAGCAGATAAGGACCTGGTCGAGCATATATGTCACCAGGACAGTTCCGTCGCTCAGATTCCGGTGAGTTTGATGTTGTACATGCGTAGCCTGCGTCGTTGTGATTCTGAATCTTCTCTCAAATCGTCAATCGGGTTAGTAACGAATAAGTTATGAATTTATTCGTTTTCCGTACTGCGATTTGGCCTAAATTGACCTTAGGCTTTTCAAAATGGATAATTAGAAATTCCATTATGATCATTATATTATTCTGGTGTTATGGGTTGTTTGTTTGATGAAATATGATGACAGGTGGGTTTAGAAATGGCCTGCGGCCAAAATGTTATTCTGGCGAAATTTAATTAATTAATTAAAGGTTAATTAATTAAATTAGGATTAAATTTGAGATTGAGGAATACTGATTAGATGCATGCCAGGTGTCAGAATGAGTTGAGGATCATGAGATGTTATGTTGAGGATATGCCTTAGGCATTTATGAATGTGTTGAGGATCTGAGGTTTAGATTTGAGATATAGGTTGGTTGTGGTTAGTGAGACGAGTCTCCTAACCTTTGCAGTATGTGATTGTGTGTGCCTTGCTATTGCAGGCGTTGATTACTTCCCCAAGGGGAAGCTGTGACGTGGTACAAGTTTCGAGTATATGAGGTAAGTCCATATGACTTACTTAGCGTGCAGTTGTGGATTGTATGATTGTGATGGTTGTGTGTGTTCATATGATTGTGCATTTATAACCTAACCGGACTAGGATGACCATTCATTACATTTATTTGGCCCAAGTGTATTATAACGGGCGGTAACCGCCGGTCTCCGCCTGCTGGTTAGGAGGTGCCCTGAAGATGATCTCACAGGAGGGGACGAGTGAAGGTCACCCCCATGCTAAACTCCTGTGATACGTTGGATGGGACTGGGTTCTTGAGGCTCCTCGTGTTACAAAAGAAGTTGAATTAGTAATGGAATAACGTAATGAAAGATAATAAATGAATGTGTGTGGCATTGCATGTTTGAGATGTTGATGTGTGGTTGTGCTATTACATTCATGCTTTTCATTTCTGTAGCTAACGGTTTCATACCGTGTTGTAGTGTTCTGCAGGTTAGGAGTACTGCAGGGTGAGCCAGATGGTGTGACCAGCCGAGGACTTCTGTACATTAGGATGCGTGGGATGGGGTATCTTTTGTGGTTATGGTTTATGATGTTGTTTTGTACTCGGCTTGGAGTTTGTAAACTCTTTTGATGTATCATATACAGCTTTTATGTATTTGGTTTTAATCTACATGTGCCTTGTTGTAAGATCCATTGAACTTGTTGTCAGGCTAGGGTCAAGATCCATTGTGAGATTCTAGCCCAATGTGACACTCTAAGTCCGGTGGATTTGGGGTGTTACAATAATACTCAAACTTTTCTGATTACTCAAAAGTTTGGAGCCTCATCTTGAAAGATATAAAACTGAATCAAACTTCAAAGAAGATGTACTAGAGTGTTGTACTTTTGCTATTTTGTTTGACGTCTTCAAATTAAGTAATCTTATTCATCATAACATAATGAAAATTAAAAATAAACTCTCAAATATTTAAAATCAAGAGATTGTTAGGTGAGTGTGTAATACCCTAAATTCTCAAAAATCAAGGTGCTATGGGTTAGGAACCCACAATGGGTCCTGACCCTAGTCTGACAACAATCTCACTGGATCTTACAACAAGACACAAATAAAAGAAAACCGAATATAATAAAATGCAGTAATGCCATGGACTCAACCCCGTCAACCAAATATAATAAAAGAGTAACAATCTCTAAGGACATATTACAAAAAGGGAAGCTGAAAAGATAAAGACTCCCAACCATGTCCTATTGGGTAGGGAACCTAAATGACCACTACCTTCCCGATCACTCGGTAGATGTTCTATCGTGAAACAAATATAAACAATATACAATACATGTAACACCCCAGATTATCAAAATTCGGGGAGCTACTGGTTAGAACCTCACAATGAGTCATGACCTTAGTTTGACAACATCATTACTAGATCTTACAACAAGGCCCCGATGTAATTAAGCACTTTGAAAACATTAAATTATATTTGGATGAATGTACAACATATGACAGCCTTACAAAACATAAATATATTTATAATGTGCATGCATAACGGAAGACTCCCCTGTTCCCATATATTGAGTACGTGGACCCGACCGACCATCTGCTTCGGATCTCTGCTACTGTCTATAGATAAATATTCATATATAACAAGAACAAATAAGCACAAACACACATAAACCAAGAATATAAATAGAGAGCATGCTATCACATACTCGGTTTTATTATCTTTATTAACGACGACATACACTCATAATCCATTTATACTTGTGGCACGAGAAGTCTAAGACTCTCGTCCTCCGTCCCTTTATCCAACTAGAATGGTTTGGCACACCGACCCGTATACCATATGGAGTGGGTCAGTATCCTCCCCATCTACCACGTCTGACCTTGTCGTGGAGAACCTCTCAGTCTCTCGCAAGAGCTAAGAAGATTATGCCACCACCCATTTTACTTGGGCCAATTATACGTCGGTAATTAATATCATATACATACTATAAGTATATGTAACACCTTGAATCCGCGGGGCTCGGGGTGCTATAGGCGGAGACCTCAAAATGGGTCCCGACCCTTACCTTGACAACAATTTCACCGAACCTTTCCAACAAGGCACAAATAAAGGCATATACGGAAAACGTTTCAATGTATGCGCGAGAAATTTGAAATGTAAATGTTCGCTCCAAAAGGTGTGTGCACAAATAAGCTTTAAATTTATATCCAAGAATTAAGCCTAACGATAGCGAACCCACAATGTATGGATCAATCGTAGTATGGGCTGATATTCCGGAGTCGATCTCACGGAATCTGTAAGAACAAAGAAGCAAAAGTAATCCAACTTGTGTAGCAAACAAAGCAATGACCACAATAAAGAATATAGAAGCAAGAATAATGGAAAGCAAATTCTAAAGATCCAAGTATCTGGCTGCGGTGTTCGATTCAAGATGTCTAAGGATATGTACGGACAGAGCTGGATAGCAAAGGTATATATATTCTTCGGTAGGATGTCGTCTAGTGAAGATCCAATGTCCTTCTGTCCCAACCCAAGATTCTACTTAACGGATATTGAGTCTCGTAAAGAAGAGGTCATAAGGATAGGATTCAACTCTCATACCAAACCAAAACCCAAGGAAAAGAAAGGAAAAGGCAAAGGCTATGACACTCCTCACCTTAATAGAGGGTTTTGAATCCCCTATTACCTAGAACTCGTAAACACTCACACATAAGCAATGCTAAGGGTTAGAAAGGGTTAACATAGGTAGGATTTAAGCAATCCTGAACTTTGGATAAAGGCAAAAGCGAAACGTGCAAAACAGAGGAAACCACGGGGAGATCTTGGAAAACCACGGTCGTGGTTCCTGAAGATCAGGCAGTGGAAATCCTCGTTCGAGGGTTTCTCACAACTCTCAGGGTCCAATCTGTTAAGGCTCAATCTATCATCATCTGTACCACAACCATCAACCCTTCATCCTAGAATCGTAGGGGGGGGGTTTAGCCAACAATCATCATTGTAATCAAATCAAGATTAAGAAAGGAAATCAAGAAAGGCATGCAACCAAGAACACAAAGATGAATCAAAATCAATCTTTAATAATCAACAACTCAATCAAACAATTTATAATCAAGAATATATGTTCTCAAGACAATAATCAAGATTAGAACAATCTCACAAAATCTCCAAGTCGCAAATCAAGAAAACTCTTCAATCTCCCTTCAATGGTGAAGCAATCCAATCCGAAGTATGGAAGTGGATCCCAAATATGTCGAATTTCCACGTGTGGTGTCAAAACCGTGCAAAAAAGTAGGTCCAAAGCGAGATCCTCGAAATGAAGCCGTCACCTCCTTTTATAAAATAAAATTAGGGTAAAAGACTCCTTCCTTTATTGCTGACGTGACAATTAAAGTAACGGTTTTTTCTGAAGAAAACCACGGGTGACATTACAAAATCACAGCCGTGGTTCCTCCCGTGGCGACTCTCGACCTTCCTTTCCACGTGTGAAATTCAGTTAATTATCAAAACCCCGGCCATGGAATTTCCTTCTTGGCCGTGGTTCCTCCTTTTCTATGCTTTTCTCCTTTGCTTCACTTCATACTCCTTATGATGTTCCAATGCTTCCCAATGAATTCCTCATCGACCAATACTCAGTGAATGCTCCCTTTCTACTCCGATTCAGTTCCAATTCACCTAAAATCACAACAAAGCTTGCGTAGATTTCGATTCTAAGATAATAGGTGAATATGCTAGATAAGTGCTACGGATGTATGTCCTTGTACTCAAAGGATATGGAAAAACTACCTATATTCACATCTAAACTACGTCATAATTTCATGCTATCAGTTAGTACAAATTGGAAACTCAACCGAGTCCTCAAAATGACAACAAACTCCATAATCATAAGTATACAAGTCCACAACATAACGAAATAGAAATCCCATCCCCGTCCTATAATGTACGGAGACCCCGGCTGTCCACTCCTCCACTGTAACGCCCCGTTTATTGACTGCGTTTTCAATTTTTTTTTATTCTTCTTGTTCGATCGATATTTTAATAGCTTAAATATTTTACGAGTACTTTCACACCGTAAATTAAATTTTTCGGACTTATATATATATTTTGATCCATATATTTATCTTTTTTTTTCCCGTATCTTCATTCTCGGAGTAGTAGGGAAGTTTCTCGATTCGGAATCCCGTTCCGGATGTTTTGATCAAATCTATTCAGTTACTTTTTATTTTATTTCTTTTCCCCTTTCTCTTTTCCCTCTTTTTCTAGTGACGACCTTCGACCTCTTGATTTTGCCTCCCTAGCCTGCTAGACTGTCCCTGCAACCTACCTCTCTTAACACCAACTTGCACAAGCAAGCAGGGTCTCCTCTGCAAGCCTTCTCCCCACCTTAGTCTTTCTCCTGCACCTGCTGCAACAAGCTTCACCCATGGCCATCTCGATTCTTCTCATCTCTACCCCCTCGAACCCTCAATCTTGGCCCTGCAATGTCCCCGATATCAAAAAAAAAAAGAAGAAGAGCTGGATAGGTATTTACAAAAATCAGGAAAACCCACATTATGCAGAGGGATATCTCGATTCAGGATCGGTGGCCTTGGGCTGAAAACAACCGTCGCCTCACCTTCGCTGGAAGCCAAATTAATGCTCGAGATGCGTTGCCGACACCTCTACACCGGAGGGCCACCCGTCGACCTCCCTCTGTCTGTCTGTCGCATCCTCCACTAGGATCCTGTCGCCGGGACTGCCAATACGAGCCTGACTCGTCACCGCCATCGGATCCACCTTCTTCGCCCAACGCCGGAGCCAACCGGAACCGTTGTAGCCCCAAATTTGATCTCTCTCACCGTGCCCTGCTGCAGCGAACTAGCCGGATTGGGCACAACAGTCGTCTTCTCCCCATTCTCCCTCTGCCCCGCTCTGCCGCCGGAGACGA
Organism: Fagopyrum esculentum; assembly: GCA_033239045.1. Taxonomy (NCBI): domain Eukaryota; kingdom Viridiplantae; phylum Streptophyta; class Magnoliopsida; order Caryophyllales; family Polygonaceae; genus Fagopyrum; species Fagopyrum esculentum. The sequence goes on along the minus strand of BSUD01000007.1, from coordinate 94,148,329 downwards.
CGCCACTGGAGCCTCCGTCTGCACGTCACCGGCCGCTTCTCCTCTCCTCCGCCTGGGCAGCCGCCGGGAGCTCTTTTCTCCTTTTCCCTTCTTCTGTCGTGATTCAACAAAGGTTGAAGAAGATGCTTGGTTATTTGTGATTTTTGCCCTTCCTTTTCGGTTAATTATGATTATTTGCCCATATTCTATAATTGCAGTTTGTTCCCAGATTTTTTTGGAATGAAATTTTATACCCCTACAGAAATTAATTACAGATTATGGCCCTTATTTACATTTTCAGGATATGACCCAAGTTTATGAAATTGCTCACCTTTGTCTTGAAAATGTATTTGTTGCTTTTTAACTCAGATTTCAATTACGAGGTCGTTCTTATAGTTTATATTTTATGTAGTATGCCCAAATTTAGCGTTATGCTAAATTTGTTTAGTTTTGTGTTAGGTTCAGAAGCGCCCCGATAAAGGCCTAACGAATCCAAGTCGACATCCGTTGAACAACTTCCGTCTTTTGACGTCGTGTGAGTATACTTTCCCCTCGATCTAGTTATGTTAAGTTTTAGTATCATTCTAAGATGGATCTAGCATAACTTAGAGTTAATGCCAAGTAATGGTTTTGAACCTTAGGTGAGTTTTGAGGATTTGATATTGTTTGATGGATTGATGTGGATTCTAAGCTTGAGGTGGTATTATGGTCTAGTGAGGTTGTTATAAGGGTTCGAGTATATGGTTTGAACTTGTGAGAATCATTAGGCCCGAGGTGTTGATATTATCTTGTTGAGGTTGTGGACTAGAACGAGAGTACCCGAGTGGTGTTGTGAGTTATGATCTAGCGAGATCCGAGGGTTTAGAAGTCTTAGGACTTCTAGCTTGTGTTGAGTGTCATGTGAGCATGAGGGATTTTAGGATGCGGTCCTAGAATTGAGAGTCAAATGGTCTTGCGTAGATCATTTGTATAGAAGTCTAAGACTTCTATTGTGAGTGGGTTGTTGATATAGTTATCTTCTTGTGAGCAGGTTATGGGCTTCCTCTCTAAGGAAGCGAGAGTGTTGTGAGTTGAGTGTGGTGACGAGGTAAGTCTCCGGACTTACTTAGCTCGTATTCCTTGTATTAGCATCTATGTGTGTTTGGTGGTGTGTGTTTATTCTTTATTGTTTATAACAACTAAACCGGAATTAGGACCACCGACCTTTTTATTATTTGGCCCAAGTGTATGATAACGGGCGGTGACATCACTGCCCAGCTCTTACGTAGAGTTAGGAGGTTCTTGGCGACTAGCCCGTGTGGTTAGACGGTCGGAGGCATCCGTACCGTTCCATGCGGTAAGTGGGGACCGAGGCGAGTTTCGGGAGATTCTCGTGTCACAAAAGAAGTTGAATTAGAACGAGATACGACTTAATATTAAAAAGATAATAAACCGGACTTGTGTGATTTGGTGTACATTGTGTGTTATGTTGATTTACTTGTGTTTGTGCCTTTCACCTTGATTCTAATGCTTCGAATATTAGCTAACGGTTTTATACCGATTGTTGTAGATTGTCTTGCAGGTTAAGAATGCGGCCGGGAGATCCGGAAGAGTGGGCAGCCGGGGTTCCGTACATTTTAGGAGTGGGTTTTGGTTGGAGTCGGGTTGTGTTTTATTCTTTGTTTATTATGTTAGTATGCCGCGTGTATGGCGTTTTGGTCTTTGGTGTTGTTTATCGGCTGAAGTCTTTTGTTGTTTTCCTTCGGGTTTCTTATCATTTTTATTAAAAGGAATTTCGGTTTTGCCTTTATTTGTGCCATGTTGAAAGATCCGGTGAAATTGTTGTCAGGTTAAGGGTCGGGACCCATTTTAAGGTCCCAACCCGTAGCATCCTGAGTCCCGCGGATCCGGGGTGTTACAAAAGTGGTATCAGAGCCCTAGGTTGACAACAATGGCACTCGCAATCTTCTAAAGGCCGAATGAGGAATAAACAGAACCCACACGGGTTCTGACTTTTCGTTTTCAAAATCACATGCATGAGTCGGGGTAGAATGTACAGACCACCACTTCTTCCGCTGATCTCCGCAACTTAGTTTATTGGATTTACATATATATGTAGATATGTAGGTGTGTATAGTATATGTGGATTGTAGTTGCATGATGGCTTGATTTATATATATAGTGAATATATGTGGATTATAGTACATGTTTGGACCTTGTATTGTTGTATTGGATTTCCGGATGTGATATATTAGTAGTAATGTGAACATAGGACTTATATAGATAGTTATATATACATACACATATTACATGCTAATATTATATTAGTAGTAGTGGACCTTATAGTAATGATGATAGGAAGCTATCATCGCTCTTGGACAAACGCCTTTTTGGATTAGGATAGTATACGTACGAGGATGAATATGCTCAAGTATCGAGTTGAGCGCGACGTTCGGGCGAACACCTTGAAGTTCTTGGATTCCTTTAAAAGGATGTCGAAGAGGAGGATTAGAGATGCCATAAATGAAGGACGAACAAGTGGACAGAAAACTCGAGATAACTAAAGAGAAAGCGAGATGGAGGCATTACAAGTAAAGGGAACAACATTAATGTGCGGAAGTGGTCCCAAAGAAGCCATGAGGGAAGATGACGAGACCTATAAGAGGTAACGAACTTAGTTCTCTTCAAGAAGACGAGTGAACAACTAAAGATACAAATCGAGGAGGAGATGGGTACATTCTAGCGAAGCTAAAGGTGGTGTTCTAACCAAGGCAAGTGTTCCATAGGCACTCCTAAGCATGGGAGTCATGATGTGAAGTGTGGCCGGACTGTTGCGAAGATTAAGAGATATGTAAGTTAATCTTATAGAGGAACGAGAAAGGGAAGTGACGGTTTTGCAAGATCCTAGCAGGAGACATCTTTAGACATACGAGAATTTCGAGGAGGACCGCCTGATGGAAGTTCACATAGTAGAATTTTCTTGTGGAGTCAATCGTTTTCCGTCATTGAGATGAGAATGAGCAACACTAAGGAGGAGGAAGTGTGTATAGATGATGATCTCAAAAAGATGAAACAAGAAGCTTTGATCGAGAGGCTTAAGATACCAACCAAGAGAAACGCGAGTGGATGCTAGCTAGGGCTATAATATTTGGGAGGGTGCACTTGAAAGACATCAAGGATGAATGGTTAAGCTTATGAGGGTGAGATATACGGCGTGTAAGGCCTAGAAGAGTATGGTTACCTTATGGAAGAGGAAGAAAGAATGGAACAGGGAAAGAACTAACGGAGTTTAAGGTAAAGTACCCCGAGAAGGATAGCCCTCATGAGAATGGTAACATGAGAAGTGTAGTAGAATAATAAGTCGTTGACTTCGGAGAAGGTCAGATACAAGTCAATCTGTGACAAGTGAGAACGCACCGGTGCGGGTTGTCTATTGGCGAGTGTAGAGGGGATGAGTAAACAGGACTATGGGCCTATAGAGGATCGAAAACAAGATCTTAAAGTATTCAAGGTGGATCAATGTTAATGGTAAGGAAGTACGTCAACGAAAGTGCATTTGTCTTAAATCAAATAATGTTGGATGAGTTCAAGCAAGTAGCTGTTACAAACCTCCTAGGGGAGGTTGAAGATGACCCTTTACGACATTTATAGGTCATGAGAACGGCACATGGGAGATCGACCCGGATTAGAAGTTTTAAGGTTTGATCATGGTAAAGACAACTAGTAGATCAAGAGGAAGGTGATATTTTCATTGTTGGTGGTGCGCAGACTGGAGTATAATAAGAGGATGCATAGTATGGTCGCTCTAATGAAATGGAGGGTATGTTTTTGCGAGCAAAGGATGCATAGTATGGTCGCTCTAATGAAATGGCGTGAAAGGGAGGACCTAGATTAGGGCAACATTGCAAGCTTAGATTTATGATGTTAGTGTTGGGTGAAGTTATGAGTTGGATACTTCAATGATGTTGATAGGGGGATATTAGCCTAGCGTTCTTCACAAGGCATACCGGTATGGTTGTGAAGTTGTTTTTGGAATACCAAGAGATACATAAGGTGACCAAGAAGAGAAAGAGAGGATTGAAGTTTTAAAGTTTGATGTCGACATGAGAGGTACGAGATGTACATGAAAGCTTGAGATCAAGAACCTCCGTTGTCGGATTGACGTTGCAAAAAGGGAAGGAAGTGAGTTCTACACCTACGTGAAGAAAGGATGTTTATAGTGCAAGCTTAGGTAGTATCGAAGAACTTCCCCAACATGTTTGGATTTCCGGAGAGCAAAGAAGATTAGATCGATTTGTTATAAGACGTAATTATGCCCTACAGTTAAGACACTTATGGCAACACATGAGTATGAGTTCTTAAGAGGGTCATTACGACCATGCCTTCAAGGTGAAAGAGGATGGAACAATACGGATTCGAGAGAAGAAGGACCCCTGAAAGAGAATAGACACGGTCAGCTGACGATGGAACAATACACGAGTCTTAAAGATGTCACCTAAATGGATCGAGAGATTAATTGTGTCATGACCACTTGTAAAGTGATAAGACAAGATTGTGTCGGTTATTACAATATGTGACGGGAAGAGAAAAGATGGAACCTGAGATATCATGGATTCCAATACGTCAGAATGTGGATTTTTCCACTAAGGTTGAGCTTGATTTAATTCCGATGTGTAAGGCGCCATATGAAATAACAACTGTCCAGAGACACGAGTGGTGGAAGCAAGTAAAGGAGAAATTGCAAGAACTTAGTGATAAGATTTCACTAGAATTAGTGAAATGCCATAGAGAATACTAGACGTTATCTTGAACTCTTGATTTGAAGTTCATATTGGAACATATCTTAAACTCTTGATTTGAAGTTGTTATGGAGAACACCAGTTTGCAAAAAGTGAGACAGTTATCTCCGTTTGTACATCGTTTACCGTGAGCTGAACAAGATAACAATGAAGAACAAGTATCCCTCACCACATATAGATGATTTACTCGACCATTTGCAAGGGTCGGTAGTCTCTACTAAGAATGATTTAAGGTCAGATTGTCACCAATTCAGAATCTGAGACTGGGATATTGCAAATATGGCATTCCTGACGAACCATGGACACTACGAGTTGTAGTGATTTCATATAGGCTTACGAATGCCCCGGATAAGATATTTTGGTCTACTCTCGAAGAATAGAAAAGTTGTATGACCCGTTGTCTCGGGATGACAACCCCCGAAGGATGTGGAAGAAGTTATAAGTTTTCTTGGATGTGCTAGTCAATACTGTATTTGTGGAGAGATTCTCCAAGTATCACCCTCTATGGCTAATCTACTCTAAATGACAACGAAGTATCGGGTAAGATGAGAATGGACCATGGAGATGTTGAGAGTTAAGAGAAGATTTATTAGTACAGCTGTTTTGATTTGCCTCGAGGTATGATGGGTTTGAAGCGTACAAGAGATTCTTCAAGACAATGTCTTGATTGAGTATTGAGGAAAGATGTAAGAGTAATAACATATGTGCCTCGTTAGTAGAAGCGGGGTGCAGTAAAGTACTTCCTTCGTTACTTGGAATTGCAACAAGAATTGAGGAAACGTAATGTCAAAGTTTTGTTTGACAAGAACCAAAGCCAGCAATGTAAATTGGAAGTTTGATCTTCTATTTTAGAGAAAATCAAACAGAAACATAATGGGAATGCTGCATTAAGAAAGACCTGAGAAGAAATTTGAGTTTCAAATCGGACCTTTTTGAGATCTTAGCGCAAGTTGGGAAAGTGGTTTACCGGTTGGCGTGACCGCCGAGAGTAGAGAGTGTTCATCCGGGATTTCATGTGTATCAGTCTAGGAAGTACAAGTATGACTTGAGATGTATTGCCGATCCCCTTGATCTAGCGGCACATGAAGAACCAATTAGGCTAATAGGAAGACGGAGGATAGTATCTTTGGTTGAGTTTTACGCGGAGCTAGTAGCATTGATAGAATCGACGGGTTAGGCTTAATTCTTCCCTTAGTTGAGTTGTGAACATGTGTGATGTTATATGTTATTTGTGCCCCGTAGGGGAATGTGCTATGTAACGTGATATATCTTGCGGTGGTAGTTTCAGTAGATTGTGTGTATAGATTAGAAGGTTTAAGCCTTCTTAGTTTGAGAGTTCATACCTCGACTTTAGAGACCGAGAGGGTCGGCGTGTGTCAAGTTTCGGGACGAAACTCGTTTTTAGGGGGATCTGATGTAACGCCCCGTTTATTGAGTGCGTTTTCGATTTTTTTTATTCTTCTTGTTCGATCGATATTTTAATAGCTTGAATATTTTACGAGTACTTTCACACCGTAAATTAAATTTTTCGGACTTATATATATATTTTGATCCATATATTTATCTTTTTTTTTTCCCGTATCTTCATTCTCGGAGTAGTAGGGAAGTTTCTCGATTCGGAATCCCGTTCCGAATGTTTTGATCAAATCTATTCAGTTACTTTTTATTTTATTTCTTTTCCCCTTTCTCTTTTTCTAGTGATGACCTTCGACCTCTTGATTTTGCCTCCCTAGCCTGCTAGACTATCCCTGCAACCTACCTCTCTTAACACCAACTTGCACAAGTAAGCAGGGTCTCCTCTGCAAGCCTTCTCCCCACCTTAGTCTTTCTCGTGCACCTGCTGTAACAAGCTTCACCCATGGCCATCTCGATTCTTCTCATCTCTACCCCCTCGAACCCTCAATCTTGGCCCTCCAATGTCCCCGATATCAAAAAAAAAAGAAAGAAGAAGAGCTGGATAAGTATTTACAAAAATCAGGAAAACCCACATTATGCAGAGGGATATCTCGATTCAGGATCGGTGGCCTTGGGCTGAAAACAACCGTCGCCTCACCTTCGCCGGAAGCCAAATTAATGCTCGAGATGCGTTGCCGACACCTCTACACCTGAGGGCCACCCGTCGACCTCCCTCTGTTTGTCTGTCGCATCCTCCACCAGGATCTTGTCGCCGGGACTGCCAATGCGTGCCTGACTCGTCACCGCCATCGGATCCACCTTCTTCGCCCAACGCCGGAGCCAACCGGAACCGTTGCAGCCCCGAATTTGATCTCTCTCACCGTGCCCTGCTGCAGCGAACTAGCCGGATTGGGCACAACCGTAGTCTTCTCCCCATTCTCCCTCTGCCCCGCTCTGCCGCCGGAGACGACGCCACTGGAGCCTCCGCCTGCACGTCACCGGCCGCTTCTCCTCTCCTCCGCCTGGGCAGCCGCCGGGAGCTCTTTTCCCCTTTTCCCTTCTTCTGTCGCGATTCAACAAAGGTTGAAGAAGATGCTTGGTTATTTGTGATTTTTGCCCTTCCTTTTCGGTTAATTATGATTATTTGCCCATATTCTATAATTTCAGTTTGTTCCCAGATTTTTTTGGAATGAAATTTTATTCCCCTACAGAAACTAATTACAGATTATGGCCCGTATTTACATTTTCAGGATATGACCCAAGTTTATGAAATTGCTCACCTTTGTCTTGAAAATGTATTTGTTGCTTTTTAACTCGGATTTCAATTACGAGGTCGTTCTTATAGTTTATATTTTATGTAGTATGCCCAAATTTAGCGTTATGCTAAATTTGTTTAGTTTTGTGTTAGGTTCGGAAGCGCCCCGATAAAGGCCTAACGAGTCCAAGTCGACATCCGTTGAACAACTTCCGTCTTTTGACGTCGTGTGAGTATACTTTCCCCTCGATCTAGTTATGTTAAGTTTTAGTATCATTCTCAGATGGATCTTGTTACGCTCAGGATGTGTGTGTGATACGCAATAGGTTTTAAATTTATACTCGTTATATTTCTCCTAACTCCTAGCGAACCCGCAGTGTACGGGACGTTTGTAGTAGGGATAGTATTCCGAGGTCGAACACAAAGACTAAGGTGAGATTGATTCGATTAATGATCAAGTTTAGTGAAGATCTAGTCTAAGAAGAGAGAAAGAAATAAAGAAATGAAAATCTCAATGTTTTTGGGAGGTTTTTAGGTGATCAATCAAAGATCACAAATCATGTAAAGTGAACAAACAACTAAACTAAAAAATTGACTCAAACAAACAAGCTAAAACGAGATATAGGTCAAAGAGAAAAATGGATTCTAGGGGTTGGAAATTTCGGTTATGGCATAGGACTCAAGCTATCTAATCATTCCTTGGATTAACTATGATATGTTGGGAGTGAATGTTTCTAGATTGGGATCAATTACCGGGTAGGTCTCATGGTCCACTAGTCCGTCCCTAAGGTCTCATCACCGGGTAAGTCTCTAAGAACCTAAGGGATGAAATTCTACACAAACCGGATTTGTCATCTAGGGATCTAACCTATCCTTACCGGGTAAGTCTCGGAAGGTTTAGTCCTAAACAACTATCCTAGCACACTTAATCCAATGGCGGCTTATGAAGCTCACCACTACCTAGGGTTTGTCATCTTTGGAATCTAAGAGCAAGAATCACCGGGTAAGTCTCTTCTAACACTTAGTTGCTAACACTAGGTCACCCTAGGGTAGATTTAACTCAACAAACACTAGGATTTCAACATTCTAACAATCTAAAGCTAGATCCATCGAACCAGGGAGAATCACGGGTTGTTCTACCAAGTCCACGGCCGTGGTTTGGCAAGAACAATCCGTGGACTCAAACAGAGGCTACGTTCAAGTAAGTAACTCATCCAAGGGCAAATCTAAGTCCATCCTATCATAGTCCTAGCCACAACTATCCTTTCCTTACCCTAGAATCGCATCTATTTAGCCTACAACATTCATCATGTCAATCGAAATCATAAAACATAAAATCATAGCTTCCATTTGCAAGATAATGAAGAGTAAGAGATGAACAAATGAAGCAAACAAAACCAAGCTGAAAATGAGATTAGAATGACTCACAACCCTTCTAAAAGAAGGTTTAAATGGTTCATACAACTCTAGAAATCGATTCCGAAATTCTTCACTACAAAAGCTATCAAAGTCTATCAATGATGTACTCTTCTTCTCTTCTCCAATGGAGTTCTTCTTCTCCAATGGTAGCTCTCCTCCTTGAGAGAATCTTCTTGTTGTGAGAGTGTGTGTGAGAATTGGATGGTGGAATGGAAGATGAAAGATGCTTCTCTCAGCCAATGCAGGACCACTTTTATACTACAACTTTGCAAGAGCTGGCCAAGAGATCGTGGCACAGCTGTCACAACCGCCTGGCAAGATCCACGGGTGGTTCCACGGCCGTGGACCTTGAGTGAACCGTGGTTTGGTGCTTCAGCTTTGCCTTTGATCATTAAGCTTCGATTTGGTGCATGGCTTGTGTTGACAAGGTTCCATGAGTCCTTCTTAGCCCTTAGCTTGCATCCTAATGAGTCCGAGGGTGTGTCATCTTGATGAACGATCCTCAAACGTATCGATTTAGCTCCTAAATCTCCCAAAATACCTACAAAGCAATGCACAAGTCCGTGTAGACGTCTATCTCGACAAAATACGTGAATTGGGTGCAAACGTCGTGAAATAGTGCTAAACCATGCATGAATGAGTGAAAAATCTATCTAAATGATTACCTAAACCTAAGTCATAAATCGTGTTATCAAAAATACCCCATACTTAAGGTTTGCTCGTCCCCGAGCAAATTCTCAACTATAGACTACAAGATAACATGATTTATATATGCAGAAAAATGGCAAAATCTTTTTGGGTTTGTGCTTCCACTATTGGATCACCTTCATAGTCATGTTTCATGGCAATGGATAAGTAATCATGCATTAAACAAGTGAAGGCATGGAAGGACAATTATACTTAACTCGAAAGCATACATGAAATGTAAAAATGAAGAAGTCAAGATGATCAAGAGCATATCCAATCTAAATTACTAAGTCTTACAAACATGCAAATAGGTCATAAGGTCTTATGAAATAAAAGGCCAAGAAACGTTGTGATTAGGTGGGAATTTTTCTAGGCTATTTGATGCTAATCCGGGAATGGAACTAACTCCACAATTTTGTCCTCGATCAACTTCCCTCAAGTGTATATTTTCTCTATCTTTTCTTTCTTTTCTTTTTCCTTCACTTATTTTTGAGACAATGGCATTGGTGTACAAAAGCCGAAACCTTGGTGATTAGCCACCCTCGGGCTTTTTCTATTTTTCGAGGTGCATCCACACCGGGCACACATACCAAAGCTTGTTAGGACTATTGGTTTATTTGACTTTGGCAAGGCACCAACACTCGATTATGTAAAGTGTGCCGAGTTACTTGTCATTTAAGCCAACGTCCCCAAACTTATATTTTTGTCTACACTTTCACAACAATTTCAGCATTTTATTCATGACATTCTTTCATCAACATCTTCACCCCACACTTGCTTTTCACACACATCAACACACTAACATGCTTCTATTCCCGGATGGGTCAAAAGAGGTCAAATTTATATCAATTGAGGTGCTCAAACATCATGATCAAGATGAGAAGTAGAGAAAGATGAATTGCCTCATTCATTCCTAGATGGTGTGCAAGAACTAGCATGTAATTTCAACTTTTAATACTCTATCCATTCTAGGCAAACATCATGATCACAAATCATTCATGGGTTTCAAGAGAAGTATTTCAAGTCCACATATGCATTCATTAATTTAACACATAAGGCCATCCATAGCCAATCCACAAGACAAGATTCATCATTAGGGTCATATCCAAGCCTAGAAAGCACAAAATTTTTTTAAATTTTCTGATTTTTATGGGATTTTCGAAATGAATATATACAATGCAAGACATGTGAAGATTTTAAACTATCCTAGATGCTCATTATGCAAAGGATCATGCAAACCCCACCCCATACTTAGAAACACATTGTCCCCAATGTGTAAATGAAGTAAAGAAGAGTGAAAGAAGGTTCTCACAATGTAAAAATGGTTTCTATGGTATTTGGGATTCTCGAGTGAAATTGATGTTGGATGATCATATCAACCATGGTAGAGAGCTCTAAGTATTCATCAAGGCATCGGGACCCGCGCTAGGCACCGCTAGCCGTCCAAGTTCCGCGTCCGCTCCACCCATAATTGATGAGGGGTTCATCATCATCATTCACATGCCAAGCAAGGCTTCCAATGCTACCAAGACTCTAACACACACAAAGCACACAAAACACACACAAAAACAGAAAAATCTAAAACAAAAACAAAATGAGAAAGGGAAAACGTTACCAATGGGTTGCCTCCCACCAAGCGCTTCTTTAAGGTCATTAGCTTGACCAAACTCGGGGGCGTCTCATTCAAGGTGAAGTGGGGCAATCATGTCCACCGGAGCTCCCGGGATATACTTCTTCAAACGGTGCCCATTCACCTTAAAGTTTCCACAATGCTCCCCTCCTATCTCAATAGCTCCATGGGGAAAGATCTTCTTCACCACATATGGCCCGGTCCATCTTGATTTTAGCTTTCCGGGGAAGAGCCGCAACCTTGAGTTGAAGAGAAGGACAAGGTCGCCTTCACTCAACTCCTTCGGGATGAGGCGCTTGTCATGCCACCGTTTGGTTCTCTCCTTGTAGATCCGGGCATTCTCATAAGTATCCAACCGGATCTCTTCAAGAGCGTTTATGTCAAGCAACCTCTTCTCTCCCGCCTCCTTGAGGTCAAAATTTAGCCACTTAATGGCCCAATAAGCTCTATGCTCCATCTCTACCGGAAGGTGGCAAGACTTGCCATAGACCAACTTGTAAGGAGTGGTGCCAATTGGTGTCTTGAAAGCGGTCCTATATGCCCACAAGACATCATCGAGCTTCATAGCCCAATCCTTTCTTGTCCTAGAGACCGTCTTCTCAAGAATTCCCTTTATCTTCCGGTTGGAGATCTCCACTTGGCCACTAGTTTGGGGATGGAAAGGTGTTGCAACCTTGTGAGTCACCCCATACTTAGCCAAAAGTGCCCCAAAGTTCCTATTAGTGAAGTGCTTCCCTCCATCACTTATGATCACCCTTGGTGTTCCAAACCTAGGAAAGATCACTCGGTTGAAGAACCGCACCACAACTTTGGCATCATTTGTAGGAGAGGCGATTGCCTCCACCCATCTTGAAACATAATCAACCGCCAATAGGATGTAGAGGTTGCCACATGAAGAAGGGAATGGTCCCATGAAGTCCACTCCCCACACATCAAATATTTCCACTTCTTGTATGTTGTTCAAGGGCATCTCATTCCTCCTTGAGATGTTGCCCGTCCTTTGGCAAGCATCACAAGCTACCACAAAGCTTTGCACATCCTTGAACAAACTTGGCCAAAAGAAACCCGATTCCAACACCTTCGCACATGTCTTGTGTGAGCTAGCATGCCCTCCACATGGCAAGGAATGACAATGGCGGATCACACTCTCTACCTCATCCTCCGGTATGCATCTCCTAAACATTCCATCCGGCCCTCTCTTGAACAAAAGTGGTTCACTCCAATAGTAGTGCCTCACATCATTGAAGAACTTCTTTCTTTGGGCATATGTTAATCCGGGAGGCACTTCCTCACACACAAGATAGTTCATAATGTCGGCGTACCATGGCTCACTTCCTCTAGACACTTGGAACAAGCACACCTCCACCATTTGTAATTGCTCATCCCGGAATGAGTCATCAATCGGGATGTCATCTATTTCAAGCTCCAATGGTGGGAGTCTACTAAGGTGATCCGCCACGGAGTTCTCGGATCCCTTCTTGTCCCGGATTTCCAAATCAAACTCTTGAAGAAGAAGGATCCACCGAATCAACCTAGGCTTGGCATCCTTCTTGGTAAGTAGATAACGGATCGCAGCATGATCCGTATAAACAATGACCTTCGCTCCAACAAGATATGAGCGAAACTTCTCAAATGCGTACACCACCGCTAGCAACTCCTTCTCGGTGGTAGCATAATTGAGTTGGGCATCATCTAGCGTCTTGCTAGCATAATAAATGGCATGTGTGCGCCCATCTTTCCTTTGCCCCAAAACAGCCCCGAAGGCTACATCACTTGCATCGCACATGATCTCAAACGGTAGACTCCAATCTGGAGGTTGCATGATAGGTGCGGAGATCAAGGCGTTCTTCAACCTACAAAAAGCTTCAAGGCAATCCTTGGAGAAAACAAACTCAACATCTTTCATTAGTAGGTTAGTAAGCGGCTTAGAAATTTTAGAGAAGTCTTGAATGAACCTCCGGTAGAAACCGGCATGCCCTAGAAAGCTCCTTACCCCTTTCACCGAGGTAGGTGGTGGCAACTTCTCTATCGTCTCAATCTTGGACCTATCAACCTCAATGCCACGGTTAGACACCAAGTGTCCTAACACAATACCTTCACATACCATGAAGTGGCATTTTTCCCAATTCAAGACAAGATTTGTCTCCTCACATCTTTTCAATACTAATGACAAGTTAGCCAAGCAATTATCAAAGGAAGAACCATAAACAGAAAAATCATTGTTCGCTCCAAACGGTGTGTGCAAGCTTTAAATTTATAACCCTAGACTTAAGCTTAAAACAAGGATGCGAACCCGCAGTGTACGGGTCAATCGTAGTAAAAGCAAGAAAATTCCAGGGGTCGATCACAGGGACTTGGTGAAACAAAGTCCAGTACAGTATGCTAATGTCAATGCTAACCACAAGAGCAAGTAATACGATCAAAGATGAATAGGATGTCAAATAAAGCAAACATGCAATTCTAGGGATTAAAGCATCTAGTTGTGGTTCCAACTCAAGATCTATAGATAAGCGGACAAAGCTGAGATTTTTGCATGGGGAAGGCGTTTCTAAAGTGGAGTAGATCACCGGGTAAGTCTCACTACACACTAATCCTAAACCGCAACTCCTATTACCGGGTAAGTCTCAAGGAATTGAGATAAAGAACTATAACCTCAAACTAACACACCATCTAAGGGAATAGAATCAACCTTTACCGGGTAAGTCTCAGGCTAACTCACAAAGATGGGATGGAAGCACACTCAAACCCCAATAAAGGACAAACCTTTATTACCTACACTTATGATCGTTGGTATACAAACTAAGGAATTACCGGGTAAGTCTCATCCTAAGCTTGCTTTGAACCAGGAAGGTGTAATAAGAATAGGATTTGGCAAACTCTAATACTTAACTCTCAGTTTAGGGTCGGATAAGTCACCTCGGTCAGAAGAATTCCACCCCGGCCGAGATGTTCATCAACCAAACGAGATGCTTAGGGTTAAGGTTAAAGACTCGAGCTTTCAGGATCCTACTGGAATCTAAGATTATTCTATCATTGTTTTTCCCACAACCTTCAGCCAATCACCCTAGAATCACACAAGGAAATTTAGCCACTCATCATCATAATGAAAGTATTAAATATATGGGAAGAAGGTGAATATTTGAATAAAGAAGAATTTAATGAAAACACTTCAATAACTGAATCAAATATCACACAAAATCGTTCCTTGGATAATAATCCAACAAGACAAGACAATCAATGAAGGAATTGAAGACAATCTTACAAAACCCTTCAAAAGCTATAAAAAGCTATAGTCTTCAATCTTCCTTCAACCTTCAAAAAGGTTCTTCAACAACTCCCAATTTGGAGTAGGATGCGGCTGCTGCGCGTGTATGCGAGGTTTCCAGCTGTAAGCGGCTGTTGGAATTATGGGAAATCCGACCCTTTTTATAGGAAAAATAAACCTCCAAAGATAATAAATCTTAAGAAGATATATTCCCATAAAAATAGGTAAAATATATGATTCTGCATATCTCCTTCCTTCCAGAAGCTCAGCCCAAAAATATAAGATCACTTTCCAAAATTGAAAGATCTCTTCCAAGAATAAAATATTCTCGCCGCGTCCTAGGTGTTCGCCTCGGTCGAGTCGGCGTCTCTGGATCACCTCGGTCGAGATGAATCTCTGGTCAACCGAGGTGACTCATAACTGAATGTAGAATCTCTCAAAACTAGTCCAAAGTAAATCTTTAATCCATGGTTGTGCTTCCTGAATGTAGCTCCAAATGACTCTTGACTCCTTTTGCTCCTTTTTGATGCAATACGTACCATATTACCTGCAATTACAACGAAACTAGGTGTAGACCTCGATTCTCGCAAAGGTAGATGAAATGGTAGTAAAATCACATAATGTACATACAAACATGCAGATTATGAAAGATAAAACGTCCAAACAAACCCCAAAATATAGACTATAATTCATGCTATCAAAATACCCCATACTTAGCCCTTGCTTGTCCCTAAGCAAGTTCCTCATATAGAAATCAAGATAGAATGGATTATAAGTCAAGAAAATCAATGAAAAGTCTTTCAAAAACATTTTATGGTGTGAAACTATCATAGATCACTCTAAGAGAATACTTCCTGGAAATTAAAAACTCAATATGATCAAAACATTTTATAAATATAAGAAAGTTGTTCATCCTTGCATAAAATCATAGAATGCATAATAAGTCATAATTATCAAAATTAATCATGTATAATCCAGTTTAAACCGCTAAGTCAATCAACAAGCTCAAGGTCTCAAGGGCTTCCCAAAAGAAAAGGTCAAGAAACGTGAAGGGTAGGGATGTATGTAAGGTAATGTGGTGCTAGAATCCGGGAAAAGGATGAACTTCACTTCCACTTTGACTTTCAACATCTTCCATCAATAAGCTTTGCTTATTTCACACTTTTTCTTTTACTTTACTTTTTGGGATGCATGGATAGAGGTGCACAATAACCGAAGCCTAGGAAATCCGCAATCATCAATTTCTTGAGATGCATCAAACCCTTGATGCACATACCATGACCCGTTAGGAATATCGCTCAATCCGACTTTGGCAAGACACAAACACCCGGCTATGTGAATGGTGCCGAGTTACTCATCTTCATGATTGACTTCCCCAAACCTAGAATTGCACTCTAACACTTTCACTTTCAGCCATCTTCAACTTTAACTTGCTTTTGCCACTTTGCTTGCTTCCAAATTCCCGGATAGGTAAAGGGAGGCAAAATGTATATGAGGGGTTAAGCATGATCAAGAAGAAGAAGAAGAAGAGAATGAATTGCCTTGGTCTTTCCAAGATGAATGTGAGAGAACTTATGCTGCGGTGTCAACCTTCAAATTCAACATAATTTGGATAAAAACAAAATATTAAACATGCCAATAATTTCAAACAAAGCATTTAGCAACTTAAACATATTATAAAACATTTCAAACATATAAAGAATTTAAAACCAGTCAGTAAACAAGATCTTCACTGAGATCATATCCAGATAAGTAACACAAAAATCGTTTTCGAAAACTCTCAGTTAACCCACCTCGGTCGAGATGTTCTTGGTTCAACCGAGGTGAAACACCTCGTTTTGCCAGAACTGTCCCGGTCGAGGTCGAAAATTTTTTTTAAAACCCTTTTTTTCTTTCGGTTTCGACGTTTTTCTCAATCAAATAACCTGTAAGTATGCATGAAATCTCAGATAAACATATAAATGCAGAATGAAGCATAAATATGAAAATATCCGGTCAATAAAATACATCATAAGTCAAATAATACATCGAAGTCAAATAAGTCAAGTAATACATCAACTACCCCATACTTGAGACACACTGTCCCAGTGGGTATAATAAAAGTCTGAATAAAAGAGGACTCACCGGATAAAGAGCTGAACTGCATAAAAATAAATAAATAAAGCCTGCAGCTCCTCAGAAGTCCTGATCCGGTGGTGGTGGTGGAATGTAGGGGAACTGAGCAGGATCATAGGGATAGCCCATGACATGCTGGAACTGTAGCTGAGCCATCATGTGCTGATGATGCTGCCGCTCCTGCATCTCCCGGATATCTAATGAAAGTGCAGCATAAGTGTCGATAACCTGATCCGTCAGGTCATCAATCCGTCTGTGTGCTGCTCTGTCCCTAACTCTCTGCCTCCTGCGCCTAGCGGGCCTGACTGGAGAAGTCTCAGCTGGCGCCGGCTCAGTATCCTCCTCATCCTCATCAAGATCAATAATGGGAGGCGCGCTCGTCCCAGCAGTATCTGTCCCTGTGTCCATCGGGACGCCGCCTCCTCTCTCATCGACAGTCTCGTCGTCGTCATCCTCATCGACCTCCTCAGCCTCCTCTGCAGCTGCAGCAGCAGCAGCTGCTCCCTCTCTATAGTCCTCCATCAGCGGGACCCATGCTGCCTGCCAGAAATGCGGGTCGGCAACAGAGAACTGTGCAGACCATCTGATACCCTGAGGCGCTGTCCGCTCCCAGGGCATGGCAACGTACGGAGTGGTCAATCCACGGGGAACTAGAATCCGCCGCGTAATCATCTCCTGCAGTCCCAGCGGCTTCGGAGCCGCCGCTAACGTGCAAACACTGAGGTCCATCCCGTGGTATGTGGCGATGTGGGTGACTAGACCTCCACAGCAAATATCCCCCTTTGACTTGGCCTTGATCCTGTGCAGATCCTCTGCCAGGAGCAAGCCAAAGTCGGGGTAACCTCCTGTGACCATGCAGTATAAAGAGAAGAGCTCCCCCTGTCTGATCTTCTGGGGCGTCTCAGTACGCGCCAGAAGCATCTCACTGAATATCCGGTGGGCGAGTCTAAAGGCTGGGTGAAAGATGACTTTCTCCCTGGAATCTCCAGGGCGCCATCTGTCTGCGTGAGTAGTGATGTGGGCTATCTGTCCCCAAAACTCCCTAGCTACTGATCGGGAGGGAAAGTCTACAGCGGTAGGGGCAGGAAAGCTAAAGATCTCTCTCCATATCTCTAATGGAACTATGAAGTTCCGGCTCATCAGCCGGTACTTCACAGATCCCTCTGTGGGTAGGTAGGAGAAGGAGCTGACAAACTCGAGTGTCGGCTCTATGTAGGCTGGGGCTCGGATCTCAGAAAATTGATCCAGCCCGACTGTGGCGATCATCCCCCTAAGGTCAGCCTCTAACCCTAGGCAGTCAAAAGCGGATACCTCCAGAAATCGTGGTGCGATAACTGGACGGCCCGCTATCCTCTCATAGTCTACCCGGCATCTCTCGTGGATGACCGGGCGGTAGGGACGGGAAGAAGAAGGGGAAGGGGAAGGTGAGGATCTATCTCTAAGGGCCAGTAATCTGTCTGAACTCATCTTTGCAAAACACTCTGTCAGACCACCTCGGTTGACTGACAACCCTCAGAAATCACCTCGGTCGAGGTGCAGGCCGACTGGACCGAGGCGTAACAGTTCGAATTCCAATTCTCAGAATTTCAGTTTTTTTCCCCCTAAAATCACTACAATTGCTTCCTAAGGGGTACTTATGGGTTTCCTCAGCAGAAACAAGGGCAACCAAAGCCCAATAAGCAGCAAACGAGGAGTTAGGGTTTTCGAACGGTGGTTACCTCGTTTCGGTCGAAAATACTCAGATTCTTTGCAGATCTGTAGTTGCAATCGACTCTTCTACCCTTTAATCGCGTTTTGGAAGGAGAAATTGTCGAAAACGAGCGAGAAACGGAGGAGAACGAGATGCCTCTGTCGCCGCGGTCGAAGTGGGTGAAAAATAAAAAGTGAAAAGTAATTTTCCCTTTTTATACCGTCGCGAGATCTGCTGTCACCTCGGTCGAGATGGTCTCGACTGGACCGAGGTGGTACGGACCGAGGCGGTTCTGCAGAAACCCTAGTCGCCTCGGTTGCTTCAAGAATCAACTCGGTCGAGGTGTTCTGACAGTGACCGAGGTGCCTCTTTCTTCTCAGAATCTCGAACTTCTCTCTTTCCTGGTGTGCTCTTTCCTGTTGTCTGTCTGGAACACCAAAAACAAAGCAAAGCAAAGCAAAAACAAAAACTATCTAAACTAGACTAGAAAACGGGAAAGAAAGCAATACCTTGGGTTGCCTCCCAAGAAGCGCTTGATTTAAGGTCGCTAGCTGGACCATGATGCGTCTCAAACGAGGTAGATCGGCGCGACCTCCTCAACCGGCGTTTCCGGTTGGTACTTCTTAAGTCTATGACCGTTGACCATGAAGCTTCCGCTAGTTTCGCCCCATATCTCAACTGCACCATGAGGGAAAACATGTTTCACAATGTAAGGTCCGGTCCATCTAGATTTCAACTTACCTGGAAAAAGGCGGAGGCGGGAGTTGAAGAGTAGAACTAAATCTCCTTCGTTAAGCTCCTTTGGAACGATACGCTTGTCATGCCATCTCTTCGTCCTTTCCTTGTAGATTTTGGCATTCTCATAGGCGTTCAAACGCAGCTCCTCCAGCTCGTTAAGTTCCAATAGTCGCTTCTCACCAGCATCCTTAATGTCAAAGTTCAACCATTTGATAGCCCAATACGCTTTGTGCTCCAACTCAACGGGCAAGTGGCAAGATTTCCCATACACCAAATTATAAGGGGTGGTGCCTATGGGAGTCTTGAATGCGGTCCTGTACGCCCAAAGAGCATCGTCTAATTTCATGGACCAATCCTTCCTCGTTCTAGAGACGGTCTTCTCCAAAATCGCCTTGATTTCCCTGTTCGAGATCTCGACCTGTCCACTAGTTTGAGGGTGATAAGCGGTTGATACCTTGTGGGTTACCCCATACTTCGATAGAAGTGCCTTAAACTTCCGGTTGATGAAATGCGTTCCTCCATCGCTGATGATGATGCGTGGAGTTCCAAATCGTGGAAAGATAGTTCTATTCAAGAACTTCACAACCACCTTGGCGTCGTTAGTGGGAGAAGCGATGGCTTCAACCCATCTAGAGACGTAATCAACTGCAAGGAGAATGTAGAGGTTTCCTCCGGAGGATGGGAAAGATCCCATGAAGTCAATCCCCCATACATCAAATATTTCCACTTCTTGGATGTTGTTAAGTGGCATTTCGTTCCTCCTTGATAGGTTCCCTGTTCTTTGGCATGCATCACAAGAAACAACGAAGGATTGCACATCCTTAAATAATGTAGGCCAAAAGAAACCGGAACGTAATACCTTAGCGCATGTTTTATCGGTGCTAGCATGCCCTCCGCAAGGAAGTGAATGGCAATGCCTTATGACGCTATTAACTTCATCTTCCGGAATGCACCTTCGAAGCATCCCATCCGGTCCGCTCTTGAACAGCAGCGGTTCATCCCAGTAGTAATGTCGTACGTCCTTGAAGAATTTCTTCTTTTGAGAGTACGTCAATCCGGGTGGTATTTCCTGGCACACAAGATAATTCACAATATCAGCATACCAAGGACCTTTATTATCAGAGAGTTGGTGAATGTCAGAGAAGGGAGTAGAAAAATTGTTATTCTCTGTAATCTCAGTCCGAATTGTCTCGCTGTCGACCTCGGTCGAGGCGCAAAGGCGTTGACCGAGGTGTTCTTCAGACGCCTCGCTCTGTCCAGAAAGTGCCTCGGTCGAGGTACTGCTACTGGATCCGAGGCTGGAAATCTTCGTTTCCTGGATCAGCTTCTCAGTCATGGCTCCTGGATCTTCTTCCAGTGCCTTTAAGCTCCGTATATCTGCATCACAAGAAGCATCTATACCTTCCTCCATTAAACTGAAGCTTATAACTCTTTCGAGTGGATCATTAATAAGGATAGAGCTCACCAATTCTCTTGATTCTTTTTCATCGTAGATGTTGAAGATATCATCAGTTAGTTGCTCTCCTTTCATGGCTGCAAGTAGCGCGAACTCCACCTCATCGCCGCCAACGTTGAATTTCAACTTGGCGTTCTTGCAATCCACATTGCAACCCGAAGTTGCTAGAAATGGCCTCCCGAGAATGATAGGAACTGGATAATCTGCGGGAATGTCAAGTACGACAAAATCTATAGGCAAATAGAAGTTACCTAACTTGACCGGGACGTCCTCCAAAATGCCCACGGGATGGGTGATGGAGCGATCCGCCATGTAGAGTCGGAACTTGACCGGTTTGGGCTCTCCAAGACCGATCTTAATGCATAGCTCCAGCGGGATGATGCTCACGCTGGCTCCTAGATCGCAAAGGGCTTCACAAGTGACATCCCCAACTTGAATGGGAATGCAAAATGAGCCGGGATCTCTCAATTTAGGTGGCATCTTCTCCTTCATGATCTTTATAAGCTCCGAAGATTTAGATGTCATCCTAACTTCACCAACATCCTCCAGTTTCCTCTTCCTTGATAGAATCTCCTTTAAGAACTTCCCATAGGCGGGCATACCTAGAATAGCATCAAGGAAAGGAATATTAATATGGAGCTTATTCATCAAGTCAAGGAACTTACCAAAGTGCTTGTCAAGATGTGCTCTGGCTCTGGACTGGGGGAATGGAAGTGGTGGTTTATATGCAGGAGGTGGAACATAAGCTTCTGTCGTTCCTCCTGCTTTCTGTTGCGCCGCCTCGGTTGGCATCTCGGTCGAGGTGTTCTTCGACTGGGTCTGGACCGAGGTGGTCTGCGTCGAGCGAGGTACTGGATCTGCAGTTTTGAGTCCACTCCTCGTCGTGATGGCCATGCACTGGCCCTTAGGGTTAGTTTCCGTCTTTGCTGGAAGCTTCCCTGGATCTCTTGGCGCTTCATTCGCCCTATTAGCAAGTTGTTGTTCGAAGGACTTTTGGGCCCTCGAAAATGAAGTCATAGAGTTCTCCATAGCATTAAGCTTGATCAAGATTGCCTCCAGGACTGCGTCCTTCTTTTCCGGCTGAGACGAACTTGATCCTTGCCCTTGGCTCTTCAATGGAGTAGAAGAAGAAGAAGGAGAAGAGAGGAAAGGGTTAGAGGAATCATTAGAGTTGGAGTTTGAATGATTGTTACCGTTGTTTTGGTTATTCGCCCTCCAATTGTTGCTATTGGATCCTCTGTTGTTGTTGTAGTTGTTGTTTCGGGGTCCGTTGTTGTTGTTACGGTACCCGTTATTGTTGTTGTTGTTGTTCCTTTGCCCTTGCTCTTCCTTCTTAGTTTGAGCCATCAATAGCTCCTTCAACTGCTTCACGTCGTTCTTCAAGGACGTGAGTTGGTTGTTGTTGGGTTGAGTCTCTTGAAAGTTGACTCTTTTAACTCCACCTTCAGCTCCTTGGTGGGTATACTTCTCCATGTGCAAGGCTTGCTTCTCAATGAAGTCCCAAGCCTCATCAACCGCCATATCCATGAATGTACCGGCGGAGAGTAGTTGGAGATTGAACTGGGTGTTTCCGTCCAGCCCCTTGAAGTAGATCTCCAACAACTCGATCTTTGGAATCCCATGATGTGGGCAATCCAAAAGGATGTCCTTGAACCGCTCCCATGATTTGGACAAGCTCTCCTTGTCCTTCATGATGAAAGCATTGATCTTCCCTCTCATTTCAGCAGTCTTTGAGGGGGGAAAGAATTTGGTCAAGAATTCCGTAGTCATCTCTTCCCATGTGCTGATCTTTCCTGCAGGAAGAGATTGATACCAAGTAAGAGCTCTATCTTTAAGAGAAAAGTAGAAAGGTCTTAGCTTGTAGTTGTTATTTTCAATTCTGGGAGGTCGCAAAGTCTCCATCAAGATCTCGTAGTTTTGAAGATGTTGATGCGGTGACTCCTTCTCCAGCCCTCCGAATTGACATTGGCGAATCATGGCTAGAACTTGCGGTCGAAGTTCGTAGTCATGATCCGCTGGATCTCCTAGGTTCACTCCTGGACGCCTCAGCTGTTGATTAGGGTCCATCCTTTGACCTAGAGTTTGTGGAATTCCTGCAAGAAGAACATCTCGGACTGGCATCCGAAGCGGATGCACATCGGCCGGGGCGTCAGGTACTGGATTCTGCCTCGGTCGAGGATCAACTACTGGATCCTGCATCGGTCGAGGTTGAATCTGGTTCCGAATTGCTGCAATCTCAGCTTCGATTGCTGCAGTCCTGGCCTGATTTTCCTCTTTCTCTTGCCTTAGCTCTTCTTTACTGAGACGTAGCAGCTCCTGCGTCTCTCTCAACTGGGCCGCAAGATCGTGATCGTCTTGTTGGGCCATCTTCGCTTCTCTCAAGCGTCTCTTGTATGTCTTTTCTGGTTCGGGATCGTAAGGAACGACTTCCTTCCCAGTGCGGGTTCTTCGCATATACCTAAGAAAGAACCTGCGAAAGTCACTCAAGTAGAGTGGTTAGACAATAAGGGGGCAAATGCCCCAAGAGCTAACCGTACCGGCTCGGTCTAGACCAAGTCCCCGGCAACGGCGCCAAAAACTTGTTCGCTCCAAACGGTGTGTGCAAGCTTTAAATTTATAACCCTAGACTTAAGCTTAAAACAAGGATGCGAACCCGCAGTGTACGGGTCAATCGTAGTAAAAGCAAGAAAATTCCAGGGGTCGATCACAGGGACTTGGTGAAACAAAGTCCAGTACAGTATGCTAATGTCAATGCTAACCACAAGAGCAAGTAATACGATCAAAGATGAATAGGATGTCAAATAAAGCAAACATGCAATTCTAGGGATTAAAGCATCTAGTTGTGGTTCCAACTCAAGATCTATAGATAAGCGGACAAAGCTGAGATTTTTGCATGGGGAAGGCGTTTCTAAAGTGGAGTAGATCACCGGGTAAGTCTCACTACACACTAATCCTAAACCGCAACTCCTATTACCGGGTAAGTCTCAAGGAATTGAGATAAAGAACTATAACCTCAAACTAACACACCATCTAAGGGAATAGAATCAACCTTTACCGGGTAAGTCTCAGGCTAACTCACAAAGATGGGGTGGAAGCACACTCAAACCCCAATAAAGGACAAACCTTTATTACCTACACTTATGATCGTTGGTATACAAACTAAGGAATTACCGGGTAAGTCTCATCCTAAGCTTGCTTTGAACCAGGAAGGTGTAATAAGAATAGGATTTGGCAAACTCTAATACTTAACTCTCAGTTTAGGGTCGGATAAGTCACCTCGGTCAGAAGAATTCCACCCCGGCCGAGATGTTCATCAACCGAACGAGATGCTTAGGGTTAAGGTTAAAGACTCGAGCTTTCAGGATCCTACTGGAATCTAAGATTATTCTATCATTGTTTTTCCCACAACCTTCAGCCAATCACCCTAGAATCACACAAGGAAATTTAGCCACTCATCATCATAATGAAAGTATTAAATATATGGGAAGAAGGTGAATATTTGAATAAAGAAGAATTTAATGAAAACACTTAAATAACTGAATCAAATATCACACAAAATCGTTCCTTGGATAATAATCCAACAAGACAAGACAATCAATGAAGGAATTGAAGACAATCTTACAAAACCCTTCAAAAGCTATAAAAAGCTATAGTCTTCAATCTTCCTTCAACCTTCAAAAAGGTTCTTCAACAACTCCCAATTTGGAGTAGGATGCGGCTGCTGCGCGTGTATGCGAGGTTTCCAGCTGTAAGCGGCTGTTGGAATTATGGGAAATCCGACCCTTTTTATAGGAAAAATAAACCTCCAAAGATAATAAATCTTAAGAAGATATATTCCCATAAAAATAGGTAAAATATATGATTCTGCATATCTCCTTCCTTCCAGAAGCTCAGCCCAAAAATATAAGATCACTTTCCAAAATTGAAAGATCTCTTCCAAGAATAAAATATTCTCGCCGCGTCCTAGGTGTTCGCCTCGGTCGAGTCGGCGTCTCTGGATCGCCTCGGTCGAGATGAATCTCTGGTCAACCGAGGTGACTCATAACTGAATGTAGAATCTCTCAAAACTGGTCCAAAGTAAATCTTTAATCCATGGTTGTGCTTCCTGAATGTAGCTCCAAATGACTCTTGACTCCTTTTGCTCCTTTTTGATGCAATACGTACCATATTACCTGCAATTACAACGAAACTAGGTGTAGACCTCGATTCTCGCAAAGGTAGATGAAATGGTAGTAAAATCACATAATGTACATACAAACATGCAGATTATGAAAGATAAAACGTCCAAACAAACCCCAAAATATAGACTATAATTCATGCTATCAATCATCCATAAACACTTCCATGATATTTTCAATGTATTCCGAAAAGATAGCCATCATACACCTTTGGAAGGTGGCGGGTGCATTACACAACCCAAATGGCATTCTCCTATATGCCAAAGTACCCCATGGACATGTAAATGTGGTTTTCTCTTGGTCATCGGGGTGGATAGGGATTTGGAAGAATCCACTATAGCCATCTAAGTAGCAAAAATGAGAATGTTGAGCTAACCTCTCTAGCATTTGGTCAATGAAAGGAAGAGGGAAGTGATCTTTCCTAGAGGCCATGTTCAATTTCTTATAGTCAATACACATCCTCCATCCCGTAACCGTCCTAGTCGGGATTAGTTCATTGTTCTCATTGGTCACTACGGTCATCCCACCCTTCTTAGGAACTACATGAACGGGACTAACCCACTTACTATCCGAGATAGGGTAGATTATTCCCGCATCTAGCAACTTAATAATCTCTTTTTTGACTACCTCTTTCATTATAGGATTCAATCTCCTTTGATATTCAATAGAGGGTTTGTGGTTATCTTCCATCAATATCTTATGCATGCACAAAGAAGGTTTTATGCCAACCAAATCATCAATAGTATAGCCAATGGCTTTCCTATGCAATCTTAGTTCATGCAACAACTTAGCAAGTTCATCATCATTCAAGCATGCATTCACAATCACCGGATATGTAGAATTATCACCAAGGAAAGCATACTTTAAATGAGAGGGGAGGGGTTTAAATTCAAGTTTAGGAGGACCTTTATCGAGTGGAGACGATCCAAATAACGTTGGATGAGATGAATTCAAAGCAAATGAAGATCCTTCAAGGCTCCTTGAAGCTTGATCATCAATGGGGGCTGCTTCTGGGGGAACCACGGTTGGATCCACGGTTGGCTCCACTTCCACGGCCATGGAAGTTGCCAAGCCTGCTCTTCTGAGCTTTCCAGAGAGATCTACGGCCGTGGAACACATTCCATGCCCGTGGAACCTACAGTTGTTCAGCTGCCTTCGTGAACCTCAAATCCGTCTCTTTTCTCCTTTTCTAGTGCTTCCAAGGCCTTGATTTCTTCATTGCAAGCCTCCTCAACACCTTCCTCCATCATACTTAAGGTAAGAACCTTCTCCAAGGGGTCCTTGATCAAGATCGAGCTCACGACTTTTCTAGACTCCTCTTGCTCGACTATGTTGAAGACACCCTCATCAAGGGTTGGCCCTTTCATCATTGTGGACAACTTGAACTTGATGTTCTCTTCTCCAATGTTGAAGGAGAGAATCCCATTCTTGTAATCCACTAGGCATCCGGAAGTGGCTAGAAAAGGTCTTCCTAAGATGATGGGAACCGGATAGTCTGCCGGAATATCCAAGACAACAAAATCAATCGGCACATAGAACTTTCCTAGTTGCACCGGAATGTCCTCCAAGATCCCAACCGGGCGAGTGATAGAACGGTCCGCCATATAGAGGGTCATCTTGACCGGTTTCGGCTCTCCTAACCCAACCTTGTTGCAAAGTGCAAGCGGTATGATGCTTACACTTGCCCCAAGATCACAAAGGGCTTCATACTTCACTTCTCCCACTCCAATTGGGACACAAAAGGAACCCGGATCTCTTAGCTTGGGAGGCATCTCCTCCTTCATTGTTTGGATCAATTCCGAGGACCTCTTTGTCATCATTACTTCCCCATACTCCTCCAACTTCCTTTTGTTGGAGAGTATTTCCTTCAAGAACTTGCCATATGCCGGCATTCCTAAAATAGCATCCATGAACGGAATATTAATATGCAATTTGGACATAAGTTCAAGGAATTTACCAAAGTTCTTGTCCAAGCGAGCTCTTGCTCGTGATTGTGGGAACGGTAGTGGTGGTTTGTATGGAGATGGTGCCATATAAGTCGGGTCAACATCCTTGCTCTTGCCTCCATCTTCTTGCAATTTTTCCTCTTCTACCACTACTTGCTTCCCTTTAGCATTGTCCTTGGGCAAAGGATCTTTCATACTCAACCCGCTCCTTGTAGTAATGGCCAACACTTGGCCTCTTGGGTTGTCTTCGGTCCTTCCGGGAAGCTTTCCCGGATCTCTATGGGCTTCACCCGCCTTTTGGAACACTTGTGCTTCCAACACCTTTTGAGCCTTAGAAATGGAAGTCACGGTGCTCTCAAGACCACTCAACCATCCAAGCAATTGCTCAAACATTATTTCGGTTCTATCATTTGGAGGTTGAGTAAATCCAGGTGGAGGTTCTTGTGAAGCTTTTGGTGGTGGGGTTGTGCTTGTGGAAGCGGGAGGGTTCAAGGCTCCATCCGGGTTAGAATAGGAAAACCCGGGATGGTTGTGGTTGGGCCGGTAATTGTTGAATTGCCGGTTGTTGTTGAAGTTCCTTGAGCCTTGATAGTTGTTGTAGTTGCCCCTTCCCATGTAGTTCACATCTTCCTCCTTGGAAGAAAAGTTAGCTTGTGGTAGCACTTGAGGAGTTGCTTGGTTCTTCAAAGTTGTAGCACACAACTCCCTCAAAGATTTTAGCTCGTTGTTGATGGCGTCAAGCTTGAAATTGCTCATGGTGACTTCACTCACCTCATATGCTCCCGCCTTTCTCCCTTCACTCTTCCTATGGGAGTATTTCTCAATCACTAGAGCTTGTTTCTCCACAAACTCCCAAGCATCATCCACATGCTTTTCCATGAAAGTCCCACCGGAAAGAGATTGAAGCTTGAATTGGCTGTCTTCATCAAGTCCTTTGAAGTAGATCTCCAATAGCTCAATTTTCGGTATGCCATGGTGTGGACAATCTAGGAGAAGATCTTTGAACCTCTCCCAAGACATGAATAAACTCTCTCTATCCTTCATCACGAAGGCATTGATCTTCCCTCTTAACTCGGTAGTCTTGGAAGGAGGGATATCTCGATTCAGGATCGGTGGCCTTGGGCTGAAAACAACCGTCGCCTCACCTTCGCCGGAAGCCAAATTAATGCTCAAGATGCGTTGCCGACACCTCTACACCTGAGGCCCACCCGTCGACCTCCCTCTGTCTGTCTGTCGCATTCTCCACCAGGATCCTGTCGCCGGGACTGCCAATGCGGGCCTGACTCGTCACCGCCATCGGATCCACCTTCTTTGCCCAACGCCGGAGCCAACCGGAACCGTTGCAGCCCCGAATTTGATCTCTCTCACCGTGCCCTGCTGCAGCGAACTAGCCGGATTGGGCACAACCGTCGTCTTCTCCCCATTCTCCCTCTGCCCCGCTCTGCCGCCGGAGACGACGCCACTGGAGCCTCCGCCTACACGTCACCGGCCGCTTCTCCTCTCCTCCGCCTGGGCAGCCGCCGGGAGCTCTTTTCCCCTTTTCCCTTCTTCTGTCGCGATTCAACAAAGGTTGAAGAAGATGCTTGGTTATTTGTGATTTTTTCCCTTCCTTTTCGGTTAATTATGATTATTTGCCCATATTCTATAATTTCAGTTTGTTCCCAGATTTTTTTGGAATGAAATTTTATACCCCTACAGAAATTAATTACAGATTATGGCCCTTATTTACATTTTTAGGATATGACCCAAGTTTATGAAATTGCTCACCTTTGTCTTGAAAATGTATTTGTTGCTTTTTAACTCGGATTTCAATTACGAGGTCGTTCTTATAGTTTATATTTTATGTAGTATGCCCAAATTTAGCGTTATGCTAAATTTGTTTAGTTTTGTGTTAGGTTCGGAAGCGCCCCGATAAAGGCCTAACGAGTCCAAGTCGCCATCCGTTGAACAACTTCCGTCTTTTGACGTCGTGTGAGTATACTTTCCCCTCGATCTAGTTATGTTAAGTTTTAGTGTCATTCTAAGATGGATCTTGTTACGCTCAGGATGTGTGTGTGATACGCAATAGGTTTTAAATTTATACTCGTTATATTTCTCCTAACTCCTAGCAAACCCGCAGTGTACGGGACATTTGTAGTAGGGATAGTATTCCGAGGTCGAACACAAAGACTAAGGTGAGATTGATTCGATTAATGATCAAGTTTAGTGAAGATCTAGTCTAAGAAGAGAGAAAGAAATAAAGAAATGAAAATCTCAATGTTTTTGGGAGGTTTTTAGGTGATCAATCAAAGATCACAAATCATGTAAAGTGAACAAACAACTAAACTAAAAAATTGACTCAAACAAACAAGCTAAAACGAGATATAGGTCAAAGAGAAAAACGGATTCTAGGGGTTGGAAATTTCGGTTATGGCATAGGACTCAAGCTATCTAATCATTCCTTGGATTAAGTATGATATGTTGGGAGTGAGTGTTTCTAGATTGGGATCAATTACCGGGTAGGTCTCATGGTCCACTAGTCCGTCCTAAGGTCTCATCACCTGGTAAGTCTCTAAGAACCTAAGGGATGAAATTCTACACAAACCGGATTTGTCATCTAGGGATCTAACCTATCCTCACCGGGTAAGTCTCGAAAGGGTTAGTCCTAAACAACTATCCTAGCACACTTAATCCAATGGCGGCTTATGAAGCTCACCACTACCTAGGGTTTGTCATCTTTGGAATCTAAGAGCAAGAATCACCGGGTAAGTCTCTTCTAACACTTAGTTGCTAACACTAGGTCACCCTAGGGTAGATTTAACTCAACAAACACTAGGATTTCAACATTCTAACAATCTAAAGCTAGATCCATCGAACCAGGGAGAATCACGGGTTGTTCTACCAAGTCCACGGCCGTGGTTTGGCAAGAACAATCCGTGGACTCAAACAGAGGCTACGTTCAAGTAAGTAACTCATCCAAGGGCAAATCTAAGTCCATCCTATCATAGTCCTAGCCACAACTATCCTTTCCTTACCCTAGAATCGCATCTATTTAGCCTACAACATTCATCATGTCAATCGAAATCATAAAACATAAAATCATAGCTTCCATTTGCAAGATAATGAAGAGTAAGAGATGAACAAATGAAGCAAACAAAACCAAGCTGAAAATGAGATTAGAATGACTCACAACCCTTCTAAAAGAAGGTTTAAATGGTTCATACAACTCTAGAAATCGATTCCGAAATTCTTCACTACAAAAGCTATCAAAGTCTATCAATGATGTGCTCTTCTTCTCTTCTCCAATGGAGTTCTTCTTCTCCAATGGTAGCTCTCCTCCTTGAGAGAATCTTCTTGTTGTGAGAGTGTGTGTGAGAATTGGATGGTGGAATGGAAGATGAAAGATGCTTCTCTCAGCCAATACAGGACCACTTTTATACTACAACTTTGCAAGAGCTGGCCAAGAGATCGTGGCACAGCTGTCACAACCGCCTGGCAAGAACCACGGGTGGTTCCACGGCCGTGGACCTTCAGTGAACCGTGGTTTGGTGCTTCAGCTTTGCCTTTGATCATTAAGCTTCGATTTTGTGCATGGCTTGTGTTGACAAGGTTCCATGAGTCCTTCTTAGCCCTTAGCTTGCATCCTAATGAGTCCGAGGGTGTGTCATCTTGATGAACGATCCTCAAACGTATCGATTTAGCTCCTAAATCTCCCAAAATACCTACAAAGCAATGCACAAGTCCGTGTAGACGTCTATCTCGACAAAATACGTGAATTGGGTGCAAACGTCGTGAACTAGTGCTAAACCATGCATGAATGAGTGAGAAATCTATCTAAATGATTACCTAAACCTAAGTCATAAATCGTGTTATCAGATCTAGCATAACTTAGAGTTAATGCCAAGTAATGGTTTTGAACCTTAGGTGAGTTTTGAGGATTTGATATTGTTTGATGGATTGATGTGGATTCTAAGCTTGAGGTGGTATTACGGTCTAGTGAGGTTGTTATAAGGGTTCGAGTATATGGTTTGAACTTGTGAGAATCATTAGGCCTGAGGTGTTGATATTATCTTGTTGAGGTTGTGGACTAGAACGAGAGTACCCGAGTGGTGTTGTGAGTTATGATCTAGCGAGATCCGAGGGTTTAGAAGTCTTAGGACTTCTAGCTTGTGTTGAGTGTGATCTGAGCATGAGGGATTTTAGGATTGATAGCATGAATTATAGTCCATATTTTGGGGTTTGTTTGGACGTTTTATCTTTCATATTCTGCATGTTTGTATGTACATTATGTGATTTTACTACCATTTCATCTACCTTTGCGAGAATCGAGGTCTACACCTAGTTTCGTTGTAATTGCAGGTAATATGGTACGTTTTGCATCAAAAAGGAGCAAAAGAAGTCAAGAGTCATTTGGAGCTACATCCAGGAAGCACAGCCATGGATTGAAGATTCACTTTGGAGCTGATTCGAGAGATTTCACATTCTGTCGTGAGTCACCTCGGTTGACCAGAGGTTCACCTCGACCGAGGCGATCCAGAGACGCCGACTCGACCGAGGCGAATACCTAGGACGCGGCGAGAATATTTTATTCTTGGAAGAGATCTTTTAAATTTGGAAAGTGATCTTATATTTTTGGGCTGAGCTTCTGGAAGGAAGGAGATATGCAGAATCATATATTTTACCTATATTTATGGGATAATATCTTCTTAAGATTTATTATCTTTGGAGGTTTATTTTTCCTATAAAAAGGATCGGATTTCCCATAATTCCGGCATCCGCTTACAGCTGAACATCACGCTATACCGTCGATCAGGGTTTACACACGCAGCAGCCGCAGCATACTCCAATTTGGGAGTTTTCGAAGAACCTTTTTGAAGGTTGAAGGAAGGTTGAAGATCATAGCTTTTTATAACTTTTTGAAGGGTTTTGTAAGATTGTCTTCAATTCCTTTCCTTGTTATCTTGTCTTGTTGGATTGCTATCCAAGGAACGCTTTTGTTGTGATATTTGATTCAGTTATTGAAGTCTTTTTCATTAAATTCTTCTTTGTTCAAATATTCACCTTCTTCCCATATATCTTAATACTTTCATTATGATGATGAGTGGCTAATTTCCTTGTGTGATTCTAGGGTGATTGGCTGAAGGTTGTGGGAAAAACAATGATAGAATAATCTTAGATTCCAGTAGGATCCTGAAAGTTCGAGTCTTTAACCTTAACCCTAAGCATCTCGTTCGGTTGATGAACATCTCGGCCGGGGTGGAATTCTTCTGACCGAGGTGACTTATCCGACCTAAAACAGAAAGTTAAGTGTTAGAGTTTGCTAAATCCTATTCTTATTTCACCTTCCTGGTTCAATGCAAGCTTAGGATGAGACTTACCCGGTAATTCCTTAGTTTGTCTACCAACGATCATAAGTATAGGTAATAAAGGTTTATCCTTTATTGGGGTTTGAGTGTGCTTCCATCCCATCTTTGTGAGTTAGCCTGAGACTTACCCGGTAAAGGTTGATTCTATTCCCTTAGATGGTGTGTTAGTTTGAGGTTATAGTTCTTTATCTTGATTCCTTGAGACTTACCCGGTGATAGGAGTTACGGTTTAGGATTAGTGTGTAGTGAGACTTACCCGGTGATCTACTCCACTTTAGCAACACCTTCCCCACGCAAAAATCTCAGCTTTGTCCGCTTATCTATAGATCTTGAGTTGGAACCACAACTAGATGCTTTAATCCCTAGAATTGCATGTTTGCTTATTTGACATCTTATTCATCTTTGATTGTGTTAATCGCTCTTGTGGTTAGAATTAACGTAGCATACCGTGTTGACTTTGTTTCACCAAGTCCCTGTGATCGACCCCTGGAATTTTCTTGCTTTTACTACGATTGACCCGTACACTGCGGGTTCGCATCCTTGTTTTAAGCTTAAGTCTAGGGTTATAAATTTAAAGCTTGCACACACCGTTTGGAGCGAACAAGGATGCGGTCCTAGAATTGAGAGTCAAATGGTCTTGCGTAGATCATTTGTATAGAAGTCTAAGACTTTTATTGTGAGTGGGTTGTTGATATAGTTATCTTCTTGTGAGCAGGTTATGGGCTTCCTCCCTAAGGAAGCGAGAGTGTTGTGAGTTGAGTGTGGTGACGAGGTAAGTCTCCGGACTTACTTAGCTCGTATTTCTTGTATTAGCATCTATGTGTGTTTGGTGGTGTGTGTTTATTCTTTATTGTTTATAACAACTAAACCGGAATTAGGACCACCGACCTTTTTATTATTTGGCCCAAGTGTATGATAACAGGCGGTGACATCACTGCCTAGATCTTGCGTAAAGTTAGGAGGTTCTTGGCGACTAGCCCGTGTGGTTAGACGGTCGGAGGCATCCGTACCGTTCCATGCGGTAAGTGGGGACCGAGGCGAGTTTCGGGAGATTCTCGTGTCACAAAAGAAGTTGAATTAGAACGAGATACGACTTAATAATAAAAAGATAATAAACCGGACTTGTGTGATTTGGTGTACATTGTGTGTTATGTTGATTTACTTGTAGGTTAAGAATGCGACCGGGAGATCCGGTTGTTGTAGATTGTCTTGCAGGTTAAGAATGCTTCGAATATTAGCTAACGGTTTTATACCGATTGTTGTAGATTGTCTTGCAGGTTAAGAATGCGACCGGGAGATCCGGAAGAGTGGGCAGCCGGGGTTTCGTACATTTTAGGAGTGGGTTTTGGTTGGAGTCGGGTTGTGTTTTATTCTTCGTTTATTATGTTAGTATGCTGCGTGTATGAAGTTTTGGTCTTTGATGTTGTTTATCGGCTGAAGTCTTTTGTTGTTTTCCTTCGGGTTTCTTATCATTTGCATTAAAAGGAATTTCGGTTTTGCCTTTATTTGTGCCATGTTGAAAGATCCGGTGAAATTGTTGTCAGGTTAAGGGTCGGGACCCATTGTGAGGTCCCAACCCGTAGCATCCCGAGTCCCGCGGATCCGGGGTGTTACATCCACCTTACTCGGCGGCATCCCTAACCTGCAAGGTATCTACAACAACCGGTATAAAACCGTTAGCTAACATTCTAAATATTAGAAGGAACGATGAAGGCACAAACATATATAATAAAGTAAAACACACAAACATGCTCAAACAAAAACCGGTTATTATCTTTTCTCTTATGTTATTCCCTTACTATTTTCAATTATGGTGTGACACGAGAATCACAAGGATCCCGCCCTTTTCCCCTTTCACCAAACAGGTTTGGTCCGGATGCGAATCAGCATCACCGGTTAGACTAGTCGCAAGGTACCTCACAATCACCCCATTTTGGACTGCACAAGCGATCACTACCCGTTATCATACACTAGGGCAAATATAATAAACACGTCCACATCTAATCCGGGAAAGAGTTACAACAATAATTACAATATCACACCATCCACACGTAACAACTAATATGCGAGAGCTAAGTCTGACCAAAACAAGGCACACATCAACAACACTCCTATACTCCCAAACTCATAGACTTCCAACTCTAACAATCGGACACAAGGTCCTACAACACATAAGCTTGGAATGCTCCTAGGCTCCAAGAGACTATAAACTCCTCAAACATGTGAAAGGGAACAACAATAACCCACTCCCCTACAAGGTCAAACACTACCCCCCAAGCTGGAGTAAGAACTACAAGGCTAGATAGACCACAAGGTCTTCACACACAAGAACAACAAGACTTCCACCAAGCTCTAAGGACACCTAGGTTCACAACCACTAGATGGCATTCATAACTATCCTTGGTCCACCCTAGGCATGCTACTATCATAAATCAACCTGTCAACTAAGGAAGGAACGAAGAATAAAGGAGGAGAAGAACGTACTGTTGAAGAAACGCAACCGTGGGATCAAACTGGCGCGACAACAGCCTGAGTGTCATTGCCCCTGCGGGTCGAGGCGCCGACACCGCGGTGGTCTGGTGCCGCCCCTGCAGTGGACTGTTCGCCCCTAAAGGTGTGTGCAAATAAGCTTTAAATTTATAAAACTAGAATCAAGCAGCGAACCCTCAGTGTACGGATCGACGTAGTTAAGCAAGAATTCCAGAGTATCGAACACAGGGATTTGGGTGGGAACAAATTCGATTGCAGATTATCAAGCGAGTAAGTATGAGAGTTTTGCAAATATTGGGAAAACAACAATCCTAAAGATCCAAGTATCCAGCTGTGGCAATCGATTCAAGATATACTTAATGATATAAAGACAGAGTTGAGATATGCAAAGGTATACTAATGTAAGGTAATCGTACGGTGAAGTTCCAAAAACCTTATGTAACTCACCTACAAGGCACTCTCTATACAGGTTGTTGAGGCTCAATATAGAAAAGTTCTAAAGGTGAGAATTAGTATCGAATACCCAAACTTGTAACCCAAGGATCAAGACTAACTTAACCGATTGAGGTTGTGACACTCACAATCGAGGTAGAGGTTGTTGAGTCTTCACCACCACCTAGAAAAGACAAGTCTAAACTAAATTAAAGCAAATCTTTAACTTTGGATTAAAGTAAAAGCAGGTTCGTGAACTTAAGGGAAATTACGGTTGGATCTTGAGATTCCACGGTCGTGGAACTCAAGAACAGCCCGTAATTTAGGGTTCGTCGACGATTCTCTCAAACTCTCAGGGTCTAATCTGTTTGCGATCGATCTATCATCATCTAAGCCACAACTATCAACCCTTCACTTTAGAATTGTTAAGGGTTTCTAGCCAATAACAGTCATGTTGATATCAATTCAAGAATTAAAAGATAGAAAGATGAAAACTTTCAAGAACTTTCAATAAACCTCAACCAATCTCAAAGTCACAATCAAGAACAAATATCGTCACAAAATTCAGAATAAAGCAAACAATCACAATCTTAGGAAAGAAGGAAGAACGGGATGTCAATCCGTCTTCTAAATCAAACCTAAACAAGAAGAGAAATCTTCTTGCAAGAAACCTTCCGAATCTTCCACCAATCCGAGAAATATGGAAATCCCAACAATAATCTCCACTAAGTGCGAGATTAGGGCAAATCCAAGCACGAACCTTGATCTCCAACGAGATCTCCCAATGCCTCCAAACGATGGTAAGCGTTGATAAGCTGCGATAGCGGTTATGCGGTGATAGCGTGGATTCTCCTCCTAAGTGATGATGTAAGCCGTCCTATGCGTCGATGACGGAATCTCCCTTTGTCCGTCGTTTTATAGGGAAAGATAAAATATTGGCCCGGCCCAATCTTCAAAAGATCGTGGCTTCAAAGTGTGGCGAGAAAGATCGCCAAGATCACGGTCGTGGAAGTTTCCACGACCGTAATTTAGAGCGTGGAAAGTGTCACGGTTTGAACCATGTATTCCACGACCGTAATAGTTACTGGAATGCATCACGCTTCTCTTTGCAAGGATCCACGGCCGTGGAACTGAACGTGGTTTGTAATACGGCCGTATTTTAGAGCGTGGTTTAGGGCAAGAACGTGATTCTTCCATAGCCTCGTGCATTCCTCAAGTTAAACTCCAATTTGCTCCTAAGAATGCCCTCAATCCATGGACATATCAAATCAACTCTTCTTTGCTCGATTCCGTTCGGAAATAGCTCTTAAGTACCTATAATCAACATAGAACTAGTGTAGACATCCATATCGACAATATAGGAAAACTACCTCACTTATGCAACAATGTTCAATCAAAGACTATCAATATGAATCAAATACGTTTAGAAAACGTGACTAAAGTATCACAATATTTCATGCTAACAAATAACCCCATACTTGCAACTTGCTTGTCCCTAAGCAAGGTCTCTCAAAAGCTTTTAAAAACAAGAGTTAGGATGAAATATGTGTACCTTCTTTTGGATGAATGTGCCTTCTAAAGAATAGATCATTCTCAAACCTTGCTTCAATCGTTTATCAAACTTTCACACACTTATCAAAGAGTAAGAAGCAAAGAGAACTCATGAATCAATTAAGCTTCTAAACAAGCATCATAACCTTCAAACATTATCAAAATCAATCACAAGAAACTTCAATTTAGATCACAAAGTCATATAACATTCTTTTGATCTTAAGGACTTTCAAAGAAAAGGTCTAGAATGTGGAAGGGAAGGAAACCTTTAGGTAATGTGGTGCTTGAATCCGGAAAAGTGGGCAACTACCTTCTTCTTCTTTTACGGTTTCCGCAACACTTCAGCTTAGAGCTTCGCTCTCTTCTTTTCATTTTTCGACTTTACTTTTGGAGTTATGGGTAGAGGTGCACAAAAACCGAAGCCTAGGAGATTGGCGTTTCTCAATTTTCATGAGATGCCTCAAACCCTCAGCGCACATACCATAATCCGCTAGGAATATCGCTCAATTCGACTTTGGCAAGACACAAACACCCGGCTATGTGAATGGTGCCGAGTTACTCATCGTCATGATTGACTTCCCCAAACCTACAATTTCTTTCTATTCATTTGATTGCAAATAATTGCTCTCATGGCCCTCCCACATCAAACATGCCTTTTTCATTCACTTCTCCAAAATTCCCGGATAGGTAAAGGAGGTTAATATTTCAATGAGGAGCTAAAATGATCAAAAGAAAGAAGAAAGAAAGTATCAAATTGCCTTAATCATCTCAACAAGAAGTATAGGAACTTATAACGTGATTTCAACTTCAATTTCTTAGCATGATTTAGGTAACATAATCACATTATGAAACTTGCAAAAGGGGTATAATTCATTCATTCAAATCCTTTTTGATTCACTATTCCTTTAAGCATGCAATTGTTTATCAAACTCCATTCACAAGTAATGATTATCATGGAAATCATCTCAATTCATTAGAAGCACAAAATTTTCAAAATTCTTCAATTTTTATGGGTTTTTCAAGTTATTTTTCATGCAATGCAATAAGGAAACGTGCAACACATAATGAACATGCAATGATAGTCTCAAATGAAAGCGAACATAGTAAGTAGAGTTATTACAAACTTTTAGTACATCCCACCCCATACTTAGGACGAACATTGTCCCTAATGTTCATAAGAAAGAAAGAAAAGAAAGAAAAGAAAAAGAAACTCACAATGTGGCGATGGAATGTCTAAAGCGAACGGTCATGCATCAAATCACTGCGGCGTCGGCGGAGGCGGGAATGGAGAGAAGCTGGAGTCGTAGGGCCGCCCAAACTGCTGGCAGTAGACGTCCCTCATCATGTGATCAAGATCGTCTAGGCGTCCGTCTCTAGCATCGGCTCGGATCTCCAATGCTCCAACTCTCTCTGAAAGTCCGGTAGCCCAATCCGGCATCTGCTCGTACCATCCCGGGGCGTGACTGTACCATGCTGGGGAGTCGGATGGTGCTGGTGCTCGTGGTGGTGTTGGCTGCTCTGTAGACCAAGGAGGGGGAATGCCATACCATGTGGGAGGTGTGGTCATCCACGTAGGCCTCTCACTCACGCTAGCGCGGCGAGATGATGAGCTTGAGGCTCTAGCTGGACGTGGAGAGCGTCTAGGTACATCTGGGGCCGCCTCCGGCTGGTCCGGAAACGTGCCAAACTCCTGCTCCGCTCCTCCTCCACTCTCAAACTGATCTCCCATATCCTTCTCCTCGACAACCGGTGGTGGGACATAAGGGGGAGCTACTATCCTGTTCGCGTGCATAGCAGCGAACGTATCCTTCCAATTATGGCGTCCCGCCATAATGGAGTACTCCGGAAGCCACTCAATACCCCTGCCCGTCCTAGTCTCCCAGGGCATGCCCGCATAAGGCGGACCTCTATGTGTGGGGAAAATGAGACCCCTAACCATGAAAGCATGTAACCCTAAAGGTACGGCCGGTATGCGGGTGCAGGTAGAAAAATCAACACCAAAACTCCTAGCAATGTGGGTAACTATCCCACCATATCTGATGTTTCCCTTCGCCTTGTTCTTGAGCTTGCTCATAGTAGCAGCCAAGAGAGTAGCACAATCAGCACGGCGTCCATAAAGCATGGAGTAAAGCAAGAATAGATCATCCGTCTTGATCTTTTGGGGCGTCTCCGTCCTAGGAAAGAGACACTCCGAAAGAACACGGTGAGCTATCTTCAAGGCTAGATGGTACATCAATCTAGCCTTGGTATCAGCGGGTTGCCAATGGTCCTCGTCGGCGTATATCATCGCAACCTCCTTCCAAAAGTCTTTGGCGTAAACGCCACTCGGAAATCGACCATTGAAGGTCTCATGGAACCCGAAAATGGTCCCAAACTCACGGATACTCAAATGGTAGTCTCTCTCCATGAGGCGGAAAGAGACGGTCCTATCTACGTGGCTGTGCTCAAAGGATGTCACAACCTCCCGTGTAATCTCCTCATATGCGTCTTCTCGGATAGCCGAGAAGACAACTAATCCGGCTCTATCCAAGAGCCAAGTAAGATCCTCCACAATGTTGAGAGGAACTAGATCCTCCAATAACAAGTATCTAGGGCCAATCACTGGCCTCTTCTGGATCTTCTCGAATGCAGCGAGATGGTTCTCATGTATGATCGGGATTCTAGGGTGAGGAGGTGAGGATGGAGGTGAGGGTGAAGATGGTGGTGAAGGTGAGGATGGTGGTGCCCTAGAGGATGAGGAGGAGGAGGGATTACCCTTCCTTTTCTTATTCTGGTTACCCTTCTTCTCTTTTATCCTTCCCGAAACACTCCTTACAAAATCCATTCTGCTCAAAAATTACGGTCTGTTCTTCAAGAATTACGGCCGTGGTTTACCCAGAGACCGTGATTCGTCTCAGAAAATCACGAATCTCAGCAAATCAGCAATCAATCACCACAACAAGCAGTCCTAGTCTAATTCCTTCCAGTCTCTATCAGTTCTTCCTAAAAATCTATAGCAAAAACGAACCAAATTGGCGAGAATCAAGAAGAAAGAATAAACCTCTTTTTCGGATTGAAAAATCCGAATTGTGCGTTTGTTGATGGATTTCCGCTTGGTTTGTCGCTTGGATCTTGTTTGTGGTTGAATTTGCTTCAGTTTAGGAGGAAGAATCGTTAGAAACGATTAAGAAACGAAGATTTAGAGGAGGTCATGGATTTTCGGCAATTAGGTCGTGGAAAGAGGGATTTTTGGTTGGTTTTTGTGAAGAATGTGGCTTATATAGTGGCCGGCAAAATTTTTGAAAATCACGGTCTGTCGGGGTGTTCCACGGCCGTGGAAGTGTACGGAACCGTGGTTTTGGTGATTTTTCAAAGGCTTTTGGAAATTACGGGCACTGTAGCTATGACGACCGTAATTTAGACCGTGGAACCCTCTGTAAAGCTCCAAAGTCCAAATTTCGTCACTTTTCTTCGACATTATTCTTCCCTTTTCCTTTTCCATCGATCCTACAACCAAAAACACGAACATACCGGAAGAAATCGAGGCAAAATAAAGCGAAAACGTCTATTCTAAGCTAAACTATGAATCGAAAACAAAAACGAAAATGCAATACCTTGGGTTGCCTCCCAAGAAGCGCTTTGTTTAAGGTCCGTAGCTAGACCAATCTCGCACTTATTCGAGCGCGGTAGGCGCGAACTCTTCAGCTTGGAGTTCCGGCGTATACTTCTTGAGTCGTTGGCCGTTCACCTTAAAACTTCCGCTCGCTTCACCCCATACTTCAACTGCACCATGGGGGAAAATATGCTTAATTAGAAAGGGTCCGGTCCAACGGGATTTGAGCTTACCTGGAAAGAGGCGAAGTCTTGAATTGAAGAGGAGAACTTGATCTCCTTCTTTGAAGTCCTTTGGAATGATATGCTTATCATGCCAACGCTTTGCTCTTTCCTTGTAGATCTTGGCGTTTTCATAGGCGTTCAAACGGAGTTCATCCAACTTATTGATGTCTAGGAGACGCTTCTCTCCTGCTTCCTTCATTCCGAAATTCAGCCACTTGATAGCCCAAAACGCTTTGTGCCCCAACTCTACCGGCAAGTGACAAGACTTCCCATACACAAGATTGTATGGCGTGGTTCCTATGGGAGTCTTGTACGCAGTCCGGTATGCCCATAATGCATCATCTAGCTTCAAGGACCAATCTTTCCTAGTCCTTGAAACTGTTTTCTCTAGAATTCCTTTGATCTCCCTATTTGAGATCTCAACTTGTCCACTCGTTTGTGGATGGTAAGGGGTAGCAACCTTGTGAGTAACCCCATACTTAGCTAGAAGAGCTTCAAAGCGACGGGCTATGAAGTGAGAGCCTCCATCACTAATGATCGTCCTTGGTGTCCCAAATCGCGGAAAGATGGTCTTTTTGAAGAACTTAACCACCACCATGGCATCATTTGTGGGAGAGGCAATTGCTTCCACCCATCTAGAAATGTAATCTACCGCCAATAGTATGTATTGGTTTCCACAAGAGGATGGGAATGGTCCCATGAAATCAACTCCCCAAACGTCGAAAATCTCCACCTCTTGGATGTTGTTGAGGGGCATCTCATTCCTTCTAGAAATATTGCCTGTTCTTTGACAAGCATCGCAGCAAGAAACAAAGGATTGCACATCTCTAAATAAAGTAGGCCAATAGAATCCAGATTGCAATACCTTTGCGCTAGTCTTGTTCGAACTAGCGTGTCCTCCACAAGGTAGTGAATGACAATGGCGGATGACACTTTGTATCTCGTCTTCCGGCACACATCGCCGAATGATGCCATCCGGACCTCTCTTAAAGAGGAGAGGCTCGTTCCAATAGTATTCCCGGACGTCCTTAAAGAACTTCTTCCTTTGTGCGTAGGATAGTCCGGGCGGTATCTCCTGGCAAACCAAATAGTTAACAAAATCAGCAAACCATGGTTCGTTACCTTTGGAGATCACGTTGATGCACTCCTCTATGATGTGTAGGTGTTTGTCCGGAAAGGAGTCATCAATGGGTAAATGGTCGTCCTCTAGATGTGTTAGGCGACTCAAATGATCCGCAACAGAATTTTCCGAACCTTTCTTGTCGCGGATCTCAAGATCGAATTTTTGTAGGAGAAGAATCCATCTAATTAGCCTTGGCTTCGCATCTTTCTTCGCAAGGAGGTACCGGATCGCAGCATGATCCGTGTAGACAATCACCTTTGCACCTACAAGATAAGAGCGAAACTTGTCAATAGCATAGACAATGGCTAAAAATTCTTTTTCGGTAGTGGCGTAGTTGAGCTGCGCTTCGTCTAGCGTCTTGTTAGCGTAGTATATGGCGTGGGTTCGCCCTTCCTTTCGTTGTCCAAGAACAGCTCCAATAGCTACGTCACTAGCATCGCACATAATCTCAAAGGGAAGAGTCCAATCCGGAGGTTGGATAATAGGTGCTGAAATTAGAGCTTGCCGAATGGTGTTAAACGCATCCAAACATTCCTGCGATAACTCAAAAACCGCATCCTTCATCAATAGATTAGTGAGAGGTTTTGATATCTTAGAAAAGTCCTTAATGAAACGTCTATAAAATCCAACATGTCCTAGGAAACTTCTTATCCCTTTCACCGAAATTGGGGGAGGAAGTTTCTCTATGGTCTCTATCTTAGCCTTGTCTACCTCAATCCCTCTACTAGAGACTAAGTGACCTAATACGATTCCTTCCTTAACCATGAATTGAAACTTCTCCCAATTAAGAACTAGGTTAGTGTCTTCACACCTTTGTAAAACAAGAGAAAGGTTAGAAAGGCAATCGTTAAAAGAGGAACCGTATACGGAGAAGTCGTCCATGAAGACTTCCATGATTTCCTCTACGTATTCGGAGAAGATGGCCATCATGCACCGTTGGAAGGTGGCTGGGGCGTTGCAAAGCCGAACGGCATTCTCCTATAGGCAAACGTACCCCACGGGCACGTGAATGTGGTCTTCTCCTGATCGTCTGGATGTATCGGTATCTGAAAGAAGCCACTATAACCGTCAAGGTAGCAAAAATGTGAGTGTTGTGCTAACCTTTCAAGCATTTGATCAATGAATGGCAATGGGAAATGATCCTTCCGCGTTGCGTTGTTGAGCTTGCGGTAGTCTATGCACATCCGCCATCCAGTCACGGTTCGGGTAGGAATGAGTTCGTTGTTCTTGTTGGTGATGACCGTCATTCCTCCTTTCTTCGGAACTACTTGAACTGGACTCACCCACTTACTATCGGAGATAGGATAGATGATACCTGCATCAAGAAGTTTAAGAATTTCCTTCTTGACAACCTCCTTCATGGTCGGATTCAACCGCCTTTGAGGTTGTCTTGAAGTTCTAAAGTCTTCCTCCATTAATATCTTATGCATGCATAGGGAGGGTTTAATTCCTACTAAGTCCTCAATAGTATAGCCTATGGCTTTTCTATGTTTCCTAAGGACAATCATGAGTTGTTCATGTTCATCTATGCTTAGTTCGGAACTAACGATAACCGGAAAGGTAGAATTAGATCCTAAAAAAGCGTACCTTAGATGAGTAGGAAGTGGTTTGAGTTCCACTGCTTTCGGAGCTTCCAACGATCCTTGAGGAGCATCCGATGTCTCCTTAGAAGTTTCTAAGGGTGTTGAGTGTGTGGGAGAAGAATCAGAAGAAGTTGAAGAAGTGTCTCGATCACTCTCTTCCACGGCCAAAATTACGGGTGGATCTTGTCCTCCACGGCCGTGGTTTAGGGCGTGGAAGGGAAATACGGTTGTCACATCTTCTCCACGACCGTATAATCCCCTGGAGTGAAGGACGTTTTTGGTTGTGAAATCCACGGCCGTGGAATACAATGTATGACCGTGGATTCTAACATTCTCAGCCTCATCGTGGAGTTTCTCAAACTCCTCTTCATGCATCTCTTCTTGTGCTTCCAAGGCTTCAATTTCCTCTTTGCACTCTTCTTCTTCCCCTACATCTGTTAGACTAAAAGTAATAGCTTTTTGTAAAGGATCGTTAAAGAGAATCGCGCTTACCTCCTCCCTAGATAAACCTCCTTCATATTGGACATCGTAAATATCCTCGTCGAAGATCGGCTCCTTCACTAGAGTGGAAAGAACGAACTCTACTTTCTCTTCTCCAATATCAAAAGCGAGTCTACCATTCTTGCAATCGACCATGCAGCCGGAAGTTGCAAGAAATGGTCTTCCGAGTATGATCGGGACCGGACTATCTGCAGGAATGTCAAGCACGACAAAATCAATGGGAACAAAGAATTTACCTAGCTTGACCGGGACGTCTACTATAATACCGACGGGGCGAGTGATGGATCGATCCGCCATGTATAACGTCATCTTCACCGGTTTAGGGTCGCCTAAACCGATCTTCCTGCACAATGCAAGTGGTATGATGCTCACACTTGCTCCTAAGTCACATAAAGCGTTGTATGTGACATCTCCCACTCCAATGGGAATACAAAATGACCCCGGATCCTTCAATTTTGGGGGCATTTTCTCCTTCATGGTCTTGATGAGATCCGAAGAATCCGAACTCATCTTGACCTCACCAAAATCTTCTAGCTTCCTCTTGTTGGAGAGGAGCTCTTTCAAGAACTTGCCATAAGCCGGCATACCTACAATAGCATCAATGAAGGGTATATTAATATGCAGCTTACTCATGAGTTCTATGAACTTACCGAATTGTTTATCTAGGCGCGCTCGCGCTCTAGATTGAGGGAATGGTAGGGGAGGTTTGTAAGCTGGAGGAGGAACATAAACATCTTCCTTCTCCTTCCCCTTCTCTTTGTCCTTCTCTACGGGGACTTCAACGAACGTAGGTTGCGGATCGGTAGTAGTCACTCCGCTCCTAGTTGTTATCGCCATCACCCTTCCTTTAGGGTTGTCCTCCGTCTTTCCTGGAAGTTTCCCTTGATTTATAGGAACTTCCTGCGCGTGGTTGAACATTTGGTTTTCTAAAACCTTTTGAGCTTTGTCAACCTTTTGATCATCAACCTTGATGAGGCGGTTCTCCAACCCTTGAAGCTTTCCCAAGATTGTTTCCATTATGGGATCGGGCTTCTCCTTCCCCGAAGTGTTTCCTC
This sequence comes from Fagopyrum esculentum, assembly GCA_033239045.1. NCBI lineage: Eukaryota > Viridiplantae > Streptophyta > Magnoliopsida > Caryophyllales > Polygonaceae > Fagopyrum > Fagopyrum esculentum. The sequence continues at coordinate 94,103,902 of BSUD01000007.1, read as the reverse complement.
CATTAGATGATTGCCCCTGGCTTTTCAAAGGAGTAGAGGAAGAGGAAGGTGGAGTTAGTGAATTTGAGTTGGAAGGATAAGAGTTACTGGAATTTTGTTGATTGGAGCGCCAATTGTTGTTGTTTGGACCCCTATTGTTGTTCCAATCGTTGTTCCGGTTGTTGTTGTTTCCATTCCAATTGTTATTCCGGTTGTTGCCCCGGTTATTGTTGTTGCCCAAATAACCAACATCCTTCCCTTGTTGCTTTGGGAAGTTGGTCTTGATATCCTCCTTCAACTCTTTGATCTCATTGTTGAGGGAGAAAATCTGATTTTGAGCTTCATGTGTGAGCTTTGCTCCTTGCTCCACACGATTTCCCTCCATTTTCCGGTGGGAATACTTCTCTATGACTCTTGCTTGCTTCTCAATGAAGTCCCAAGCGTCATCTTCTCTCATGTCCATGAATGTTCCACATGAGAGGGATTGGAGATTGAATTGCGTTCCCGCATCCAGCCCCTTGTAGTAAATCTCCAGCAAGGCAAGCTTGGATATGCCATGATGAGGGCAATCCAAGAGCAAATCCTGAAACCTTTCCCAAGATTGAAACAAACTTTCGTTAGGTCTCATGGAAAAAGCATTAATCTTACCTCTAAGTTCCGCCGTTTTGGAAGGCGGAAAGAATTTGGTGAGGAACTCCGCGGAAAGGTCTTCCCACGTATCTAGTTTCCCACTAGGAAGAGCTTGGTACCAAGACAACGCTTTCCCCTTCAAAGAGAAGAAGAAGGGTTTAAGTTTGTAGCTGTTGGTAGTAGCATTCTTCGGTCTCATCGTCTCCATCATACACTCAAAGTTTTGCAAGTGTTGGTGTGGAGATTTAGCGCTTGTACCGCCAAACTGGTTTTGGCGAACAACAGTAATAACTTGAGGGTTAAAGCTAAACCCTTGCACATCTTCAGCATCAAAATTCACGCCCAAGCGGCGTGGTTGTTGTGTTGGATCCATTCGCTGGCCAAGAGTTCTTGGCTCATTATCCACACGTTCGACCCTCACATTCCTAGGTGGAATGCGGCGATTAGCAGCTCCTTTTGGATGGAAAGGATTCATATTGATTGTGGGATCAATCTCCTCTAACGGTGGCATGGAAGAGTCACTATCATCAGCGGATGAGTGACTTCTTCTTCTAGTTCTTGATCCCCTCCTTGAGGATTTCTTGCTTCCTTTATTCTTAAGGTCGCTCAACTCTATCCTCATTTGGAACATCGTATCCTGTAGTTTGCTGATTTCGGATTGATGACGATCCGTTTCATCCCGGCGGAGATTCTCGTTCCATTGGAGTTGAGCTTCCTTCTCCGCCAACTCCGCTTGAAGATCACGTTCGTGTTCTTCAGCCATCTTCTTTTCCTTGCGCTTTTGCCTTAAGGTTTTCTCTAGCTCTTGATCAAGAGGTAAGAGATCTCCGGTGTTCCTAGACCTGCGCATGCACTCAAAAAGATATCAAATAACGAGAGCAAGCTCCCAAGCTTGACAACCGGCTACCGAATTCGGCCGAAACCAAATCCCCGACAACGGCGCCAAAAACTTGTTCGCCCTAAAGGTGTGTGCAAATAAGCTTTAAATTTATAAAACTAGAATCAAGCAGCGAACCCTCAGTGTACGGATCGACGTAGTTAAGCAAGAATTCCAGAGTATCGAACACAGGGATTTGGGTGGGAACAAATTCGATTGCAGATTATCAAGCGAGTAAGTATGAGAGTTTTGCAAATATTGGGAAAACAACAATCCTAAAGATCCAAGTATCCAGCTGTGGCAATCGATTCAAGATATACTTAATGATATAAAGACAGAGTTGAGATATGCAAAGGTATACTAATGTAAGGTAATCGTACGGTGAAGTTCCAAAAACCTTATGTAACTCACCTACAAGGCACTCTCTATACAGGTTGTTGAGGCTCAATATAGAAAAGTTCTAAAGGTGAGAATTAGTATCGAATACCCAAACTTGTAACCCAAGGATCAAGACTAACTTAACCGATTGAGGTTGTGACACTCACAATCGAGGTAGAGGTTGTTGAGTCTTCACCACCACCTAGAAAAGACAAGTCTAAACTAAATTAAAGCAAATCTTTAACTTTGGATTAAAGTAAAAGCAGGTTCGTGAACTTGAGGGAAATTACGGTTGGATCTTGAGATTCCACGGTCGTGGAACTCAAGAACAACCCGTAATTTAGGGTTTGTCGACGATTCTCTCAAACTCTCAGGGTCTAATCTGTTTGCGATCGATCTATCATCATCTAAGCCACAACTATCAGCCCTTCACTTTAGAATTGTTAAGGGTTTCTAGCCAATAACAGTCATGTTGATATCAATTGAAGAATTAAAAGATAGAAAGATGAAAACTTTCAAGAACTTTCAATAAACCTCAACCAATCTCAAAGTCACAATCAAGAACAAATATCGTCACAAAATTCAGAATAAAGCAAACAATCACAATCTTAGGAAAGAAGGAAGAACGGGATGTCAATCCGTCTTCTAAATCAAACCTAAACAAGAAGAGAAATCTTCTTGCAAGAAACCTTCCGAATCTTCCACCAATCCGGAAAATATGGAAATCCCAACAATAATCTCCACTAAGTGCGAGATTAGGGCAAATCCAAGCATGAACCTTGATCTCCAACGAGATCTCCCAATGCCTCCAAACGATGGTAAGCGTTGATAAGCTACGATAGCGGTTATGCGGTGATAGCGTGGATTCTCCTCCTAAGCGACGATGTAAGCCGTCCTATGCGTCGATGACGGAATCTCCCTTTGTCCGTCTTTTTATAGGGCAAGATAAAATATCGGCCCGGCCCAATTTTCAAAAGATCGTGGCTTCAAAGTGTGGCGAGAAAGATCGCCAAGATCACGGTCGTGGAAGTTTCCACGACCATAATTTAGAGCGTGGAAAGTGTCACGCTTTGAACCATGTATTCCACGACCGTAATAGTTACTGGAATGCATCATGCTTCTCTTTGCAAGGATCCACGGCCGTGGAACTGAACGTGGTTTGTAATACGGCCGTATTTTAGAGCGTGGTTTAGGGCAAGAACGTGATTCTTCCCTAGCCTCGTGCATTCCTCAAGTTAAAATCCAATTTGCTCCTAAGAATGCCCTCAATCCATGGACATATCAAATCAACTCTTCTTTGCTCGATTCCGTTCGAAAATAGCTCTTAAGTACCTATAATCAACATAGAACTAGTGTAGACATCCATATCGACAATATAGGAAAACTACCTCACTTATGCAACATTGTTCAATCAAAGACTATCAATATGAATCAAATACGTTTAGAAAATGTGACTAAAGTATCACAATATTTCATGCTAACATGGACTGGTTCCGCCCCTGCAGCACTGAGTAGCCGTCCCCGCGGTCAAGCTGCAGAAAACGATTCTTCTTCGTCTTCGATTGTGCACTTGAGCTTCAAAGGCTTGGTTCTCTTGTTGGGTCTTCTCCAAAAATCAACCATAGTATCCAAGCTCTCCTCCACGACCTAAACTTTCTAATAACACATGCTTGCAAAGAAGATCAAGAAAGGGCATTCTTCCAAAGCTGCAACCATAACAATGGAGGAAGAGGAAGAAGAGGGAATGGAAGCAAGGAGAAGAACAGAAGGAGGAAGGAGAGTCTCACCAAATTGGATCCAAAGCTATACCTTTGCTGACCACACTCAAGGAGATCCAAGGAGAAGAGAGAGAAGAGAGCTCAAGAGGAAGAAGAGTTGACAATGAGTAACGTGAATGACAAGAGTGAGGAGAAAGGGAAAAGGCAAGGCTGCACAAGGTGAGGAGAACAAGAGGTCAGCTTCCATCCTCACTCCTTTTTCTAGATATCGAGGAATCAAAAGCAAAGGCGGGGAAACGAAGGGTCGGAACGGGGTTTTGGGACAAAAACCCATCACTCAGCACTTCGTGCCTCTAGAAATACTGAGTTGGACCTACGGGAAGGTCGATAACCCGCTCAATGACCGGAATAAAAATTCCGGAAGTCACATCTAATCCCCCTAAACAAGTTTCGTCCCAAAATATGCTAAATGCAACACTCTTGATCGAACACGTGTGATAACCACTCGGAACATATGAACATGGAAACTCTCGGTCCTCTAATCCAAAGCCTACTCGCATAATCGCATCAAGACATCGCAAGCTACACACACATACTCATACGAAACACACGCAATATATCACGTCACAAATCACATAAGCAAAATCATGGAAAGATATGTGGACTAACCCGACGGTCCTATAGTTTTCGCTAAATATGTGTCAAACTCGGGATAGTTCCTTTAGATACTATCTTGGTCTCCCACGTAGCCTCCTCAGCTCCTTGTCTCGACCGCTGCACTCTCAGCACCGGTATCTCCTTCGACCGAAGGCGTCTCGTACTACGCTCCAAAACCGTTAATGGATGCTCCGTAAAAGTATGGCCCGGCTCGACCACTAGGTCCTCGTGGCTAATGATGTGCCTCGGGTTGTGTATGTACTCTCTCAGTTGAGATACATGAAATACCGGGTGAATACCCTCCAATCTCGGTGGCAATGCTAACCTTTACGCCACATCACCGACTCTCTCCAGAATCTCGAATGGACTGACATATCAGGGACTTAACTTCCCCTTAATGTCGAATCGCCTGACGCCCCACGTCGGTGATACCCTCAACCAGACCTGAGCTCCTATCCTGAACTCTAGAGGCCTACGCCTCCTATCCGCATACGACCTCTAGCGGCTTTGCAACCGGATCAAAGCAAATCTATCCCTGTCGTCCTCTACTTGCGTTGGAGCTACAACGCTAGAACTCCCCGGCTCTTCCCAACATAATGGAGTACGACATCTCCGTCCATACAATGCCTCATACGGTTCCATCCCAATCGACGCGTGCCAGCTGTTATTATAAGAAAACTCCACCAACGAAAGGTGGTTTGGCCATACCTGCACCCAATCTAGTACACACGCTCGTAACATGTTCTCAAGGTCTGGATAGTCCGCTCAGACTGGCCGTCTGTATGTGGATGATACACGGTCGTGAAATGAAGGCTCGTACCTAGGGCGGCGTGTACCTGCTACCAGAACCTCGAGGTAAAACGCATGTCCCTATCCGAGATGATTGTCCTCGGTACCCCATGTAATCTCACAATCTGTCGGGTGAACTCCTCGGCCAAACGACTCATCCCCAATAGGGATGAAACGCGCGGTCTTCGTCACGTGATCTATTACCACCCATATCGCATCGAAGCTCCTACTCGGTCTCAGACCGGTAACGAGATCCATGGATACGTCCTCCCACCTCCACTACGGCACATGCAATGAATGAAGCTCCCTCCGGGTCTCTAGTGCTCGATCTTGACGTGCTGGAAGGTTGCATATTGGGCCACATATCTAGCTTAAATATTTTTACGAGTATATTCATATATTTTATTCTTATTTATATATTTTCCGTAAATTTTGTTTTCGAAAAAGTCAGAAAAGTTTTTCCGATCCGGAAATTCCTTTCACGTTAATTTCTAGCGAGTTTATATTATATTATCTTATTTTAGTTTAGTTATTTTTTTCCCGCCCTCTGGCGTGACCCTTAGTTGCATGTGATGCCACCTAGCTACTTGTGGAATGTGGATCTACCGGCCAACCTACACACTCAACCTGCTTCCTACCTAACCCCTCGTGACCCTCTTCTACTTCTCACACTTGTGTCCAACCTTTCTCTCTCCCACACTCCAACCTTTGCTTCTAACCCTCGCCATCTCCTCTCTTCGGTTCCTTGTAGCAAAACACTCAACCTCCCATTAACTCTTCATCTCCCTCGACCTCCTTCTCGGTCGTTGGCCACACAGCAACCCTGCTCCTCATCTCTTCTCCATCGACGCAACTGGAAGACCACTTGTAACCATTGTTCACACCTCCATCTCGCAACCAACAACCTCCCTCTCCCGATCTCCTTCTCCTTCCATATGTTGAAAGATGCGGCGGGAATAACCGCAATCAACGGACCGCCTCACCACCATCATCTGTCTTTGTCCCTCTCTCTCTCGAAGCTATGTCTTGTCGGAGAAGCATCCACTGCAGTCGCCTCACCCTCTCTGTTTCTCCATCCCGAACCTCCCCTCTACAATCCAACAACAATTATCCTCTGCAACCACAAAGAAGCCATTGCCTTGCCGCTGCCTTGACCTAGCCGGAGAAGCTCTCCCTCGTTGTTTTCTCCTCGCCCTTGCGTGTCGGAGCTGCCACCGCCGCCTCTGCATCCTCTTCCCCAGCGTTTGTGGTCATTCATAGGGTTTTAAGAAATTCTTTTTAACTAATCAAGATCGGGACCCCTATATTATTTTTTTTATTACAAAAATGAACCCATATTTTGTTATTACTCATTTGGCCCAAAATTTTATTTACAGAATATATCTCAAGTTTACGGAACATCATGAATTGCCCCGATAAATATATAAATAAGAAAACAATATATGAATATACTCGTAAAAAAATATTTAAGCTATGAAAATACGGAAAAATATATTTATAGGAAACGCGCCTATAATTTGGGGTGTTTCACAAATCGTCTCCAAGCTTACGAAATTTACTTTTCGTTATTAAACTCAACCGTAAATTTCAGTTTTTGTACTCTAGTTCTTCAAATCTGGGCTGACACCTATCCTATCTTGACTTTCGTGCCCATACTTGTTTATGGAGGTATCCACCTTGATTGCAACGTCATTTAACCCGCCAAGCAATGTTGTACTGCACCTTGCTTGATTTGTCTCCCAATAATGTCATCTTCAATCCACACACTTGTTAGTCCTTATATGTTACATCGAGTTTCCTCTTTCGCCTTCATACTGGTAATTCCCTTGTACGGCTTTCTATTACTTCTATCCGAGTTGATTCGGAATTTCTTTTTGCTCCGATTGTTCTTGTTGTCAAAATCATCTCGTATTCTTCACCTTCTTGTCCACCTGTTCTTCGGAAAATTGTAGGAATCACTAGGGTGTTCGCCAGAACACAATACTCTAACCCGAGGTTTGAGTCCACTATCTTCATATTGATACTCCTAAAATCTACTAATGTTTTATCACGAGGAGATGATTGCATCATGATATCTCAACTAAAGGATATAAATATCCTTTAGCATACTAATATGATACACACACACACACACATATATATATATATATATATATATATATATATATATATATATATATAGATTTTAGTTCAAGTGAGGAGAGAGCTTGTAGATAGGAATTAGGAGAGCTGTAAGCCATTGGATGAATTTAAATCAAGGGCTCTCACACGCTCATCATTAATGGCATTTTTGTAAATTAACTTAAAATCTGAAAAATACCCTTACGTTCAAAATAATCATTGGTGTTCATATTTTTATATGTCATTGTTCATGTTTTTATACATTGGTGTTCATAGTATTTTTATTCATCAAAGTGTCATGTTTATTTATTCTTTTGTGTTTATTTTATAATGCATAGATGTTCATTTACAATATATAACCACACAAAAAAAAACTCATCACAAAACTTTAAAAGATGAAAACTTTAAAAGATGATCTTAATATATTATGTATGTGTCAAAGTTATAGATAAGTCATTAGTGTTCATACTTTTATACGTCATTGTTCATGTTTTTATTCGTCAGTGTTCATACTTTTTATGCCATTGTTCGTGTAAATATTATAAACTATTTTTCTATAAGGCATTTTGCCGAACAGTTTGCGTGCACACTAAAAGAAGCATATAGATTATTAAATTGGAGCTATTAGTTCAACTCAATATATGTATATACATGTATTTTCTCAATCAAACACAAAATTATTCAAACAAATTTGATTTCGAACACAAACATCAATCATAATGAAATATAAACCTTAAGAATGGAAATCTAAAAAGTGAGAGTAGAAATTCGAAGAAACAAAACCTGAATCGTCTTGTATTCTCTTTGATTTCCCAATGTTTTATGTAATCGATCTCTAAATATTATAAACACGATTTTAAAGAAAGGTATAATTTTCAAAAAAAATGAATAACATATTATAAACACCATAACTGTAAAAAAAATGAATACATACTTGTAAAAAAATGAACATCATATTTTATTAACACGATTTGAAATAATAGCATAATTTTCAAAAAAAAAATCTGAAGAAAATGTTTTTAGAAAAATACAAAAATGAACAATTAATGTTAAAAAATGAATAGTTAGTGTTGGAAAAAAATGAACATTTATTGAAAAAATATGAACAATGACTCATTTAAAAATGAACACATACTTATAAAAATATGAACACCAATTTTTATTTACAAAAAGAAAATCTGGAAAAAAATAGTGATGTTGCATGCCACATGTCACCACCCCGGCTCTCCTTATTCCTATCTGCAAGGGTCCTCCTCACCGGAACCGGACCCTATATATATATATATAACATAGATTATTTCACATTACTATAAGTCCATATACTATCTCACATATCATACCAAGCTACAGAGATCCACAGAGATCGATGGTGACCCGACGTACTACTATCCTAACAACCCGACTATGCACACGATTTTAGAGCATAAAGTCATTTTGAAAATTTTAGACCCCTTTTGGGTTCTAGTTATTTTCTACATTCGGTCTTTTAAAAGATTGCAAGTGTCATTGTCGTCAACCTCACTCTGATACCATGTACATTCATACAAATATAATTTCGGGTTTTGGTTATTTCCTATATTTGTATGAATGTACAACATTCATAGAAATTAATTTTGAATGCACAATACTATAATTTTCACACCCCTTACGGGGAGCTACTTGCTAGGGACTCACAATGGGTCCCGACCTTATTTTGACAACAACTTTACTATATCTTACAACAAGACACCGATGTAATTAAGCAATTTGAAATATTAAATTATATTTGTATGAATGTACAACATATGACAACCTTACAAAACATAAAGATTTTAATAACCTGCATGCATAACGGAAGACTCCCCCATCCCCATCTAATGACTACGTGGACCCGGCTAACCATCCGCTCCGGATCTCTCTACAATTGCCTATACGTACAAAACGTCTAATAACACGGATAAACCGTTAGCTAACAATTCATATATAAGAATAACACATAAACACAAACACACATAAAGCAAGAATATAAACAAAGAGCATGCTATTACAAAATCGATTTTATTATCTTTACTAACGCCATACACTCATAATCCAATTATACTTGTGGCACGAAAAATCTAAAACTCTCACCTCCGTCCCTTTATACATTTGGAATGGTTTTACATACCAAACCATATACAACATGGAGTGGGTCAGTATCATCTCCGTCTACCACCCTGGCCATGTCACAAAGAACATCCCAGTCTATCTCAAGAGCTAAACAGATGATGCCACCGCCCATTTCACTTGGGCCAATAATACGTTGGTAATCAATATCATATTCATATTATATGTATTATCCATATAGAGTACATTATTGTAACACCCCAAGTTTGGGAACTCGAAGCGCTACGGGCTAGGACCGCACAATGGGTCCCGACCCTCAGAGTAGCAACACCACGACGGATCTTACAACAAGGCACATGCGAATGAAAACCAAAACCCAATATAAAACAAAAGGTTTAAACAAAGAAAGCGTAAAAGACTCGCAGACGAGTTCAAAACGAAAGGGAAACAACAAAAGAACATAAACCCAATCCCGTCCTATAATGTAAGGGAACCCTGGCTGACCACACCATCCGGATCACTCAGCAGCATCCTGAACCTGCGGAACATCTACAACGATGGTATACACCGTTAGCTAACATTCTAGATACTAGCAAGAGCGTAAAGGCACAAACACACATAAGGTAAAATAAACATATAGCATGCTCGCACACAACTGGTTATTATCTTCATTAAGGTTATTCATTACTAATTCAACTTCTTTTTTCACACGAGAATCTCCCGAACCTCGCCTCCACTTCCGTCTACCAATAGGAATAGATCAGTACTATTCGTTACCTACGGGTCCGGGTTCCAAGAGAACATTCTAGTCTCCTGTAGAACTACACAAGTGGTCACCACCCGGTTATAATATAGTGGGGCCAGTTAAGGTAATAAAGGTGAATCCTATTCCGGTTATCCGTTATAACAATAATAATAACGCAAACAAGCCAAAACACTCAAACCAATATACGGAATAAAGCTAAGTAAGTCAAAGGGACTTACCTCACTCGAAGGTAACTCAAAGCTCATCAAACAACTCAGAGACGGCTCGGTATCCTCCAAGAAAGGAGCAAGAAAAGCCTGTTCACACAAGCATCACGAATTAGGAACAAAAGGTTGCTAGAAGTCTATAACTTCTAGTCTCAATGATCTCTAAGAGATCTCCACAAGCTAAGGGCTCAACCCAAGTCTTACAGTACTCACTGGAGGTAAACAACATCTAAAAGATGTAAGGAAAGGAATGAGGAAAGCAAGGAAGGAGGTAACTCACAGGAACGGGAGTTACTGCAGAGGAAACCGCAAGGGCGGCTGACAGGGACGCAGGGGCATATGACCGCGGAGGCAGAGATGTGCAGGCGTGAGGGCGGCTACGTGACAGAAAGCGTTGTCGGCTTTCTCTTCGACAGAACTCGTAGGAAGGGACACCAAAGCTCGAACCTTTGATTCCACCGCGTCAAGACTCAAATCAAAGAGCCTGAGAACAACGAGACATCAACAACGAGAAGCCAACAAGAATCAAGGTTCAAACTTGATTCTTGGAGGAGAAGAAAAGAAGAGAAAGAAGGAGAAAGAGAAAAGAAAGAAGGAAGCATGCTGCAGTACATGAACGTAAGGAAGAACAGAGAATGAAGAACTTACACGTTCAGCAAGATCACAGGGAAGCAAGAGAACGGCTGTAACACTCAAGGTTGAAGACGAATGCAAGAAACTGTAAAAGGAGGAAAAAGCGGGAATATATAGAGACAGGCTGAAAAGATAGAAGGAAGGATGTCTAGGGTTAAGAATAAGATAAGGAAGATGACCCATAGATAGAAGATCAGATCTTTTATCTATGGAAAGAAGATAAAATGAACGAAAACAGATCGGGCGCGATCTGTCGCAAATCCGCAGGGGCGGATCATCTCAGCCGCAGGGGCGGCCTTCTTCACCGCAGGGGCGGTGAAGGAAAAACTGGGGTCTTACATCAGATCCCCCTAAAAAGAAGTTTCATCCCGAAACTTACAAAAGCCGAACGATCATATAATAACACACAAAACATAACAGAACTCATATATTCCCACTCGGGGCACGTAACTCAAAACGTCACACAAAAGCGTACGCAACACAACAAAGGAAAAACCAAACAAACTGACTATGCTAACGGTGCATCCAACCCAGCGTAAAACTCCGGATAGTTCCTCTGGATACTATCCTTTGTCTCCCAAGTTGCCTCATCAGCTCCTCGCACTGACCACTGAATCTTCATCATCAGTATGTCTTTGGAACGCAAGCGTCTGGTATTACGCTCCAAGACAGCCACCAAGTGCTCTACGAACGCGTGGTCTGGCTCAATCACTAGATCCTCATGACTAACGATGTGTCTCGGGTCTGGTATGTACTCCTGTAACTCAGACACATGTAAGACTGGGTGAACACCCTCGAGTCTTGGTTGCAAAGCAAGTTTGTATGCTGCCTCTCCAACTCGCTCAAGAATCTCAAACGATCCAACATATTTGGGTCTCAACTTCCCCTTGACACCAAAACGTCTAACGCCTCGTGTCAGGGATACTCTCAACCAAACCTGAGCTCCAACTCTGAAATCCAGAGGTCTGCGCCTCTTATCTACATAAAACTTCTGTCGATTCTGTGCTGCCAATATCTGCTCGCGGATCACTGCTACTCGAGCCATGTCATCCTGAATCTGCTCTAGTGCTACTCCGCTAGCACTACTCGGCTCATCCCAACACAACGGTGTACGACATCTCTGTCCATATAAAGCCTCATAAGGAGTCATCTTGATCGATGCATGCCAACTGTTGTTGTGCGAAAACTCCACTAAGGGAAGGTGATTTGGCCACACATGTCCGCAATCTATCACGCATGCTCTCAACATGTCCTCTAGAGTTTGGATGGTCCGCTCAGACTGACCATCAGCCTGCGGATGATAAGAGGTCGTAAATTGCAGACTCGTACCTAGAGCGGCATGAACCTGCTGCCAGAACCTCGATGTGAACCGTCCGTCTCTATCAAAGACTATAGTCCTAGGTACTCCATGAAGTCTCACTATCTCGTGAACTCCTCTGCCAATCGACTCACCGGCCACGTTTCCATGATTGGAATGAAACGTGCGATCTTCGTAGTCGATCTACTATCACCCAGATAGCATTAAAGCCTCGACTATGTCTCAAACCAGTAACAAAATCCATAGAGATATCCTCCTACTTCCACTGAGAAACGGAAAGTGGGTGTAGCTCTCCTCCTGGTCTATGATGCTCAATCTTGACCTGCTGATAGGTCGCACACTGAGCTACATATCTCGCGACATCTAGCTTCAGACCTCCCTGTTCCCCACTTAGTGTGCGTGCAAATAAGCTTTAAATTTATAAAACTAGAATCAAGCAAGCAAACCAACAGTGTACGGATCGGCGTAGATTAGCAAGTATTCTAGAGTATCGAACACTGGGATTTAGGGGGTTAAATCCAGTTATAAATCGTCAAGCAAGTAAATGTATGAGCTTTGCAAATATATTGAGAAAACAACAACCCTAAAGATCCAGGTATCTAATTGTTGCAATCGATTTAAGTTATATCAAAGAACTAAGGACAGAGTTAAGAGTTGCAAAGGTATACTAAGGTAAAGCAATGTACGATGAAGTTCCAAGGCTTTATATGACTTATCTAAAGGCACTCTCTATAAAGGTTGTTGAGGCTTCAGTATAGAAAGGATCTAAAGACAAGAATTAATCTCAAATACCCAAACTTGTAACCCAAGGATCAAGACTAACTAAACCGATTAAGGTTGTGACACTCGAAATCGAAGTAGAGGTTGTTGAGGCTTCACTACTACCTAGAAAAGGGCAAACCTAGACTATATTAAAGCTAATCTTTAACCTTGGATCAAAGTAAAAGCAAAATTCGTAAATTAGGGTAATTCATGGGTAGATCTTGAGAATCATGGCCGTGGAAACCTAAGAACAAGCCGTGATTTAGGGTGTCGACGATATTTCTCTAACTCTCAGGGTCCAATCAATTTACGATCGATCTATCATCATCTAAGCCACAACTATCAACCCTTCACCTTAGAATTGCTAAAGGGTTTTAGCCATTAATCATCATTATGATATCAATAATCAAATATGAAAGGGAGAAAAGGTAAAACCTTGAAATCTCAATAATAAACTCAAAACAAATGTCAATCAAACACAATAATCGCAAACCGCGTTCAATGGATGTAGAATCAAAGGAACAGAAAAACCTCACAAAATTTCTAGGGGCAATGAAGAACGGGATGTCAATCCGCCTTCAAATGTAAACCCTAAGATCTTCCAACTCCAAAAATAGGAAAGTGCGTCCTTCTTCAAATCTTCCCTGTACGCAATAAAATCTTCAAGCCTCCCTCTCTTTGGGGATCCAAATCCTGGGGCTGTCACCGTCCGCCTTTCAACGTTGAAGGCTATCGAATATTTGTAGGGATCAATCTAGGGTTTAACGATAAAACCCTAAATATTTGGGCTGAAAAGAAGTTGAATCCGCTGGTATCAGAAGATACTCTGGGCCGCGTCATAAGGTATCATAAAATACTTTGGCGCGTCAGACGGTATCAGAAGATACTTTGGCGCGTCCTAAATTCCTTTTATGCTCCTCTTTGTCCCGCTTCAAGGCTTAATCCTTAAATGTGTCATGTTTGCTCTATAATTCGCCAAATTACCTACAAATGCAATAAAACTTTGTGTAGACCTCTATTCTTGCAAAGTATGTAAATATAACCATAAATGCCATGAATGTATATCTATGCATGCAAAATTAAGGGAAAATCTATATAAATACATGCTTAAAAATATGTCATAATTCATGTCATCAAAATACCCCATACTTGTCTCTTACTTGTCCCCAAGTAAGGTTCAAACTTAAAACACAAGATGATATGGACTATGAATATACAAAAATAAAGAAAAACCACAATATTTTGGTTATGCTTCTATTCATAGATAACCCTCAATGAATTGCTTCATAACTAATGATAATCATCATATGGTCAAAAGGAATTATATCATGAAAAGGATAATCACACTTTGCAAGAAAATCATAACATGCATCATAACTTGCAATATATCAAAATCAATCATGAGGAATCCAATTTAGACCACAAAGCCAAACAACATACTCAAAGATCTTAAGGACTTTCAAGTAAGGTCAAGAATGCGGGAAGGAGGGAAACTTATAAAGGATGTGGTGCATGAATCCGGGAAAGTGGACAACTAACTCTTTTCTTTTTCTCTTGCGGTTTTGCAACACTTTCAACTTAGAGCTTTGCTCTCTTCTTTTCACATTATTTTTTGACTTTACTTTTGGAGTTATGGACAGAGGTGCACAAAAACCGAAGCCTAGGAGATTGGCGTTTCTCAATTTTGCGAGATGCCTCAAACCCTTGATGCACATACCATAATCCGTTAGGAATATCGCTCAATCCGACTTTGGCAAGACACAAACACCCGGCAATGTGAATGGTGCCGAGTTACTCATCGTCATGATTGACTTCCCCAAACCTACAACTTTTTTCTATTCTTTGAATGCAAAGTTTTGCTTTCATGGCCCTCCCACATCAAACATGCCAAAATTCAACTTCTCCCAATTCCCGGATAGGTAAGGGAGGCTATTATTTTCATTGAGGGGCTAAGTGATCAAAGAAAGAAGTAAGAAAATCGAAGTGCCTTAATCATTTCAATAAGAAGTGTAAGAACTTATATGCGGTTTCAACCTTCAACACTCAACATGATTTAGAATGAAAGTGAATTATCAAACATGCATGAAGTTCTATCAAAGTATTCAAATCCCACATATGTCATAAATCAATTCAAGTATATCAAAATCATCATAGCTATTCCATAAAACAATGTTCATCATAGAGATCATATCCATTCTAGAAGCACAAAAATTTTAAAATTTTTCAAAATTTTCAAAATCATATGATGCAAGACATAAAACATGCAAATGTTATTGCAAATACCTCCACCCCATACTTAAAACTCACATTGTCCCCAATGTGAAGAAAAGAAAAGATGGAAAAGGATACTCACAATGTAAGATGGCAAATCAGGCAAGGCGAATCATTAATCGGGCGATGGTGGTGAAAATCCTTAGAAGCTTAATAGGGAACTCCGAATACCCTAATCGACGTCAAAGAATGAAGAAGGGGAACGTCTTTCCGCCGAAAATTTTTCCGAAAAAAAAAAATTTCGGGTCAGGAATTTCCACGACCGTGGTTTTGGCCGTGGAACTTTCTGTTGCTCTCGACAAAGCATTCCACGGCCCAATTTAGCAAACCACGGCCGTGGTTTTGCCTCTTTTGCCATGGAATCCTCTAATGCTCGCCAAAAGTCCAAGTTTCGTCAATCTTTCGGCCTTTCCTCCCTAATATGCTCATTCCTTATTCCTGGAATCCAAAGACACAAATATACCGGAAGGTATCGAAGAAAAACAAAAACATCTACTCTAGTCTAAGAAAAAGAAAAACAAAAAGCAAGAATGCATTACCTTGGGTTGCCTCCCAAGAAGCGCTTGGTTTAACGTCGCTAGTTGGACCTATGTCCGTAGATGACTCAATGCACCTTGAACATCTTTGATTGCTCTTCAAATCCATCATAGAGCTCTTCCAAGAAATCTCCGGTTCCTAATTTCACCGGCAAGTGGTAAGATCTCCCACGTACAAGCTTGTACGGTTTGATTCTCACCGGAATCCTCCTAGCTTTCTGATCCTTTAATGGGACATAATTCAACCTTGCGTCCCATCCTTTCCTAGATTGAGAAATCATTTTCTCGAGAATCCTCCTAGCTTCCCCATCTCCAGCTCGGGGATGATGTATGGTCTTCGTCATGTGAATGACCCCATACTTGAACAAAAAACACTTATTGGCATTGGCGTTGAAGCTCTTTTACTCCTTGTAGTCCAAGGAGCATCTTCTTCCAGCAATTTCAATGGAGGCTTCATCTTCACCTTAGGAGGTTCTTTTGGAAGAGACCTCCAACTCTCCGGTGCATTCTTGAAAAAGTCTGAAATTTTAATAGGAATTTCAAATGAAGTAAGAGAATGTACCTTGTTAAGTTCTTCAAGGCTTGGGACAAGTTTCGTGTTGGGATGATGATCCACACATGAAATATCTCCCAACTCAACTGGATCTTCTTCAACCTTGGTCACAGTTTCGGTAATTTGGACAAGGTTCTCCACTTCTTCCTCTGTATCCAGCACAACCGACTCTTCTTCAATCTCGACCACAATATTAGCAATTGGGTCTAGGTGTTCCACTTCTTCCTCCAGTCGAGCAATTTCAACAAGGATCAATTTTCTTTCAAGGTCTTCGAGATCCTTCATTGATTGCTTGATCTTTGATTCAAGTTGATCTTCAAGAGGTTCTTCATATACCTCGCTAGCGGTATAGAGCTCCTCCTAGATTTTCAGCTCCTTCTTAATGGCTTCCTCCATTTCATTTTTATCACTGAAAAATATGAAAAATAATCCAACAAATATCTATACTGCTTCCATTTAGCTACTTCTTTCTTTCTCCGTCTCTCCCTTTCCAAGGATTTTTTCCTGTGTCTATGTTGCTTCAAAGATTCATTAAGTTCAGCTCTGAGGCTCCATATTTTGTTCCTCGCCGTTACAAATCTGCTTCCATCCATTGGAAAATCTGAAAATTCAAGAACTCATACCAAAAGATTAAAAGAAAAAGAAAAAAAAAACTTGTTCTTTGGCGAAACTCTTTTCCGTTGCCGGAACAAGAACTTCGTATGTACCTAAGAACACAAACCTGCAAAAACACTCAAAAAAGATATCAAATAACAAGAGCAAAGCTCCCAAGCTTGACAACCGGTAACCGAATTCGGCCTAGACCAAATCCCCGAAAACGGCGCAAAAAACTTGTTCGCCACTTAGCGTGCGTGCAAATAAGCTTTAAATTTATAAAACTAGAATCAAGCAAGCGAACCCGCAGTGTACGGATCGGCGTAGATTAGCAAGTATTCTGGAGTATCGAACACAGGGATTTGGGGGGTTAAATCCAGTTATAAATCGTCAAGCAGGTAAATGTATGAGCTTTGCAAATATATTGGGAAAACAGCAACCCTAAAGATCCATGTATCTAATTGTGGCAATCGATTCAAGATATACTAAAGAACTAAGGACAGAGTTAAGAGTTGCAAAGGTATACTAAGGTAAAGCAATGTACGATGAAGTTCCAAGGCTTTATATGACTTATCTAAAGGCACTCTCTATAAAGGTTGTTGAGGCTTCAGTATAGAAAGGATCTAAAGACAAGAATTAATCTCAAATACCCAAACTTGTAACCCAAGGATCAAGACTAACTAAACCGATTAAGGTTGTGACACTCGAAATCGAAGTAGAGGTTGTTGAGGCTTCACTACTACCTAGATAAGGGCAAACCTAAACTAGATTAAAGCTAATCTTTAACCTTGGATCAAAGTAAAAGCAAAATTCGTAAATTAGGGTAAATCACGGGTAGATCTTGAGAATCACGGCCGTGGAAACCTAAGAACAAGCCGTGATTTAGGGTGTCGACGATATTTCTCTAACTCTCAGGGTCCAATCAATTTACAATCGATCTATCATCATCTAAGCCACAACTATCAACCCTTCACCTTATAATTGCTAAAGGGTTTTAGCCAATAATCATCATTATGATATCAATAATTAAATATGAAAGGGAGAAAAGGTAAAACCTTGAAATCTCAATAATAAACTCAAAACAAATGTCAATCAAACACAATAATCGCAAACCGCGTTCAATGGATGTAGAATCAAAGGAACAGAAAAACCTCACAAAATTTCTAGGGGCAATGAAGAACGGGATGTCAATCCGCCTTTAAATGTAAACCCTAAGATCTTCCAACTCCAAAAATAGGAAAGTGCGTCCTTCTACAAATCTTCCCTGTACGCAATAAAATCTTCAAGCCTCCCTCTCTTTGGGGATCCAAATCCAGGGGTTGTCACCGTCCGCCTTTCAACGTTGAAGGCTATCGAATATTTGTAGGGATCAATCTAGGGTTTAACGATAAAACCCTAAATATTTGGGATGAAAAGAAGTTGAATCCGTTGGTATCAGAAGATACTCTGGCCGCGTCATAAGGTATCAGAAAATACTTTGGTGCGTCAGACGGTATCAGAAGATACTTTGGCGTGTCCTAAATTCCTTTTATGCTCCTCTTTGTCCCGCTTCAAGGCTTAATCCTTAAATGTGTCATTTTTGCTCCATAATTCGCCAAATTACCTACAAATGCAATAAAACTCTGTGTAGACCTCTATTCTTGCAAAGTAGGTAAATATAACCATAAATGCCATAAATGTATATCTATGCATGCAAAATTAAGGGAAAATATATATAAATACATGCTTAAAAATAGGTCATAATTCATGTCATCACTCCCCACCAGAAAGAGCGTCCGATATCTTGATACATTTTACTCGCACCAGGGTGCACTGAGTAAGGTGAAGAGTGAACCTCTTTAAGGATCCTCTGTCTCAACTCTCGATCTGAAGGCACACAAACACGCTCCTGGCGTCTCAAAACTCCATCAGCACCGACTGCAAACCGTGGCGCCTTTGCTCGAGACATCCAGTCTCGGATATGCGTCAAAGCTGGACAACTCTCCTGTTTCTGTTGGATTTTGGCCAACAGATCAGGTACTATCTTGAAGGTGGATAACTGGCTGTCAGAATCGGAAAAGTGGATATCCACCTCTAGTCATGCCAAATCTCGCTGTAATTGTGACTGAGTTGTCAACCTAGCGATCGCCATCTCCTAGGGAGTCTTCCTACTATGGGCGTCAGCTACCACATTAGCCTTCCCTGGGTGGTATAAGATCTCAAGATCAAAGTCCTTGATCAACTTCAACCATCTGCGCTGGCGGTTATTCAACTCCCGCTAGTGAATATGTAATGCAGACTCTTATGGTCTGTGAATATCTGACACGTAGCTCCGTAAAGATAATGTCTCCAAATCTTCAAAGCGTTAACCACAACAACCAACTCCAGGTCATGGGTAGGGTAATTCTCTTCGTACGTCTTCAACTGTCTAGACGTGTAAGAAATTACCTTACCCCTCTATATTAGGACACATCCCAAGCCCAGCTTGGATGCGTCGCTGTAAACAACGAAATCCTCAACGCCCTCTGGCTGAGCTTGTAACACCCTAAATCAACAAGACTTGGAGTGTCACATTGGGTTAGGATCTCACAATGGATCCTGACCCTAGCCTGACAACAAGTTCACTGGATCTTACAACAAGGCACAAGTAGAGTAAAAACAAATACATAAAAGTTGTATGATACATTAAAAGAGTTTACAAACTTAAAGCCGAGTACAAAACCATAACAACAACCCATTTGATACAAAATATCCCAACCCACGCATCCTAATGTATAGAAGTCCTCGGCTGGTCACACCATCGGGCTCACTCTGCAGTCTTCCTAACTTGCAGATCATCTACAACACGGTATATACTGTTAGCTACATCAATGAAAAGCATGAAGGTAATAGCACAACCACACATCACTCATCTCATACATGCAATGCCACACATATTCATTTATTATCTTTCATTAGGTTATTCCATTACTAATTAAACTTCTTTTGTAACACGAGGAGCCTCAAGAACCCCGTCCCATCCAACGTAACACAGGAGTTTTGCATGGGGTGACCTTCACTCGTCCCCTCCTGTGAGATCATCTTCAAGGCACCTCCTCCTAACCAACAGGCGGAGACTGGTGGTTACCGTCCGTTATAATACACTTGGGCCATATAAATGTAATGAATGGTCATCCTAGTCCGGTTTAAGTTATAAATACACAACCATATGAACACACACAACCATTACAATCATACAATCCATAACCGTACGCAAAGTAAGTCCTACAGACTTACTTGTCACACTCGTATCCAACACCACGTCACAGCTTCCCCTTGGGGAAGAACCAACGCCTGCAAAAGAAAGGCACACAACATCACAACCTGAAAGGGCTAGGAGACTCGTCTCCATAACCAGAACCAACCTACAACCTTAAACTAACCTCAAGGTCAACAAGCTCACATATGCCTATGGTATAACCTCAACATCAACACAAGTGCCTAAGGCACATCTCTATCATACAACACATCCTAACCACCTTAACCTAGCTATCAACTAAGCCAAGGCCAAAGGAAAGGAAGGAAGGAAGACATACCAACAAGGTATGCACTAAAAGAAGCAAGAACACATGGCTGATCCGGTGAGGCGTAGGGGCGGCTCACACACCAGGCGCAGGTGCGGCTCAGGACAGGCGCAGGGGCGGCCAACTATGCAAAGAGTTGGTCCCGACTTCTCTTCGATCCCTTTCTCGACTTTCTTCACTTCTTCAACATACCACAACAACACATACACATACGTACACACATTATCATCAAAAGGCTAGGGAAAGATCCACACAAGCCCAGCTTGTGATCTTTAGCTAGAAGAAAGAAGAAAGAAGCAAGAATGAATAAAAGAAGAGAGAAGAAGAGAAAGAGCTTACCACACCAACCCTAGGCTACAACTATGGAGCATCAGCTCGTCTATCACCTCAACACAACTCCAACAACCTTCACCAACATCTACAAGAGCATCCAAGGCCAAGAACACCCTCAAACTATAAAGAACTCACTCACACAAGCAAGGAGAGATCAAAGAAGATCAAAGGAGAAGAAAGGGGAAGAGGAAGAACGTGGAGGGGAAGAAGAAGCTGGAATAAGGTAGCAAACCCCTCATCTGAAGTCTAAGGAGGCTTATAAGAGAAGCCAGCCGCAAAGCACGGTCAAGAGTCAATAAAAGCGGCTGCACCAGCCAGAGAGCCGCATGATGGCAAGTCTGAGGCGCAGGGGCGCCTAGACGCATGGGCGGCCTCCCTGGTCCGCTAGGGCGGCTGACTGGGTCAAGCTAAACACACTCTAGCTCATCTAGGCTCCAAAGACTAAGGCTCTTACATCTTACCCCCCTAAAACAAGTTTCGTCCCGAAACTTGCAAAATCCCAAAGCCACTCGGACCTAAAAGCCGAGGTTAAACACTCTCCTCAAGAACGTCAGGTCATAACCTATAACATTCTATATCCTAACACAACATGGAGGAATCACAACTCCAACATAACAACTCTACATAAGGCCTAAAGGAAGATCATCTCTAGCCAAACACTAACCACATCACACTGGCATGGAGGAAAACCGTCTCCAGCTACAATGTACACATAACACTACCATGTGAAGGAAAACCATCTCCACTCACACTATGTCCATCAAAGGTAGCATGGAGGAAAGAACCATCTCCAGCTAATCCTAACACACACCAAAGCATGGAGAAAAGAACCATCTCCAGTTATACCCATCTCGTACTAGCAACCAGATCTAACAGATCATATGCACATATCACAGCTAGCACGGAAGCACAATATATCACATAGGCATAAAACATGCACTCACCAAGAAGGCGCTACGATCTACTCGTGGATCCTATAGGTTCATCTAACTTCACATAAAACTCTGGATAGTTCATCTGGATAATATCCTCTGTCTCCCAAATAGCCTCATTTGGTCCTCGCCTAGACCATTGTATCCTCAACATAGGAATGTCCTTCGAACGCATGCTTCTCACACCTCGCTCTAGGACTTTAATAGGTTGCTCTACAAACGTGTGGTCCGGCTCAACCACTAAATCATTATAACTCACGATGTGCCTCGGATCTGGTATGTACTCCCGTAGCTGAGACACATGAAATACGGGGTGAACACCCTCTAGCCTCGGAGGCAAAGCTAATCTGTAAGCTGCTCGCCCAACTCTATCTAGTATCTCGAAAGGACCGACATATCGGGGACTCAGCTTCCCCTTAATGCCAAAACGTCTGACGCCCCGCGTCGGAGATACTCTTAACCAGACATGAGCTCCTACTCTGAACTCTAGAGGTCGACGCCTCTTGTCTGCATATGACTTCTGGCGACTCTGCGCAACTAGCATCCTCTCTCTGATCAGCGCTACTCAAGCCATATCGTCCTGAATCTTCTCTGGCGCTATCCCACTGATACTATTAGGCTCATCCCAACATAAAGGTGTACGACATCGACGTCCATACAGTGCCTCATAGGGAGCCATCCCTATAGATGCATGCCAGTTGTTGTTATATGAGAACTCAACGAGTGGGAGGTAATCAGACCATCCATGCCCCCAATCCAACACATAGGCTCGTAGCATATCCTCTAAGGTCTGGATGTTCCTCTCTGACTGGCCATCTGTCTGGGGTGAAACGCAGTCGTGAAGTGTAGACTCGTCCCAAAACAGTCTAAATCTGCTGCCAGAACCTCGATGTAAATCGTCCATCACGATCAGAAACAATCGTCCGCGGTACCCCATGGAGTCTCACTATTTGTCTAGTGTACTCCTCAACCAGTCTGCTTACAGGCCACGTCTCTCTGATGGGGATGAAACGTGCCGTCTTCGTCAATCTATCAACGACCACCCAGATGGCATCAAAGCTCCTACTGGTCCTCAGTCCAGTTACAAAATCCATGGAGACGTCCCCCCACTTCCACTACGGCACTGACATTGGATGGAGCTCAGGCTTGAAATGCTCTATCTTGACCTGCTGACAGATCGCACACTGAGCCACAAATCTGGCTACGTCTGGCTTCTACCTTCCCCACCAATATGAGCGTCTCACATCATGGTACATCTTACTCGTATCAGGGTGTACTGAGTAAGGTGTACAGTGAGCCTCCTGTAATATCCGCTGTCTCAACTCTGCATCAGCAGGTACATAAATGCGATGATGATGCCTCATAACTCCATCTGCCCCAATAGTGAACTAGGGTGCCTCTTCATGAGACATCCTATCTCTGATCCTCGCCAAGGTCGGGCAGGTCCCCTACTTCCGTTGGATCTCATCCAAAGACCAGGTAGAACCTCTAAAGTAAACAATTGACCATCCTCATCCGGAAACTGGATGTCCATCTCCAGCCAGGCTAGATCCCTCTGAAGCTGAGGTTGTACAGTAAGTCTCACTACTACAAAATTGGGTTTATATTCCATAACATATAATCCGGACGTGTAATATATGGATTATAAAATAAGAAATAGGATGAGTAAATAATTATAATCCGGATTTAATTATGATTCGGAATATAAACTTAACTAAGTTATGTGATAAGCAGTACAAATACACCATAATATAAACGCCCGGATTATTTGATAACCCAAATAATCCGGTTTCATGAAAACCGGATTATTTGATCTATATGTCTAGTGAAAATAAAAGTACGCCCGGATTAATAAGCTATGTGATATCAAAAAGAAATACTCTCCCGCTTGCTTTTCCCCTGCGCGCCCTAGCCCCTTTTTTCATCTATCATTGTCGAAATTTAGGGTTCATTCGATCAATTCGTTGGGGCTTAGAAAGACTTCGATCAATTGCTCTGAAGAATCTTAATCTAAGGTAAGTTTATCTCCATCTTTTCACTCCATGTGCTAATAGATCCTTTCGAGTCTAACAACTGTCCACACACATCTTTGTTTGAGAGGTTTAGGTTTCAATTTTTTGATTGAAACTGTGGACACTGAAGAGGGTGGTGGATTCGTGCTTGAACTGGTCATTGAAGTTTCATAAATTAGAGGTAAAGTCTTCATATGCTCTGAATTGGATGGCTTGCATTTTTGTCTACCCTAGGCTTCTATCGTTTTCTATGTACAATGTATGCCTATCAGAGCTTATTGAACTGCTTCTTGAATTGATCTTTGAAGAATCATCCTTTTTTCATCTATGTTTTTATATGTATATGTTGGTTTATTGTATGATGAGTAGAACAACTCTCTTCAGCCGTTACAGTTGAGTCCAGAAACTATGTTTAAGTTCATACTTTACAGCACAATATATCTTTCTACATGCCCATACCGGAAGAGTTATTTGGTACATGAACCTTTGCCTGATAATTAAGACATTAAAATTGATTTAACTGGTATATTCAGCAATATGTAGCACTTTTGAGTTTTTGTGGATGGTAAGTTCTCTTATCCTTGAGTTCGGTAGTTTTATGTAGATGGTATGGAATGTCTCCATTTTTTATGTTTTGAGCAAAGTAAGAGTTTGATTTTAGATTGTAACATGCCCATACTTAACAGCACTTTTGAGCAAAGTAAAAACTACGGTCACTACGGTCTTCTGATTTAACCTTACAAAATAAGAGTTTGATTTTAGATTGTAACATGCCCATACTTTACAGCACTTTTGAGCAAAGTAAAAACTACGGTCACTACGGTCTTCTGATTTAACCTTACAAAATAAGAGTTTGATTTTAGATTGTAACCTTACTAAATCTCTTATTTTCATAATAGTCTTTTGATTCAATAAAAATATCTTACAAAATAAGGATGGAGAAGTTGTAAACATTATCAAGTTTATAATACTTTGTCACTACGGTCTTATTTTCCATTGACAGTTTGAACTTTTGATCCAATGGACCTATTACCGAACATTCATCCTTCTCCGAGCTTGGGGAATTTCATATTTTATTTATCATTATTGTATCTTGTGGCTTAAGTGAACCAAAAGTAATGACAATGCTTGTAAAATGCTGCACTGGAGTTTTTTAAAAGCTGTCTTCTCTAGTATTGGGGTTTTATTCTATTATTACAAAATGTCCAACAATTTTTGTGCTGCTATAAAAGAGGTGCAATAGTTGGTATTAATGGAAATTAAGAGCTTCATGACTGTTTGAATGTTTTGCTCACCATTTGAAACCAATGTTTTTCAGTAACATTCTGATACGGTGGAAGATTGTTATGTTCGAAATCTTTTTCTCGTTTGCATCACAATGTCTTGCATATGTTTTCATTGCTACCAATGCTTGGTGTCTGAATGTTATAGTATGTCATTTTGGAGTGATTGCCTTATCTTTTCTGTAAACTTTGTTCATGCTAAGAATGTAAAACTAATTTGATAGTACACTTATCTATACTCCCAACTGAATTGCTAAATTACAAAGTGTAGTTATGACAGTCTACTAATTTCTGATAGTACACTCAGTTGAACCAGGATTGGAATAATATTTCTTCTGTCTTAACCACTTATCTATACTCCCAACTGAATTGCTAAATTACAAAGTGTACAATGCAACCCAATCAGAGTGTGTTCAATTTTATAAATAAAAAACAGCTTGGCTTAAGTTGACTGGGCTCAGATCTAGATTTTAAAGCTCTTCTCAGAATGTGTTGGACTGTATACCTAAATAGATGCTCCTTAAAAAATTTTCCTATTGCAACTAAACTGTCCATGCTTCTATACCCTATTATCACGAACAAAACTACTAAAATGTGCATAGCCTGCTTCTTTCATTTTTTTCAAACAATACAGGCTTTCAAGACTGAACCTAAGTGGTGGCAACGTAGTACATGGTGTAACAGTAAGACAAGGACATGAACCATGACCAAGTTAAATGGTAATGGGTTCGATTATAGACTTATCAAATATTGCGTTCAGGCCTAGATGTAAGACCAACACCAAACGGGACCCATTGCCCCTTTTCTATCTTACCCGTTACTATTTGGGCAATTTGGCTTCTCTTTCTACTGTATTTAAACTCAACTTCTCATGCCCACTTCCTCCAAAATCATAACACACATCTCTTCTCATTTTTCACTAGACTTCCCTGCCTTCTAACGCCCACTGATGGTTGATGCATCAGCAAAGAGAATGTGGTGCGCCGCAATTCCTATGTTGTTGTGTTAAACTTTTATTTAGTTGCTGCAATTCCTATGCTGCTATAAAAATTTGATTTAGCAGCATCTAGCTCATCAATTTGCACCCAAATGATTGTGTTAAACTTCTCTGATTTTTATTTCTTTGTAATGTTTGCTTTAGGGTTCTTTATTTGAGGTTTAGGTTTCAAATGCTTGCTTGAAACCAATTCCTTACTCCTTTCTGTGTTGTGGTAATATCTTGTGTTTTTACTCCTTATTACTTTTACCACTCAAGGTTAGGATTTGTTGTCTAAATTGGTTTGGGCTTTTGGTTTGAACATGCAATTTTGATTTGGATATTATATGGAGCAAGGGCGATGATTGATTGCCTAAATTTATCGTTTGATTTTGGTTTCATTTGAGCAAGCATCTGTTTCGCTATTTTTTGTGTATGCCGCTGTTGTGTTAAACTTCTATTTAGTTGCTGCAATTCCTATGTTGCTATAAAATTTTGATTTAGCAACATCTAGCTCATCAATTTGCACCCAAATGATTGTGTTAAACTTCTCTGATTTTCATTTCTTTGTAATGTTTTCTGTAGGGTTCTTTATTTGAGGTTTAGGTTTCAAATGCTTGCTTGAAACCGACTGTGGACACTGAAGAGGGTGGCAATTCGTGCTAGAGCATTGGTATACAAGCAACTGGAAAGCTGCAACTTGATCCAAGAGGTAATTTTCTATCTTCTTGGTACTCCTGATATCCCTGTAATACAAGGTTAAGGATCATCTTATATGTCATGGCATTATTCCTGATTACACACGATGGATATGGCATGGAGAGAAAACAGCTAGGCATTGTAGTATTAATGAAAATCCCCAAGACGACGTTTACAGTCATTTCGAGGATGATAGGTTGGATGATATGATGGATGACATTGAGGAGAATTTTACGGATGATCCCGAGGGGTTTCATAATTTGGTAAAAGATGCTAAAACACCGTTATATGCTGGATGTACAAAATTTACGAAGATGGCTGCGTTGTTGCGATTGTATAACCTGAAAGTGAGACATGGATGGAGCGATAAAAGTTTTACCGCGGTTCTTGAGCTAATTACGGAAATTCTACCAAAGGGTAGTTGTCTTCCTGTGAGTACGTATGATGCAAAGAAAATTTTGTGTTCCATGGGCATGAATTATGAGAGAATACATGCTTGTCCAAATGATTGTATTTTGTATCGAAATGAGTATGCTTCATTGGATAAATGTCCGAATCCTGATTGCGGTACACCACGATACAAGAAGAAAAACGTTCCAGCAAAGGTGTTATGGTACTTGCCTATCATTCCAAGGTTTCGACGGTTGTTTGGCAATCCTAAAGACGCCAAGAACTTAACATGGCATGCAAATGGAAGATTGAAAGATAGTAAAATTCGGCACCCGGCAGATGCAACACAATGGAAAAAAATCAATGAAATGTATCCTGAGTTTGGAAATGAAGACAGAAACCTCCGCCTTGCACTTTCTACGGATGGGATGAACCCTCATGGCAACCTAAGTGCAAGTCATAGTACATGGCCAGTACTATTGGTGATTTACAATCTACCTTCGTCATTGTGTATGAAGCGAAAATATATGATGCTAACTTTGTTGATTTCTGGGCCAAAACAACCTGGTTTTGAACTTGACATATTTTTGAAGCCCTTCGTTGAAGATCTGAATTTAATGTGGGAACAAGGTGTTCAAGTATATGATGCACATCGTGGACACAATTTTCTTCTTCGGGCCATGCTTTTCTGCACTATTAATGATTTTCCAGCGTTAGGAAATCTTGCGGGTTATACAGTGAAAGGCTATCATGCATGTCCTATTTGTGGAAAGGATACATTCTCTTGTCGCTTGACAGAGTGTAATAAAATCATTTATGTAGGGCACCAATCATTCTTGCCTGAAAGAGACCATGCTCGTAGGTGGACGCGTTGTCCCTTTAATCTTCCAGCTCAAGGTTTAATGGCCCCCACACCACTAACAGGAGAAGAAGTGTTGGGTATTGTGGAAAAAATAGATGTGAGATTTGGAAAAAATTCAGAAAACAACACGTGTATAGATGGGTGGAAGAAGAAATCGATTTTTTTTGATCTTCCTTATTGGAAAGATCTTCTTGTGAGACATTGTCTTGATGTAATGCACATTGAGAAGAATATTTGTGACAGTCTCATTGGTACACTACTGAATATGCCCGGAAAAACAAAAGATGGTCTTAAAGTTAGAGAAGAGTATGCCAAGCTGAATATTAGGAATGAATTGCATCCACAAGCAAGAGGAAAACGAACTTTTTTACCACCTGCTTGTTACACATTGTCAAGGGAAGAGAAAACTATCTTTTGTAAGTTCCTTCGTGATGTCAAAGTTCCTGAAGGATACTCTTCAAATATTAGCAACCTTGTCTCAATGAAAGACTTAAAGTTAGTGGGTCTCAAATCACATGATTGTCATATACTTATGCAACAGTTGTTACCACTGGCTATCCGATCTATATTGCCCAAGGATGTGAGGTATACCATAATAAGACTTTGTTTGTTTTTCAAGAAACTGTGCAGTAAGGTAATTGACCGCGATGAGTTGCCTGCTCTACAGAAAGAGATTGTCATGGTTCTTTGCAAATTGGAGATCTATTTTCCACCTTCTTTCTTTGACATCATGGTTCACTTAACTGTTCACTTGGTACGAGAGGTTGAGATTTGTGGACCGGTTTATCTGCATTGGATGTATCCATTTGAGCGAGCTATGAAGTATCTAAAAGGATATGTCATGAATCGACAGTATCCTGAAGGTTGCATTATTGAACGGTATATAGTCGAAGAATCTATTGAATTTTGTACTGACTATCTTGCAAATGTCGAAGCCATCGGTCTCCCAAAGGTGCAGGAGTTTGGAGAATTCAGCGGGAGAGGAACACTAGGATATGAGACAATAATCATTGATCGTGAAAAGTTTTGGAAACCAGCCCACTTATATGTCCTACATAACATGAATGAAGTTGATTCATATGTAGTCGAGCACATGGACTATGTAAGGAGGAATAATCCAAGAAAAGCTGAGAACTGGGTTATAAGGGAACATAACAGAACTTTTGTTGATTGGTTTAAAGATCGAGTTATTACGCTCGAAAGTTCCGGAGTAGAAATCTCAAGAACCCTGAAATGGTTGTGTCGAGGGCCAAAGTTTCAAGTGATGAGTTATTCCGGGTTTGTTATTAATAATCATACTTTCTATACGAGGGCTCAATCTGATAAAAGCAAAACTCAAAATTGTGGCGTTACATTGGAATCAGAAGCGACACACATTTCTAGTGCAAAAGACAAGAACCCAAGGTATGGTAGTATGTCTTATTACGGTATTATCGAACACATATGGGTATTGATATACTCTATGGACTTCCAAATTCCGGTCTTCTGTTGCACATGGGTTGAAACCAATAATGGAGTCAAAGTTGATGAGTTTGGATTCACTTCAGTTGCTCTTGAAAAAGTGGGACATAGAGATGATCCTTTTATATTGGCATCACAAGCAAAGCAAGTTTTTTATGTCCCTGACCTTCTTCAACCGGGTTGGTCTGTTGTCTTGTCTACCTCAAAGAGATACAACAATGAAGAAATTGACGATGTTTGTGAAGAAAGTAGTAGCTCAACAGTTCTGCTCACCACACCTGAGGATGCAATCGAAGAGGATATTTATGTACGGGAAGATCATCAAGAAGGCATTTGGATCAATGAAGAAAGTAACATGGAGAATGAATCATCCAGTCAAGTGCCTACAAGAAAAAAGAGAAAAGATAACGAGATGTAGAAGTAGAAAAGTTTTCCAAATAAGGTTATTGGTTGATTTGTTGACATTAAGTGTTAATTTTTGATCTCCTCATACTTTGTTTTTATTTAGATGCGTTACCTTATCATTATTTTATTTTATTATAATATATCTTTTGTCATCAAATTCACCTATTTAAGATTTTTTTTTGTTTTCAGATGGCTAGAAAGCGCAAGGAACCGATCACCCAAGCCACGCAACCGTCTGAGTCGCAACCGCTTGACTCTTCTCAGTCGTTTCAACCGTCTACGAAAGTCACTAGGACTAGAGGGGCTTCATTGTTGAAAAACTTTACCAAGCCTATAGGGGAAGGAAAGAGGTTTGAAATACGTTTCAATAAACACGGTCAACCTGAAGGGGAACATGTATCAAAGTTGTCCACATATGTTGGCACTGTAGCAAAGAGGATTGTACCAATTACGATTGAAAGTTGGAAGCATGTATCAGATGAGGACTTAAATCATATTTGGGATGATGTTGTGGTTAGCATATATTTATTTATGTATATTTGATATTTGATTATTTTGAAATATACTTCTAAGGTTCATATAGTTTATCTCATTTTCTTGTTGTAAAACATTGCAGGATCTTTTTGCAATTCCGGAAGAACATAAAAGTTGGGTTTGGAAAAAAGCAAATATCTTATGGAGTACTTTCAAAAAAGACTTGAGGAGAAATCATTTACAAGACAAGGTTAGTGGAGCTTTTCTGACTAGTCACCCAAGCATTTATGACTCCTACATCAGCCAAGATGAGTGGAAGAAATTTGTTCAAATAAGTCAGTCTAATGATTTTAAGGTACTCGTGATATTCTACTGCTTTTGTGTTGCTTGGAAATTGTCTTTTTATCGCTTGTCATGAAATCATCATACTAATCGATGTTCATATTTTTCAATTAGGAAAAAAGAGAGAAGTATAAACAACTCTCTCTAATGAATGACCATACTTATAGGGCGTCCAAGTTAGGTTATAAAGGAGTGGCAGAAAGATATGTATGTAATGAATTATGTTTTTCATTTCACTAATAATTTCATAATGTTGATGAGTTTTAATATGTTTAATCATTTGCTTGATATAAATCTAGAAACGTGAACACCAATTGGACGCTTCTTCCTCTGTATCACGAGCAATCTTATACAAGGAAGCCAGAAAATGTAAAGATGGTTCATATAGTGACAAGTCAAGGGAAGTGATTGATAAAATAGTAAGTCTGCCGTCAAATTTTATGACTTGTATATATTTTTCACTACAAACACTTATATTGTTATATGATAATTTTAGGATATGTACCTTGAACAAGAATCAACAGGGGAGCTTGTTACAAATGGTCGTAAGGATGTTTTGGCATTGGCCTTAGGCAAGCAAGACCACCCTGGGCGTGTTATAGGAGTTGGTCAAGATGTCCATGTCAGCGGTTTCTTTGGTCATGCATCTCGTCATGTATCTACATTATCCACAGTGAATCTTGCGGAGGCTACTGTAACTGAGGCATCAAAAAGACTTAAAGAGAGCATGAGGGCTGAAATTGAATCAATGTTTGACGAAGAGAGGCAAGCAACAAAACAATTGATCCAAACATTGCTAGATGAGAGAAAACAATACATCCCAGACAAGCCACTACCGGATTTGCCTTTCTTCTCTACTTCCATAACCAAGGATCCCGTTCATAAAAGCGGTTATGCATCTTGCTCTACCATCAAAGATAACACTTCTCCATTGAACCCGAATGTAAGTACTACTTCAACTAAAAATAAATTTATTATATTTATAAAGTATATAGAACTCTTATTAGTATTGGTGTAGGAAAAGAGTCATTGTCAGATATTTTGGCCTGACCTCACCAAAGAGGTGGCTAAAGGATTCGTGTACTCGAACGCAACAGTACTTCACAATCAGCCTTTGAAAAGTGGTGAAGTGAAGATTGAAGTAGTTACGGTTGCACAAGGTCAAGGTGAAGTTGATGTGCCATTCATTACCGAAGAAGTTCATAAATTGTCAGATTCAGTGGGCCAATACATCAAGTGGTATGATCATCTTGTGAAGCCCATCATGGTAAGTTATCATGAAAGTGTATATAATTTTACAATTAATCTTAGTTTTTATTTTTATATTTATTAATGTAATCGCTAATATGAAGGGCTCCCCAGAATCATTGACGGAAGTAAATAAGGGTAAATCCTTGACCAAAGAATCTATAATCAAACCCTTGGATATGGATTCTGTTCCGAGTCTGGTTGATGATTTCCGTTGGATGTTAGAAGAATTTGCTGATGGTAAAACTTGGGATGTCCAAATTCCGGAAAATATTTTTAATCATAAACATATTGGCTTCTCCATGAACGCGGAACCAGTTCAGGTCATGCTCGACAGAAAGCACATACAAATGTGTCATGTATCAATATATATGAGGTATGTTTCGACAATTTTTTTTATGCACAAAGAATGAACAATAATATATTACGCCGGACGTTGTTGCAGATATTTGTGGGAAACTCATTGCAAATCATGTGATATGTTCGGATTTTTTTGTCCGACTTTGATATCTCCTGAAATCGGTGCTGGTACAATCAAACAACGGGCTACTTATATTGCTCATGGAATGAAAGGCAATATTGAAAACAAGCTCTTTTTCGCACCATATTATTTTCGGTAAATAATTTTGTATTTATTTCATCTTAAATAATATCATTTTCACAATTATAAATATAAATGTTTATATGTATACACATACTAACAAGCATATGTATATAGGAATCATTGGGTGTTATTGGTCTTACATCCTCACAAAGGTGTTGCATATTGGATTGACTCATCACATGGTGAACAAAGAGAAGATGCAGAGCAATTAGTTGAATTGTAAGTATATCTTGCTTTATTTAACTAATTATAAAATAAAAGTATACATATTACTAACCAAACTTGCTTGACTTTTTGAAGGAGTTATGCTTTCAAATATTGCAATTTGGGAAAGAAAAAGCCGAGAACACAAATTTTATGGAATGTCATAAAGGTAAAATCTATATTTTTAAATTTTACTTACAATTTGATATCATATATGTATACTATTGTTTTTTGTAAAATAAAACTTGTCATGATATAATTTATTGAATTATGTATTTATGTTGCAGTGTCCACGTCAAACAACTTTGATTGATTGTGGGTACTATGTGCTGAGGTTTATGCGGGAGATAATACTAAGAAAAAGTGACACTGTCCCAAAAATAGTATGTTCTCCAATCTTTTTAAAACAACATTCTTATTTTTCATCGTGCTATATCAATTTAACTTCTAATATAATTATATTATTTTACAGTGGTATGGTAGAAAGAGTATTTACTCCGATGGCGAGGTTGATCAAATCCGAAAAGAGTGGTTAGAATATTTGCTTCAACTCGTCTTTTAGGTATGTGAAAGTGATGTAATTTAGATAATGTTTGTTGTTACTTACTAATAAATAAATATTATAGTGGTATAGTATTGCATAACATCTCAAGTAACATCACATTTCTTATGTTTTGTCTCAACAGGAATTTTGACAAGTATTTATGCTTAATTTTCTTCACATACAGTGCTTATGACATCTATATTTTTAAGTTTGTTCTTTTATAGTTTGTCTCTATGTGACGTGTTATATACCTTTGTTTATTGCAGTGCTCAAAATTTTCTGCAAAGTGGTCTTTTGCGATGGCAAAATTTTGCTTAAGAGGTCCTTTAGAAGAATCAGAGTACCTTGAACGACTCATATTAGTAATTGTCTTTTGAATCTTGTAACTCATAGACTAAGTTTTTCTAGTTACGTTTGGAGTATGATTTGAAGTTTAGCAATGGCTGTAAACATGTTTTCATGGCACGTTTTAGTTTATGACAATTAACGAGCAGGTTTATTATGTTTTGGTATAATTCAAATGTCTGAAAAATCAATTACTGGATTTAAATCAAATGTTACAGGTGGTATATTCGAAAAATAGAATGAAATATATATATAAAAAAAAATAGACAGAAAATAATCCGGATATATGTTGGCGGTGTATAAAGTCAAAATTATAATAATCCGGTTGTAAGTATCCGGTGTATATTAACCTCACCCAATAATCCGGATGTTTTACACAACTATATAATCCGGATGTTCCTCCGGATTATAAAAAACGAATATTCCGGTGTTTTACCCAACTATATAATCCGGATGTTCCTACGGATTATTTGACATTTTATAATCCGGATATTTGATCACTTATATAATCCGGATATTCTAGATCCGGATTATATATAGTCAAATATCCGGATTATAAAATGTCAAATAATCCGGGCAAACAAACAATCCAAAAAAGGGGCAAAATGAACCTAGCAAATACACCGGTGGTTGGCAAAAACACGCCCGGATTATAAAACCTGTGGGCAAATACACCCCTAACCTTTAATCCGGTGCAGATCCGGATTATAAACCCTCAACTAACCGGATTATAAAGTCCTTTTTGTAGTAGTGTCTGGCAATCGCCTTCTCCCGGGGCGTCTTCCTGCTCAAGGCGGCAGGTACCACATTCGCCTTGCCACGATGATACAAAATCTCAAGGTCAAAGTCCTTAATCAACTCAATCCATTGACGTTGGCGGTTATTCAATTCCCGTTGCGTGAAAATGTACTTCAAACTCTTATGGTCTGTGAGGATTTAGCATATGGCACCATACAGGTAATGTCTTCAGATCTTCAAGGCATGAACTACTGCTGCCGACCCCAGATCATGAGTCGGGTAGTTCTCCTCATACGTCTTCAACTGTCGAGACACATATGCAATCACTCTGCCTCTCTGCATCAAAACACATCCCAAGCCTAGCTTGGATGCATCAATGTAGACCACAAAATCATCAAAACCCTCTGGCTGTTCCAATACAAGAGCAGAGGTCAAACGCCTCTTCAACTCCTCGAAACCCTAAGCGCACTGGTCGGTCCATACAAATATAGTATTCTTCCTCAGAAGACTCGTCAATGGACGAGCAATCACAGAAAATCCCTCCACAAAGCGTCTGTAATAACCGGCTAAGCTAAGAAAGCTACGCACTTCCTTGACGTTCGTCGGTGTCATCCAAGCAGCAACAGACTTGATCTTCTCCGGATCAACCATGATCCCATCGGCGAAGACTATATGTCCAAGGAAAGAAACCTCAAACATCCAAAACTCGCAATTAGAGAGCTTGGCGTACAGATCTCTATCTCTCAAAATCTGCAATACTGTCCTCAGATGACCGGCATGCTCCTCTCTGCTACAAGAGTACACTAGAATGTTGTCAATAAAAACCACTATGAACTGATCCAAGAAGTCGATGAAGATATTGTTCATCAACTCCATGAAAACTGTTGGAGCATTCGTCAGCCCGAATGACATCACTACAAACTCGTAGTGTCCATACCGAGTACGAAATGCCGTCCTATGCACGTCCTGCTCTCTCACCTCAGCTGGTGATATCCTGAACGCAAGTCGAGCCTGGAGAAGACTGTCGCTCCCTGCAGCTGATCAATTAGATCATCAATACGAGGTAGTGGATACCTGTTCTTGATGGTCACCTTGTTCAGCTCTTTGTAATCTATGCATAGTCTCAATGATCCGTCCTTCTTCCGCACGAAGCGGACCGGTGCACCCCATGGTGAAACGCTAGGGTGTATGAAGCCCTTCTCAGCCAACTCCTCGAGTTGCTTCTTCAACTTCAACTTCAACATCTCGACAGGTGCCATACGATATGGGGCCTTCGAGATGGGTCTCGTGCCAGATGGCTCTATGTCAATGCCAAAATCTACGCTCCTCTGAGGTGGCAAGCTAGATGGCTCTGCAAATACGTCTGTAAACTCACAGACCACGGGTATGTCCTCCAAGGCTGGACTCTCTCCATCCTTCATGGTGTAGCACCAAAAGGCAACACATTCTTGTGCAATCAGTCTAGCTGCTCGTAAGTCACTGATAACAGATCTTGTCTTCCCAAGGTCCCACCCCCGGAAGACCTCTATCGGACCTAAGTCGTTAGAGACTGTAATAGTTCTCTTACCCACATCTAACACCGCACGGTGTCTACGCATCCAATCCATAACTAAAATGACTTCTTCATGCATCAAGGGCATGACTAAGAAGTCAACAAGTAGTACACGAGTCCCTAAGCGTAGGGGACAACTACGTATCTCCTGGGTACCTCTGACCTTACTACCATCAGGTAACCCTATAGTGAAGGGTATCCCCTCTATGGTAGACAAACTCAAACGCTCAACACAAGCAGCAAAAATAAAAGAATGCGTAGCACCCGTATCAAACAAAACTCTAATAGGTAAACCATGTAATAAAATGGTACTTCTAGTAGCTGGTGCTGGCGGCTCCTCAGCACTTCTCAACTCAAAAGCACGGCCTCGAACCCCTCGGGCATCACTAGTGCCAGCCTCTCTACCTCTACCCCTACTCGGTCCAGGAGCTAAACACTGAGTAGCAGGTGTCCCTGAGACCCTATGTTGTCCCTGATGCTGAGGCGGTCTCTGCCCACCTACTGCTGCACCTGCAGGGGAAGAACCCTGCTGTGATGGCGTCTTGCCCTGACGGAAAAACGTAGCTATATGTCCTGGCTTCCCGCACGAGAAGCAAGTCAGTGGTGCTCTAGGGCAATCAGCCCTCATATGCCTATAGGCCCCGCAGTTGTAACACTGCCGGCCCCTATCAGTAGTCTGTGCAGACACTGGAATACTTGAGCGGCCCTGAATCTAACCTCGCCCGAATCCGGATGCTTTTGCACCAATTGGTGTTGTACGCTGTCTCTTCTTAGACCGTCCGGTTTGAGAAGTCCTCCTCTAGCTAGCCCTCTCTCTCTCATAGGCAGAGGCCCAATCCTTGTAGTCTGCCAATGAGTCACAATGAAATCCCACCATGTATGAGCGTGTGCTCTCCCTTAGACGACGGGAGAATAGGTACACGTGCTGGTCCTCAGAAGGTGCAGCTGGACCCAGCAAAGCTAACTCAGTCCGGAAGCGGCGAATAGCATCTGTAATGGGTACATCCTCAAAGCCTGCTTCAACAAAATCCAGCAGCTTCTCCCTCTTAAATGAGGCAGGCAGAATTGCTCCCTCAGCAGAGTCCTCATCTGCTCATAGATAGGAACTCGTGATCTAACTGTCCTCCACCACTGATGTGTTAGGTCACGGAATAGAGACCGTACTAGCTCTACCCGTCTGTCCTCAGGGCACCTAATAGACTCTAAAGTTGAGTCTACATGCCCAATCCACACCTCGGTCTCTAAGCCGATCTCTCCTGAGAAGTGTGGAACTCCTTGCTGATGAAATGCCTTCAACTAGGTGTCTGGTCGAGGCCCTCTGATCTCCTCTACAACTCGAGCAAACTCAGCAGCATGTGTCGGCATAGCTGGCAACTGAGTAGCTCCATGGGATTCCTTAGATAATCCCTCTTGCCTAGTAGGTCTAGGGCTCGTAAACCAGCTCTGATGGCCTCCTCAAATTGTCTGAGATACTCTCTGACTCAGGTCCTCCCATAGAAACACGGTCTGAGTCATCTGATTGGGCTCGATGTGACTGATGTCTCTTGGATCCATCACTCCTCGTTGCTGGAACAAAGCTCTCATCAACCTCCTCATGAGCCTCCTCCACCACTGGTGGATCTACAGCGGGAGCTGGTCCTTGTCTCCACCCTCCTGGAGGAAGAGGTGATCTACCTCTACCTACGACAGTAGCTCTAGTCCGAGCCATCTGCGGGGTATGCACACCTAACGTATAAGGCTCTATATAGGCCATATGTATAGATATATATATATATATATATATATATATATATATATATATATATATATAATACTTAATAGCACATGCATACACATCAACATATAAGAGATATCTATGTATATATATATCTATACTGTCGAGATCCTCAGATGGGTGACGACTTCTATACATACTATCCCAAAACACCTGTACTCGCTTTAAAACCAAAAACCTTTGAAAGTCAGACCCCATGTGGGTTCTGTTTATTTATCCACTCTACCTTTATTGTAGATAGCAAGTGCCATTGTTGTCAACCTAAGGCTCTGATACCAACTCACTAACACCCCAAATCCACACGACTTGGAGTGTCACATTGGGCTAGGATCTCACAATGGATCCTGACCCTAGCCTGAAAACATGTTCACTGGATCTTACAACAAGGCACAAGTTAAGTAAAAACAAATACATAAAAGCTGTATGATACATCAAAAGAGTTTACAAACTCAAAGCCGAGTACAAAACCATAACAACAACAACATCTGATACAAAAGATCCCAACCCACGCATCCTAATGTACACAAGTCCTCGGCTGGTCACACCATCTGGCTCACTCTGCAGTCTTCCTAACCTACTGATCATCTACAACACGGTATACACCGTTAGCTACAACAATGAAAAGCATGGAGGTAATGGCACAACCACACATCACTCATCTCATACATGTAATGCCACACATATTCATTTATTATCTTTCATTACGTTATACCATTACTAATTCAACTTCTTTTGTAACACAAGGAGCCTCAAGAACCCCGTCCCATCCAACGTAACACAAGAGTTTTGTATGGGGGTGACCTTCACTTGTCCCCTCCTGTGAGATCATCTTCAGGGCACCTCCTCCTAACCAACAGGCGGAGACCGGTGGTTACCGTCCGTTATAATTCACTTGGGTCATATAAATGTAATGAATGGTCTTCCTAGTCCGGTTTAAGTTATAAATGCACAACCATATGAACACACATAACCATTACAATCATACAATCCACAAACGTATGCTAAGTAAGTCCTATGGACTTACCTGTCACACTCGTATCCAAAACCACGTCACAGCTTCCCCTTGGGGAAGAACCAACACCTGCAAAAGCAAGGCACACAACATCACAACCTGAAAGGGTTAGGAGACTCGTCTCCATAACCACAACCAAGCTACAACCTTAAAATAACCTCAAGGTCAACAAGCTCACATATACCTATGGTATAACCTCAACATCAACACAAGTGCCTAAGGCACATCTTTATCATACAACACATCCTAACCACCCTAACCTAGCTATCAACTAAGCCAAGGCCAAAGGAAAGGAAGGAAGGAAGACATACCAACAAGGTATACACTAAAAGAAGCGAGATCACACGGCTGATCCAGTGAGGCGTAGGGGCGGCCAACTGTGCAAAGAGTTGGTCCCGACTTCTCTTCGATCCCTTTCTCGACTTTCTTCACTTCTTCAACACACCACAACAACACATACACATACGTACACACATGATCATCAAAATGCTAGGGAAAGATCCACACAAGCCCAGCTTGTGAACCTTAGCTAGAAGGAAGAAGAAAGAAGCAAGAATGAATAAAAGAAGTGAGAAGAAGAGAAAGAGCTTACCACACCAACACTAGGCTACAACTATGGAGCATCATCTCGTCCATCACCTCAACACAACTCCAACAACCTTCAACAACATCTACAAGAGCATCCAAGGCCAAGAACACCCTCAAACTCTCAAGAACTCACTCACACAAGCAAAGAGAGATCAAAGAAGATCAAAGGAGAAGAAAGGGGAAGAGGAAGAACGTGGAGAGGAAGAAGATGCTGGAATGAGGTAGCAAACCCCTTATCTGAAGTCTAAGGAGGCTTATAAGAGAAGCCAACCGCAAAGCACGGTCAAGAGTCAATAAAAGCGGTTGCACCAGCCATAGAGCCGCATGACGGCAAGTCTGAGGCGCAGGGGCGCCTAGACGCATGGGCGGCCTCCCTGGTCCGCTGGGGCGGCTGACTGGGCCAAGCTAAACACACTCTAGCTCATCTAGGCTCCAAAGACTAAGGCTCTTACAGAGCTAAGATAGGAGCAGAGGTCAACCTCTTCTTCAACTCCTCGAAGCTCTACAAGCACGGCTCGGACCATACAAACCTCGTAGACTTCCGCAACAAGGAAGTGAGCGGTCGGGCGATAACTGAGAAGCCCTCAACAAAACGCCGGTAATAGCCTCCCAATCCTAAGAAGCTGCGACTTCCTTGACATTCTTAGGTGGCGCCCAAGATGCTACTGACTCGATCTTCGCCGGATCTACCTTGATCTCTTCAGGTGAAATGATGTGACCAAGGAATTCCACCTTGGTCATCAAAAACTCACACTTAGGGAGCTTGGCGTACAACTCTCTATCTTGTAAGACTTGAAGAACAATCCTCAAGTGTCCTGCATGCTTCTCTCTGCTATGAGAGTAAACTAGAATGTCGTCTATAAAGACAACTACAAAATGATCTAGGAAGTCGATGAAGATGCTGTTCATCAACTCCATGAAGACTGCGGGAGCATTCGTAAGCCCGAATGACATCACTACAAACTCATAGTGACCATACCTGGTCCGAAATGCCGTCTTGGCTATGTCCTGCTCTCTCACCTGAAACTGGTGATATCCAGATCTCAGATTGATCCTCGAAAACACTGAAGCTCCATACAGCTGATCCAAAAGATCGTCGATATGGGGAATGGGTACTTATTCTTGATCGTTTCCTTGTTTAACTCTTGGTAGTCGATACATAACCTCATTGACCCGTCTTTCTTCCTGATGAAGAGTACTGGTGCGCCCCAAGGAGATACACTAGGGCGAATGAAGCCCTTCTCTGCAAACTCCTCGCGCTGCTTCTTCAACTCAAGCATCTCGATAGGCGTCATACGATAAGGAGTCTTAGAGATCGGTCTCGTACCGGGCTCTAGCTCAATGCCAAAATCTACACTCCTATATAGAGGTAAACCTAATGGTTCTCTAAAGGCGTCAGCAAACTCACAAGCTACAAGAATCTCCTCCAAAGCCGGACTTGTACTATCCTTCATGGCATAGCACCAAAAAGCCTCACAATCCTGACTAATAAGTCTTGCAGCTCTCACTGCACTGATGGCTGTACCAGTCTTCCCGAGATCCCATCCTCGGAAGATCTCAACATGGCCTACATTTGTAGTTAATGTCACTGTCCTCTTGCCGATGTCCAAAACTACTCGATGTCGATCCATCCAATCCATTCCCAGAATAACTTCCTCATGTACTAAGTTCATGACGAAGAAGTCAGCTTGCCAATCGCGACCTCTTAATCTAATAGGGCAATCGCGAACCTCTCGTGTACCTCGAATCTTACCCCCATCGGGTAATCCTATAAAGACGGGTCTACCTTCTACAGTAACTAAGGCCAATCTATCTACACGTGGATCATATATAAAAAAATGTGTAGCACCGGTATCGAAAAGAACTTTGAAAAGAAAACCATTAATATGAATGGTATATGTGGTTGCTGGCGCTGTCGGCTCTACAATACTCCTCAACTCAAACACTTTGACTGATGTATCTCTGGTGTCTGCAGATCCACCACGTCCTCTACCTCTCCCCTGTCCTGGAGTTGAACCCTGAGGAGCAGTAGAACGAGAAACTCTCTGCTGTTGCTGATACTGCGATCTCTGTCCTCCTCCAGTAACACTGGCATGTGAATAACCCTGCTGAGATAGCGCCTTGCCCTGACGGAAAAACGCAGCTCTGTGTCCGGGCTTGCAACAAGAAAAGCAAGTCACTACGGGCTTCTTGCAATCAGCTCGGATGTGTCTTACACCTCTGCAGTTATGACAGTGAAGTCCTCTATCAGAGCTTTGATGGAAACCAGAACATCCCGGCGTCTGACTAGACCCAAATCCAACTGCTCTAGCTGTAGCACTGGTTGATCCAGTTATCTGTCTCTTCTCAGGACCTCCTATCTGAGAAGCTCTCCTCTGACCCGGTCGGTCTCTCTCATAAGTAGAAGCTCTATCTTTATAGTCCGTCAAAGAATCACAATGGAAACTAGCAAGATAAGAGTGTGTTGTCTCCCTCAGACTCCGAGAAAAAAGATAAACATGCTAATTCTCAGGTGGTGCAGACGGACCAAACAAAGACAACTCATCCTGAAACTTGATGATAATCTCAGCAATAGGTAAATCCTCGAATCCAGCTTCAAGGAAATCCTGAAGACGGTCTCTCCTCATAGCTGCAGGGCAATAGCGATCTACGATCACCGTCTTCATCTACTCATAACTAGTGATTTTACTGCGAACGCTCCTCCACCAAGAATGAGCATGATCCTTCTGTAGCGTCCATGCTATGTTGACTTGACATATCTCGGGGCAACCGATAGCCTCCATAGCAGAATCCATCTATCTGATGACATGAATTATGACCTTTTTTTAGGCATGTATTTATATAGATTTTCCCTTTATTTTGCATACATAGACATACATTCATGGGATTTATGATTATATTCACATACTTTGCAAGAATAGAGGTCTACATAGAGTTTTATTGCATTTGTAGGTAATTTGGCGAATTATGGAGCGAAATAACATATTTAAAGATTAAGCCTTGAAGCGGGACAAAAAGGAGCAATAAAAGGAAGTTAGGACGCGCCCAAAGTATCTTCTGATACCGCCTGACGCGCCAAAGTATTTTCTGATACCTGTTGACGCGGCCCAGAGTATTTTCTGATACCAGCGGCTCAACTTCTTTTCAGCCTAAATATTTAGGGTTTCATCTTAAAACCCTAGATTTATCCCTACATATATTCGAGAGCCAAATTCTCCAGAGGACGGTGACAACCCCGGGACTTGGAGTTAAATTCTCCAAAGGATACTTAGAGAGGCAGACTTGGAGGTCTTGCTATTTGGAGGGAAGATTTGGGGAAGGACGCACTTCCCTTTTTGCGAAGTTGGAAGATTTTAGGGTTTCATTTGAAGGCGGATTGACATTCCGTTCTTCTTTGTTCCTTGAGATTTGTGAGAGATTCTTATTCTATCCTACATCTATTGAACGCAAGTTACTTTTGAGTTTTATTGACATTGGTTTTGTGTTTGTTATTGAGATTTCAAGGTTTTACCTTTTCTCCCTTTCATATTTGATATTTGATTCTATGACTATGATTATTGGCTAAAACCCTTTAGCAATTCTAAGGTGAAGGGTTGATAGTTGTGGCTTAGATAATGATAGATCGATTGTAATTTGATTGGACCCTGAGAGTTAGATAAATATCGTCGACACCCTAAATCACGGCCTGTTCTTAGGTTTCCACGGCCGTGATTCTCAAGAACTACCCGTGATTTACTTCAGTTTACGAACCTTGCTTTAACTTAGTCTTGGCTTGCCTTTTCTAGGTAGTAGTGAAGCCTCAACAACCTCTACTTCGATTTCGAGTGTCACAACCTTAATCGGTTTAGTTAGTCTTGATCCTTGGATTACAAGTTTGGGTATTTGAGATTAATTCTTGTCTTTAGATCCTTTCTATACTGAAGCCTCAACAACCTTTATAGAGAGTATTTTTAGATAAGTCACATAAAGCCTTAGAACTTCACCGTAGATTGCTTTACCTTAGCATACCTTTGCAACTCTTAACTCTGTCCGTAGTTCTTTAGTATATCTTGAATCGATTGCCACAATTAGACACCTGGATCTTTAGGGTTGCTGTTTTCCCCAATATTTGCAAAGCTTATTACATTTCTTGCTTGACAGTTTGCGAACTGAATTTGTTCCCCCCAAATCCCTGTGTTCGATACTCTGGAATACTTGCTAATCTACGCCGATCCGTACACTGCGGGTTCTCTTGCTTTTATTCTAGTTTTATAAATTTAAGAC
This sequence comes from Fagopyrum esculentum, assembly GCA_033239045.1. NCBI lineage: Eukaryota > Viridiplantae > Streptophyta > Magnoliopsida > Caryophyllales > Polygonaceae > Fagopyrum > Fagopyrum esculentum. The sequence goes on along the minus strand of BSUD01000007.1, from coordinate 94,060,446 downwards.
TTGATTGCACGCACGTTTTAGGGCGAACAAGTTTTTGGCGCCGTTGCCGGGGATTTGGTCTAGGCCGAATTCGGTTATCGGTTGTCAAGCTTGGGAGCTTTTTTCTTGTTATTTGATATCTTTTCGGTATGAGTTTTTGAGTTTTCAGGGTCACCAATGGTTGTTAAGGGCTGTAAGGCTCCATACGATCCAATTTGGGTAGCAAAGCAAACGGCTAGAGCAAATTATTACGAATATTTGGTAGAGAAATACGCATTCTATTGGTTTGACAGCGAAAGAGAACGTGAATAAACCATTGAATATGAATTTGCAAAATGGGAAAAGCTGCAGTACCCAAAGAAGGTTAAGAAGAAACCTCTCAAAGATGCGGAGGACTCGGAACTTGAAGAATTGATAAAGAAATTTGAGATACTCGAAGAAAAATTCAGAGCCTATGAGGAAGAACTCCAAGTTTCGAGCATTCCTCCTATCGAACCCGAAGTTCCTCTAGAACCTCTTGAAGTTCCCATTGAAGAAGAGGAAGAAGTGGAACACCTAGACCCAATTGCTAATATTGTGGTCGAGATTGAAGAAGAGTCGGTTGTGCTTGTAGAAGAGGAAGAAGTGGTGAACCTTGGCCAAATTACTGAAACTGTGGCCAAGGTTGAAGAAGATCCAGCAGAGTTGGGAGATATTTCATGTGTGGATCATCATCCCAACATGAACCTTGTCCCAAGCCTTGAAGAACTTTACAAGGTACATTCTCTTACTTCCTTTGAAATTCCTATTAAAATTTCTAATTTTTTCAGGAATGCACCGGAGAGTTGGAGGTCTCTTCCAAAAGAACCTCCTAAGGTGAAGATGAAACCTTCATTAAAATTGTTGGAAGTAGATGCTTCTTGGACTACAAGGAGTAAATTTGGCAAGCGCTTCAACGGCAATGCCAATAAGTGTCTTTTGTTCAAGTATGGGGTCATTCATATGACGAATACCATACATTATCCCCAAGCTGGAGATGGGGAAGCTAGAAGGATTCTCGAGAAACTGATTTCTCGGTCTAGGAAAGGATGGGATGCAAGGCTGAATTATGTCCCATTAAAGTATAGGAAAGCTAGTAGGATTCCGGTGAGAATCAAACCGTACAAGCTTGTACGTGGGAGATCTTACCACTTGCCGGTGAAATTAGGAACCGGAGATTTTTTGGAAGAGTTTGATGATGGATTTGAAGAGCAATCCAAGATGTTCAAGGTGCATTGAGTCATCTATGGAGATTGGTCTAGCTAAGGACATAAAACAAAGCGCTTCTTGGGAGGCAACCCAAGGTAATGCATCATTTTCCCCTTTTCTTCTCCTTAGATTAGATTAGAGTAGTTGTTTTTGTTTGTTTTTCGTCGATACCTTCCGGTATGTTTGTGTTTTTGGATGTCAGGAATAAGGAATAAGCAAGAGAAGATGAGAAAAGCCGAAAAGATTGACGAAACTTGGATTTTTGGCACAATCAGAGAGTTCCACGACCTAAACCACGACCGTGGTTATGCATTAAGTCGTGGAAAGTGATTTTGGAGAGCAACAGAAAGTTCCACGGCCAAAACCACGGCCGTGGAAATTCCCGACCCGAAAAAAAAAAAAAAATTTTTTTTTTTTTTCTCGGAAAAATTTTCGGCGGAAAGACGTTTCTCTTCTTCGTTCTTTGACAATGATTGGAATATTCAGAATTCCCTATTGAGCTTCTAAAGATTTCCACCACCACCGCCCGATTGATGATTCGTCTTGCCTGATTCGCCGTCTTACATTGTGAGTATCCTTTTCCATCTTTTCTTTTCTTCACATTGGGGACAATGTGAGTTTTAAGTATGGGGTGGAGGTATTTGCAATACCATTTGCATATTTTATGTCTTGCATCATATGATTTTGAAAATTTTGAAAAATTTGAAAATTTTTTAAAAGTTTTGTGCTTCTAGGATGGATATGATCTCTATGATAACATTTATTTTGTGGAATAGCTATGATGATTTTGATATGCTTGAATTGATTTATGACATATTTGGGATTTGAATACTTTGATAGAATTTCATGCATGTTTGATAATTCGCTTTCATTCTAAATCATGTTGAGTGTTGAAGGTTGAAACCACATATAAGTTCTTACACTTCTTATTGAAATGATTAAGGCACCTCGATTTTCTTACTTCTTTCTTTGATCACTTAGCCCCTCAATGAAAATAATTGCCTCCCTTACCTATCCGGGAACTAGGAAGAGTTAAGTTTTGGCATGTTTGATGTGGGAGGGCCATGAAAGCAATTGTTTGCATTCAAAGAATAGAAATTATAGGTTTGGGGAAGTCAATCATGACGATGAGTAACTCGGCACCATTCACATAGCCGGGTGTTTGTGTCTTGCCAAAGTCGGATTGAGCGATATTCCTAACGGATTATGGTATGTGCGCTAAGGGTTTGAGGCATCTCGCAAAAATGAGAAACGCCAATCTCCTAGGCTTCGGTTTTTGTGCACCTCTGTCCATAACTCCAAAAGTAAAGTCGAAAAATGAAAAGAAGAGAGCGAAGCTCTAAGTTGGAAGTGTTGCGGGAACCGCAAAAGAAAAAGTAAAAGAGTTGGGTTATTTCTTTTCCCGGATTCATACACCACATTCCTTTATAAGTTTCCCGCCTATTCACGTTTCTTGACCTTTGTTTGAAAGACCTTAAGATCTTTGAGTATGTTGTTTGGCTTTATGGTCTAAATTGGATTCCTCGTGATTGATTTTGATATATTGCAAGTTATGATGTATGTTATGATTTTCTTACAAAGTATGATTATCCTTTCCATGCTATATTTCCTTTTGACCATATGATGATTATCATTAGTTATGAAGCAACTATTTGAGGGTGATCTATGAATAGAAGCACAACCAAAATATTGTGGTTTTTCTTTATTTTTGCATATTCATAATCCATTTCATCTTTTATTTTAAGTTTGAACCTTGCTTGGGGACAAGCAAGAGGCAAGTATGAGGTATTTTGATGACATGAATTATGACCTATTTTTAGGCATGTATTTATATAGATTTTCCCTTTATTTTGCATACATAGACATACATTCATGGGATTTATGATTATATTCACCTACTTTGCAAGAATAGAGGTCTACATAGAGTTTTATTGCATTTGTAGGTAATTTGGCGAATTATGGAGCGAAATAACATATTTAAGTATTAAGCCTTGAAGCGGGACAAAAAGGAGCAATAAAAGGAAGTTAGGACGCGCCCAAAGTATCTTCTGATACCGCCTGACGCGCCAAAGTATTTTATGATACCTGTTGACGCGGCCCAGAGTATTTTCTGATACCAGCGGTTCAACTTCTTTTCAGCCTAAATATTTAGGGTTTCATCTTAAAACCCTAGATTTATCCCTACATATATTCGAGAGCCAAATTCTCTAGAGGACGGTGACAGCCCCGGGACTTGGAGTTAAATTCTCCAAAGGATACTTAGAGAGGCAGACTTGGAGGTCTTGCTATTTGGAGGGAAGATTTGGGGAAGGACGCACTTCCCTTTTTGCGAAGTTGGAAGATTTTAGGGTTTCATTTGAAGGCGGATTGACATCCCGTTCTTCTTTGTTCCTTGAGATTTGTGAGAGATTCTTATTCTATCCTACATCTATTGAACGCAAGTTACTTTTGAGTTTTATTGACATTGGTTTTGTGTTTGTTATTGAGATTTCAAGGTTTTACCTTTTCTCCCTTTCATATTTGATATTTGATTCTATGACTATGATTATTGGCTAAAACCCTTTAGCAATTCTAAGGTGAAGGGTTGATAGTTGTGGCTTAGATAATGATAGATCGATTGTAATTTGATTGGACCCTGAGAGTTAGAGAATTATCGTCGACACCCTAAATCACGGCCTGTTCTTAGGTTTCCACGGCCGTGATTCTCAAGAACTACCCGTGATTTACTTCAGTTTACGAACCTTGCTTTTACTTTAATCCAAAGTTAAAGATTTGCTTTAACTTAGTCTTGGCTTGCCTTTTCTAGGTAGTAGTGAAGCCTCAACAACCTCTACTTCGATTTCGAGTGTCACAACCTTAATCGGTTTAGTTAGTCTTGATCCTTGGATTACAAGTTTGGGTATTTGAGATTAATTCTTATCTTTAGATCCTTTCTATACTGAAGCCTCAACAACCTTTATAGAGAGTATTTTTAGATAAGTCACATAAAGCCTTAGAACTTCACCGTAGATTGCTTTACCTTAGCATACCTTTGCAACTCTTAACTCTGTCCGTAGTTCTTTAGTATATCTTGAATCGATTGCCACAATTAGACACCTGGATCTTTAGGGTTGCTGTTTTCCCCAATATTTGCAAAGCTTATTACATTTCTTGCTTGACAATTTGCGAACTGAATTTGTTCCCCCCAAATCCCTGTGTTCGATACTTTGGAATACTTGCTAATCTACGCCGATCCGTACACTGCGGGTTCGCTTGCTTTTATTCTAGTTTTATAAATTTAAGACTTGATTGCAAGCACGTTTTAGTCTTTCCCATGAAAGTGGGAACTTTCAGCAGGTCGAAAGCCTTCAACCAACAGTCGGGCTTTGGCTGCTTCGCTTCAGCCGGCGCTCTAACAATATAAGCAACTCTAGCAGGCGGGGCAACAACCTGTGTAACTCTATGCGAAACCTCAACTGATCTCGCAGGAACTGGTGGCACTGGTGTTGGTCCTCCAGTCTTGATAGCATCCTCAACTCTTTGCACGTAGTCACGATATGCAGAAGCTCTAATAGACACTCGTGTGGACTCCGTCGATGGCGCCCTCTATGATCCGGACCTAGCAGCGGTCCCGTTCCCAGCCTCAAGAACAACAGTCTCAACGACTTCTTCAGCAAACGCCTCAACGATAGGCAAATTATCAACTAGGGTCTGGCCCCGACCTCTAGCTAGTGGAGGTCTTCCTACACATCCTCGTCTACAGACAGCAGGTAGAAGTGGTGGTCGACCCCTTCCTCGCCCTATAGTAGCGGTAGCTCTAGTGCGTGCCATATGCTATAAAGATATATATATATAAGACTATATATAGATATAAGGTCACGCAACAGCTAAAGCAAAAAACCAAGAAAAAGCACATATAAAGGCCAACATATAAGAAATTACACTGTTGAGATCTGCGAAGGTAGTGGTGGTCGCCTGCGCATCTATCCCAGACCGACAAGTTTAAAAAGAAAACCCCCTTTTGAAAACGTTAGACCCCTTGCGGGTTCTATTTATTTATCCATCCGACCTTTAGAAGATTTCGAGTGCCATTGTTGCCAACCTAGAGCTCCGATACCATATTGTAACACCCCAAGTTCTGGGAACTCGAAGCGCTATGGGCTAGGACCGCACAATGGGTCCCGACCCGAAGAGTAGCAACAACACGATGGATCTTACGACAAGGCACAAAAGAATTAAAACCAAAACTCAATATAAAACCAAAGGTTTAAACAAACAAAGCGTAAAAGACTCGCAACCGAGTTCAAAACAAAAGGGAAACAACAAAAGAACATAAACCTGATCAAGTCCTATAATGTACGGGAACCCCGGCTGACCACACCATCCGGATCACTCAACAGCATCCTGAACCTGCGAAACATCTACAACGACGGTATAAACCGTTAGCTAACATTCTAGATACTAGTAAGAGCGTAAAGGCACAAACACACATAAGGTAAAATAAACATATAGCATGCTCGCACACAACCGGTTATTATCTTCATTAAGGCTATCCATTACTAAATCAACTTCTTTTGTCACACGAGAATCTCCCAAAACTCGCCTCCGTTTCCGTCTACCAATAGGAATAGATCAGTACTATCCATTACCTACGGGCTTGGGTTGTAAGAGAACATTTTAGTCTCCTGTAGAACTAGACAAGTGGTCACCGCCCGATTATAATATATTTGGGCCAGTTAAGGTTATAAAGGGTGAATCCTATTCCGGTTATCCGTTATAACAATAATAAATAACGCAATCAAGCCAAAATACTCAAACCAATATACGGAATGAAGCTAAGTAAGTCCAAGGGACTTACCTCACTCGAAGGTAACTCAAAGCTCAACAAACAACTCAGAGGCGGCCCAGTTTCCCTCAGGAAAGGAGCAAGGAAAGCCTGTTCACACAAGCATCACGAATCAGGAATGAAACGGTTGCTAGAAGTCCATAACTTTTAGTCTCAATGATCACTAAGAGATCTCCACAAGCTAAGGGCTCAACCCTAGTCTTACAGCACTCACTAGAGGTAAACAACATCCAAAAGATGTAATGAAAGGAACGAGAAAATCAAGAAAGGAAGTAACTCACAAGAACGGGAGTTACTGCAAAGGAAACCGCAGGGGCGGCTGACAGGGACGTAGGGGCGGATGGCCGCAGGGCGGGGATGTGCAGGCGCGGGAACAACTGCGTGACAAAAAGCGTTGTCGGCTTTCTCTTTGACAGAACTCGCAACAAGGGACACCAAAGCTCTAACCTTTGATTCCAACGCGTCAAGACTCAACTCCAAAGAGCCTGAGAACAACGAGACATCAATAACGAGAAGCCAACAAGTATCAAGGTTCAAACTTGATTCTTGGAGGAGAAGAAAAGAAGAGCAAGAAGTAGAAAACGAGAAGAAATAAGGAAGCATGCTGCAGTATATGAACGTAAGGAAGAACAGAGAATGAAGAACTTACATGTTCAGCAAGATCACAGGGAAGCAAGGGAACGATTGCAGCTCTTAGGGTTGAGGACGAATGCAAGAAACGGGAAAAAGGAGGAAAAGGCGGCAATATATAGAGACGGGCTGAAAAGATAGAAGGAAGGACGTCTATGGTTAAGAATAGGATAAGGAAGCCGGCCCATAGATAGAAGATTGGATCTTTTATTTATGGAAAGAAGATAAAACGAACGAAAACAGATTGGGCGTGATCTGTCGCAAATCCACAAGGGCGGATCATCTCAGCCACAGGGGCGGCCTTCTTCACCGCGGGGGCGGTGAAGGCAAAACTGGGGTCTTACATTTATTTAGTTATTCAGTCAAACCATTGATTAGTTATTGGAGCAGATATCAACTTTCATCAAACATGCACCTTTTATATTTTACAATGTCTTTCATTAATGGAAATTATATTATGTAGTGAGTATATATGTTCTGGTTGTTCGTTGTTCAAGAATTATTGTTTAGGTTGTTCATACCATCCATACATTGTGTTTTGATCTAAGATTGCAATGCTTCCATGTTTCAGCAGTAGCATATTGTTCCATAGGTCTAAAATGTGGAAAAAATAAGTATTTCCATGACTCTACCGCTCCGAGTCAATTATGTTCCACTTAATCCCTCTTTCATGGCCACATATGTCTACGGTTAAGGAATGCGAAATCTTTCAACTGTTACATGAATTCAATTTTCAGGTCATCCGGAAAATTCCATCTTTTTTTAAACAATGTCTTTGTCATTTGATCCAATAGCCTTCTGTTAGATAGGAACAGGTTTGACAAGTACTGATAACTTGCGGATTGAATATTAGAACGGAAAGATCTATTATATAATGATCTAATGGTTCTAAGCCGTCTCCGTCTCTAGCGATTAATAAAAAAATTAAAAGTAGTTTTCTTTCGCTTTCTTACTAAACCCGCGTTTATATAGAGTCTCCCTTTGGGAAGTCAGAAGAAGCCCCTTTGACATCTCTTCATCTGCAAAGAATTCTCGATGTGAAAACAGAAAGATAGAAAGCTCATCGTTGAATATTTAAAAGAGTGGATCTCCAGGGTCCCAAATGAATTGGTCTTTTCGAAAAAAGACTTTTTCTTTGGAAGATCTATCTCGTCCCACGTACTCAATGGTTTCACTCTACAAGAACTCCCAATCCTTCTCTTGAAGCTCATCCTCTTCATCATATCCATCATCCCCTTTCACTATAAAATGCATAATCAAAATATTCATCATTAACTTCATCAGAAATGATCGGCTTGCCCAAAAATGAGCTGGCCCAATAGGGGAATTCCAATTCATTGGGCCCTTCGATCCAATCAAATAGAAAGCCCCAAGGTTGCCATATTCTAGGAGCCCAAACTATGTGATCGACTACATCCTTCACTAACTGTTGCGGGTCGGCGCCTTCTGCTCATTCGTTAAACTCTGATTCATAGAGAAATCTTCAATCAAAGCTAGAACGAGATCCATTTTCCATCATCTAAGGGATTCCTTGGTTCGGGCCGAAGAAGCGAAGATCCGACCAGAGCACCTTCTACTACTTCTCATAGGCCATCAACTAGATCAGTATCCGTCTCAATGAGTCTATAAGAAGTGATTCCATTTTTTTGTCTGGTCCGGGTAGAGACCAAAGGTCTTGAGCGACCGATCCAGCAGAACAACTCAAAAGATAAAGAAGTATCGTTAATTTCTTCATGCTCATTCCAAGTTCGAAGAACTATTTGTACAAATAAGGATCCCCTTCGTAACATGACTTCTTCTTCATATAGATAGATATGGGATCTATAAGGCAACAATTATTTATAAGTACATTTTGTGCAACCGCCCTTCCTATCTGGTAGAAAGGATCCCATGATCCGGAACCAGTCTTACATGGGCTCGCAACTCCCAAGTTTGTCTATGAAGAGCAAATCTAATTGTATTAGTGTCTATAATGGATTTCTTCTGTGTAATACTAATCGATAGGGCCTCATGGTAATTTCTGCAAGATCTCGTGCATTGTAACACAAGGCTATGGGCCCGATTCCATTAGTATGGAACATTTTCTTTACCATGTGAAATCCCCTAGTATATGAAAGGGTGAAAACGTGCTTTCGTTGTTGTGGAATAAGAAGCCTTCGTATCTTAATGCAAGTATTTCGTTTATTCGGAGCTATTAGAGCGAGATCCACTTTTTGGGGATATATGAATCGAAGCAATGACAAGAATATCACTAGTGGACTGTCTTTCGCTATCCCCGGAGAGATAGTTCAATAATAAATCGAGGGACCCCGATTGATCCATATACAAATCATGAATGTTTGGAATCCATACTATGCAAGGAGACATTGTTCTTACCAATTCGAATTACAAGTTGATAGGAGCTAGGTCTATTTCCAACTCGATGATATACCTAAGTATCTCATCATCCACCATATACTCCTCCCTCAGCTCCGGGCCCAAGTCCAAGTTCGAATAAATAGACATGTTTGGAAGTAAAGAACTATAACATATGTGTTTGGAATTGTAAAATGAATCCTGCTAAAAACTTGAACAAATGACATGTTCGGAAGAGCACACCACCCACTTTCTTCCCCCTTCTCCATTGATAAAACAAGGCATGTCCTTCTCAAATTAAAGTAAAGGCATAAATCAATCTAATTAATGAAGGAGTCATCATCGAGGTTGGCGCTCGCACGTATGGATGAGCACCTGTAACCATGAATTAAGCAAAACAAGCAGGGTTGTCGGTCCACAACTTACAATGTAAAAAAACTATTAGAGGACATTAATAAGACTATAAATAACAATTAAAATAACGATAATAATATTTTTATTCCATCTTTGAATTAAAAGAGAAATAATTTCACAAGGAAATTAGATTATTAAGTAATGAAATAGCTAATAGAGTTGTGTGTAAGTATTGTAACTAGCAATTGCAATGACAAATGATGACATGAATTATGACCTTAATATGGACATGCATATAAGTATTTTTTTCCCCTTTCTTTTGCATACATAGGCATGAATCCATAGTATTTGAGCTTGTTACGCTAGGATAGTAGCACAAAAAGCATTACATTTATATACTCGATCTAATCTCCTAAACGACCTAGCGAACCCGTAGTGTACGGATCGTTTCGTAGAAAGGAAAGTATTCCAAGGCCGAACAAGGAATGAGGTGAAATTAGGCCATTCAATGAGCAAAGATAGTGTAAATCTAAACTAAGAGATGAGACAAGGGATAAAGAAATGAAAACACAATGTTTTTGGTTGGTTTTTAAGGTAATCAAACAAGGATCATAAAATATATGCATACAAACAACCAAACAACATAACAAACACAAGATAGGTGACAAGAGGTAAGAAATACGAATTCTAGAGATTTAGAATTCCGGTTATGGCATTGGACTCATGTAATCAAAACATCAAAGGATAATTTGCGGTTGTTCAGAGTTGGGTGTTTCTATAATGGGAACAATTAACGGGTAAGTCTCATTTTCCACTAGTCTCAAACCTAAGACCTATTACCGGATAAGTCTCAAGGAGCTAAGGTCGAGAATTGTACACAAACTGGCCACTACCTAAGGGTCAAACCCCTCCTTGCCGGGTAAGTCTCGTAAATAGTAAGTCTTAGGCAACGATCCTAGCACACTCAATCCAATAGCAGCTTTTTCGAATCACTAGTACCAAGAGTTCATCATCTTATATATCTAAGAGCGGAAATAACCGGGTAAGTCTCATTCCTCAATTAGGTTGCTAGCAAAGGTCACCCTAGGCTAAATTAGGCTCAACAAACACTAGGATTTCAACACATCTACATCCTAACATCCAGATTTATCAACAATAGAGCAACAATACATACATCTCGGGTAGATCATACACATGTAAGCCGAAATGAGATGAAAAACAGGTCGAGATCATGGGCACATCTAGGTTTTCTAACACAAATCCATCCTAAGCTAACATGTAAGTCTATACAATCATAATCCAAAGCATAACCATCATTCCTTCACCCTAGAATCAGATCTACTCAACTAATAACATACATATCTTGATCAAACTTCGCCATAAAAGCATGCTTGCAACTCATGACTAGAAAATGAAGAGAAGACCAAAGAAAAGACATTAACAGGCTGAAATAGAAGTTACCATAGACTTACAAAGGCTTCAAGATCAGCTCCAAGATATCAACAAGGACACCACCCATAAAACCACTTAAAATCTCTATTAAAAAATGTTCTACACTACTCTCTTCCAAGAACACCCACAAGGGTGCTTGGAAGAGAGCTACAATCTAAGGGAGAGTTAGGAGAAGAGCTAGAGAAGAGAGAGGAGAGGAAGATTTCCCAAAAACAGCCTGCAACACCACATAAGTACTCAAGGCAAGCAAGGGTCAGACATAGAGAAAATGTGCCCAAGTGTCGTGGGTGGTACAGAGGAGGATCTCGGTTGCTCCAGGGGGCATCTGGGCCAAGATGGGTGAGCCTTGGACCGAGTGTAACACCCCAAGTTCTGGGAAATCGAAGAGTTACGGGCTAGGGCCTCACAATGGGTCCCGACCCTCAACGTAGCAACGACACAACGGATCTTACAACAACGCACATACAACATCGGTATAAACCGTTAGCTAACATTCTAGATATCAAAAAGAACGTAAAGGCAAAAGCACACATAAGGTATAGTAAACATATAGCATGCTCGCACTCAACCGGTTATTATCATTCATTAAGTTATCCATTATTAATTCAACTTCTTTTGTCACACGAGAATCTCCAGAAAATCGCCTCCTCTTCCGTCTACCAAAAGGAATAGACCAGTATTATCCATTACCTGCGGGCCTGGATTGCAAGAGCACATTCTAGTCTCTTGTAGAACTAGACAAGTGGTCACCACCCGGTTATCATACACTTGGGCCAATTAAGGTTATAAAGGATAATCCTATTCCGGTTATCCGTTATAACATGATAAACAACACAAACAAGCCAAAACACTCACACCAATATATGGAATGAAGCTAAGTATATCCAAGGGACATACCTCACTCGAAGATAACTCAATCGATCAGCGAACAACTCAGTTTCCCTCAGGAAAGGAGTAAGGAAATCATGTTCACACAAGGCATCACGAATTAGGAACGATACGGTTTCTAGAAGTCTATAAGTTCTAGTCTCAATGATCTCTAAGAGATCTCCACAAGCTAAGGTCTCAACCTTAGTCTTACAGAACACTCAGGGGCAAAGAACATCCATAAGAATCAAGGAAAGAAACGAGGAAATCAAGGGAGGAAGCAATTCACACGAACGGGAGTTACTGTAGAAGAAACCGCAGGGGCTGCGGAGCAAGGCGCAGGGGCGGCTTGCCACGGGGGCGGGGATGTGCAGGCGCGGTGGTGGTGCAGTGACAAAAGCCGCTTTCGACTTCTCGATGACAGCAGAACCACATCAAGGGACTCAAAGCTCGAACCTTTGATCCAACCACGTCAAGACTCAACCTAAAGAGCCTGAGAACAGCAACACATCAACAACGGGGTTGCTAACAAGAATCAAGGTTCAAAGTTGATTCTTGGAGAAAAAGAAAAGGAAGAATGAAAGAAGAAAATGAAAAAGAAGGATGGACATGCAACCACTACATGAACGTGATGAAGAACAAGGGAGGAGGAACTTACACGTTCAGCAAGGTCACAAGAAGCAAGGCTGCAACACTCGAGGGTTGAAGAAAGTGTAAGCAAGAAACGGGAAAAAGGAAAAAAGACGGGAATATATAGAAAAGGGATGGAAAGATAGAAAGAAAGGTGTTCTAGGGTTAGCAAGAATATAAGGAAACCAACCCATAAGATAGAAGATCGTGTATTTTATCCGTGGAAAGAATATAAGACGAAAAAAATAGATCCGGCACGATCTCCAGCAAATCCGCAAGGGCGGATCTCCCAGCCGGAGGGGCAGCCAGCCACAGGGGTGGCCCATTGTCACCGCAGGGGCGGTGACATGCACAACTTGCCGTTGGGGCGGCCTTCTTCACCGCGGGGGAAGTGAAGGCAAAAACTGGGGTCTTACATCAAATCCCCCTAAAAAGAATTTTCGTCCCGAAACTTGCAACAACCTGAAAGATCGCAAAACACGACACAGAAACGCTGAACTCAACTCATATATTCCCACTCGGGACACGTAACTCAAAACTTCACAAAAGTGTACATAACTCAACAAAAGAAGAAAACGAAACATAAAAACTATGCTATAGGTGCATCGAGCTCAACGTAAAACTCCAGATAGTTCTTCTATATAATATCCTCTTTCTCCCAAGTCTCCCCATCATCTCCTCGCATCGACCACTAAATCTTCATCATCAGTATGTCCTTCAAACACAAATGTCTCGTACTACGCTCTAAGACAGCTACCGGCTGCTCTACAAATGTGTGGTCTACCTCGACCACTAAATCCTCATGGCTGACGATGTGTCTTGTGTTTGGTATGTACTCCCGTAACTGAGATACATGGAAGACGGGGTGAACACTCTCAAGCCTCAATGGCAAAGCAAGTATGTATGCTGCCTCTCCAACTCCCTGAAGAATCTCGAACGGTCCGACATATCTGGGACTCAGCTTCCCCTTGACGATGAAACGTCTAACACCTCGTGTCGGGGATACTCTCATCCAAACCTAAGCTCCAATTCTAAACTCCAAAGGTCTGCACACCTCTTATCTGCATAAGACTTTTGTCGACTCTGTGCTACTAATATCCACTCTCGGATCTCTGCTACTCAAGCTATATCATCTTGAATCTGTTCAGATGCTACCCCGCTAGCATTGCTCGGCTCATCCCAACACAACGGGGTACGACATCTCTGTACATATAAATCCTCATAGGGAGCCATCCTGATCGATGCGTGCCAACTGTTGTTATATGAAAACTCCATTAATGGAAGGTAATTTGGCCACACCTATCCCTAGTCTAACATGTAGGCTTTCAACATATCCTCTAGAGTCTGGATGGTCCGCTCGGACTGACTATCGGTCTGAGGGTGATAAGCGGTCGTGAACTACAGACTCGTACCTAGTGCGGCATGCACTTGCTTCAAATACCTCGAGGTGAACCATCCATCTCTATCAAAGACTATGGTCCTAGGTACTCCATGAAGTCTCACTATCTTTCTAGTGAACTCCTTTGCTAATCGACTTACCGGCCACGTCTCCATGATCGGAATGAAACGTGTGGTCTTCGTCAGTCGATCTACTATGACACAAATAGCGTCAAAACCTCAACTCGGTCTCAAATCGGTAACAAAATCCATCGAGATGTCTTCGTACTTCCACTGAGGGAAGGGGGGTGAGTGTAGCTCTCCTCCTGGTCGATGATGCTCAATCTTGACCTGCTGACAGGTCGCACACTTAGCTACGTATATTATCACATCTGGCTTTAGACCTCCCAACCAAAAATAGCGTCTGATATCCTGATACATCTTACTCGAACCGGGATGCACTGAGTAAGGTGAAGAATGAGCCTCCTGAAGGATCCTTTGTCTCAACTCTCGATCCGAAGGCACACATACATGCTTGTGGCGTCTCAAGATCCCATCAGCACCGACTGTAAACTATGACTCTCCTCGAGACATCCAGTCTCGGATCTGTGTCAAAGCTGGGCAACTCTATTGCTTCTGTCGGATCTCTCCCAACAGATCGGGTACTATCTCTAAGGTGGATAGGTGGTTGTCGAAATTTCGGAAAGTGGATATCCATCTCTAGCCACGCAAGGTCTCGCTGTAACTATGGCTGAGCTGTCAGCCTCGCAATCACCATCTCCCGGGGAGTCTTCCTATTGAGGGCATCAGCTACCACATTCGCCTTTCCCATGAGGTATAAGATCTCAAGATCAAAATCCTTGATCAACTCAAACCTTCTCCTTTGGCGGTTATTCAACTACCGTTGAGTGACACTTTCGACTTTGAAGCACACGCTTACTTCTTTTGGAGAAGCTTTTGTTTACTTTTAAATCAATTCTTACTTCTTTGTAGCAACAAGGTTGGTGGAACTTTTTGTCCTCTCCACCAACCATGAAAATGTCTTTCATAAGAATAATACATTCGAAATGCACGAATTAATTCTTGCAAACATTCACACTTCTTTGTGAGAATAGCTCCATACATGTAACATTTGGGTTATTTATTGTAACACCCCGTTTATTGGGTGCGTTTTCTTTATTTATGTTCCTCCTTCGTGAGAATAGCTCCATACTCGTGAGAATAGCTTACATTCGAAATGCACGCATTGATTTGGGTGCGTTTTCTTTAATTAACCTTTAATTAATTAATTAAATTTTACCAGAATAACGTTTTGCCCGCAGGCAATTTCTAAACCCACATGTCATCAAATTTCATCAAACAAACAACCCATAAACACCAGAATAATATAACGACCATAATGGAATTTCTAATTATCCATTTTGACAAGCCTAAGGTCAATCCAATTATCCATTTTGACAAGCCTGAATGACGGAACCGTCCTTATGAAATATATGCTCGACCAGGTCTTCATATCCTCGGAGATGCAGAAACTCGGTACCGATATGAAGAGAATGAAGAGAGGAATCCAAAAACTCAAACGGAATTAAAATCGGATTTGAAACGGAGAGTAGATCTGAGTTTGAAGGTTGAGAGAAATCAGAGCTTTTACGAGGAAACATGAAAGGAAATTAATTAATAAACGATTTTCCGCTATTTATAGTGAAGACGATAATTATCCTTTAGCAAAGTCGATAATTATCCTTTAACTGATCAAAAGGCGGGTTGAATCCCTTTCTCCAAACTTCTCAAAATTGGAATAATAAATTTGGAATATTGTAGGGATAATTATTCCACAACTGTCTCGGAAAACGTGTATTCCTAAGCTGTCTTTCTTAGTAGCTAAGAAACGGAATAGCGACTCTTTTGACCATTTTGCCTTTCCATGTTATTTCATATCTAGGACATGTCCGATGTCTTGATCATTTCTTTCAACTGCATTTTTATTAAATGGAGCTCCCAAATGTTCCAAATAACACCGGAGGGTAAAAATAATTACGTGGGGGAAAAAGTGAAAAATTCCCCATAAGCCCAAAATTATGCGAGGAACATAACGGTGGGACTCATACTCATCACTTACACAATCTTCACGAGTTATGGGTCAATTACTATCAATGATTAAGTTAATCAACATTAATTAGAAATCGGAAATCCTAGCTATTACATCACACACCCCTTAAGAAAAAGTTTCGTCCCGAAACTTTGAACAATTCCCAAATCCTCTTGGACCCTTACGCCGAGGTATAAACACTCTCTCTATCAGAGGTATCACATATCCGTTCAAAGGTATCAACCTATAACACTCTATAGCCTCAAAACATAGCATGAAGGAATTACCAACTCCAGCAACAAGATCATAACGCTATCCAAAGGCATAGAGGAAAACCATCTCTAGCCAACCGATAACCATGTCACAAAGGCAAAGAGGACAACCATCTCCAGCCAAACTGTACACATAACGCGGGGCATGGAGGAAAACCATCTCCACTCAAATTATGTCCATAAATAATAGCATGGAGGAATAACCATCTCTAGCTAAACCCTATTCACAACTCAATAGCATGGAGGAAGAACAATCTCCAACTATAAACACAGCTCGCGCTAGGAAACAAGATCTAATAAGATCGTATGCATACATCACACCTAGCATGAAAACACATCAAATCACATAACCATAACACTCACCAAAATAGCACTAATATCTACTCATCGATCCTACAGGTGCATCTATCTCGGCATAGAATTCTAGATAGTTCCTCTTAATACTATCCTTTGTCTCCCATGTGGCCTCATTAGGTTCTCGTCTCGACCACTGTAGAACGCAGGCATCTCACACCTCGTTCTAGGACTGCAATCGGGTGCTCAACAGCAGTGTGGTCCGGATTAACCACTAAGTCATCATAGTTGACGATGTGTCTCAGATCTGGTATGTATTCCCTCAACAAAGACACATGGAACACAAGGTGAACACCCTCTAACCTTGGTGGTAAAGCAAGCATGTATGCTGCTCTCCCTACTCTCTTCAGAATCTCAAAAGTACCGACATATCAAGGACTCAACTTCCCCTTTATGCCAAAATGTCTGACGATTTGTGTCGGAGATACTCTCAGCCACACATGATCTCCAACCTTGAACTCTAGAGGTCGACGCCTCTTGTATGCATACGACTTCTAGCGACTTTGTGCAGTCAACATCCTCTCTCTTAAAAGCGCTACTCGAGCCATATCATCCTGAATCTGTTTTGGAGCTATACCACTGACACTGCTATGCTCATCCCAGCATAACGGTGTACGACATCTACGCCCATATAGTGCCTCATATGGGGCCATCCTAATCGATGTATGCCAATTGTTGTTGTACGAGAACTCAACCAATGGAAGGTAATTTGGCAATCCCTATCCCCAATCCAACAGACAAGCTCACATCATATCCTCCAGCGTCTGAATGGTCCTTTGTGAATGACCATCTGTCTTAGGATGGAACACAGTTGTGAAGTGCAAACTCATCCCCAAGGTAGTCTGAACCTGCTGCCAGATGCTCGATGTGAATCATCCATCTTGATCTGAGACGATCATCCTCGACACTCCATGGAGTCTCTCTATCTTCCGAGTGAACTCCTCAGATAATCTGCTCACTAGCCACGTTTCCCTGATAGGAATGAAACGTGCAGTCTTCGCCAGTCTGTCAACCACAACCCAGATAGCATCAAAACTCCTACTCAGTTTCAACCCTATCACATAGTCCATGGAGATGTCCTGCCACCTCCACTTTGGTACTGGTAGTGAATGGAGTTCTCCTCTTGGTCTACAATGCTCTATCTTGACTTGTTGACAAGTTGCATACTAAACCACAAATCAGACCACATCGGGCTTCAACCCTCCCAACCAATATGAACATCTCATATCCTAATACATCTTACTCACTCCTAGGAGCACTGAGTAAGGTGTGGAGTGAGCCACCTGCTAAATCCTCTGCCTCAGATCCGCATCGGCGGGTACACAAATGCGGTCGCGGCGACTCATCACTCCATCTGCTCCTATGGATAACTGCGGTGCCTCACCACGAGACATCCTATCTCGTATCCTTGTCAGCGTCTGGAAGGTCCCCTGTTTCTGTTAGATCTCTCCCAACTGATCAGGTAGAACCTATAAGGTACTCAACTGGGCATCTCATCAGGAAACTAGATGTCCATCTCTAGTCATGCTAGATCTCTATGAAGCTGGGGTTGAACTGTCAATCTCACAATCGCCTTCTCTAGAGGTGTCTTCCTGCTCAGGGCATCGACGACAAAATTCGCCTTCCTTGGATGGTACAGAATAAAAGGTCAACATCCTTGATCAGCTCAAGCCATCTACGCTGGCGGTTATTCAATTCCCGTTGCGTGAAAATATACTTCAGACTCTTATAGTCTGTGAAGATCTCACATGTAGCACCATATAGGTAATGTCTCCATATCTTCAATGCACGAACTGCCGTGTCCAACTCTAGATCATGAGTCGGGTAGTTCTCCTCATATGTCTTCAGTTGTCTAGACGCATAAGCAATCAATCTGGCACGCTGCATCAGAACACATCCCTAGCCTAGCTTGGATGCATCATGTAGACTACAAAGTCCTTTGTGCCCACCGGTTGTGCTAAGATTGGAGTGGAAGTCAGATGTCTCTTCAGCTCCTCAAAACTCTAAGAACACGGCTCGGACCATACAAACCGGGTAGTCTTCCTCAACAGACTAGTAAGTGGACGTGCAATCACAGAAAATCCCTCCACAAACCATCGGTAATAACCGGCTAAGCATATGAAGCTGCACACTTCCTTGAAGTTCGTTGGTATTATACATGTTGCTACAGACTCAATCTTCGCCGGATCAACCTTGATCCCATCGGCGGAGATAACATAACCAAGAAATGCTAGCTCTGACATCCAAAACTCGCACTTAGAGAACTTGGCGTACAATTCTCTATCTTGTAAAACTCGCATCATTGTCCTCAGATGTCCTATATACCCCTCTCTACTACGATAGTACACCAGGATATCATCTATGAAGACCACCACAAAGTGATCCAGGAAGTCAATGAATATGCCATTCATCAACTCCATAAAGACGGTGGGCGCATTCGTGAGCCCGAATGGCATCACTACAAACTCGTAGTGGCCATACCAAATCCGAAATGCCGTCTTATGCACATCTTGCTCTCTAACCCTCAGCTGGTGATATCCCAAGCGCAAATCAATCTTGGAGAACACAGTCGCTCCCTGAAGCTGATCTAACAAGTCATCAATACGAGGCAATGTATACTTGTTCATGATGGCCACCTTGTTCAGCTCTCTGTAGTCGATGCAGATTCTCAATGATATGTCCTTCTTCTGCACGAAGAGGACAGGTGCTCCCACCGGGATACGCTAGGGAGGATGAAGCCCTTCTCAGCCAACTCCTCGAGTTGCTTCTTCACCTCTAACAACTCGACAAGCGCCATTCGGTATGGGGCCTTCGAGATCAGTCTCGTACCATGCTCTAACTCGATACCGAAGTCCACGCTACTCTGAGGAGGCAAACTGGACGGCTCAACAAAGACATCCCGAAACTCGTAGACCACTGGGATGTCCTCTAACGCTAGACTCTCGTCCTCCTTCATGGCATAACACTAGAAGGCCTCGCAACCCTATACGATCAACCTCGTTGCACGTACTGCATTGATAACCATACCCGTCTTTCCAACGTCCCAACCTCGGAAAATCTCAATTTGTCCTGACTCGGTAGAGACCGTCACGGTTCCCTATCCACCTCGAACACAACACGATGCCTATCCATCCAATCCATACACAAAATGACTTCCCCATGCACCAGCGGCATGACAAAGAAGTCCACAACCCAATCACGGTCCTAAATGTATAGGACAACCATGTACCTCTCGGGTACCTCTAACCTCACCCCCATCTAGTAACCCTATCAAGAAAGGTCTACCCTCTACTGTATCTAAGGTCATTCTATCAACGCATACACCAAAAAAGAAAAAGTGTGTGGAACCCATATCAAACAAAATTCCAACAGGTAAACTATTAATCAGGATAATACCTATAATAGCTAACGTCTGCGACTTCACTACATATCACCACTCAAAACTCGAACCTATGCTCCTCAGGTATCACCGAGGTCATCGCCATAATCTCAGCCTCTACTCCATCTATACTGTTAGAAGAGTCTCGTTGAGAAGAAACATTGCCTTGATGGAAAAAAGGAGAAAAATTACCTAGCTCACCACATGTAAAGCAAGCTATCGGTGCCAATGGACACTCGGGGCGTAAATGTCTAGGATCACCACAGTTGGAAAACAACCGTCCCGTCTTGGCAACTTATGCGGCCAAGGGGTAACTCGATCTTCTTCGTTCATCTTTGATAACCTTACCCCTGGAAGGAACTTGCTGATGCGGTATCTTGTTTCGTCGGTAGAAAATCGATCGATGTCCTATCTTACCACATGTAAAGAATGTCACTTAAGATCTCTTACACTCAGATCGCATGTGTCCAGATTTCCCATAGCAGAAACAGTATATAACTCCAATAGAAGTCCGTATGGACAGGGGACTACTCGAATGTCCGTGTGTCAGACTTTGTCTAACACCTGAAGTGTTTGCTTCATCGCTCACTAGTTCGGTCCGTTGCTTCTTCTTTGATCTGGAAGCTTCAGTTGGTCCCACAGATGTTAGTAAATCTAGTATAGATCTACCTACTCTTGCAGCCTCTTGTACTTGGCATATGTACTCTCGAATTAAGGTCTACTCATCGAGACGTAGTTAGTCTCTTCAAATGTATCCTCCACTACAAGCGGATCAGCAGTGGGGAGTTGCCCCTGATCTACACTACCGGAAGAAGAGGGGGTCTACCCCTACCTCGTCCTACTGCAGATGTCGCTCTAGGCTAAGCCATCTACAGGATATGAACACCTAATCTTATAAGGTTATATATGCCATATGTATACTTAAGTCACATGCAAACACACCAGCAATAGGTATATACATATATATATATATATATATATATATATATATATATATATATATATTGTCGAGATCCTCAGTAGGTATATATATATATACATATATATATATATATATATATATATATATATATAAGTCACATGCAAACACACTAGCAGTAGGTATCTATATATATATATATTGTCGAGATCCTCAGAAGGGTGATGGCTTCATGTACACACTATCC
>BSUD01000007.1:94000487-94039447 GCA_033239045.1 Fagopyrum esculentum | reverse complement strand
TATATATATATATATATATATATATATATATATATATATATATATATATACATATAAGTCACATGCAAACACACTAGCAGTAGGTATCTATATATATATATATTGTCGAGATCCTCAGAAGGGTGATGGCTTCATGTACACACTATCCCAAAACATCTATACTCTTTCAAAACCAAAATCCTTTTGAAAAGTAAGACCCCTTTCGGGTTCTGTTTATTTATCTACTCCACCTTTATTGCACATTGCAAGTGTCATTGTTGTCAACCTAATGTTCTGATACCAACTTTGTAACACCCCAAATCCACGGGACTCGGGGTGCTACTGGGTGTAGGATCTAACAATGGATTCTGACCCTAGGCTGACAACAAGTTCAGTGGATCTTACAACAATGCACAGATAGATTCAAACCAAATACATAAAACTATACAAAACATACATCATAAGGTTTACAATATCATAGCCGAGTATAAAACAACAACATTATATTCATTCAAGGATAAAATACCCCAAAACCCTCACATATCCTAGTGTACAGAAGCCCTCGGCCGATCGCCCTATTTGGCTCACTCTACAGTCCTCCTATCTTGCAGAATATCTACAACATGGTATAAACCATTAGCTAACAGAAATGAATAAGAATCAAGTAATAGCACATACACACACCAACACGTCACAATATGCAATGCCAAACACACATCCGTTTATTACCTTTACTTAAGTTATTCCATTACGAATTGAACTTTTTTTGTGGTACGAGGTGCCTAAAGAACCTCGTATCTTCCCCGTTAACACATAGTTTAGTGTGGGGGTTGAATTACCACCTCCCCCTTGTGCTACTGGCTTCCGAGCACCTCCTCCACTCTTTGCGAGTTTTGACAGGTGGTCACCGCCCGGTTATAATACACTTGGGCCATATAAGGTAATGACGTGGTCATCCTAGTCCGGTTTAGGTTAGAAATGCAACAAAAGTATGCACCACGTTGTAGTTTCCCTTCGAGGAAACGATCAGTGCCTACATGAGCAATGCACAAAATCAAACACTGGAAAGGTTAGGAGACGCGTCTCCTACAACTCATAACCATAACCAGCTATAACTGGCATCTAAACCTTGGATCTTCAACATAGCTCACAATTCCTCAAATCTCACGGTAGCTTCTATAGTGAAGGCGATAATTATCCTTTACCGAACTCGATAATTAACCTTTAACCGTTCCAAAGGCGGGTTGAATCCCCTTCTCCAAACTTGTCAAACTGGAATAATAATTTGGAATATTGCAGGGATAATTATTTCACAACTGTTTCGGAAAACGTGCATTCCTAAGTTGTCTTTCTCAATCGCTGAGAAACGGAATAACGACTTTTTTTTTTGCTATTTTGCCTTTCCATGTTATTTCATATTTAGGACTTGTCCGATGTCCTGATCATTTCTCTCAACTGCATTTTTATTAATTGAAGCTCCCAAATGTTCCAAATAACATCGGAGGGTAAAAATAATTACCCGGGGGAAAAGTGAAAAATTCCCCATAAGCCCAAAATTCTGTACGGAACATAACGGTGGGACTCATACTCATCACTTATGAGTCAATTACTATCAATGATTAATTTAATCAATATTAATTATAATTCAGAAATCCTAGCTATTACATAGTGATCCCTGATCACCGTCTTCATCTGCTCATAACTAGTGACCTTACTGCGAGCGGTCCTCCACCAAGAATGAGCCTGATCCTTTAGAAAAGTATGTGCTATATTGACTCGACTTCCTTGTGGGTAACCGATTTCCTTCATAGCAAAATCTAGTAGTTCTAGCCACAAATCTACCTCCAATATAGTCTTTCCCATGAAACAAGGAATCTTTAGCTGGTTGAAAGCCTTCAACCAACTATCGGGCCTTGGCACTCTTGCTTCAGCCGGAACTCTAGCAAACTCAACAACTCTAGCAGGTGCAGCGACAACCCGCGTAACTCTCTGCGAAACCTCAATTGATATCGTAGGAACTGGCGGTGCTGGTGCAAGTCCTCCAGTCCTTATAGCCTCCTCAACTTTCTGCACGTAATCGTGATATGCAGAAGCTCGAATGGACACTCAACCGGACTCGGTCGACTCAGCTCACTGCACTCCGGACCTAGCAGCGGTCCCGTTCTAAGCCTCGGGAACAATACTCTCAGCAACTTCCTCAGCGAACGCCTCAACGGTAGGCGGATCAAAATTTGGGGCTTGGCCCCGACCTCTAGCTAGTGGAGGTCTCCCTGCATGTCCTCGTCCACGGACGGCAGGTGCAAAATTTGTAGCTCTAGTATGCGCCATCTGCAATAGGGATATAGATATATAAGACTATATATAAAGCCCCGCTATAGCTAAAGAAAAAATCCAAAAAAAGCACATAAAGGCCAACATAAAAGAAAACTACATTGGTGAGATTCGCGGTGGTAGTGGTGGTCGCCCATACATCTATCCCAGACCGACAAGTTTAACCCAAGGAGGGATGCTAATGACCCTTTATGCGACCTTTTTAGGTCTCGAGATTTGGCATATGGAATAATGGCGCGGATTGAAAACCTTTAAGATTTGAGCAGGATATAAGGACCTAGTGGATCAGGAGTAAAGTAAAGTTTCCCGAGTTGCTTTAAGAAAATGGGAAGATAGGGAAAGTAGATGTATGGTACTTCGTTGTTATGGAACGAATGATATGTTGTCGCGAACAAGGCATGAGTCAAAGTTACTAGACTCACCCGAAGGAGCTACCGAGGTTATGGTAACATTGTAAGCTTTAAGCTTAAGGTGATGGTACTTGAGAATTCATGAGTGAGATGTTTTGGCGGTTCGAAATGGGGAATCTCTTTCGTTCTTCCCCTCAGGGCCTTCTGGTACGAGTTGTGAGGAAGGATACGAGTCGGGAAGTTGTACGTTGGCCATCGATAAATGGTTAAGGCTAACAATGAGGATAACTACCTTCACCCTGTAGTAGACGACTCGTTAGAACAAGTTGCATGTGGTTACAACGTTTGATTAAATTGACTTGAAGTCGAGATGTCACCAGATTTGGGTGGAGAGAAGAAAGGACCTTCGTAAGGCGGCATTTAGGGCCGATATGGTCACTACGAGTATAGTGAAGCCATTTGAGATCACAAGTGCGATTGATGAGTTGGAGTTTACATAGAGGAGTATCCATCGGTTTGCTGAATCGAGTTGCGATGGAGTCGCGCAATTTGTGGTGCATGTTTTAGGCCATTCCAAGTTGGACCCTAACCTAAGGATTTTAATGGCAGTTATTGGTGCATGAGTTGCACGAATGATTCTTATGTTCAGATTTGATGATGCCTTGTTGTACTCTCAAAATTGGGAGGAACAAGATTTTCATGGGACGACGATAATACAGGTTATGCGGGATGAGCAGAGTTATCTAAACAGGTTGTGACGTCTGTGGTGACCTCATAAGAGACGTAGAGGTGTTGAGAATATCGAGTTGATCAGATGAGAACGAGATGATAGTTTCGGTAATACCTCTAAGGTATGTGGAGGTGATATGCAGCTTATAAGTTGGTGGGCCATAAACGCCGAGATGCGGGATGGTTTGACATTTTCTTCCTTTCTGAGGAAGTCGATTAAATCGTAATTAAGGACCGAGACGTGTCCATGGAGATTTATTAGAAGCAGAAGAGGTAAGTGACCTCCATTCCGTTCTCTTTGACACAAACATTGAGTTAAGGGGACTGTATGACATTATGGATACATCCAAGTGGGGCTTGGGATGCGTATGAAGTAACAAGAGAGGTTTCGTGCGTATGTGGACAATTGTGGGCATATAAGAAAAATGACCGTTGAAGGATCGAGAGTAAGGCGCTTTTATACACGCACTTATGATGAAGTCGGTATCTTGTTATGAGAAACATGCTAGTCTGGTACGGACCAAAAGAGTATGTCATGGATATATATTCGCTCCGCAAGAGCTGGATATTTGGGATCGTTCAAGGGAAGGTGAATATGGTCACCAACACCCTTGGTAATTGGACCCTTTGAGAGGAAGAAACAACGTAACTGACGGTTCAGCCTCAATATATCAACGTAGATGGTAAGGGAAGGACCCGATAGAATTACAGAATTTGAATGGCTTGAGAAAGACCCGGGATAGAAGGTCCCGAGGATAAGCCCCGTAGTTACCTTTATGGGTTAAAGGTTTGTTGAGACGCAAAGAGCGCCCATGTGTATAGGTAAAGGAGAGCTGAGATAGAGTCCTCAAGAGACTCACACCACCTTACTAGTGCACCGTAGTGCTGGTAAGAGATATTTGGATTGGTGATGATCACATTAGTGAGGCGGGATTAAGGCCGAGGTGGCTAAGTGCATAGCCAATAAGTGATCGTTGTCAGGTCAAGCTTGAGCAACCTAAGACGGGAAGAAGACTTCATCCACCGCGAGTTATGCAGTGGGAGTGGGAGGATACCTCCATAGAGGTTATTACCGGGTTGAGACCAAGTAATAATTGTGACGTGTTTTGGTCATTGAGGGCCGACCGATGAAGACAACACATTTATACCTTTTGGGAAACAGGGCCGATGAGTCGGCTAGTTGTGAAATCCACTAAGTGATAGTGAGAGTACCTGGGATACCGGGTGTCGTTATCTCGGATCGAGATGAGCGATTCGTCTCGGGAATTATTGGACAACGGGATCGTGCCATGAAAGAGACCATATGTCTTTCATGACAGTTCCACCCTTGGATAGTGTTCGCTCGAAAAGGTGTGTGCGCAAATAAGCTTTAAATTTATATTCAAGGATAAACCTAATGATAGCGAACCCGCACTGTACAGATCAATCTTAGTATGGACTAATATTCCAGAGTCGATCTTAGGAAATCGGTGAGAACAAAACAATAAAGGTAATCCAACTTGAGTAGCAAGCAATGCAATGATATTAATAAAGAATATAGAAGCAAGAATAATGGGAATGTAGATTCTAAATATTTAAGTATCCGGTTGCGGTATTCGATTCTAGATGTCTAAGGATGTGATCGGACAGAGCTAGCTAACAAGGTATGTATATCTTCGGTACGAATGTCGTCCGGTTTAAGATCCGATTTCCGTTTGTCCCACCCAAAGTATTCTACTTAACGGATGTTGAGTCTCGTCAAGAAGAGGTTACGAGGATAGGATTAAACTCTCATACCAACCAAAACCCAAGGAAAAGAAAGATAAAGGATTGAGGGCATGACACTCCTCTTCACCTAATAGAGGGGTTTGAATCCGCTATCACCTAGAGCTTGTAACACTTACAATCAGCAAAGCTAAGGCCAGAAAAGGTTTAAAAAGGTAGGATTTATGGAATCTTGAACTTTGGATAAAGACAAAAGCGAAACGTGCAAAATAGAGGAAACCACGGTCAAATCTTGGGAAACCACGGTCGTGGTTCCTTAAGAACAGCCCGTGGAAATCCTCGTTCGAGGGTTTTGTCTCACAACTCTCAAGGTCCGATCTGTAAAGGCTCAATCTATCATCATCTATACCACAACCATCAACCCTTCACCCTATAATCGCAGGGGGTTTAGCCAACAATCATAATCATAATCAATTCAAGATTAAGAATAGAAATAAAAAAGGATATGCAACCAAGAACGCAAAGAAGAACAAACTCAATCTTCAATGAATCAATAACTCAATCAATCAAACAATATAATCCCAAAATGTGTTCTCAAAGACAAGAATGAAAGACTAGAACAATCTCACAAATATCTAAAGAAGAACCAAGAACTTCTTCAGTCTCCTCCAACGGTGAAGCAATCTTTCCAATGTGCGGAAAATGGAATCCAAGAGCCTTCCTTCTGGCCTAAAGCGTGATCTTCGTCCAAAGCAAGATATTGGTGACAGTCGTCGCAGCTATCCAAGTTAGCCTTTTAATGTTGAAGGCTATAGAATATTTATAAGGATAAATCTAGGATTTACAAGCATGGGTTAAAGAAAGATCGCCTTTAAAAATAAACACTAGCTTAAAGATAAAACCCTAAATATTTGGGCCGAAAAGAAATTGATCCCGCTGGTATCAGAGCCCACTCTGGTAAGGTATCATAAAATACTTTGGCACGTTAGACGATATAAAAAAATAGTTTGGCGCGTCAGACGGTATCAGAAATTACTTTGGCACGTCAGACGGTATCAGAGATCATTTTGGCGCGGTATCAGAATCTACTCCGCTCTTTCCTAGCTCCTTTTATGCTACTTTTTGTTTTGCATCAAGGCTTAATCCTTAAATGTGCCATTTTGCTCCATAATTCGCCATTTTACCTACAAATGCAATAAAACTTTGTGTAGATCTTCATTCTAACAATATAGGTAAATATAACCATAATTTCTATGAATGTATGTCAATGCATGCAAAATAATTGGAAAATCTACAAAAATGCAAGCCAAAATATAGGTCATAATTCATATCATCAGATAGTTGGTCGGCTAGAGAGGACTTTGGTGACCAGTGGATGCCGTGCAGAGAGCATGTGTGCGAGGTAGGGGGTAAGGGCGGACACAATACCTCTCCCTTGATCGAGCTTTCTTGTTACGATAGTGACATGTATCGTTTGAGATGGGCCTTAGAGGCACTTTATGGATGGAATTATAATACACCGTGATGTTGTAATGTGGATAGTATATGTAAGGATAGCCCCGAGAAGGTATGGAACGACCTCGCTCGAGTAGTGTTTGTAACACCCCAAGTTCTCGGAACTCGGGGAGCTACTGGTTAGGACCTCACAATGGGTCCCGACCTTGGTTTAACAACAACTTTACTAAGATCTTACAACAAGACACAAATGTATTTAAAACAATTTCAAAACATAAAATTGTATTGTATGAATGTACACATGTGACAGCCTTACAAAACATCTATACATTATATAACAACAAGCCGAAATGAATACTCCCCCGTCCCCATCTAATGAGTACGTGGACTCGGCTGACCATCTGTCCCGGATCTCTCTGCAACTGTCTTAACCTACAAGGCATCTACAAGCGGTATAAAACCGTTAGCTAACCTTCTATGCATAAGTATAAAGGTAAAAGCACAAACACACAACATACACAATCAACATGCAACACTCAATCCTTTTATTATCTTTAATTAGGTGATGGGTTATTACTAATGATACTTATTTTGTGACACAAGGGATTCCTAAACCTCGCCCCTGTCCCCGTTTACCAATGTGGAATGGTACTAATGCATTTGACCGTCTACCTGACTGGGCTGGTCGCAGGGAACCTCCTAAACTCTCGCAAGAGCTAGGCAGATGATGTCACAACCCGTTATCATACACTTGGGTCAATTACGTAAATAATAAAGTCGGCCTAATCCGGTTTCGTTGTTTATCATAACTAACAAACATCACTCATACACATTACACTCATAGAAGAAGCCAGCTAAATAAGTCCGTGGACTTACCTGAATCAGATCTCGACTCTCTTAATCACAACTCAATCTGTAACTATATAACTCGGTTGCCTATCAAAGGAGGCAAGTGTGTCAGCACACTTTCTAGGTAATTAGAAGCTAAGACTTCTAAGGTAGTAGATCCTATCAGAACATAATTTAATACAATACCAATTTATGGTAAAATGACTATTTTACCATTGGTCCCGGAACTTCCAAAAACCCGGAATACGTACTTAAATTCTTATTTGATGCTAACTAACCATATTCTACTCCCTAGGATGATTTTAGGTAACAACTAGAGAAACTACCCACTTTTCAATTTCCAGAAAAGTCACTAAGTTCCAACTACACCTTCAAATATGAAATTAAAATAAATTTATTAAAATTCTAAAATAAATCTCTAAATTATCTATGATATCTAATCTACTCATAGGAGCAAGAATTTCCTAAAACTGTTCAACTATCCCTTCTACAAAACTCCTTAAAGTTGGTTACTACACTACAATGTTCCTATACTTAGTCAAAAATCAATGCTGGAAAAACAGCTCAAAGTCTCTACTTTGGGACGCCACAACTCTTAAACTGCAACTCGGATTCCTCTTAAATTTCAGTATGTTGTACTATGAAATCTTATCTGTAATATATCCAAAATTCATCAGCAAAGGAGATCAAAAGCCTATTTAAAACTATCTCAGAAAACTGCATCACAAGCACCTTTCCTCAGCACTTAGAAATTTCAGCACAACAGAAAAACTACTTACGACCCAATCTTTAAAAAATCATAAATCCCAAACCACTCGCTGGATTCCTCCCAAATTTTAATATGTTCTACAAAAATATGTCAACTATATCATATCCAAAATTCACGCCCAACGGAGATCAAGAGATTATTCAAAACCATCTCACAAAACAGCATCACCTGCTGTTTTTCCCAACACTCAACACATTTATAAAAATTGCATGAGGCGTCAACTTTGGAACATCATGACTCTCAAACGTAACTCCGATTCTTCCCAAATTTTAGTATAATCTACTATGTACTATTGACTACAACATATCCAAAATTCAGCAATAAAGAAGTAATCTAGCTTACCCAAAATTGGACCCGAAGTTGACTGCTCGTCACTTCCGAAAATTCAGAAA
This sequence comes from Fagopyrum esculentum, assembly GCA_033239045.1. Lineage (NCBI taxonomy): Eukaryota > Viridiplantae > Streptophyta > Magnoliopsida > Caryophyllales > Polygonaceae > Fagopyrum > Fagopyrum esculentum. The sequence continues at coordinate 94,030,889 of BSUD01000007.1, read as the reverse complement.
ACTCCAATATCTTCACTGTTTCTTCTATGGATGTTCTAAGCATGATTAGGAGACATGAAGAGCATTCATTAGACACAAAAGGTGTGGAAAGAAGTGCAAGGAAGCAAGGGTATCCACCTTACTCGACCAAGACTCGAAGGTATGAAGGAATATGACACGAAGGTTGCTGTTGCTTGCTACCATGGCCTCCAGATCCAATGCTGATGTCGGCTGCAGGGGAGGAATGAGGCTAGACTTAACTGGAGGGGTTCAAGTGTTTCCTGAAGAGATCGACGCAGATGGCCTGGGGATGGGGCTGGAGTGACTTTCTAGCGCCATCCATGGCTGGGGACGAGGATGGAGTTGTAACACCCCGATTCCGCGGGACTCGGGATGCTACGGGCAGAGACCTCACAATGGGTCCCGACCCTTAGCCTGACAACAATTTCACTGGATCTTACAACAAGACACAAATAAAGGCAAAACCGAAATTCATTTTAATGCAATGATATAAACCCCAAAAGAAAACAACGAAATACTTCAGTCGAGATACAACGCTAAAGGCAACAGCCATACACGCGACATACATAATACCCTAAACAATACATAAAAACAACCCCCAAAACCCATCCTAAAATGTACGGACCCCGGCTGCCCACTCTTCCGGATCTCTCGGCCGCGTCCCTAACCTGTAAGGCAACTACAACAATATCGGTATAAAACCGTTAGCTAGCATTCCAGGCATTAGAATCATGGTATTGGCACACACACACACACATAAGGCATCATAAACACACAACATGTTCCAAAACACACAATCCGGTTTATTATCTTTTTATTATTAGGTCATATCCCGTTCTAATTCAACTTCTTTTGTGACACAAGAATCTTAAAGATCTCGCCCTTGTCCCCTTTCACCATACGGGTTTGTACTTGATGCGGATCAGCATCACCCGATGGGCTGGTCGCAAGGCACCTCCCAGTCATCCCCATTTTGGACTGGAGAAGCGGTCACCGCCCGTTATCATACACTTGGGCCGAATATAAACATATAAAGTCGGTGGTCCTATTACCGGTTTAGATGTTATAACATAAGCAATAAACACACACATAAACAATAAACACACACCACCGAACACGCATTGAAACTAATAAAGAGAATACGAGCTAAGTAAGTCCGAAGACTTACTTGTCCCAAAGATAATCCCGCTATATCCCGCTCTCAGCTTCTAGCAGGAAGACACTCAACGTCTGTCAAAAGGCACACGATCAACAACTCTCTCATATGCTAGAAGTCCTTAGACTTCTAGTCCCAATGATCTCGCAAGATCATAAACCATAACTATGCTAGGATAACAAACTCATAGTTCTCCCGATCTCACAAGGTCAAACCATCACAACACAGGCTAGGATACTCTCGTTCTAGTCTCCACAATCTCAACGATCATACAACCTCAAACCTTATATCCTCTCAATCTCAACACACAACATAAATCCATAACAACTCACAAGATAACAACAACCCTTAAGCCTTAGAACATTCCACAAACCTCAACCACTCACCTAAGGTTCCGAGCCACTACTTGGCATTCACTCTAAGTTATACTAGATCCAACCTAGCATGATACTATTAACCATAATTAGATCGAGGAAGAATGTACTCACACGAGGTCGAAGGCGGAAGACGATCTAAGGATGTCGATATGGATTCGTTGACCTTAACCAGGGCGCTTCCGAACCTAGCACCAAACTAAACAAATTTAGCATAACGCTAAATTTGAACGGAAGATTTAACATACATAAATCTAAGGAAAACTCGCTTTCAGAACCAAGGTTAAAACGCGTGATTAAACTTTGATCAATAACCCGAGATTAATCCGACAAAATGGCATAGCGTATAGTGTGTACAATTATAAGGATATCCCCATGATTAAAATCCAAGGATAAAAACAATAACAACATTGTCCGACAATTTATAAAATTCTAGAAACTTGGTCATAAACTGGAATCACGACTTGAACCGTAAACCCAATTTTAAAATCCGACAATATATATTCCGGGCAACTTATACATCATAACCCAATGAAAGACTCGTTTTCTAAGCCAAGGACAAACAACACCGCTCAAACGTTTTCCGGGGCAAAAATACAATATCCAAAATTATGGGTCATGTCCGAAATTTATTTCAACAGGAGTTAAATTGCAATGATCCAAAACTGTGGGTTAAAACTTGTAATCAATCCAAATGGCATATTCGAAATTACAGAAAACATGGGCCATATGTTGTAAATGCAAACTAGGTTATAAATTGTAATTATACTAATTAATAGGGCCCCAAAATGAAATAAGGAGGAACTACTTCTTCAACCTAGCAGCACGCGCAGAGGGAAGGGAGGCGGCGGTGCTTCAGGGCAGGGCACAGGGCTCCTATCCGGCAGGGTTCAACGGCGACGGAGGCGGAAGAGCTTCCTTCCTGGCGGTGGGGGCGGTGGCAACGCTGGCAAAGCTTCCAGTTCCAAAGCAGGCCGACAGATGGGAAACGGGGGAGAAGAGATAGCGGCGGCTCGGCTTGCTGGTGGATCCGGTCGATCGAGACGGCAGGGGGAGAGCGGCTCTCCTTCGATCCGGTGGTCCCTGGTGGTGCAACCTTCAATCGATCCATGCAGCAATAGAGAGGGGGAAAAAGGGAGAGTTACAGTGAAGCAACAGAGGGAGAAGGGAGTTGTGAAGGGTCTTTCCAGAGGGGAGTGGTGAGGAAGGGGGTGAGGGGTTGGGCTGATGTGGGATTAGGGGACAGAGCAAGGAGGTCGAGGGGTCGCTTGTGGCAGGGGCAGCGAGGAGTCGCTGGTGGCAGGGCATCAATGCGAACGAGGGGTCGATCCCGAAATGGCTCAGCAGCCAGAGAGTCGGGAGGTTAAAGAGGGAAAAGAAGAAAAGAAAAATAAATAAAGGAAAAAAAGGAAAATACATAAATAAAATAAACTCGATCGAAACAAATCGAAACGGGAATTTCGGATCGGAAACCTTTTCCGTACTTTTCCAAAAAATTTATATACGACAAACATATGTGGATCAAATATATAAATAAACTTACAAAATATCTTTTGTGACATAGAAATCAATCTCGTAACATATATTACAAGATTTCAATAATAATTAAAATACTATTATAAAAGTATACTCGTAAAATTAAATTTTACGTCGTGAAATACTCATTAAACATACTTAAGATAGTAAAATATCGATAAAGGCCGGAAAGATAAATATCGCAAACGCACCTAAAATTGGGGCGTTACATCAAATCCCCCTAAAAACAAGTTTCGGCCCGAAACTTGCTATACGCCGAACATCTCGGTCCCTAAAGCCGAGGAATAAACTCTCTAACAAAGAAACCGTAGACCTTCTAATCTATATACACAAACTACTCGAACTACCATCGCAAGATATATCAAGTCATATAACACATTCCCGCAGCGGCACAAACTACACATAACATCACACATGAATATAACTCAAACAAGAGAAGAACTAGGTCTAACCGGTCGATTCTATTGATGCTACTAGATCAACGTAAAACTCAACCAAAGATACTATCCTCTGTCTTCCTGTTAGCCTCCTCGGTTCCTCGTCTGCCGCTAGATCGTCATGACTGACAACATGTCTTGAGTCATGTATGTACTCTCTCGATTGATACATATGAAACACCGGGTGAACACCCTCTACTCTCGTCGGCTACGCCACCCGGTAAACCATTTCCCAACTCGCGCTAAGCTCCAAAAAGGGTCCGATATATCAAAAATTCAACTTCTTTCTCGGGTCTTTCTGAATGCATCATTTCCATTAGGTTTCTTCTTTGCTTGCCTCTAACAAAGGAGATCGAATATTCAGTTTACACTATTGGCTTTGGTTCTTGTCAAACAAACTTCGATGTTATGTTTCCTCAATTCACGTTGCAATTCCATGTAAAGAAGGAAGCAATTTACTCCATACTACTTTTATTAACCAAACATGTATGCTTTTACTTATATATCGATCCGCAATACTCGATCAAAACCTTGTCCTGAAAAATCACTTGTACACTTCAAACTCACAATACCTCAAGGTAAATCGAAACAGTTGCGCCAATAAATCCCCTCTTAACTCTCAGCAATTCTATTGTCAACTCTTCGTCCCATTCAATACTTCATTAACATTCGTAGTAGGTTACCATAAAAGGTGTTACACAACTTCTCCCTTCACATATCTGGTAAAGCTCAGCACTTCTAAGATAACTTGTAACTTCTTTCACATCTTTCGGGATTTGCCATCCCGAGACACCATGTCATACATCTTCACTCTCTTTTTCAAGGGTAGACCCAAATATCTCATCCGGCATCATTAAGCCCATATGGAATAACTACAACTCTTAGAGACTGTAATTGGTCCAAAATGCCGTACTTGTAATATCTCAATATAAAATTCTCAACCGGTGACAATCAAGTTCTTAACTTATCTTATAAGAGACTACAAGCCCTTGAAACTAATCGAGTAGAACATCCATTCGTTGTAAGAGGTATTTGTCCTTCATTGCCATCTTACTCAACTTATATAAATCGATGTACTAACGGAGATTACCGCCCCTATTTTCCCAAACTGGTGTTCTCCTTAGAAACTTCAAACCAAGAGTTTAAGATATACTCCAATATGAACTTCCAATCAAGCGTTCAAGATAGCAATCGGAGTTCTCTATAACGTTTCACTAATTCTACTGAACTCTTACCAATAAGTTCTTACAATTGCTCCTTCACTTGCTTCCCCAACTCATGACTCTTCATAAGTGTCATTCCATACGGCGCCTTAGATATCGGAATTGAGTCGAGCTTGACCTTAGTGGAAAAAAAAATCCCCATTCTGACGTATTGGGACTCCGGGGTATCTCGGGTTTCGTCTTTTCTTCTCCCGTCACACAACGTAATAATCGACCCAACCTTGCCTTAACACTTGACGGGTGGTCATGATACCAAAGATCTACCCCGCTCTGTTGGGGTGACATCCCTTAACCACGTGTATTGTTCCATCTGTAGCTACAATATTGACCGTCTTCTTCCAAATATTCGTCTTTTCTTGAATTGGAAAGATTTGCTTGCGTCTTCTGACTCTTGCGGTCTGATTTAAGTATTCTTTTAACTTAATCCCGTTTTCCTTCTTTGATGACATGATTGTAAAAATCTTCTAAAGTTTCTCACTTATGTGCATATATAAGGGTCCAGTCCTTAGGACTTAACCTTGCTTCAAAACAATTGACCTTATCTTTTTCACTTTCCGCGAAATCCAAACATATGGAAGGAGCTCTTCGTCTTCTACATAAGCTTTCACCATAGACATCATTTCTTCAAGTAGGCGTAGAAATTTATACTTCATTTTTCTTATGTAACGTCAAACCGACCGTAGCGGCTCTAACCTCAACCTTTCATGTACTCCTTGTACATCTCATATCGACAACAAACTTTAAAACTTCGATCTTCTCTTACTCTTTTGGTCACCTTAAGCATCTCTTGGTATTCCATAAACAACCTTCACAACCGTAAGAGTATGCCTTGTGGAGAACGCTAGGCTAATATCCCCCTACCAACATCACTGAAGTATCCCACTCATAACTCCACCCAACACTAACATCATAACTCTAAGTTTGCAGCGTTGCCCTAATCCAGATTCCTCGTTTCTCGTCATAACCACTATGGCTTTGCCATGTGAGTCACAAAGACCTTGACTTAGCTTTCGCTCGCGAAAACATGACATCACTATCATTAGTACCAACATACCATGCATCCTTTTTATGTATTCCCCTTTTTCGTACAACAACCATAAAAGCCTCACTTTCCTTCCGCTCATCTATTTTATTCACTCTTATCAAACCTTAACAGTTCTTATATGTGTCGTGTCCCCCTTATGCCGATCCCATGAACTAAGAAAGTCGTACGGGTTCATTACAATCCCCTCCCTAGGAGGTCTGTTACATTTACTTGATTTGAACTCCTGCAATGCTACATGATTAAGATATTTGAGATCCCATTGATATGCCTCCCTATTACCGACATTGAACCACCAGAATCCAAGCTCTTGTTACCGTTCCTTTATAATCCACGTTCTTGGTTACTCTTCTCATCTACACTTATTGATAGACAACCCACACATGCACGTTCTCGACTATCACCGATTATCTTATAGCGGACCTTCTCTAAGTCCAACGCCTCACCATTCTTCCTACCCTCCATGTTACAATCCTTTGGAAGGCTACCCTATGGGGTACTATGCCTAAACTTCACTTGCTTATATCACCCTTCACACACTCCGTTAACTCTTTTTACGCTCCACGCTTCCTTCTTCTTCTATAAGGTAACTATACCTTCTCGGCTGTGTTGTGTCGCATAACTCATGTTCATAGGCTTAACCGTTCCTCCAGGATGTCTTTCAAGTGCATCTTAAGTCTTTCCATACATAACAACTTCTTGTTACGTCACTCATTTCCTCGGGACCACATCTACGCACACTTCTTTCATTTTGGCATTTCTTAGCCTTGTCATAATAACGGAAAACCAAACAACTCTCCTAGGGGAATTTTCCCATGTGAAACTCCACCACGCCTTCTTCTCATAAGTCTCGTATGTTGATTCTTCACTTATTGGTACCTCGTAAGCTTAACTTACGGTATCTTAAATCTTTAGAAATAGTTCGATCACTCTTCTCGTCTTGACTTCAATGCTTAGGAGCGCCTAAGAAAACTTCACATCTTAATGGGATATCACCTTTAACCTTGCTAGAATGTCCCCATCTCTTCCTTGATTTGTATCTTTAGTTTTTCACGCGTCTTTTTGAAGAACTTAAGTTCGTTATCTACATTGGTCTTGTTGTCTTTAAATCCTAGTTTCTTTGGAACCACTTCCGCACATTAATGTTACTCCTTCTCTTCTCAATATGCGTCTTTAGTTTATCGGCACGACACTTGGAAGAACCTTAAGTTCATTAACTCTAGTTGCTTCATTGATTCTCCATCATTGCTTCTTCATATCATTCCATACCCTCAAGTTGCTTCCGTGCTTGTATTGCTTCCATCTCAATTTTGCTTATGTTGACTCGAGTTCCTCTCTATTTGTTTGTCTTTCGGTTACATCATCTCTACTCTTCTGCTACTATGTCCTCTAAAGGAGTCCGATAAATCATTGGGGTGCTCGCTAAAACGTGATGCTCAACTCGATAACTTTAGCGTGCTCATCATCATATGTATACTATCCTAAGCCAAACGGTATTGTCAAAAGGGCGATGATAGCTTTCTATCATCTTAATTATCAGGTCCATATTACTAATCTGTTACTAATATACCATATAATAATATATATAACTATACATAAGTCGTATGTTAATACTTACTATAAACACATCAAGTCTAGGAAAAGCAACTACAAAACAAAGTCCACAAACATAACTATAGTCCACGTATCCAGATATAGTCCTAAAACTTAACTAAGGTAAAACAAGTCCACATATACATATCTATACATATTTCAATAATCCAATAACTATGCTGCCGAGATCCGCGGAAGGAGTGGTGGTCCGTACATTCTAACCCAAACCCGACTCATGCATATGATTTTGAAAACGAAAAGTTAGAACCCGTGTGGGTTATTCCTCATTCGGCCTTTGGAAGATTGCGAGTGCCATTGTTGTCAACCTAGGGCTCTGATACCACTTTAGTAACACCCCGATTCCGCGGGACTCGGGATGCTACGGGCAGAGACCTCACAATGGGTCCCGACCCTTAGCCTGACAACAATTTCACTGGATCTTACAACAAGACACAAATAAAGGCAAAACCGAAATTCATTTTAATGCAATGATATGAACCCCAAAAGAAAACAACGAAATACTTCAGCCGAGATACAACGCTAAAGGCAACCGCCATACACGCAACATACATAATACCCTAAACAATACATAAAAACAACCCCCAAAACCCATCCTAAAATGTACGGACCCCGGCTGCCCACTCTTCCGGATCTCTCGGCCGCGTCCCTAACCTGTAAGGCAACTACAACAATATCGGTATAAAACCGTTAGCTAGCATTCTAGGCATTAGAATCATGGTATTGGCACACACACACACATAAGGCATCATAAACACACAACATGTTCCAAAACACACAATCCGGTTTATTATCTTTTTATTATTAGGTCATATCCCGTTCTAATTCAACTTCTTTTGTGACACGAGAATCTTAAAGATCTCGCCCTTGTCCCCTTTCACCATACGGGTTTGTACTTGATGCGGATCAGCATCACCCGATGGGCTGGTCGCAAGGCACCTCCCAGTCATCCCCATTTTGGACTGGACAAGCGGTCACCGCCCGTTATCATACACTTGGGCCAAATATAAACATATAAAGTCGGTGGTCCTATTACCGGTTTAGATGTTATAGCATAAGCAATAAACACACATAAACAATAAACACACACCACCAAACACGCATTGAAACTAATACAGAGAATACGAGCTAAGTAAGTCCGAAGACTTACCTGTCCCAAAGATAATCCCGCTATATCCCGCTCTCAGCTTCTAGCAGGAAGACACTCAACGCCTGTCAAAGGGAACACGATCAACAACTCTCTCATATGCTAGAAGTCCTTAGACTTCTAGTCTCAATGATCTCGCAAGATCATAAACCATAACTATGCTAGGATAACAAACTCATAGTCCTCCCGATCTCACAAGGTCAAACCATCACAACACAGGCTAGGATACTCTCGTTCTAGTCTCCACAATCTCAACGATCATACAACCTCAAACCTTATATCCTCTCAATCTCAACACACAACATAAATCCATAACAACTCACAAGATAACAACAACCCTTAAGCCTTAGAACATTCCACAAACCTCAACCACTCACCTAAGGTTCCGAGCCACTACTTGGCTTTCACTCTAAGTTATACTAGATCCAACCTAGCATGATACTATTAACCATAATTAGATCGAGGAAGAATGTACTCACACGAGGTCGAAGGCGGAAGACGATCTAAGGATGTTGATATGGATTCGTTGACCTTAACCAGGGCGCTTCCGAACCTAGCACCAAACTAAACAAATTTAGCATAACGCTAAATTTGAACGGAAGATTTAACGTACATAAATCTAAGGAAAACTCGCTTTCAGAACCAAGGTTAAAACGCGTGAATAAACTTTGATCAATAACCCGAGATTAATCCGACAAAATGGCATAGCGTATAGTGTGTACAATTATAAGGATATCCCCATGATTAAAATCCAAGGATAAAAACAATAACAACATTGTCCGACAATTTATAAAATTCTAGAAACTTGGTCATAAACCGGAATCACGACTTGAACCGTAAACCCAATTTTAAAATCTGACAATATATATTCCGGGCAACTTATACATCATAACCCAATGAAAGACTCGTTTTCTAAGCCAAGGACAAACAACACCACTCAAACGTTTTCCGGGGCAAAAATACAATATCCCCAAATTATGGGTCATGTCCGAAATTTATTTCAACAGGAGTTAAATTGCAATGATCCAAAACTGTGGGTTAAAACTTGTAATCAATCCAAATGGCATATTCGATATTACAGAAAACATGGGCCATATGTTGTAAATGCAAACTAGGTTATAAACTGTAATGATACTAATTAATAGGACCCCAAAATGAAATAAGGAGGAACTACTTCTTCAACCTAGCAGCACACGCAGAGGGAAGGGAGGCGGCGGTGCTTCAGGGCAGGGCACAGGGCTCCTATCTGGCAGGGTTCAACGGCGACGGAGGCGGAAGAGCTTCCTTCCTGGCGGTGGGGGTGGTGGCAACGCTGGCAGGGCTTCCAGCTCCAAAGCAGACCGACAACTGGGAAACGGGGTAGAAGAGATAGCGGCGGCTCGGCTTGCTGGTGGATCCAGTTGATCGAGACGTAGGGGGAGAGCGGCTCTCCTTCGATCCGGTGGTCCCTGGTGGTGCAACCTTCAATCGATCCATGCAGCAATAGAGAAGGGGAAAAAGGGAGAGTTACAATGAAACAACAGAGGGAGAAGGGAGTTGTGAAGGGTCTATCCAGATGGGAGTGGTGAGGAAGGGGGTGAGGGGTTGGGCTGATGTGGGATTAGGGGACAGAGCAGGGAGGTCGAGGGGTCGCTTGTGGCAGTGTAACACCCCAATTTTATAACTTAGGGAGTTACTGGTTAGGACCGCACAGTGGGTTCCGACCTCAGTTTGACAACAACTTAACGAGATCTTACAACAAGGCATAGATAAGGAAAAATCAGAAATCATAAAATAGTTCTTAATAATGCATGAATGTGACCAAATCGACTACAGCCGGAAAACGGAATATAACAAAGTACGAAAGGAAACAATGTTCAACTGTAAAACCCACAAATGCAAAAACTGTAAAACATCCTAAAGTACGACACCCCGGCTGACCACTACCATCTGGATCACTCGGCATCTGCTCTAACCTGTGTCAAGTCTAAACAACATATCAACAGTTAGCTAACTATCCAAATATAAGCAAAATGATAACAGCACACACACACGCAGAAACAAAAATAAACAAACATCATGCTGGCACTCAACCAATTATTATCTATTATTTAAGTGGTTCACATTATTCAATTTAAGTTGTGGCACGAGAATTATTATTAGTTCTCGCCTCCGTTTCTTATCCAACTGGTGTAGGTCTAGCTGACTTCCATTGGTAGCATCACTACAAACCATGTATGGACTAGTCCCGAAAAAAACCCCCAGCGCCCCGCGAGCTACTGAGCAGAATGCCACCGCCCGTTACTCTTAGGCCAAAATATAGGTCGGTAATTATATATCACAACCTATCTCTCTAACATTTCAATCACACACCACCATCATCATTTATACTCATATTTAGAAGTCAGCTAAGTAAGCCCAAAGGACTTACCTGTTATAACGCTCGACTTTTTATAAACCACTCGCTCTGTAAGCTGTAACCACTCAGTTGCCTGTCAAAGACGGTAAGTCTATTAGCACACTCTCACGTAGATAGAAGTCTAAAACTTCTAAGATCAAATAAGGTATTAAGACGTACTAGTTACAGTATTAGTTTTAGGGTAAAATGACCATTTTACCCTTGGTTCCGATTTTCTCGAAAACCTTAAAATTCATGTCTAAACTCCTATTTGAGGTTCTACATTTTTATTCTAACTCCTAAAATTTTATTTGGTTCCAAACTGACATTTTTCCTATGTTTCTATTTTCCGGAAGAATCGTAAAGGTTTAACTTCGGCTCTAAATATAAAATTCTTAACAGCTTATAAAAATTTCGAATTAAATCTCTAGATCATCTATGAGGTTCTATCTAACCTTAGAAGAAAGAATTTCTCCAAACTGTTCAGCCAATATTTTTATAATAATTCACAAAGTCGGTTCTTTCACTCTAATTTCCTATACTTAGCCAAAACTTAAGTTTACCCAAAACTGCTCAACTACCTAACTTCGGGAGCTCATAACTTTCAATCCCACCGTTCATTTCCTTCCCAAATTTTAATATGTTAAACTACATATATCCATCTACAACATATCCAAAATTCAACGGTGGATCTTTATCCAAACGTTTAATAATTGGTCGGCAAGATAGGCTGTTTATGAGTCCAAAGTTGAAGGAATAAATGAATTTACAGCAGCCCCTATGTCTATCATTTTATGTATAACTTTCAGCAGCTACTTATCACTATTTTAACTATGCTCAAGGTCGAATTACAACAGCTCCTCAATCTATCATTACGGAAATAATATACGCACAAAAGATTATATAATAACTTTCCACTTAAACTAATCAGAATACTATGCAGCTCTTTGTACCAATTTAATTCTTTACACCTAGAATACATGGGACCAAGCTGTGGGAGAGAGGGAATTTACCTTCTTCAGTTTGACGGTTCTGAGACGTCTACTCTCGTTTTCGAAGAAGGCTCGTATGTGCTTCCTAACCTAAGGATAGATGGAACGAAAATGAGACCAGCAGGAGAGGAGTCGGTAGAGAGAATAAGGTGAAGATGGGGAAATCAGATTGCTGCACTAACCTCTTGACGCGGCTGGCTACGTGCAGAAGGTCGGTAAGGACTCGTTGCAGATTCCAATGGCTCTTGACGCTGTTGGGTGCGTGTGCAGAAGAGAAGGAGCGTTGCTGTTGAACCGTAGACAGAAGAGACGGAATAAACGATTGTGGTTGTGGGCAAGGAATGAACGTGTTTTCTGTAGATGAATCTGGACACAAAGGAGAAGGAAGGTGAGCAGCTGTATCCCTTGATTTTAGGAAACGGTTAAGGTAAGAAGATCTGCTCTAATTAATTCTGTATAAGCTGAACGGTTTCCTTCTCCCAGTTGGTTGGGCTGCTCTCTGCACATCCGAATAGCTGGAGTAACGGGCTGGAGTTGGCGCTACTGCTGGGCTGGAAGGCAACGCTGCTGCTGCTGGGCTGGAGCGGACAAGGAAGCGGGCTGGAGCAGCTGAAGGCTGGCGCTGGACAAGGCAGCAGTGGCTGCTTCTGGGCTGGACGCGTGAAGCAGCTGGGCGGCTGGGCTGAACGTGCTGCTGGCGCTGGGCTGTCAACAGCCTGTCTGGGCTTGTCACAGACTCGTCACAGCCTTGTCTGGCCTTGTCACAGACTCGTCACAGCCTTGTCTGGCCTTGTCACAGCTTCGTCACGGCCTTGTCTGGCCTTGTCACAGCTTCGTCACAGACTTGTCCGGACCTTGTCATATTCTAAAATAGGGCTAAACTTATTATTTTATGTGAAGGTAAGCTACCTAAAATGATAAATTTTATACAGATCCTATCATTTTATGTGAAGGGGAAGCTACATAAAATGATAAACTTTTAAAAGAGTCCATCATTTTATGTGAAGGAAATCTACATAAAATGATAAATTTTATAATAATGTGTCTAACTAAGTAAACGGATATGGATCAACTGATCGAGATCTATTTTATAACGGAAATAGACGGAATAAAAATTCCGGATTTTACATCAGTACCCCCTTAAATTAAGTTTCGTCCCGAAACTTGGAATAAGATACCTACCCCATACATTTCCCCTTGAGAAATATATTCTAGCAAGCAACTACTCACGTCATCAAGCACATAGACATAAACAATTATGTAAACATATAATCACAGAAGTCATATAAGGTCTCGTGTTAGTACTAACCCGTCGGTACTGAGGTAGCGGCTAACTCCGCAAAGAACTCAGGGTAGTTACGTCTAATGCTCTCCTCTGTCTCCCAGGTAGCCTCATCAACTCCTCGTCTAGACCACTGAATCCTCAGCATCGGTATCTCCTTAGAACGCAGGCGCCTAATGCTACGCTCTAGGACGGCTACTGGATACTCCACAAAAGTGTGGTCTGGCTCAACTATCAGATCCTCGTGACTGATGACGTGTCTAGGATCCGGTATGTACTCTCGCAGCTGAGATACATGAAAAACCGGGTGTACTCCCTCCAATCTCGGTGGCAGTGCTAGTCGGTAGGCAACCTCTCCGACTCTCTCTACGATCTCAAATGGACCGACATACCGGGGACTCAGCTTCCCCTTAATGCCGAAACGTCTAACTCCTCTCGTAGGTGACACTCTCAACCACACCTGTGTACCTACTCTAAACTCCAAAGGTCGACGCCTTTTGTCGGCGTAGGACTTCTGACGACTCTGAGCTGCTAACATCCTCTCCCGGACTAAGGCAATCCGGGCGATGTCGTCCTGTATCTGATCTGGTACTACTCCATCAGCCTTGCTAGGCTCATCCCAACATAGCGGTGTACGACATCTCCATCCGTACAAAGCCTCATAAGGTGCCATCCCAATAGACGCGTGCCAGCTGTTATTATATGAAAACTCTACTAGTGGGAGGTGATCTGGCCATACCTGTCCCCAATCTAGCACACATGCCCTCAACATGTCCTCTAGGGTCTGGATGGTCCTCTCGGACTGACCGTCTGTCTGCGGGTGGTAGGCAGTGGTAAAGTGAAGGCTTGTACCCAAAGTAGTATGTACCTGCTGCCAGAACCTCGAGGTAAAACGTCCATCCCTGTCGGAGACGATGGTCCTCGGTACTCCATGGAGTCTCACAATGTGTCTAGTGAACTCCTCTGCTAGACGACTTACCGGCCACGTTTCCTTGAACGGAATGAAACGTGCGGTCTTCGTCAGCCGGTCTACCACTACCCAAATGGCATCAAAACCTCTGCTGAGCCTCAATCCGGTAACAAAATCCATAGAAATATCTTCCCACTTCCAAGGTGGTACTGGAAGTGGGTGGAGCTCTCCTCCGAATCTACGATGCTCAATCTTGACCTGCTGACAGGTCGCACACCGGGCTACATATCGGGCCACATCAGGCTTCAAACCACCCCACCAGAAGGAACGTCTCACGTCCTTATACATCTTACTTGCTCCTGGATGTACGGAGTAAGGGGTAGCATGAGCCTCACCTAGTATCCTCTGTCTCAGCTCACTGTCTGATGGCACACAGATACGGTCCTGCCGTCTCATCACTCCATCGGCACCGATAGTGAACTGAGGTGCCTCATCTCGTGACATCCGGTCTCGGATCCGGGTCAAAGTCGGACAGGTCTCCTGCTTCTGTCGGATCTCACCCAACAGGTCAAGAAGTAACTCTAAGGTGGCTAACTGATGAGCTGTATCGGGGAACTGGATCTCTACCTCCAACCAAGCTAAGTCTCTCTGCAACTGTGGCTGTACTGTCAATCGAGCTATCGCCTTCTCCCGAGGCGTCTTCCGACTCAAAGCGTCAGCAACTACATTCGCCTTTCTGGGGTGATAGAGAATCTCAAGGTCAAAATCCTTGATCAACTCTAGCCACCGCCTCTGGCGGTTATTCAACTCCTGCTGAGTGAATATGTACTTCAGACTCTTATGGTCTGTGAAGATCTGACAAGTCGCTCCATATAGATAATGACGCCAGATCTTAAGAGCATGTACTTCTGCAGCTAACTCCAGGTCATGGGTGGGGTAGTTCTCCTCATACGTCTTCAGCTGTCAAGACGCATACGCTATGACCTTACCCCTCTGCATCAAGACACACCCCAAGCCCAGCTTGGATGCGTCGTTGTACACTACAAAGTCCTCTGTACCCTCAGGCTGTGCTAAGATCGGAGCAGACGTCAATCTCCTCTTCAGCTCCTCAAAACTCTGTTGACACGGCTCAGACCAGACGAACCGAGTAGTCTTCCTCAGGAGACAAGTAAGTGGTCGGGCAATTAGGGAAAACCCTTCCACAAACCGACGGTAATAACCTGTCAATCCAAGGAAGCTGCGAACCTCCTTAACATTCTTCGGAGGTTGCCAAGAAGATACTGACTCAATCTTCGCCGGGTCGACCTTAATCCCCTCAGCAGTCACTACATGGCCTAGGAATGCCACCTCTGACATCCAGAGCTCACACTTGGATAGCTTAGCATAAGGCTGGCTATCCTGCCGAATCTGTAATACTGTCCTCAAGTGTCCGGCATGCTCCTTTCGACTCCTAGAGTAAACTAAGATGTCATCCATGAAGACCACTTCAAACTGGTCTAAGAAGTCGATGAAAATCCTGTTCATCAACTCCATAAATATTGCTGGTGCATTAGTGAGCCCGAATGACATCACTACAAACTCATAGTGGCCATACTTAGTCCGGAATGCCATTTTAGGTATGTTCTGGTCTCTCACCCTCAGCTGGTGATAACCCGACCTCAAGTCTATCCTTGAAAACACTGGCGCTCCATGCAACTGGTCCAACAGATCATCTATGTGAGGCAGTGGATACTTGTTCTTGATGATGACCTTGTTCAACTCTTTGTAATCGATGCATAACTTCATCGATCCATCCTTTTTCCTCACAAACAATACCAGTGCTTCCCAGGAAGAACACTAGGGCATATGAAGCCCTTCTCTACTTACTCCTCTAACTGCTTCTTCAGCTCAAGCAACTCTATCGGTTCCATGCGGTACGGGGCCTTCGAGGTCGGTCTCGTGTCTGGCTCTAACTTAATCCTAAAGTCAACACTCCTCTGTCAATCTAGAAATTGACCCCAAAATTTTTTTTATTTTTATTTTTATTTTTATTTTTATTTATTTTTTTTTTTTCGGAAGAGCGCCATCAGTCTCATTTGTATGGAATGTTAAGTACCCTCTATATGGATTGACATAGGATATGATCAAAATCACCGGCTACCTCTTACTCCTCTAGTTCTTCTAATACGAATTCATTTGTACTAACTGTAATTTGTAACCTTTCCTAGCCCGTAGGTAAACAACTGCTCACACCCATTCTCTTTTGAAGTTTGATTTACTTGGTGGAAATCTATCTCCTCCAGTTTCTCCATTTATATTTCTCTGCTCCTTCTGTAATCTACACTTCTCTTTTTCACTATAAGGATACTATACTCTTTCTTAGTTTAGCTGTATCATTCATCTGCCATCAACCGACCCATCAAATCTCCCACGATAGCTCGTAATTGCATCTTCGCGATTCCTTTTACCTCAGTCATCAACTGCTTGCGGTGCCCCGGTTTGAATCGTTGGTGTTGATAACTTAAGTCCCTTTGAGAGAGGGAAGTTATTACGGCCCTTGGGTACGCCAAGATCATTTTCACACACTCTTGTTCCTTAGTTGGTGTTAAATTATAATGTTGTCTTTATAGTGATCCTTTGACTCTGCTTTCAGGATTATATCATTTGGATATCTGTATCACTATCTTTCTTGTAGCTCACTTGTCTTATAGAAAGTCACTCTGCCTCCATGTTTATGAAATCCACCCTCCACTTTCTGGCTAACCATAAGCTTCAGTTGTGTGGGTCTTTAAGTCTTCATAGTTGGTTCGACGACATATCTCTTCTTAATTCTTAGGTTATGAGTGTCTAGGTGGGACCCGCTTGATTAGGATGCCGACTTACTTTGCCAATAGTGGTCATATTCCGCCCTGCTTCTAACAACAACCTTCATATTTTGGTCCGTCGGTAAGCGTAAATTTAATGTCTTTTGTCTGGATTGGTTCCATATCTTACTTTGACTTTCATTACTATGATTGTTTCTGACGGGATCCACGTTGTTCATATCGTCACCACACTTGAAAAAATTTATGTGATGTTGCTCCCCACTTGCATAATTGTCGATCATCCAATGCTTTTCTGGAACTACTCTCATGTATAATCTTCATTTGATCCTGTTAACTTGACTCGGGATCCCCTTCTTGTCATGCTCGTTGGTGTTATCCTTCAGTCTTCACTTTCCGTCTTGACGCTTTTCAACACGCTCGAAGGAGTTGTCCGCCGTTTGCCTACCCTAATGCACATAAGATGTGCATCCTAATCCTCATGTTGACACCCTTCAAAATATACTTAGATGTGTCAACGGAGTGAGAACCTCATTATGTTATCTCCGTTAAGGACATAATATAATTATTATGCTACTAACCTTCGGCATAAACTTATTTATTGTACATATCTTTATAAGCAGTTTCTAAGTCAACATAACATTTCTAAAAGTACTAAGCTACCGAGATCAGCGGAGGTAGTGGTGGTCATCCGTACTTTCTATCCCAACCCGACTATGTATGCATTTTAAAACCAAAATCTTCTTTGGAAAACTCAGACCCTTTTCGGGTTCTGTTTATTTACTTATATGACCTTTTAGAAGATTTCAAGTGCCATTGTTGCCAACCTAGAGCTCTGATACCATGTTGTAACACCCCAATTTTATAACTTAGGGAGTTACTGGTTAGGACCGCACAGTGGGTCCCGACCTCAGTTTGACAACAACTTAACGAGATCTTACAACAAGGCACAGATAAGGAAAAATCAGAAATCATAAACTAGTTCTTAATAATGCATGAATGTGACCAGATCGACTACAGCCGGAAAACGGAATATAACAAAGTACGAAAGGAAACAATGTTCAACTGTAAAACCCACAAATGCAAAAACTGTAAAACATCCTAAAGTACGACACCCCGGCTGACCACTACCATCTGGATCACTCGGCATCTGCTCTAACCTGTGTCAAGTCTAAACAACATATCAATAGTTAGCTAACTATCCAAATATAAGCAAAATGATAACAGCACACACACACGCAGAAACAAAAATAAACAAACATCATGCTGGCACTCAACCAATTATTATCTATTATTTAAGTGGTTCACATTATTCAATTTAAGTTGTGGCACGAGAATTATTATTAGTTCTCGCCTCCGTTTCTTATCCAACTGGTGTAGGTCTAGCTGACTTCCATTGGTTGCATCACTACAAACCATGTATGGACTAGTCCCGAAAGAAACCCTCAGCGCCCCGCGAGCTACTGAGCAGAATGCCACCGCCCGTTACTCTTAGGCCAAAATATAGGTCGGTAATTATATATCACAACCTATCTCTCTAACATTTCAATCACACACCACCATCATCATTTATACTCATATTTAGAAGTCAGCTAAGTAAGCCCAAAGGACTTACCTGTTATAACGCTCGACTCTTTATAAACCACTCGCTCTGTAAGCTGTAACCACTCAGTTGCCTGTCAAAGGCGGTAAGTGTATTAGCACACTCTCACGTAGATAGAAGTCTAAAACTTCTAAGATCAAATAAGGTATTAAGACGTACTAGTTACATTATTAGTTTTAGGGTAAAATGACCATTTTACCCTTGGTTCCGATTTTCTCGAAAACCTTAAAATTCATGTCTAAACTCCTATTTGAGGTTCTAAATTTATATTCTAACTCCTAAAATTTTATTTGGTTCCAAACTGACATTTTTCCTATGTTTCTATTTTCCGGAAGAATCGTAAAGGTTTAACTTCGGCTCTAAATATAAAATTCTTAACAGCTTATAAAAATTCCGAATTAAATCTCTAGATCATCTATGAGGTTCTATCTAACCTTAGAAGAAAGAATTTCTCCAAACTGTTCAGCCAATATTTTTATAATAATTCACAAAGTCGGTTCTTTCACTCTAATTTCCTATACTTAGCCAAAACTTAAGTTTACCCAAAACTGCTCAACTACCTAACTTCGCGAGCTCATAACTTTCAATCCCACCGTTCATTCCTTCCCAAATTTTAATATGTTAAACTACATATATCCATCTACAACATATCCAAAAGTCAACGGTGGATCTTTATCCAAACGTTTAATAATTGGTCGGCAAGATAGGCTTTTTATGAGTCCAAAGCTGAAGGAATAAATGAATTTACAGCAGCCCCTATGTCTATCATTTTATGTATAACTTTCAGCAGCTACTTATCACTATTTTAACTATGCTCAAGGTCGAATTACAGCAGCTCCTCAATCTATCATTATGGAAATAATATACGCACAAAAGATTATATAATAACTTTCCACTTAAACTAATCAGAATACTATGCAGCTCTTTGTACCAATTTAATTCTTTACACCTAGAATACATGGGACCAAGCTGTGGGAGAGAGGGAATTTACCTTCTTCAGTTTGACGGTTCTGAGACGTCTACTCTCGTTTTCGAAGAAGGCTCGTATGTGCTTCCTAACCTAAGGATAGATGGAACGAAAATGAGACCAGTAGGAGAGGAGTCGGTAGAGAGAATAAGGTGAAGATGGGGAAATCAGATTGCTGCACTAACCTCTTGACGCGGCTGGCTACGTGCAGAAGGTCGGTAAGGACTCGTTGCAGATTCCAATGGCTCTTGACGCTGCTGGGTGCGTGTGCAGAAGAGAAGGAGCGTTGCTGTTGAACCGTAGACAGAAGAGACGGAATAAACGATTGTGGTTGTGGGCAAGGAATGAACGTGTTTTCTGTAGATGAATCTGGACACAAAGGAGAAGGAAGGTGAGCAGCTGTATCCCTTGATTTTAGGAAACGGTTAAGGTAAGAAGATCTGCTCTAATTAATTCTGTATAAGCTGAACGGTTTCCTTCTCCCAGTTGGTTGGGCTGCTCTCTGCACATCCGAATAGCTGGAGTAACGGGCTGGAGTTGGCGCTGCTGCTGGGCTGGAAGGCAACGCTGCTGCTGCTGGGCTGGAGCGGACAAGGAAGCGGGTTGGAGCAGCTGAAGGCTGGCGCTGGACAAGGCAGCAGTGGCTGCTTCTGGGCTGGACGCGTGAAGCAGCTGGGTGGCTGGGCTGAACGTGCTGCTGGCGCTGGGCTGTCAACAGCCTGTCTGGGCTTGTCACAGACTCGTCACAGCCTTGTCTGGCCTTGTCACAGACTCGTCACAGCCTTGTCTGGCCTTGTCACAGCTTCGTCACGGCCTTGTCTGGCCTTGTCACAGCTTCGTCACAGACTTGTCTGGACCTTGTCACAGCTTCGTCACAGACTTGTCCGGACCTTGTCATATTCTAAAATAGGGCTAAACTTATTATTTTATGTGAAGGTAAGCTACCTAAAATGATAAATTTTATACAGATCCTATCATTTTATGTGAAGGGGAAGCTACATAAAATGATAAACTTTTAAAAGATTCCATCATTTTATGTGAAGGAAATCTACATAAAATGATAAATTTTATAATAATGTGTCTAACTAAGTAAACGGATATGGATCAACTGATCGAGATCTATTTTATAACGGAAATAGACGGAATAAAAATTCCGGATTTTACAGGCAGGGGCAGCGAGGAGTCGCTGGTGGCAGGGCATCAGTGCGAACGAGGGGTCGATCCCGAAATGGCTCAGCAGCCAGAGAGTCGGGAGGTTAATGAGGGAAAAGAAGAAAAGAAAAATAAATAAAGGAAAAAAAGGAAAATACATAAACAAAATAAACTCGATCGAAACAAATCGAAACGGGAATTTCGGATCGGAAACCTTTTCCGTACTTTTCCAAAAAATTTATATACGACAAACATATGTGGATCGAGTATATAAATAAACTTTACAAAATATCTTTTGTGACATAGAAATCAATCTCGTAACAAATATTACAAGATTTCAATAATAATTAAAATACTATTATAAAAGTATACTCGTAAAATTAAATTTTACGTCGTGAAATACTCATTAAACGTACTTAAGATAGTAAAATATCGATAAAGGCCGGAAAGATAAATATCGCAAACGCGCCTAAAATTGGGGTGTTACATCAAATCCCCCTAAAAATCAGTTTTGGCCCGAAACTTGCTATACGCCGAACATCTCGGTCCCTAAAGCCGAGGTATAAACTCTCTAACAAAGAAACCGTAGACCTTCTAATCTATATACACAAACTACTCGAACTACCATCGCAAGATATATCAAGTCATATAACACATTCCCGCAGCGGCACAAACTACACATAACATCACACATGCATATAACTCAAACAAGAGAAGAACTAGGTCTAACCGGTCGATTCTATTGATGCTACTAGATCAACGTAAAACTCAACCAAAGATACTATCCTTTGTCTTCCCGTTAGCCTCCTCGGTTCCTCGTCTGCCGCTAGATCCTCATGACTGACAACATGTCTCGAGTCATGTATGTACTCTCTCGATTGATACATATGAAACACCGGGTGAACACCCTCTACTCTCGTCGGCTACGCCACCCGGTAAACCATTTCCCAACTCGCGCTAAGCTCCAAAAAGGGTCCGATATATCAAAAATTCAATTTCTTTCTCGGGTCTTTCTGAATGCATCATTTCCATTAGGTTTCTTCTTTGCTTGCCTCTAACAAAGGAGATCGAATTTTCAGTTTGCACTGTTGGCTTGGTTCTTGTCAAACAAACTTCGATGTTATGTTTCCTCAATTCATGTTGCAATTCCAAGTAACGAAGGAAGAAATTTACTCCATACTACTTTTATTAACCAAACATGTATGCTTTTACTTATATATCGATCCGCAATACTCGATCAAAACCTTGTCCTGAAAAATCACTTGTACACTTCAAACTCACAATACCTCAAGGTAAATCGAAACAGTTGCGCCAATAAATCCCCTCTTAACTCTCAGCAATTCTATTGTCAACTCTTCGTCCCATTCAATACTTCATTAACATCCGTAGTAGATTACCATAAAAGGTGTTACACAACTTCTCCCTTCACATATCTGGTAAAGCTCAGCACTTCTAAGATAACTTCTAACTTCTTTCACATCTTTCGGGATTTGCCATCCCGAGACACCATGTCATACATCTTCTCTCTCTTTTTCAAGGGTAGACTCAAATATCTCATCCGGCATCATTAAGCCCATATGGAATAACTACAACTCTTAGTGACTGTAATTGGTCCAAAATGCCGTACTTGTAATATCTCAATCTAAAATTCTCAACCGGTGACAATCAAGTTCTTAACTTATCTTATAAGAGACTACAAGCCCTTGCAACTAATCGAGTAGAACATCCATTCGTTGTAAGAGGTATTTGTCCTTCATTGCCATCTTGCTCAACTTATATAAATCGATGTACTAACGGAGATTACCGCCCCTATTTTCGCAAACTGGTGTTCTCCATAGAAACTTCAAACCAAGAGTTTAAGATATACTCCAATATGAACTTCCAATCAAGCGTTCAAGATAGCAATCGGAGTTCTCTATAACGTTTCACTAATTCAACTGAACTCTTACCAATAAGTTCTTACAATTGCTCCTTCACTTGCTTCCCCAACTCATGACTCTTCATAAGTGTCATTCCATACGGCGCCTTAGATATCGGAATTGAGTCGAGCTTGACCTTAGTGGAAAAAAAATCCCCATTCTGACGTATTGGGACTCCGGGGTATCTCGGGTTTCGACTTTTCTTCTCCCGTCACACAACGTAATAATCGACCCAACCTTGCCTTAACACTTGACGGGTGGTCATGATACCAAAGATCTACCCCGCTCTGTTGGGGTGACATCCCTTAACCACGTGTATTGTTCCATCTGTAGCTACAGTATTGACCGTCTTCTTCCAAATATTCGTCTTTTCTTGAATTGGAAAGATTTGCTTGCGTCTTCTGACTCTTGCGGTCTGATTTAAGTATTCTTTTAACTTAATCCCGTTTTCCTTCTTTGATGACATGATTGTAAAAATCTTCTAAAGTTTCTCACTTATGTGCAAATATAAGGGTCCAATCCGTAGGACTTAACCTTGCTTCAAAACAATTGACCTTATCTTTTTCACTTTCCGCGAAATCCAAACATATGGAAGGAGCTCTTCGTCTTCTACATAAGCTTTCACCATAGACATCATTTCTTCAAGTAGGCGTAGAAATTTATACTTCATTTTTCTTATGTAACGTCAAACCGACCGTAGCGGCTCTAACCTCAACCTTTCATGTACTCCTTGTACATCTCATATCGACAACAAACTTTAAAACTTCGATCTTCTCTTACTCTTTTGGTCACCTTAAGCATCTCTTGGTATTCCATAAACAACCTTCACAACCGTAAGAGTATGCCTTGTGGAGAACGCTAGGCTAATATCCCCCTACCAACATCACTGAAGTATCCCACTCATAACTCCACCCAACACTAACATCATAACTCTAAGTTTGCAGCGTTGCCCTAATCCAGATTCCTCGTTTCTCGTCATAACCACTATGGCTTTGCCATGTGAGTCACAAAGACCTTGACTTAGCTTTCGCTCGCGAAAACATGACATCACTATCATTAGTACCAACATACCATGCATCCTTTTTATGTATTCCCCTTTTTCGTACAACAACCATAAAAGCCTCACTTTCCTTCCGCTCATCTATTTTATTCACTCTTATCAAACCTTAACAGTTCTTATATGTGTCGTGTCCCCCTTATGCCGATCCCATGAACTAAGAAAGTCGTACGGGTTCATTACAATCCCCTCCCTAGGAGGTCTGTTACATTTACTTGATTTGAACTCCTGCAACGCTACATGATTAAGATATTTGAGATCCCATTGATATGCCTCCCTATTACCGACATTGAACCACCAGAATCCAAGCTCTTGTTACCGTTCCTTTATAATCCACGTTCTTGGTTACTCTTCTCATCTACACTTATTCATAGACAACCCACACATGAACGTTCTCGACCATCAACGATTATCTTATAGCGGACCTTCTCTAAGTCCAACGCCTCACCATTCTTCCTACCCTCCATGTTACAATCCTTTGGAAGGCTACCCTATGGGGTACTATGCCTAAACTTCACTTGCTTATATCACCCTTCACACACTCCGTTAACTCTTTTTACGCTCCACGCTTCCTTCTTCTTCTATAAGGTAACTATACCTTCTCGGCCGTGTTGTGTCGCATAACTCCTGTTCATAGGCTTAACCGTTCCTCCAGGATGTCTTTCAAGTGCATCTTAAGTCTTTCCATACATAACAACTTCTTGTTACGTCACTCATTTCCTCGGGACCACATCTACGCACACTTCTTTCATTTTGGCATTTCTTAGCCTTATCATAATAACGGAAAACCAAACAACTCTCCTAGGGGAATTTTCCCATGTGTAACTCCACCACGCCTTCTTCTCATAAGTCTCGTATGTTGATTCTTCACTTATTGGTACCTCGTAAGCTTAACTTACGATATCTTAAATCTTTAGAAATAGTTCGATCACTCTTCTCGTCTTGACTTCAATGCTTAGGAGCGCCTAAGAAAACTTCACATCTTAATGGGATATCACCTTTAACCTTGCTAGAATGTCCCCATCTCTTCCTTGATTTGTATCTTTAGTTTTTCACGCGTCTTTTTGAAGAACTTAAGTTCGTTATCTACATTGGTCTTGTTGTCTTTAAATCCTAGTTTCTTTGGAACCACTTCCGCACATTAATGTTACTCCTTCTCTTCTCAATATGCGTCTTTAGTTTATCGGCACGACACTTGGAAGAACCTTAAGTTCATTAACTCTAGTTGCTTCATTGATTCTCCATCATTGCTTCTTCATATCATTTCATACCCTCAAGTTGCTTCCTTGCTTGTATTGCTTCCATTTCGATTTTGCTTATGTTGACTCGAGTTCCTCTCTATTTGTTTGTCTTTCGGTTACATCATCTCTACTCTTCTGCTACTATGTCCTCTAAAGGAGTCCGAGAAATCATTGGGGTGCTCGCTAAAACGTGATGCTCAACTCGATAACTTTAGCGTGCTCATTATCATATGTATACTATCCTAAGCCAAACGGCATTGTCAAAAGGGCGATGATAGCTTTCTATCATCTTAATTATCAGGTCCATATTACTAATCTGTTACTAATAGACCATATAATAATATATATAACTATACATAGGTCGTATGTTAATACTTACTATAAACACATCAAGTCTAGGAAAAGCAACTACAAAACAAAGTCCACAAACATAACTATAGTCCACGTATCCAGATATAGTCCTAACACTTAACTAAGGTAAAACAAGTCCACATATACATATCTATACATATTTCAATAATCCAATAACTATGCTGCCGAGATCCACGGAAGGAGTGGTGGTCCGTACATTCTAACCCAAACCCGACCCATGCATATGATTTTGAAAACGAAAAGTCAGAACCCGTGTGGGTTCTGTTTATTCCTCATTCGGCCTTTGGAAGATTGCGAGTGCCATTGTTGTCAACCTAGGGCTCTGATACCACTTTAGTAACACCCCGATTCCGCGGGACTCGGGATGCTACGGGCAGAGACCTCACAATGGGTCCCGACCCTTAGCCTGACAACAATTTCACTGGATCTTACAACAAGACACAAATAAAGGCAAAACCGAAATTCATTTTAATGCAATGATATGAACCCAAAAAGAAAACAACGAAATACTTCAGCCAAGATACAACGCTAAAGGCCACCGCCATACACGCGACATACATAATACCCTAAACAATACATAAAAACAACCCCCAAAACCCATCCTAAAATGTACGGACCCCGGCTGCCCACTCTTCCGGATCTCTCGGCCGCGTCCCTAACCTGTAAGGCAACTACAACAATATCGGTATAAAACCGTTAGCTAGCATTCCAGGCATTAGAATCATGGTATTGGCACACACACACACATAAGGCATCATAAACACACAACATGTTCCAAAACACACAATCCGGTTTATTATCTTTTTATTATTAGGTCATATCCCGTTCTAATTCAACTTCTTTTGTGACACGAGAATCTTAAAGATCTCGCCCTTGTCCCCTTTCACCATACGGGTTTGTACTTGATGCGGATCAGCATCACCCGATGGGCTGGTCGCAAGGCACCTCCCAGTCATCCCCATTTTGGACTGGACAAGCGGTCACCGCCCGTTATCATACACTTGGGCCAAATATAAACATATAAAGTCGGTGGTCCTATTACCGGTTTAGATGTTATAGCATAAGCAATAAACACACACATAAACAATAAACACACACCACCAAACACGCATTGAAACTAATACAGAGAATACGAGCTAAGTAAGTCCGAAGACTTACTTGTCCCAAAGATAATCCCGCTATATCCCGCTCTCAGCTTCTAGCAGGAAGACACTCAACGCCTGTCAAAAGGCACACGATCAACAACTCTCTCATATGCTAGAAGTCCTTAGACTTCTAGTCCCAATGATCTCGCAAGATCATAAACCATAACTATGCTAGGATAACAAACTCATAGTCCTCCCGATCTCACAAGGTCAAACCATCACAACACAGGCTAGGATACTCTCGTTCTAGTCTCCACAATCTCAACGATCATACAACCTCAAACCTTATATCCTCTCAATCTCAACACACAACATAAATCCATAACAACTCACAAGATAACAACAACCCTTAAGCCTTAGAACATTCCACAAACCTCAACCACTAACCTAAGGTTCCGAGCCACTACTTGGCATTCACTCTAAGTTATACTAGATCCAACCTAGCATGATACTATTAACCATAATTAGATCCAGGAAGAATGTACTCACACGAGGTCGAAGGCGGAAGACGATCTAAGGATGTCGATATGGATTCGTTGACCTTAACCAGGGCGCTTCCGAACCTAGCACCAAACTAAACAAATTTAGCATAACGCTAAATTTGAACGGAAGATTTAACGTACATAAATCTAAGGAAAACTCGCTTTCAGAACCAAGGTTAAAACGCGTGATTAAACTTTGATCAATAACCCGAGATTAATCCGACAAAATGGCATAGCATATAGTGTGTACAATTATAAGGATATCCCCATGATTAAAATCCAAGGATAAAAACAATAACAACATTGTCCGACAATTTATAAAATTCTAGAAACTTGGTCATAAACCGGAATCACGACTTGAACCGTAAACCCAATTTTAAAATCCGACAATATATATTCCGGGCAACTTATACATCATAACCCAATGAAAGACTCGTTTTCTAAGCCAAGGACAAACAACACCGCTCAAATGTTTTCCGGGGCAAAAATACAATATCCAAAATTATGGGTCATGTCCGAAATTTATTTCAACAGGAGTTAAATTGCAATGATCCAAAACTGTGGGTTAAAACTTGTAATCAATCCAAATGGCATATTCGAAATTACAGAAAACATGGGCCATATGTTGTAAATGCAAACTAGGTTATAAACTGTAATTATACTAATTAATAGGGCCCCAAAATGAAATAAGGAGGAACTACTTCTTCAACCTAGCAGCACGCGCAGAGGGAAGGGAGGCGGCGGTGCTTCAGGGCAGGGCACAGGGCTCCTATCTGGCAGGGTTCAACGGCGACGGAGGCGGAAGAGCTTCCTTCTTGGCGGTGGGGGCGGTGGCAACGCTGGCAGGGCTTCCAACTCCAAAGCAGGCCGACAAATGGGAAACGGGGTAGAAGAGATAGCGGCGGCTCGGCTTGCTGGTGGATCCGGTTGATCGAGACGGCGGGGGGAGAGCGGCTCTCCTTCGATCCGGTGGTCCCTGGTGGTGCAACCTTCAATCGATCCATGCAATAACAGAGAAGGGGAAAAAGGGAGAGTTACAGTGAAGCAACAGAGGGAGAAGGGAGTTGTGAAGGGTCTTTCCAGATGGGAGTGGTGAGGAAGGGGGTGAGGGGTTGGGCTGATGTGGGCTTAGGGGACAGAGCAGGGAGGTCGAGGGGTCGCTTGTGGCAGGGGCAGCGAGGAGTCGCTGGTGGCAGGGCATCAGTGCGAACGAGGGGTCGATCCCGAAATGGCTCAGCAGCCAGAGAGTCGGGAGGTTAAAGAGGGAAAAGAAGAAAAGAAAAATAAATAAAGGAAAAAAAGAAAAATACATAAACAAAATAAACTCGATCGAAACAAATCGAAACGGGAATTTCGGATCGGAAACCTTTTCCGTACTTTTCCAAAAAATTTATATACGACAAACATATGTGGATCGAGTATATAAATAAACTTACAAAATATCTTTTTTGACATAGAAATCAATCTCGTAACATATATTACAAGATTTCAATAATAATTAAAATACTATTATAAAAGTATACTCGTAAAATTAAATTTTACGTCGTGAAATACTCATTAAACATACTTAAGATAGTAAAATATCGATAAAGGCCGGAAAGATAAATATCGCAAACGCGCCTAAAATTGGGGTGTTACATCAAATCCCCCTAAAAACAAGTTTCGGCCCGAAACTTGCTATACGCCGAACATCTCGGTCCCTAAAGCCGAGGTATAAACTCTCTAACAAAGAAACCGTAGACCTTCTAATCTATATACAAAAACTACTCGAACTACCATCGCAAGATATATCAAGTCATATAACACATTCCCGCAGCGGCACAAACTACACATAACATCACACATGCATATAACTCAAACAAGAGAAGAACTAGGTCTAACCGGTCGATTCTATTGATGCTACTAGATCAACGTAAAACTCAACCAAAGATACTATCCTTTGTCTTCCCGTTAGCCTCCTCGGTTCCTCGTCTGCCGCTAGATCCTCATGACTGACAACATGTCTCGAGTCATGTATGTACTCTCTCGATTGATACATATGAAACACCGGGTGAACACCCTCTACTCTCGTCGGCTACGCCACCCGGTAAACCATTTCCCAACTCGCGCTAAGCTCCAAAAAGGGTCCGATATATCAAAAATTCAATTTCTTTCTCGGGTCTTTCTGAATGCATCATTTCCATTAGGTTTCTTCTTTGCTTGCCTCTAACAAAGGAGATCGAATTTTCAGTTTACACTGTTGGCTTTGGTTCTTGTCAAACAAACTTCGATGTTATGTTTCCTCAATTCATGTTGCAATTCCAAGTAACGAAGGAAGAAATTTACTCCATACTACTTTTATTAACCAAACATGTATGCTTTTACTTATATATCGATCCGCAATACTCGATCAAAACCTTGTCCTGAAAAATCACTTGTACACTTCAAACTCACAATACCTCAAGGTAAATCGAAACAGTTGCGCCAATAAATCCCCTCTTAACTCTCAGCAATTCTATTGTCAACTCTTTGTCCCATTCAATACTTCATTAACATCCGTAGTAGATTACCATAAAAGGTGTTACAAAACTTCTCCCTTCACATATCTGGTAAAGCTCGGCACTTCTAAGATAACTTGTAACTTCTTTCACATCTTTCGGGATTTGCCATCCCGAGACACCATGTCATACATCTTCTCTCTCTTTTTCAAGGGTAGACTCAAATATCTCATCCGGCATCATTAAGCCCATATGGAATAACTACAACTCTTAGTGACTGTAATTGGTCCAAAATGCCGTACTTGTAATATCTCAATCTAAAATTCTCAACCGGTGACAATCAAGTTCTTAACTTATCTTATAAGAGACTACAAGCCCTTGCAACTAATCGAGTAGAACATCCATTCGTTGTAAGAGGTATTTGTCCTTCATTGCCATCTTGCTCAACTTATATAAATCGATGTACTAACGGAGATTACCGCCCCTATTTTTGCAAACTAGTGTTCTCCATAGAAACTTCAAACCAAGAGTTTAAGATATACTCCAATATGAACTTCCAATCAAGCGTTCAAGATAGCAATCGGAGTTCTCTATAACGTTTCACTAATTCTACTGAACTCTTACCAATAAGTTCTTACAATTGCTCCTTCACTTGCTTCCCCAACTCATGACTCTTCATAAGTGTCATTCCATACGGCGCCTTAGATATCGGAATTGAGTCGAGCTTGACCTTAGTGGAAAAAAAAATCCCCATTCTGACGTATTGGGACTCCGGGGTATCTCGGGTTTCGTCTTTTCTTCTCCCGTCACACAACGTAATAATCGACCCAACCTTGCCTTAACACTTGACGGGTGGTCATGATACCAAAGATCTACCCCGCTCTGTTGGGGTGACATCCCTTAACCACGTGTATTGTTCCATCTGTAGCTACAATATTGACCGTCTTCTTCCAAATATTCGTCTTTTCTTGAATTGGAAAGATTTGCTTGCGTCTTCTGACTCTTGCGGTCTGATTTAAGTATTCTTTTAACTTAATCCCGTTTTCCTTCTTTGATGACATGATTGTAAAAATCTTCTAAAGTTTCTCACTTATGTGCA
>BSUD01000007.1:93974678-94000044 GCA_033239045.1 Fagopyrum esculentum | reverse complement strand
AATCCAAACATATGGAAGGAGCTCTTCGTCTTCTACATAAGCTTTCACCATAGACATCATTTCTTCAAGTAGGCGTAGAAATTTATACTTCATTTTTCTTATGTAACGTCAAACCGACCGTAGCGGCTCTAACCTCAACCTTTCATGTACTCCTTGTACATCTCATATCGACAACAAACTTCAAAACTTCGATCTTCTCTTACTCTTTTGGTCACCTTAAGCATCTCTTGGTATTCCATAAACAACCTTCACAACCGTAAGAGTATGCCTTGTGGAGAACGCTAGGCTAATATCCCCCTACCAACATCACTGAAGTATCCCACTCATAACTCCACCCAACACTAACATCATAACTCTAAGTTTGCAGCGTTGCCCTAATCCAAATTCCTCGTTTCTCGTCATAACCACTATGGCTTTGCCATGTGAGTCACAAAGACCTTGACTTAGCTTTCGCTCGCGAAAACATGACATCACTATCATTAGTACCAACATACCATGCATCCTTTTTATGTATTCCCCTTTTTCGTACAACAACCATAAAAGCCTCACTTTCCATCCGCTCATCTATTTTATTCACTCTTATCAAACCTTAACAGTTCTTATATGTGTCGTGTCCCCCTTATGCCGATCCCATGAACTAAGAAAGTCGTACGGGTTCATTACAATCCCCTCCCTAGGAGGTCTGTTACATTTACTTGATTTGAACTCCTGCAATGCTACATGATTAAGATATTTGAGATCCCATTGATATGCCTCCCTATTACCGACATTGAACAACCAGAATCCAAGATCTTGTTACCGTTCCTTTATAATCCACGTTCTTGGTTACTCTTCTCATCTATACTTATTCATAGACAACCCACACATGAACGTTCTCGACTATCACCGATTATCTTATAGCGGACCTTCTCTAAGTCCAACGCCTCACCATTCTTCCTACCCTCCATGTTACAATCCTTTGGAAGGCTACCCTATTGGGTACTATGCCTAAACTTCACTTGCTTATATCACCCTTCACACACTCCGTTAACTCTTTTTACGCTCCACGCTTCCTTCTTCTTCTATAAGGTAACTATACCTTCTCGGCCGTGTTGTTTCGCATAACTCCTGTTTATAGGCTTAACCGTTCCTCCACGATGTCTTTCAAGTGCATCTTAAGTCTTTCCATACATAACAACTTCTTGTTACGTCACTCATTTCCTCGGGGCCACATCTACGCACACTTCTTTCATTTTGGCATTTCTTAGCCTTATCATAATAACGGAAAACCAAACAACTCTCCTAGGGGAATTTTCCCATGTGAAACTCCACCACGCCTTCTTCTCATAAGTCTCGTATGTTGATTCTTCACTTATTGGTACCTCGTAAGCTTAACTTACGGTATCTTAAATCTTTAGAACTAGTTCGATCACTCTTCTCGTCTTGACTTCAATGCTTAGGAGCGCCTAAGAAAACTTCACATCTTAAAGGGATATCACCTTTAACCTTGCTAGAATGTCCCCATCTCTTCCTTGATTTGTATCTTTAGTTTTTCACGCGTCTTTTTGAAGAACTTAAGTTCGTTATCTACATTGGTCTTGTTGTCTTTAAATCCTAGTTTCTTTGGAACCACTTCCGCACATTAATGTTACTCCTTCTATTCTCAATATGCGTCTTTAGTTTATCGGCACGACACTTGGAAGAACCTTAAGTTCATTAACTCTAGTTGCTTCATTGATTCTCCATCATTGCTTCTTCATATCATTCCATACCCTCAAGTTGCTTCCTTGCTTGTATTGCTTCCATCTCGATTTTGCTTATGTTGACTCGAGTTCCTCTCTATTTGTTTGTCTTTCGGTTACATCATCTCTACTCTTCTGCTACTATGTCCTCTAAAGGAGTCCGAGAAATCATTGGGGTGCTCGCTAAAACGTGATGCTCAACTCGATAACTTTAGCGTGCTCATCATCATATGTATACTATCCTAAGCCAAACGGCATTGTCAAAAGGGCGATGATAGCTTTCTATCATCTTAATTATCAGGTCCATATTACTAATCTGTTACTAATATACCATATAATAATATATATAACTATACATAAGTCGTATGTTAATACTTACTATAAACACATCAAGTCTAGGAAAAGCAACTACAAAACAAAGTCCACAAACATAACTATAGTCCACGTATCCAGATATAGTCCTAACACTTAACTAAGGTAAAACAAGTCCACATATACATATCTATACATATTTCAATAATCCAATAACTATGCTGCCAAGATCCGCGGAAGGAGTGGTGGTCCGTACATTCTAACCCAAACCCGACTCATGCATATGATTTTGAAAACGAAAAGTCAGAACCCGTGTGGGTTCTGTTTATTCCTCATTCGGCCTTTGGAAGATTGCGAGTGCCATTGTTGTCAACCTAGGGCTCTGATACCACTTTAGTAACACCCCGATTCCGCGGGACTCGGGATGCTACGGGCAGAGACCTCACAATGGGTCCCGACCCTTAGCCTGACAACAATTTCACTGGATCTTACAACAAGACACAAATAAAGGCAAAACCGAAATTCATTTTAATGCAATGATATGAACCCCAAAAGAAAACAACGAAATACTTCAGCCGAGATACAACGCTAAAGGCAACCGCCATACACGCAACATACATAATACCCTAAACAATACATAAAAACAACCCCAAAAACCCATCCTAAAATGTACGGACCCCGGCTGCCCACTCTTCCGGATCTCTCGGCCGCGTCCCTAACCTGTAAGGCAACTACAACAATATCGGTATAAAACCGTTAGCTAGCATTCCAGGCATTAGAATCATGGTATTGGCACACACACACACACATAAGGCATCATAAACACACAACATGTTCCAAAACACACAATCCGGTTTATTATCTTTTTATTATTAGGTCATATCCCGTTCTAATTCAACTTCTTTTGTGACACGAGAATCTTAAAGATCTCGCCCTTGTCCCCTTTCACCATACGGGTTTGTACTTGATGCGGATCAGCATCACCCGGTGGGCTGGTCGCAAGGCACCTCCCAGTCATCCCCATTTTGGATTGGACAAGCGGTCACCGCCCGTTATCATACACTTGGGCCAAATATAAACATATAAAGTCGGTGGTCCTATTACCGGTTTAGATGTTATAGCATAAGCAATAAACACACACATAAACAATAAACACACACCACCAAACACGCATTGAAACTAATACAGAGAATACGAGCTAAGTAAGTCCGAAGACTTACTTGTCCCAAAGATAATCCCGCTATATCCCGCTCTCAGCTTCTAGCAGGAAGACACTCAACGCCTGTCAAAAGGCACACGATCAACAACTCTCTCATATGCTAGAAGTCCTTAGACTTCTAGTCCCAATGATCTCGCAAGATCATAAACCATAACTATGCTAGGATAAAAAACTCTTAGTCCTCCCGATCTCACAAGGTCAAACCATCACAACACAGGCTAGGATACTCTCGTTCTAGTCTCCACAATCTCAACGATCATACAACCTCAAACCTTATATCCTCTCAATCTCAACACACAACATAAATCCATAACAACTCACAAGATAACAACAACCCTTAAGCCTTAGAACATTCCACAAACCTCAACCACTCACCTAAGGTTCCGAGCCACTACTTGGCATTCACTCTAAGTTATACTAGATCCAACCTAGCATGATACTATTAACCATAATTAGATCGAGGAAGAATGTACTCACACGAGGTCGAAGGCGGAAGACGATCTAAGGATGTCGATATGGATTCGTTGACCTTAACCAGGGCGCTTCCGAACCTAGCACCAAACTAAACAAATTTAGCATAACGCTAAATTTGAACGGAAGATTTAACGTACATAAATCTAAGGAAAACTCGCTTTCAGAAGCAAGGTTAAAACGCGTGATTAAACTTTGATCAATAACCCGAGATTAATCCGACAAAATGGCATAGCGTATAGTGTGTACAATTATAAGGATATCCCCATGATTAAAATCCAAGGATAAAAACAATAACAACATTGTCCGACAATTTATAAAATTCTAGAAACTTGGTCATAAACCGGAATCACGACTTGAACCGTAAACCCAATTTTAAAATCCGACAATATATATTCCGGGCAACTTATACATCATAACCCAATGAAAGACTCGTTTTCTAAGCCAAGGACAAACAACACCGCTCAAACGTTTTCCGGGGCAAAAATACAATATCCAAAATTATGGGTCATGTCCGAAATTTATTTCAACAAGAGTTAAATTGCAATGATCCAAAACTGTGGGTTAAAACTTGTAATCAATCCAAATGGCATATGTTGTAAATGCAAACTAGGTTATAAACTGTAATTATACTAATTAATAGGGCCCCAAAATGAAATAAGGAGGAACTACTTCTTCAACCTAGCAGCACGCGCAGAGGGAAGGGAGGCGGCTGTGCTTCAGGGCAGGGCACAGGGCTCCTATCTGGCAGGGTTCAACGGCGACGGAGGCGGAAGAGCTTCCTTCCTGGCGGTGGGGGCGGTGGCAACGCTGGCAGGGCTTCCAGCTCCAAAGTAAGCCGACAGATGGGAAACGGGGGAGAAGAGATAGCGGCGGCTCGGCTTGCTGGTGGATCCGGTCGATCGAGACGGCAGGGGGAGAGCGGCTCTCCTTCGATCCGGTGGTCCTTGGTGGTGCAACCTTCAATCGATCCATGTAGCAATAGAGAAGGGGAAAAAGGGAGAGTTACAGTGAAGCAACAGAGGGAGAAGGGAGTTGTGAAGGGTCTTTCCAGATGGGAGTGGTGAGGAAGGGGGTGAGGGGTTGGGCTGATGTGGACTTAGGGGACAGAGCAGGGAGGTCGAGGGGTCGCTTGTGGCAGGGGCAGCGAGGAGTCGCTGGTGGCAGGGCATCAGTGCGAACGAGGGGTCGATCCCGAAATGGCTCAGCAGCCAGAGAGTCGGGAGGTTAAAGAGGGAAAAGAAGAAAAGAAAAATAAATAAAGGAAAAAAAGGAAAATACATAAACAAAATAAACTCGATCGAAACAAATCGAAACGGGAATTTCGGATCGGAAACCTTTTCCGTACTTTTCCAAAAAATTTATATACGACAAACATATGTGGATCGAGTATATAAATAAACTTACAAAATATCTTTTGTGACATAGAAATCAATCTCGTAACATATATTACAAGATTTCAATAATAATTAAAATACTATTATAAAAGTATACTCGTAAAATTAAATTTTACGTCGTGAAATACTCATTAAACATACTTAAGATAGTAAAATATCGATAAAGACGGAAAGATAAATATCGCAAACGCGCCTAAAATTGGGGTGTTACATCAAATCCCCCTAAAAACAAGTTTCGGCCCGAAACTTGCTATACGCCGAACATCTCGGTCCCTAAAGCCGAGGTATAAACTCTCTAACAAAGAAACCGTAGACCTTCTAATCTATATACACAAACTACTCGAACTACCATCGCAAGATATATCAAGTCATATAACACATTCCCGCAGCGGCACAAACTACACATAACATCACACATGCATATAACTCAAACAAGAGAAGAACTAGGTCTAACCGGTCGATTCTATTGATGCTACTAGATCAACGTAAAACTCAACCAAAGATACTATCCTTTGTCTTCCCGTTAGCCTCCTTGGTTCCTCGTCTGCCGCTAGATCCTCATAACTGACAACATGTCTCGAGTCATGTATGTACTCTCTCGATTGATACATATGAAACACCAGGTGAACACCCTCTACTCTCGTCGGCTACGCCAACCGGTAAACCATTTCCCAACTCGCGCTAAGCTCCAAAAAGGGTCCGATATATCAAAAATTCAATTTCTTTCTCGGGTCTTTCTGAATGCATCATTTCCATTAGGTTTCTTCTTTGCTTGCCTCTAACAAAGGAGATCGAATTTTCAGTTTACACTGTTGGCTTTGGTTCTTGTCAAACAAACTTCGATGTTATGTTTCCTCAATTCATGTTGCAATTCCAAGTAACGAAGGAAGAAATTTACTCCATACTACTTTTATTAACCAAACATGTATGCTTTTACTTATATATCGATCCGCAATACTCGATCAAAACCTTGTCCTGAAAAATCACTTGTACACTTCAAACTCACAATACCTCAAGGTAAATCGAAACAGTTGCGCCAATAAATCCCCTCTTAACTCTCAGCAATTCTATTGTCAACTCTTCGTCCCATTCAACACTTCATTAACATCCGTAGTAGATTACCATAAAAGGTGTTACACAACTTCTTCCTTCACATATTTGGTAAAGCTCGGCACTTCTAAGATAACTTGTAACTTCTTTCACATCTTTCGGGATTTGCCATCCCAAGACACCATGTCATACATCTTCTCTCTCTTTTTCAAGGGTAGACTCAAATATCTCATCCGGCATCATTAAGCCCATATGGAATAACTACAACTCTTAGTGACTGTAATTGGTCCAAAATGCCGTACTTGTAATATCTCAATCTAAAATTCTCAACCGGTGACAATCAAGTTCTTAACTTATCTTATAAGAGACTACAAGCCCTTGCAACTAATCGAGTAGAACATCCATTCGTTGTAAGAGGTATTTGTCCTTCATTTCCATCTTGCTCAACTTATATAAATCGATGTACTAAAGGAGATTACCGCCCCTATTTTCGCAAACTGGTGTTCTCCATAGAAACTTCAAACCAAGAGTTTAAGATATACTCCAATATGAACTTCCAATCAAGCGTTCAAGATAGCAATCGGAGTTCTCTATAACGTTTCACTAATTCTACTGAACTCTTACCAATAAGTTCTTACAATTGCTCCTTCACTTGCTTCCCCAACTCATGACTCTTCATAAGTGTCATTCCATACGGCGCCTTAGATATCGGAATTGAGTCGAGCTTGACCTTAGTGGAAATTAAAAATCCCCATTCTGACGTATTGGGACTCCGGGGTATCTCGGGTTTCGTCTTTTCTTCTCCCGTCACACAACGTAATAATCGACCCAACCTTGCCTTAACACTTGACGGGTGGTCATGATACCAAAGATCTACCCCGCTCTGTTGGGGTGACATCCCTTAACCACGTGTATTGTTCCATCTGTAGCTACAATATTGACCGTCTTCTTCCAAATATTCGTCTTTTCTTGAATTGGAAAGATTTGCTTGCGTCTTCTGACTCTTGCGGTATGATTTAAGTATTCTTTTAACTTAATCCCGTTTTCCTTCTTTGATGACATGATTGTAAAAATCTTCTAAAGTTTCTCACTTATGTGCAAATATAAGGGTCCAATCCGTAGGACTTAACCTTGCTTCAAAACAATTGACCTTATCTTTTTCACTAATCCAAACATATGGAAGGAGCTCTTCGTCTTCTACATAAGCTTTCACCATAGACATCATTTCTTCAAGTAGGCGTAGAAATTTATACTTCATTTTTCTTATGTAACGTCAAACCGACCGTAGCGGCTCTAACCTCAACCTTTCATGTACTCCTTGTACATCTCATATCGACAACAAACTTCAAAACTTCGATCTTCTCTTACTCTTTTGGTCACCTTAAGCATCTCTTGGTATTCCATAAACAACCTTCACAACCGTAAGAGTATGCCTTGTGGAGAACGCTAGGCTAATATCCCCCTACCAACATCACTGAAGTATCCCACTGATAACTCCACCCAACACTAACATCATAACTCTAAGTTTGCAGCGTTGCCCTAATCCAGATTCCTCGTTTCTCGTCATAACCACTATGGCTTTGCCATGTGAGTCACAAAGACCTTGACTTA
Organism: Fagopyrum esculentum; assembly: GCA_033239045.1. Taxonomy (NCBI): domain Eukaryota; kingdom Viridiplantae; phylum Streptophyta; class Magnoliopsida; order Caryophyllales; family Polygonaceae; genus Fagopyrum; species Fagopyrum esculentum. The sequence goes on along the minus strand of BSUD01000007.1, from coordinate 93,992,263 downwards.
GCTTTCGCTCGCGAAAACATGACATCACTATCATTAGTACCAACATACCATGCATCCTTTTTATGTATTCCCCTTTTTCGTACAACAACCATAAAAGCCTCACTTTCCTTCCGCTCATCTATTTTATTCACTCTTATCAAACCTTAACAGTTCTTATATGTGTCGTGTCCCCCTTATGCCGATCCCATGAACTAAGAAAGTCGTACGGGTTCATTACAATCCCCTCCCTAGGAGGTCTGTTACATTTACTTGATTTGAACTCCTGCAATGCTACATGATTAAGATATTTGAGATCCCATTGATATGCCTCCCTATTACCGACATTGAACCACCAGAATCCAAGCTCTTGTTACCGTTCCTTTATAATCCACGTTCTTGGTTACTCTTCTCATCTACACTTATTCATAGACAACCCACACATGAACGTTCTCGACTATCACCGATTATCTTATAGCGGGCCTTCTCTAAGTCCAACGCCTCACCATTCTTCCTACCCTCCATGTTACAGTCCTTTGGAAGGCTACCCTATGGGGTACTATGCCTAAACTTCAATTGCTTATATCACCCTTCACACACTCCGTTAACTCTTTTTACGCTCCACGCTTCCTTCTTCTTCTATAAGGTAACTATACCTTCTCGGCCGTGTTGCTTCACATAACTCCTGTTCATAGGCTTAACCGTTCCTCCAGGATGTCTTTCAAGTGCATCTTAAGTCTTTCCATACATAACAACTTCTTGTTACGTCACTCATTTCCTCGGGACCACATCTACGCACACTTCTTTCATTTTGGCATTTCTTAGCCTTATCATAATAACGGAAAACCAAACAACTCTCCTAGGGGAATTTTCCCATGTGAAACTCCACCACGCCTTCTTCTCATAAGTCTCGTATGTTGATTCTTCACTTATTGGTACCTCGTAAGCTTAACTTACGGTATCTTAAATCTTTAGAAATAGTTCGATCACTCTTCTCGTCTTGACTTCAATGCTTAGGAGCGCCTAAGAAAACTTCACATCTTAATGGGATATCACCTTTAACCTTGCTAGAATGTCCCCATCTCTTCCTTGATTTGTATCTTTAGTTTTTCACGCGTCTTTTTGAAGAACTTAAGTTCGTTATCTACATTGGTCTTGTTGTCTTTAAATCCTAGTTTTTTTGGAACCACTTCCGCACATTAATGTTACTCCTTCTCTTCTCAATATGCGTCTTTAGTTTATCGGCACGACACTTGGAAGAACCTTAAGTTCATTAACTCTAGTTGCTTCATTGATTCTCCATCATTGCTTCTTCATATCATTCCATACCCTCAAGTTGCTTCCTTGCTTGTATTGCTTCCATCTCGATTTTGCTTATGTTGACTCGAGTTCCTCTCTATTTGTTTGTCTTTCGGTTACATCATCTCTACTCTTCTGCTACTATGTCCTCTAAAGGAGTCCGAGAAATCATTGGGGTGCTCGCTAAAACGTGATGCTCAACTCGATAACTTTAGCGTGCTCATCATCATATGTATACTATCCTAAGCCAAACGGCATTGTCAAAAGGGCGATGATAGCTTTCTATCATCTTAATTATCAGGTCCATATTACTAATCTGTTACTAATATACCATATAATAATATATATAACTATACATAAGTCGTATGTTAATACTTACTATAAACACATCAAGTCTAGGAAAAGCAACTACAAAACAAAGTCCACAAACATAACTATAGTCCACGTATCCAGATATAGTCCTAACACTTAACTAAGGTAAAACAAGTCCACATATACATATCTATACATATTTCAATAATCCAATAACTATGCTGCCGAGATCCGCGGAAGGAGTGGTGGTCCGTACATTCTAACCCAAACCCGACTCATGCATATGATTTTGAAAACGAAAAGTCAGAACCCGTGTGGGTTCTGTTTATTCCTCATTCGGCCTTTGGAAGATTGCGAGTGCCATTGTTGTCAACCTAGGGCTCTGATACCACTTTAGTAACACCCCGATTCCGCGGGACTCGGGATGCTACGGGCAGAGACCTCACAATGGGTCCCGACCCTTAGCCTGACAACAATTTCACTGGATCTTACAACAAGACACAAATAAAGGCAAAACCGAAATTCATTTTAATGCAATGATATGAACCCCAAAAGAAAACAACGAAATACTTCAGCCGAGATACAACGCTAAAGGCAACCGCCATACACGCAACATACATAATACCCTAAACAATACATAAAAACAACCCCAAAAACCCATCCTAAAATGTACGGACCCCGGCTGCCCACTCTTCCGGATCTCTCGGCCGCGTCCCTAACCTGTAAGGCAACTACAACAATATCGGTATAAAACCGTTAGCTAGCATTCCAGGCATTAGAATCATGGTATTGGCACACACACACACACATAAGGCATCATAAACACACAACATGTTCCAAAACACACAATCCGGTTTATTATCTTTTTATTATTAGGTCATATCCCGTTCTAATTCAACTTCTTTTGTGACACGAGAATCTTAAAGATCTCGCCCTTGTCCCCTTTCACCATACGGGTTTGTACTTGATGCGGATCAGCATCACCCGGTGGGCTGGTCGCAAGGCACCTCCCAGTCATCCCCATTTTGGATTGGACAAGCGGTCACCGCCCGTTATCATACACTTGGGCCAAATATAAACATATAAAGTCGGTGGTCCTATTACCGGTTTAGATGTTATAGCATAAGCAATAAACACACACATAAACAATAAACACACACCACCAAACACGCATTGAAACTAATACAGAGAATACGAGCTAAGTAAGTCCGAAGACTTACTTGTCCCAAAGATAATCCCGCTATATCCCGCTCTCAGCTTCTAGCAGGAAGACACTCAACGCCTGTCAAAAGGCACACGATCAACAACTCTCTCATATGCTAGAAGTCCTTAGACTTCTAGTCCCAATGATCTCGCAAGATCATAAACCATAACTATGCTAGGATAAAAAACTCTTAGTCCTCCCGATCTCACAAGGTCAAACCATCACAACACAGGCTAGGATACTCTCGTTCTAGTCTCCACAATCTCAACGATCATACAACCTCAAACCTTATATCCTCTCAATCTCAACACACAACATAAATCCATAACAACTCACAAGATAACAACAACCCTTAAGCCTTAGAACATTCCACAAACCTCAACCACTCACCTAAGGTTCCGAGCCACTACTTGGCATTCACTCTAAGTTATACTAGATCCAACCTAGCATGATACTATTAACCATAATTAGATCGAGGAAGAATGTACTCACACGAGGTCGAAGGCGGAAGACGATCTAAGGATGTCGATATGGATTCGTTGACCTTAACCAGGGCGCTTCCGAACCTAGCACCAAACTAAACAAATTTAGCATAACGCTAAATTTGAACGGAAGATTTAACGTACATAAATCTAAGGAAAACTCGCTTTCAGAACCAAGGTTAAAACGCGTGATTAAACTTTGATCAATAACCCGAGATTAATCCGACAAAATGGCATAGCATATAGTGTGTACAATTATAAGGATATCCCCATGATTAAAATCCAAGGATAAAAACAATAACAACATTGTCCGACAATTTATAAAATTCTAGAAACTTGGTCATAAACCGGAATCACGACTTGAACCGTAAACCCAATTTTAAAATCCGACAATATATATTCCGGGCAACTTATACATCATAACCCAATGAAAGACTCGTTTTCTAAGCCAAGGACAAACAACACCGCTCAAACGTTTTCCGGGGCAAAAATACAATATCCAAAATTATGGGTCATGTCCGAAATTTATTTCAACAGGAGTTAAATTGCAATGATCCAAAACTGTGGGTTAAAACTTGTAATCAATCCAAATGGCATATTCGAAATTACAGAAAACATGGGCCATATGTTGTAAATGCAAACTAGGTTATAAACTTAATTATACTAATTAATAGGGCCCCAAAATGAAATAAGGAGGAACTACTTCTTCAACCTAGCAGCACGCGCAGAGGGAAGGGAGGCGGCGGTGCTTCAGGGCAGGGCACAGGGCTCCTATCTGGCAGGGTTCAACGGCGACGGAGGCGGAAGAGCTTCCTTCCTGGCGGTGGGGGCGGTGGCAACGCTGGCAGGGCTTCCAGCTCCAAAGCAGGCCGACAATTGGGAAACGGGGTAGAAGAGATAGCGGCGGCTCGGCTTGCTGGTGGATCCGGTTGATCGAGACGGCAGGGGGAGAGCGGCTCTCCTTCGATCCGGTGGTCCCTGGTGGTGCAACCTTCAATCGATCCATGCAGCAACAGAGAAGGGGAAAAAGGGAGAGTTACAGTGAAGCAACAGAGGGAGAAGGGAGTTGTGAAGGGTCTTTCCAGATGGGAGTGGTGAGGAAGGGGGTGAGGGGTTGGGCTGATGTAGGATTAGGGGACAGAGCAGGGAGGTCGAGGGGTCGCTTGTGGCAGGGGCAGCGAGGAGTCGCTGGTGGCAGGGCATCAGTGCGAACGAGGGGTCGATCCCGAAATGGCTCAGCAGCCAGAGAGTCGGGAGGTTAAAGAGGGAAAAGAAGAAAAGAAAAATAAATAAAGGAAAAAAAGGAAAATACATAAACAAAATAAACTCGATCGAAACAAATCGAAACGGGAATTTCGGATCGGAAACCTTTTCCGTACTTTTCCAAAAAATTTATATACGACAAACATATGTGGATCGAGTATATAAATAAACTTACAAAATATCTTTTGTGACATAGAAATCAATCTCGTAACATATATTACAAGATTTCAATAATAATTAAAATACTATTATAAAAGTATACTCGTAAAATTAAATTTTACGTCGTGAAATACTCATTAAACATACTTAAGATAGTAAAATATCGATAAAGACGGAAAGATAAATATCGCAAACGCGCCTAAAATTGGGGTGTTACATCAAATCCCCCTAAAAACAAGTTTCGGCCCGAAACTTGCTATACGCCGAACATCTCGGTCCCTAAAGCCGAGGTATAAACTCTCTAACAAAGAAACCGTAGACCTTCTAATCTATATACACAAACTACTCGAACTACCATCGCAAGATATATCAAGTCATATAACACATTCCCGCAGCGGCACAAACTACACATAACATCACACATGCATATAACTCAAACAAGAGAAGAACTAGGTCTAACCGGTCGATTCTATTGATGCTACTAGATCAACGTAAAACTCAACCAAAGATACTATCCTTTGTCTTCCCGTTAGCCTCCTTGGTTCCTCGTCTGCCGCTAGATCCTCATAACTGACAACATGTCTCGAGTCATGTATGTACTCTCTCGATTGATACATATGAAACACCAGGTGAACACCCTCTACTCTCGTCGGCTACGCCAACCGGTAAACCATTTCCCAACTCGCGCTAAGCTCCAAAAAGGGTCCGATATATCAAAAATTCAATTTCTTTCTCGGGTCTTTCTGAATGCATCATTTCCATTAGGTTTCTTCTTTGCTTGCCTCTAACAAAGGAGATCGAATTTTCAGTTTACACTGTTGGCTTTGGTTCTTGTCAAACAAACTTCGATGTTATGTTTCCTCAATTCATGTTGCAATTCCAAGTAACGAAGGAAGAAATTTACTCCATACTACTTTTATTAACCAAACATGTATGCTTTTACTTATATATCGATCCGCAATACTCGATCAAAACCTTGTCCTGAAAAATCACTTGTACACTTCAAACTCACAATACCTCAAGGTAAATCGAAACAGTTGCGCCAATAAATCCCCTCTTAACTCTCAGCAATTCTATTGTCAACTCTTCGTCCCATTCAACACTTCATTAACATCCGTAGTAGATTACCATAAAAGGTGTTACACAACTTCTTCCTTCACATATTTGGTAAAGCTCGGCACTTCTAAGATAACTTGTAACTTCTTTCACATCTTTCGGGATTTGCCATCCCAAGACACCATGTCATACATCTTCTCTCTCTTTTTCAAGGGTAGACTCAAATATCTCATCCGGCATCATTAAGCCCATATGGAATAACTACAACTCTTAGTGACTGTAATTGGTCCAAAATGCCGTACTTGTAATATCTCAATCTAAAATTCTCAACCGGTGACAATCAAGTTCTTAACTTATCTTATAAGAGACTACAAGCCCTTGCAACTAATCGAGTAGAACATCCATTCGTTGTAAGAGGTATTTGTCCTTCATTTCCATCTTGCTCAACTTATATAAATCGATGTACTAAAGGAGATTACCGCCCCTATTTTCGCAAACTGGTGTTCTCCATAGAAACTTCAAACCAAGAGTTTAAGATATACTCCAATATGAACTTCCAATCAAGCGTTCAAGATAGCAATCGGAGTTCTCTATAACGTTTCACTAATTCTACTGAACTCTTACCAATAAGTTCTTACAATTGCTCCTTCACTTGCTTCCCCAACTCATGACTCTTCATAAGTGTCATTCCATACGGCGCCTTAGATATCGGAATTGAGTCGAGCTTGACCTTAGTGGAAATTAAAAATCCCCATTCTGACGTATTGGGACTCCGGGGTATCTCGGGTTTCGTCTTTTCTTCTCCCGTCACACAACGTAATAATCGACCCAACCTTGCCTTAACACTTGACGGGTGGTCATGATACCAAAGATCTACCCCGCTCTGTTGGGGTGACATCCCTTAACCACGTGTATTGTTCCATCTGTAGCTACAATATTGACCGTCTTCTTCCAAATATTCGTCTTTTCTTGAATTGGAAAGATTTGCTTGCGTCTTCTGACTCTTGCGGTATGATTTAAGTATTCTTTTAACTTAATCCCGTTTTCCTTCTTTGATGACATGATTGTAAAAATCTTCTAAAGTTTCTCACTTATGTGCAAATATAAGGGTCCAATCCGTAGGACTTAACCTTGCTTCAAAACAATTGACCTTATCTTTTTCACTAATCCAAACATATGGAAGGAGCTCTTCGTCTTCTACATAAGCTTTCACCATAGACATCATTTCTTCAAGTAGGCGTAGAAATTTATACTTCATTTTTCTTATGTAACGTCAAACCGACCGTAGCGGCTCTAACCTCAACCTTTCATGTACTCCTTGTACATCTCATATCGACAACAAACTTCAAAACTTCGATCTTCTCTTACTCTTTTGGTCACCTTAAGCATCTCTTGGTATTCCATAAACAACCTTCACAACCGTAAGAGTATGCCTTGTGGAGAACGCTAGGCTAATATCCCCCTACCAACATCACTGAAGTATCCCACTGATAACTCCACCCAACACTAACATCATAACTCTAAGTTTGCAGCGTTGCCCTAATCCAGATTCCTCGTTTCTCGTCATAACCACTATGGCTTTGCCATGTGAGTCACAAAGACCTTGACTTAGCTTTCGCTCGCGAAAACATGACATCACTATCATTAGTACCAACATACCATGCATCCTTTTTATGTATTCCCCTTTTTCGTACAACAACCATAAAAGCCTCACTTTCCTTCCGCTCATCTATTTTATTCACTCTTATCAAACCTTAACAGTTCTTATATGTGTCGTGTCCCCCTTATGCCGATCCCATGAACTAAGAAAGTCGTACGGGTTCATTACAATCCCCTCCCTAGGAGGTCTGTTACATTTACTTGATTTGAACTCCTGCAATGCTACATGATTAAGATATTTGAGATCCCATTGATATGCCTCCCTATTACCGACATTGAACCACCAGAATCCAAGCTCTTGTTACCGTTCCTTTATAATCCACGTTCTTGGTTACTCTTCTCATCTACACTTATTCATAGACAATCCACACATGAACGTTCTCGACTATCACCGATTATCTTATAGCGGACCTTCTCTAAGTCCAACGCCTCACCATTCTTCCTACCCTCCATGTTACAATCCTTTGGAAGGCTACCCTATGGGGTACTATGCCTAAACTTCAATTGCTTATATCACCCTTCACACACTCCGTTAACTCTTTTTACGCTCCACGCTTCCTTCTTCTTCTATAAGGTAACTATACCTTCTCGGCCGTGTTGCTTCACATAACTCCTGTTCATAGGCTTAACCGTTCCTCCAGGATGTCTTTCAAGTGCATCTTAAGTCTTTCCATACATAACAACTTCTTGTTACGTCACTCATTTCCTCGGGACCACATCTACGCACACTTCTTTCATTTTGGCATTTCTTAGCCTTATCATAATAACGGAAAACCAAACAACTCTCCTAGGGGAATTTTCCCATGTGAAACTCCACCACGCCTTCTTCTCATAAGTCTCGTATGTTGATTCTTCACTTATTGGTACCTCGTAAGCTTAACTTACGGTATCTTAAATCTTTAGAAATAGTTCGATCACTCTTCTCGTCTTGACTTCAATGCTTAGGAGCGCCTAAGAAAACTTCACATCTTAATGGGATATCACCTTTAACCTTGCTAGAATGTCCCCATCTCTTCCTTGATTTGTATCTTTAGTTTTTCACGCGTCTTTTTGAAGAACTTAAGTTCGTTATCTACATTGGTCTTGTTGTCTTTAAATCCTAGTTTTTTTGGAACCACTTCCGCACATTAATGTTACTCCTTCTCTTCTCAATATGCGTCTTTAGTTTATCGGCACGACACTTGGAAGAACCTTAAGTTCATTAACTCTAGTTGCTTCATTGATTCTCCATCATTGCTTCTTCATATCATTCCATACCCTCAAGTTGCTTCCTTGCTTGTATTGCTTCCATCTCGATTTTGCTTATGTTGACTCGAGTTCCTCTCTATTTGTTTGTCTTTCGGTTACATCATCTCTACTCTTCTGCTACTATGTCCTCTAAAGGAGTCCGAGAAATCATTGGGGTGCTCGCTAAAACGTGATGCTCAACTCGATAACTTTAGCGTGCTCATCATCATATGTATACTATCCTAAGCCAAACGGCATTGTCAAAAGGGCGATGATAGCTTTCTATCATCTTAATTATCAGGTCCATATTACTAATCTGTTACTAATATACCATATAATAATATATATAACTATACATAAGTCGTATGTTAATACTTACTATAAACACATCAAGTCTAGGAAAAGCAACTACAAAACAAAGTCCACAAACATAACTATAGTCCACGTATCCAGATATAGTCCTAACACTTAACTAAGGTAAAACAAGTCCACATATACATATCTATACATATTTCAATAATCCAATAACTATGCTGCCGAGATCCGCGGAAGGAGTGGTGGTCCGTACATTCTAACCCAAACCCGACTCATGCATATGATTTTGAAAACGAAAAGTCAGAACCCGTATGGGTTCTGTTTATTCCTCATTCGGCCTTTGGAAGATTGCGAGTGCCATTGTTGTCAACCTAGGGCTCTGATACCACTTTAGTAACACCCCGATTCCGCGGGACTCGGGATGCTACGGGCAGAGACCTCACAATGGGTCCCGACCCTTAGCCTGACAACAATTTCACTGGATCTTACAACAAGACACAAATAAAGGCAAAACCGAAATTCATTTTAATGCAATGATATGAACCCCAAAAGAAAACAACGAAATACTTCAGCCGAGATACAACGCTAAAGGCAACCGCCATACACGCGACATACATAATACCCTAAACTATACATAAAAACAACCCCCAAAACCCATCCTAAAATGTACGGACCCCGGCTGCCCACTCTTCCGGATCTCTCGGCCGCGTCCCTAACCTGTAAGGCAACTACAACAATATCGGTATAAAACCGTTAGCTAGCATTCCAGGCATTAGAATCATGGTATTGGCACACACACACACATAAGGCATCATAAACACACAACATGTTCCAAAACACACAATCCGGTTTATTATCTTTTTATTATTAGGTCATATCCCGTTCTAATTCAACTTCTTTTGTGACACGAGAATCTTAAAGATCTCGCCCTTGTCCCCTTTCACCATACGGGTTTGTACTTGATGCGGATCAGCATCACCCGATGGGCTGGTCGCAAGGCACCTCCCAGTCATCCCCATTTTGGACTGGACAAGCGGTCACCGCCCGTTATCATACACTTGGGCCAAATATAAACATATAAAGTCGGTGGTCCTATTACCGGTTTAGATGTTATAGCATAAGCAATAAACACACACATAAACAATAAACACACACCACCAAACACGCATTGAAACTAATACAGAGAATACGAGCTAAGTAAGTCCGAAGACTTACTTGTCCCAAAGATAATCCCGCTATATCCCGCTCTCAGCTTCTAGCAGGAAGACACTCAACGCCTGTCAAAAGGCACACGATCAACAACTCTCTCATATGCTAGAAGTCCTTAGACTTCTAGTCCCAATGATCTCGCAAGATCATAAACCATAACTATGCTAGGATAACAAACTCATAGTCCTCCCGATCTCGCAAGGTCAAACCATCACAACACAGGCTAGGATACTCTCGTTCTAGTCTCCACAATCTCAACGATCATACAACCTCAAACCTTATATCCTCTCAATCTCAACACACAACATAAATCCATAACAACTGACAAGATAACAACAACCCTTAAGCCTTAGAACATTCCACAAACCTCAACCACTCACCTAAGGTTCCGAGCCACTACTTGGCATTCACTCTAAGTTATACTAGATCCAACCTAGCATGATACTATTAACCATAATTAGATCGAGGAAGAATGTACTCACACGAGGTCGAAGGAGGAAGACGATCTAAGGATGTCGATATGGATTCGTTGTTCTTAACCAGGGTGCTTCCGAACCTAGCACCAAACTAAACAAATTTAGCATAACGCTAAATTTGAACGGAAGATTTAACGTACATAAATCTAAGGAAAACTCGCTTTCAGAACCAAGGTTAAAACGCGTGATTAAACTTTGATCAATAACCCGAGATTAATCCGACAAAATGGCATAGCGTATAGTGTGTACAATTATAAGGATATCCCCATGATTAAAATCCAAGGATAAAAACAATAACAACATTGTCCGACAATTTATAAAATTCTAGAAACTTGGTCATAAACCGGAATCACGACTTGAACCGTAAACCCAATTTTAAAATCCGACAATATATATTCCGGGCAACTTATACATCATAACCCAATGAAAGACTCGTTTTCTAAGCCAAGGACAAACAACACCGCTCAAACGTTTTCCGGGGCAAAAATACAATATCCAAAATTATGGGTCATGTCCGAAATTTATTTCAACAGGAGTTAAATTGCAATGATCCAAAACTGTGGGTTAAAACTTGTAATCAATCCAAATGGCATATTCGAAATTACAGAAAACATGGGCCATATGTTGTAAATGCAAACTAGGTTATAAACTTAATTATACTAATTAATAGGGCCCCAAAATGAAATAAGGAGGAACTACTTCTTCAACCTAGCAGCACGCGCAGAGGGAAGGGAGGCGGCGGTGCTTCAGGGCAGGGCACAGGGCTCCTATCTGGCAGGGTTCAACGGCGACGGAGGCGGAAGAGCTTCCTTCCTGGCGGTGGGGGCGGTGGCAACGCTGGCAGGGCTTCCAGCTCCAAAGCAGGCCGACAATTGGGAAACGGGGTAGAAGAGATAGCGGCGGCTCGGCTTGCTGGTGGATCCGGTTGATCGAGACGGCAGGGGGAGAGCGGCTCTCCTTCGATCCGGTGGTCCCTGGTGGTGCAACCTTCAATCGATCCATGCAGCAACAGAGAAGGGGAAAAAGGGAGAGTTACAGTGAAGCAACAGAGGGAGAAGGGAGTTGTGAAGGGTCTTTCCAGATGGGAGTGGTGAGGAAGGGGGTGAGGGGTTGGGCTGATGTAGGATTAGGGGACAGAGCAGGGAGGTCGAGGGGTCGCTTGTGGCAGGGGCAGCGAGGAGTCGCTGGTGGCAGGGCATCAGTGCGAACGAGGGGTCGATCCCGAAATGGCTCAGCAGCCAGAGAGTCGGGAGGTTAAAGAGGGAAAAGAAGAAAAGAAAAATAAATAAAGGAAAAAAGGAAAATATATACATAAACAAAATAAACTCGATCGAAACAAATCGAAACGGGAATTTCGGATCGGAAACCTTTTCCGTACTTTTCCAAAAAATTTATATACGACAAACATATGTGGATCGAGTATATAAATAAACTTACAAAATATCTTTTGTGACATAGAAATCAATCTCGTAACAAATATTACAAGATTTCAATAATAATTAAAATACTATTATAAAAGTATACTCGTAAAATTAAATTTTACGTCGTGAAATACTCATTAAACATACTTAAGATAGTAAAATATCGATAAAGGCCGGAAAGATAAATATCGCAAACGCGCCTAAAATTGGGGTGTTACAACAAATCCCCCTAAAAACAAGTTTCGGCCCGAAACTTGCTATACGCCGAACATCTCGGTCCCTAAAGCCGAGGTATAAACTCTCTAACAAAGAAACCGTAGACCTTCTAATCTATATACACAAACTACTCGAACTACCATCGCAAGATATATCAAGTCATATAACACATTCCCGCAGCGGCACAAACTACACATAACATCACACATGCATATAACTCAAACAAGAGAAGAACTAGGTCTAACCGGTCGATTCTATTGATGCTACTAGATCAACGTAAAACTCAACCAAAGATACTATCCTTTATCTTCCCGTTAGCCTCCTCGGTTCCTCGTCTGCCGCTAGATCCTCATGACTGACAACATGTCTCGAGTCATGTATGTACTCTCTCGATTGATACATATGAAACACCGGGTGAACACCCTCTACTCTCGTCGGCTACGTCACCCGGTAAACCATTTCCCAACTCGCGCTAAGCTCCAAAAAGGGTCCGATATATCAAAAATTCAATTTCTTTCTCGGGTCTTTCTGAATGCATTATTTCCATTAGGTTTCTTCTTTGCTTGCCTCTAACAAAGGAGATTGAATTTTCAGTTTGCACTGTTGGCTTTGGTTCTTGTCAAACAAACTTCGATGTTATGTTTCCTCAATTCATGTTGCAATTCCAAGTAACGAAGGAAGAAATTTACTCCATACTACTTTTATTAACCAAACATGTATGCTTTTACTTATATATCGATCCGCAATACTCGATCAAAACCTTGTCCTGAAAAATCACTTGTACACTTCAAACTCACAATACCTCAAGGTAAATCGAAACAGTTGCGCCAATAAATCCCCTCTTAACTCTCAGCAATTCTATTGTCAACTCTTCGTCCCATTCAATACTTCATTAACATCCGTAGTAGATTACCATAAAAGGTGTTACACAACTTCTCCCTTCACATATCTGGTAAAGCTCAGCACTTCTAAGATAACTTCTAACTTCTTTCACATCTTTCGGGATTTGCCATCCCGAGACACCATGTCATACATCTTCTCTCTCTTTTTCAAGGGTAGACTCAAATATCTCATCCGGCATCATTAAGCCCATATGGAATAACTACAACTCTTAGTGACTGTAATTGGTCCAAAATGCCGTACTTGTAATATCTCAATATAAAATTCTCAACCGGTGACAATCAAGTTCTTAACTTATCTTATAAGAGACTACAAGCCCTTGCAACTAATCGAGTAGAACATCCATTCGTTGTAAGAGGTATTTGTCCTTCATTGCCATCTTGCTCAACTTATATAAATCGATGTCCTAACGGAGATTACCGCCCCTATTTTCGCAAACTGGTGTTCTCCATAGAAACTTCAAACCAAGAGTTTAAGATATACTCCAATATGAACTTCCAATCAAGCGTTCAAGATAGCAATCGGAGTTCTCTATAACGTTTCACTAATTCTACTGAACTCTTACCAATAAGTTCTTACAATTGCTCCTTCACTTGCTTCCCCAACTCATGACTCTTCATAAGTGTCATTCCATACGGCGCCTTAGATATCGGAATTGAGTCGAGCTTGACCTTAGTGGAAAAAAAAATCCCCATTCTGACGTATTGGGACTCCGGGGTATCTCGGGTTTCGTCTTTTCTTCTCCCGTCACACAACGTAATAATCGACCCAACCTTGCCTTAACACTTGACGGGTGGTCATGATACCAAAGATCTACCCCGCTCTGTTGGGGTGACATCCCTTAACCACGTGTATTGTTCCATCTGTAGCTACAGTATTGACCGTCTTCTTCCAAATATTCGTCTTTTCTTGAATTGGAAAGATTTGCTTGCGTCTTCTGACTCTTGCGGTCTGATTTAAGTATTCTTTTAACTTAATCCCGTTTTCCTTCTTTGATGACATGATTGTAAAAATCTTCTAAAGTTTCTCACTTATGTGCAAATATAAGGGTCCAATCCGTAGGACTTAACCTTGCTTCAAAACAATTGACCTTATCTTTTTCACTTTCCGCGAAATCCAAACATATGGAAGGAGCTCTTCGTTTTCTACATAAGCTTTCACCATAGACATCATTTCTTCAAGTAGGCGTAGAAATTTATACTTCATTTTTCTTATGTAACGTCAAACCGACCGTAGCGGCTCTAACCTCAACCTTTCATGTACTCCTTGTACATCTCATATCGACAACAAACTTCAAAACTTCGATCTTCTCTTACTCTTTTGGTCACCTTAAGCATCTCTTGGTATTCCATGAACAACCTTCACAACCGTAAGAGTATGCCTTGTGGAGAACGCTAGGCTAATATCCCCCTACCAACATCACTGAAGTATCCCACTCATAACTCCACCCAACACTAACATCATAACTCTAAGTTTGCAGCGTTGCCCTAATCCAAATTCCTCGTTTCTCGTCATAACCACTATGGCTTTGCCATGTGAGTCACAAAGACCTTGACATAGCTTTCGCTCGCGAAAACATGACATCACTATCATTAGTACCAACATACCATGCATCCTTTTTATGTATTCCCCTTTTTCGTACAACAACCATAAAAGCCTCACTTTCCTTCCGCTCATCTATTTTATTCACTCTTATCAAACCTTAACAGTTCTTATATGTGTCGTGTCCCCCTTATGCCGATCCCATGAACTAAGAAAGTCGTACGGGTTCATTACAATCCCCTCCCTAGGAGGTCTGTTACATTTACTTGATTTGAACTCCTGCAATGCTACATGATTAAGATATTTGAGATCCCATTGATATGCCTCCCTATTACCGACATTGAACCACCAGAATCCAAGCTCTTGTTACCGTTCCTTTATAATCCACGTTCTTGGTTACTCTTCTCATCTACACTTATTCATAGACAACCCACACATGAACGTTCTCGACTATCACCGATTATCTTATAGCGGACCTTCTCTAAGTCCAACGCCTCACCATTCTTCCTACCCTCCATGTTACAATCCTTTGGAAGGCTACCCTATGGGGTATTATGCCTAAACTTCACTTGCTTATATCACCCTTCACACACTCCGTTAACTCTTTTTACGCTCCACGCTTCCTTCTTCTTCTATAAGGTAACTATACCTTCTCGGCCGTGTTGTTTCGCATAACTCCTGTTTATAGGCTTAACCGTTCCTCCAGGATGTCTTTCAAGTGCATCTTAAGTCTTTCCATACATAACAACTTCTTGTTACGTCACTCATTTCCTCGGGACCACATCTACGCACACTTCTTTCATTTTGGCATTTCTTAGCCTTATCATAATAACGGAAAACCAAACAACTCTCCTAGGGGAATTTTCCCATGTGAAACTCCACCACGCCTTCTTCTCATAAGTCTCGTATGTTGATTCTTCACTTATTGGTACCTCGTAAGCTTAACTTACGGTATCTTAAATCTTTAGAAATAGTTCGATCACTCTTCTCGTCTTGACTTCAATGCTTAGGAGCGCCTAAGAAAACTTCACATCTTAATGGGATATCACCTTTAACCTTGCTAGAATGTCCCCATCTCTTCCTTGATTTGTATCTTTAGTTTTTCACGCGTCTTTTTGAAGAACTTAAGTTCGTTATCTACATTGGTCTTGTTGTCTTTAAATCCTAGTTTCTTTGGAACCACTTCCGCACATTAATGTTACTCCTTCTATTCTCAATATGCGTCTTTAGTTTATCGGCACGACACTTGGAAGAACCTTAAGTTCATTAACTCTAGTTGCTTCATTGATTCTCCATCATTGCTTCTTCATATCATTCCATACCCTCAAGTTGCTTCCTTGCTTGTATTGCTTCCATCTCGATTTTGCTTATGTTGACTCGAGTTCCTCTCTATTTGTTTGTCTTTCGGTTACATCATCTCTACTCTTCTGCTACTATGTCCTCTAAAGGAGTCCGAGAAATCATTGGGGTGCTCGCTAAAACGTGATGCTCAACTCGATAACTTTAGCGTGCTCATCATCATATGTATACTATCCTAAGCCAAACGGCATTGTCAAAAGGGCGATGATAGCTTTCTATCATCTTAATTATCAGGTCCATATTACTAATCTGTTACTAATATACCATATAATAATATATATAACTATACATAAGTCGTATGTTAATACTTACTATAAACACATCAAGTCTAGGAAAAGCAACTACAAAACAAAGTCCACAAACATAACTATAGTCCACGTATCCAGATATAGTCCTAACACTTAACTAAGGTAAAACAAGTCCACATATACATATCTATACATATTTCAATAATCCAATAACTATGCTGCCAAGATCCGCGGAAGGAGTGGTGGTCCGTACATTCTAACCCAAACCCGACTCATGCATATGATTTTGAAAACGAAAAGTCAGAACCCGTGTGGGTTCTGTTTATTCCTCATTCGGCCTTTGGAAGATTGCGAGTGCCATTGTTGTCAACCTAGGGCTCTGATACCACTTTAGTAACACCCCGATTCCGCGGGACTCGGGATGCTACGGGCAGAGACCTCACAATGGGTCCCGACCCTTAGCCTGACAACAATTTCACTGGATCTTACAACAAGACACAAATAAAGGCAAAACCGAAATTCATTTTAATGCAATGATATGAACCCCAAAAGAAAACAACGAAATACTTCAGCCGAGATACAACGCTAAAGGCAACCGCCATACACGCAACATACATAATACCCTAAACAATACATAAAAACAACCCCAAAAACCCATCCTAAAATGTACGGACCCCGGCTGCCCACTCTTCCGGATCTCTCGGCCGCGTCCCTAACCTGTAAGGCAACTACAACAATATCGGTATAAAACCGTTAGCTAGCATTCCAGGCATTAGAATCATGGTATTGGCACACACACACACACATAAGGCATCATAAACACACAACATGTTCCAAAACACACAATCCGGTTTATTATCTTTTTATTATTAGGTCATATCCCGTTCTAATTCAACTTCTTTTGTGACACGAGAATCTTAAAGATCTCGCCCTTGTCCCCTTTCACCATACGGGTTTGTACTTGATGCGGATCAGCATCACCCGATGGGCTGGTCGCAAGGCACCTCCCAGTCATCCCCATTTTGGACTGGACAAGCGGTCACCGCCCGTTATCATACACTTGGGCCAAATATAAACATATAAAGTCGGTGGTCCTATTACCGGTTTAGATGTTATAGCATAAGCAATAAACACACACATAAACAATAAACACACACCACCAAACACGCATTGAAACTAATACAGAGAATACGAGCTAAGTAAGTCCGAAGACTTACTTGTCCCAAAGATAATCCCGCTATATCCCGCTCTCAGCTTCTAGC
>BSUD01000007.1:93959775-93974635 GCA_033239045.1 Fagopyrum esculentum | reverse complement strand
GGGATATCACCTTTAACCTTGCTAGAATGTCCCCATCTCTTCCTTGATTTGTATCTTTAGTTTTTCACGCGTCTTTTTGAAGAACTTAAGTTCGTTATCTACATTGGTCTTGTTGTCTTTAAATCCTAGTTTCTTTGGAACCACTTCCGCACATTAATGTTACTCCTTCTATTCTCAATATGCGTCTTTAGTTTATCGGCACGACACTTGGAAGAACCTTAAGTTCATTAACTCTAGTTGCTTCATTGATTCTCCATCATTGCTTCTTCATATCATTCCATACCCTCAAGTTGCTTCCTTGCTTGTATTGCTTCCATCTCGATTTTGCTTATGTTGACTCGAGTTCCTCTCTATTTGTTTGTCTTTCGGTTACATCATCTCTACTCTTCTGCTACTATGTCCTCTAAAGGAGTCCGAGAAATCATTGGGGTGCTCGCTAAAACGTGATGCTCAACTCGATAACTTTAGCGTGCTCATCATCAAATGTATACTATCCTAAGCCAAACGGCATTGTCAAAAGGGCGATGATAGCTTTCTATCATCTTAATTATCAGGTCCATATTACTAATCTGCTACTAATATACCATATAATAATATATATAACTATACATAAGTCGTATGTTAATACTTACTATAAACACATCAAGTCTAGGAAAAGCAACTACAAAACAAAGTCCACAAACATAAATATAGTCCACGTATCCAGATATAGTCCTAACACTTAACTAAGGTAAAACAAGTCCACATATACATATCTATACATATTTCAATAATCCAATAACTATGCTGCCGAGATCCGCGGAAGGAGTGGTGGTCCGTACATTCTAACCCAAACCCGACTCATGCATATGATTTTGAAAACGAAAAGTCAGAACCCGTGTGGGTTCTGTTTATTCCTCATTCGGCCTTTGGAAGATTGCGAGTGCCATTGTTGTCAACCTAGGGCTCTGATACCACTTTAGTAACACCCCGATTCCGCGGGACTCGGGATGCTACGGGCAGAGACCTCACAATGGGTCCCGACCCTTAGCCTGACAACAATTTCACTGGATCTTACAACAAGACACAAATAAAGGCAAAACCGAAATTCATTTTAATGCAATGATATGAACCCCAAAAGAAAACAACGAAATACTTCAGCCGAGATACAACGCTAAAGGCAACCGCCATACACGCAACATACATAATACCCTAAACAATACATAAAAACAACCCCAAAAACCCATCCTAAAATGTACGGACCCCGGCTGCCCACTCTTCCGGATCTCTCGGCCGCGTCCCTAACCTGTAAGGCAACTACAACAATATCGGTATAAAACCGTTAGCTAGCATTCCAGGCATTAGAATCATGGTATTGGCACACACACACACACATAAGGCATCATAAACACACAACATGTTCCAAAACACACAATCCGGTTTATTATCTTTTTATTATTAGGTCATATCCCGTTCTAATTCAACTTCTTTTGTGACACGAGAATCTTAAAGATCTCGCCCTTGTCCCCTTTCACCATACGGGTTTGTACTTGATGCGGATCAGCATCACCCGGTGGGCTGGTCGCAAGGCACCTCCCAGTCATCCCCATTTTGGATTGGACAAGCGGTCACCGCCCGTTATCATACACTTGGGCCAAATATAAACATATAAAGTCGGTGGTCCTATTACCGGTTTAGATGTTATAGCATAAGCAATAAACACACACATAAACAATAAACACACACCACCAAACACGCATTGAAACTAATACAGAGAATACGAGCTAAGTAAGTCCGAAGACTTACTTGTCCCAAAGATAATCCCGCTATATCCCGCTCTCAGCTTCTAGCAGGAAGACACTCAACGCCTGTCAAAAGGCACACGATCAACAACTCTCTCATATGCTAGAAGTCCTTAGACTTCTAGTCCCAATGATCTCGCAAGATCATAAACCATAACTATGCTAGGATAACAAACTCATAGTCCTCCCGATCTCACAAGGTCAAACCATCACAACACAGGCTAGGATACTCTCGTTCTAGTCTCCACAATCTCAACGATCATACAACCTCAAACCTTATATCCTCTCAATCTCAACACACAACATAAATCCATAACAACTCACAAGATAACAACAACCCTTAAGCCTTAGAACATTCCACAAACCTCAACCACTCACCTAAGGTTCCGAGCCACTACTTGGCATTCACTCTAAGTTATACTAGATCCAACCTAGCATGATACTATTAACCATAATTAGATCGAGGAAGAATGTACTCACACGAGGTCGAAGGCGGAAGACGATCTAAGGATGTCGATATGGATTCGTTGACCTTAACCAGGGCGCTTCCGAACCTAGCACCAAACTAAACAAATTTAGCATAACGCTAAATTTGAACGGAAGATTTAACGTACATAAATCTAAGGAAAACTCGCTTTCAGAACCAAGGTTAAAACGCGTGATTAAACTTTGATCAATAACCCGAGATTAATCCGACAAAATGGCATAGCGTATAGTGTGTACAATTATAAGGATATCCCCATGATTAAAATCCAAGGATAAAAACAATAACAACATTGTCCGACAATTTATAAAATTCTAGAAACTTGGTCATAAACCGGAATCACGACTTGAACCGTAAACCCAATTTTAAAATCCGACAATATATATTCCGGGCAACTTATACATCATAACCCAATGAAAGACTCGTTTTCTAAGCCAAGGACAAACAACACCGCTCAAACGTTTTCCGGGGCAAAAATACAATATCCAAAATTATGGGTCATGTCCGAAATTTATTTCAACAAGAGTTAAATTGCAATGATCCAAAACTGTGGGTTAAAACTTGTAATCAATCCAAATGGCATATTCGAAATTACAGAAAACATGGGCCATATGTTGTAAATGCAAACTAGGTTATAAACTGTAATTATACTAATTAATAGGGCCCCAAAATGAAATAAGGAGGAACTACTTCTTCAACCTAGCAGCACGCGCAGAGGGAAGGGAGGCGGTTGTGCTTCAGGGCAGGGCACAGGGCTCCTATCTGGCAGGGTTCAACGGCGACGGAGGCGGAAGAGCTTCCTTCCTGGCGGTGGGGGCGGTGGCAACGCTGGCAGGGCTTCCAGCTCCAAAGCAGGCCGACAGATGGGAAACGGGGGAGAAGAGATAGCGGCGGCTCGGCTTGCTGGTGGATCCGGTCGATCGAGACGGCAGGGGGAGAGCGGCTCTCCTTCGATCCGGTGGTCCCTGGTGGTGCAACCTTCAATCGATCCATGCAGCAATAGAGAAGGGGAAAAAGGGAGAGTTACAGTGAAGCAACAGAGGGAGAAGGGAGTTGTGAAGGGTCTTTCCAGATGGGAGTGGTGAGGAAGGGGGTGAGGGGTTGGGCTGATGTGGACTTAGGGGACAGAGCAGGGAGGTCGAGGGGTCGCTTGTGGCAGGGGCAGCGAGGAGTCGCTGGTGGCAGGGCATCAGTGCGAACGAGGGGTCGATCCCGAAATGGCTCAGCAGCCAGAGAGTCGGGAGGTTAAAGAGGGAAAAGAAGAAAAGAAAAATAAATAAAGGAAAAAAAGGAAAATACATAAACAAAATAAACTCGATCGAAACAAATCGAAACGGGAATTTCGGATCGGAAACCTTTTCCGTACTTTTCCAAAAAATTTATATACGACAAACATATGTGGATCGAGTATATAAATAAACTTACAAAATATCTTTTGTGACATAGAAATCAATCTCGTAACATATATTACAAGATTTCAATAATAATTAAAATACTATTATAAAAGTATACTCGTAAAATTAAATTTTACGTCGTGAAATACTCATTAAACATACTTAAGATAGTAAAATATCGATAAAGGCCGGAAAGATAAATATCGCAAACGCGCCTAAAATTGGGGTGTTACATCAAATCCCCCTAAAAACAAGTTTCGGCCCGAAACTTGCTATACGCCGAACATCTCGGTCCCTAAAGCCGAGGTATAAACTCTCTAACAAAGAAACCGTAGACCTTCTAATCTATATACACAAACTACTCGAACTACCATCGCAAGATATATCAAGTCATATAACACATTCCCGCAGCGGCACAAACTACACATAACATCACACATGCATATAACTCAAACAAGAGAAGAACTAGGTCTAACCGGTCGATTCTATTGATGCTACTAGATCAACGTAAAACTCAACCAAAGATACTATCCTTTGTCTTCCCGTTAGCCTCCTTGGTTCCTCGTCTGCCGCTAGATCCTCATAACTGACAACATGTCTCGAGTCATGTATGTACTCTCTCGATTGATACATATGAAACACCGGGTGAACACCCTCTACTCTCGTCGGCTACGCCAACCGGTAAACCATTTCCCAACTCGCGCTAAGCTCCAAAAAGGGTCCGATATATCAAAAATTCAATTTCTTTCTCGGGTCTTTCTGAATGCATCATTTCCATTAGGTTTCTTCTTTGCTTGCCTCTAACAAAGGAGATCGAATTTTCAGTTTACACTGTTGGCTTTGGTTCTTGTCAAACAAACTTCGATGTTATGTTTCCTCAATTCATGTTGCAATTCCAAGTAACGAAGGAAGAAATTTACTCCATACTACTTTTATTAACCAAACATGTATGCTTTTACTTATATATCGATCCGCAATACTCGATCAAAACCTTGTCCTGAAAAATCACTTGTACACTTCAAACTCACAATACCTCAAGGTAAATCGAAACAGTTGCGCCAATAAATCCCCTCTTAACTCTCAGCAATTCTATTGTCAACTCTTCGTCCCATTCAACACTTCATTAACATCCGTAGTAGATTACCATAAAAGGTGTTACACAACTTCTTCCTTCACATATTTGGTAAAGCTCGGCACTTCTAAGATAACTTGTAACTTCTTTCACATCTTTCGGGATTTGCCATCCCAAGACACCATGTCATACATCTTCTCTCTCTTTTTCAAGGGTAGACTCAAATATCTCATCCGGCATCATTAAGCCCATATGGAATAACTACAACTCTTAGTGACTGTAATTGGTCCAAAATGCCGTACTTGTAATATCTCAATCTAAAATTCTCAACCGGTGACAATCAAGTTCTTAACTTATCTTATAAGAGACTACAAGCCCTTGCAACTAATCGAGTAGAACATCCATTCGTTGTAAGAGGTATTTGTCCTTCATTGCCATCTTGCTCAACTTATATAAATCGATGTACTAAAGGAGATTACCGCCCCTATTTTCGCAAACTGGTGTTCTCCATAGAAACTTCAAACCAAGAGTTTAAGATATACTCCAATATGAACTTCCAATCAAGCGTTCAAGATAGCAATCGGAGTTCTCTATAACGTTTCACTAATTCTACTGAACTCTTACCAATAAGTTCTTACAATTGCTCCTTCACTTGCTTCCCCAACTCATGACTCTTCATAAGTGTCATTCCATACGGCACCTTAGATATCGGAATTGAGTCGAGCTTGACCTTAGTGGAAAAAAAAATCCCCAATTCTGACGTATTGGGACTCCGGGGTATCTCGGGTTTCGTCTTTTCTTCTCCCGTCACACAACGTAATAATCGACCCAACCTTGCCTTAACACTTGACGGGTGGTCATGATACCAAAGATCTACCCCGCTCTGTTGGGGTGACATCCCTTAACCACGTGTATTGTTCCATCTGTAGCTACAATATTGACCGTCTTCTTCCAAATATTCGTCTTTTCTTGAATTGGAAAGATTTGCTTGCGTCTTTTGACTCTTGCGGTATGATTTAAGTATTCTTTTAACTTAATCCCGTTTTCCTTCTTTGATGACATGATTGTAAAAATCTTCTAAAGTTTCTCACTTATGTGCAAATATAAGGGTCCAATCCGTAGGACTTAACCTTGCTTCAAAACAATTGACCTTATCTTTTTCACTAATCCAAACATATGGAAGGAGCTCTTCGTCTTCTACATAAGCTTTCACCATAGACATCATTTCTTCAAGTAGGCGTAGAAATTTATACTTCATTTTTCTTATGTAACGTCAAACCGACCGTAGCGGCTCTAACCTCAACCTTTCATGTACTCCTTGTACATCTCATATCGACAACAAACTTCAAAACTTCGATCTTCTCTTACTCTTTTGGTCACCTTAAGCATCTCTTGGTATTCCATAAACAACCTTCACAACCGTAAGAGTATGCCTTGTGGAGAACGCTAGGCTAATATCCCCCTACCAACATCACTGAAGTATCCCACTCATAACTCCACCCAACACTAACATCATCACTCTAAGTTTGCAGCGTTGCCCTAATCCAGATTCCTCGTTTCTCGTCATAACCACTATGGCTTTGCCATGTGAGTCACAAAGACCTTGACTTAGCTTTCGCTCGCGAAAACATGACATCACTATCATTAGTACCAACATACCATGCATCCTTTTTATGTATTCCCCTTTTTCGTACAACAACCATAAAAGCCTCACTTTCCTTCCGCTCATCTATTTTATTCACTCTTATCAAACCTTAACAGTTCTTATATGTGTCGTGTCCCCCTTATGCCGATCCCATGAACTAAGAAAGTCGTACGGGTTCATTACAATCCCCTCCCTAGGAGGTCTGTTACATTTACTTGATTTGAACTCCTGCAATGCTACATGATTAAGATATTTGAGATCCCATTGATATGCCTCCCTATTACCGACATTGAACCACCAGAATCCAAGCTCTTGTTACCGTTCCTTTATAATCCACGTTCTTGGTTACTCTTCTCATCTACACTTATTCATAGACAACCCACACATGAACGTTCTCGACTATCACCGATTATCTTATAGCGGGCCTTCTCTAAGTCCAACGCCTCACCATTCTTCCTACCCTCCATGTTACAGTCCTTTGGAAGGCTACCCTATGGGGTACTATGCCTAAACTTCAATTGCTTATATCACCCTTCACACACTCCGTTAACTCTTTTTACGCTCCACGCTTCCTTCTTCTTCTATAAGGTAACTATACCTTCTCGGCCGTGTTGCTTCACATAACTCCTGTTCATAGGCTTAACCGTTCCTCCAGGATGTCTTTCAAGTGCATCTTAAGTCTTTCCATACATAACAACTTCTTGTTACGTCACTCATTTCCTCGGGACCACATCTACGCACACTTCTTTCATTTTGGCATTTCTTAGCCTTATCATAATAACGGAAAACCAAACAACTCTCCTAGGGGAATTTTCCCATGTGAAACTCCACCACGCCTTCTTCTCATAAGTCTCGTATGTTGATTCTTCACTTATTGGTACCTCGTAAGCTTAACTTACGGTATCTTAAATCTTTAGAAATAGTTCGATCACTCTTCTCGTCTTGACTTCAATGCTTAGGAGCGCCTAAGAAAACTTCACATCTTAATGGGATATCACCTTTAACCTTGCTAGAATGTCCCCATCTCTTCCTTGATTTGTATCTTTAGTTTTTCACGCGTCTTTTTGAAGAACTTAAGTTCGTTATCTACATTGGTCTTGTTGTCTTTAAATCCTAGTTTCTTTGGAACCACTTCCGCACATTAATGTTACTCCTTCTCTTCTCAATATGCGTCTTTAGTTTATCGGCACGACACTTGGAAGAACCTTAAGTTCATTAACTCTAGTTGCTTCATTGATTCTCCATCATTGCTTCTTCATATTATTCCATACCCTCAAGTTGCTTCCTTGCTTGTATTGCTTCCATCTCGATTTTGCTTATGTTGACTCGAGTTCCTCTCTATTTGTTTGTCTTTCGGTTACATCATCTCTACTCTTCTGCTACTATGTCCTCTAAAGGAGTCCGAGAAATCATTGGGGTGCTCGCTAAAACGTGATGCTCAACTCGATAACTTTAGCGTGCTCATCATCATATGTATACTATCCTAAGCCAAACGGCATTGTCAAAAGGGCGATGATAGCTTTCTATCATCTTAATTATCAGGTCCATATTACTAATCTGTTACTAATATACCATATAATAATATATATAACTATACATAAGTCGTATGTTAATACTTACTATAAACACATCAAGTCTAGGAAAAGCAACTACAAAACAAAGTCCACAAACATAACTATAGTCCACGTATCCAGATATAGTCCTAACACTTAACTAAGGTAAAACAAGTCCACATATACATATCTATACATATTTCAATAATCCAATAACTATGCTGCCGAGATCCGCGGAAGGAGTGGTGGTCCGTACATTCTAACCCAAACCCGACTCATGCATATGATTTTGAAAACGAAAAGTCAGAACCCGTATGGGTTCTGTTTATTCCTCATTCGGCATTTGGAAGATTGCGAGTGCCATTGTTGTCAACCTAGGGCTCTGATACCACTTTAGTAACACCCCGATTCCGCGGGACTCGGGATGCTACGGGCAGAGACCTCACAATGGATCCCGACCCTTAGCCTGACAACAATTTCACTGGATCTTACAACAAGACACAAATAAAGGCAAAACCGAAATTCATTTTAATGCAATGATATGAACCCCAAAAGAAAACAACGAAATACTTCAGCCGAGATACAACGCTAAAGGCAACCGCCATACACGCGACATACATAATACCCTAAACAATACATAAAAACAACCCCCAAAACCCATCCTAAAATGTACGGACCCCGGCTGCCCACTCTTCCGGATCTCTCGGCCGCGTCCCTAACTTGTAAGGCAACTACAACAATATCGGTATAAAACCGTTAGCTAGCATTCCAGGCATTAGAATCATGGTATTGGCACACACACACACATAAGGCATCATAAACACACAACATGTTCCAAAACACACAATCCGGTTTATTATCTTTTTATTATTAGGTCATATCCCGTTCTAATTCAACTTCTTTTGTGACACGAGAATCTTAAAGATCTCGCCCTTGTCCCCTTTCACCATACGGGTTTGTACTTGATGCGGATCAGCATCACCCGATGGGCTGGTCGCAAGGCACCTCCCAGTCATCCCCATTTTGGACTGGACAAGCGGTCACCGCCCGTTATCATACACTTGGGCCAAATATAAACATATAAAGTCGGTGGTCCTATTACCGGTTTAGATGTTATAGCATAAGCAATAAACACACACATAAACAATAAACACACACCACCAAACACGCATTGAAACTAATACAGAGAATACGAGCTAAGTAAGTCCGAAGACTTACTTGTCCCAAAGATAATCCCGCTATATCCCGCTCTCAGCTTCTAGCAGGAAGACACTCAACGCCTGTCAAAAGGCACACGATCAACAACTCTCTCATATGCTAGAAGTCCTTAGACTTCTAGTCCCAATGATCTCGCAAGATCATAAACCATAACTATGCTAGGATAACAAACTCATAGTCCTCCCGATCTCGCAAGGTCAAACCATCACAACACAGGCTAGGATACTCTCGTTCTAGTCTCCACAATCTCAACGATCATACAACCTCAAACCTTATATCCTCTCAATCTCAACACACAACATAAATCCATAACAACTGACAAGATAACAACAACCCTTAAGCCTTAGAACATTCCACAAACCTCAACCACTCACCTAAGGTTCCGAGCCACTACTTGGCATTCACTCTAAGTTATACTAGATCCAACCTAGCATGATACTATTAACCATAATTAGATCGAGGAAGAATGTACTCACACGAGGTCGAAGGAGGAAGACGATCTAAGGATGTCGATATGGATTCGTTGTTCTTAACCAGGGTGCTTCCGAACCTAGCACCAAACTAAACAAATTTAGCATAACGCTAAATTTGAACGGAAGATTTAACGTACATAAATCTAAGGAAAACTCGCTTTCAGAACCAAGGTTAAAACGCGTGATTAAACTTTGATCAATAACCCGAGATTAATCCGACAAAATGGCATAGCGTATAGTGTGTACAATTATAAGGATATCCCCATGATTAAAATCCAAGGATAAAAACAATAACAACATTGTCCGACAATTTATAAAATTCTAGAAACTTGGTCATAAACCGGAATCACGACTTGAACCGTAAACCCAATTTTAAAATCCGACAATATATATTCCGGGCAACTTATACATCATAACCCAATGAAAGACTCGTTTTCTAAGCCAAGGACAAACAACACCGCTCAAACGTTTTCCGGGGCAAAAATACAATATCCAAAATTATGGGTCATGTCCGAAATTTATTTCAACAGGAGTTAAATTGCAATGATCCAAA
This sequence comes from Fagopyrum esculentum, assembly GCA_033239045.1. NCBI lineage: Eukaryota > Viridiplantae > Streptophyta > Magnoliopsida > Caryophyllales > Polygonaceae > Fagopyrum > Fagopyrum esculentum. The sequence goes on along the minus strand of BSUD01000007.1, from coordinate 93,964,462 downwards.
ACTGTGGGTTAAAACTTGTAATCAATCCAAATGGCATATTCGAAATTACAGAAAACATGGGCCATATGTTGTAAATGCAAACTAGGTTATAAACTGTAATTATACTAATTAATAGGGCCCCAAAATGAAATAAGGAGGAACTACTTCTTCAACCTAGCAGCACGCGCAGAGGGAAGGGAGGCGGCGGTGCTTCAGGGCAGGGCACAGGGCTCCTATCTGGCAGGGTTCAACGGCGACGGAGGCGGAAGAGCTTCCTTCCTGGCGGTGGGGGCGGTGGCAACGCTGGCAGGGCTTCCAGCTCCAAAGCAGGCCGACAATTGGGAAACGGGGTAGAAGAGATAGCGGCGGCTCGGCTTGCTGGTGGATCCGGTTGATCGAGACGGCAGGGGGAGAGCGGCTCTCCTTCGATCCGGTGGTCCCTGGTGGTGCAACCTTCAATCGATCCATGCAGCAACAGAGAAGGGGAAAAAGGGAGAGTTACAGTGAAGCAACAGAGGGAGAAGGGAGTTGTGAAGGGTCTTTCCAGATGGGAGTGGTGAGGAAGGGGGTGAGGGGTTGGGCTGATGTAGGATTAGGGGACAGAGCAGGGAGGTCGAGGGGTCGCTTGTGGCAGGGGCAGCGAGGAGTCGCTGGTGGCAGGGCATCAGTGCGAACGAGGGGTCGATCCCGAAATGGCTCAGCAGCCAGAGAGTCGGGAGGTTAAAGAGGGAAAAGAAGAAAAGAAAAATAAATAAAGGAAAAAAGGAAAATATATACATAAACAAAATAAACTCGATCGAAACAAATCGAAACGGGAATTTCGGATCGGAAACCTTTTCCGTACTTTTCCAAAAAATTTATATACGACAAACATATGTGGATCGAGTATATAAATAAACTTACAAAATATCTTTTGTGACATAGAAATCAATCTCGTAACAAATATTACAAGATTTCAATAATAATTAAAATACTATTATAAAAGTATACTCGTAAAATTAAATTTTACGTCGTGAAATACTCATTAAACATACTTAAGATAGTAAAATATCGATAAAGGCCGGAAAGATAAATATCGCAAACGCGCCTAAAATTGGGGTGTTACAACAAATCCCCCTAAAAACAAGTTTCGGCCCGAAACTTGCTATACGCCGAACATCTCGGTCCCTAAAGCCGAGGTATAAACTCTCTAACAAAGAAACCGTAGACCTTCTAATCTATATACACAAACTACTCGAACTACCATCGCAAGATATATCAAGTCATATAACACATTCCCGCAGCGGCACAAACTACACATAACATCACACATGCATATAACTCAAACAAGAGAAGAACTAGGTCTAACCGGTCGATTCTATTGATGCTACTAGATCAACGTAAAACTCAACCAAAGATACTATCCTTTATCTTCCCGTTAGCCTCCTCGGTTCCTCGTCTGCCGCTAGATCCTCATGACTGACAACATGTCTCGAGTCATGTATGTACTCTCTCGATTGATACATATGAAACACCGGGTGAACACCCTCTACTCTCGTCGGCTACGTCACCCGGTAAACCATTTCCCAACTCGCGCTAAGCTCCAAAAAGGGTCCGATATATCAAAAATTCAATTTCTTTCTCGGGTCTTTCTGAATGCATTATTTCCATTAGGTTTCTTCTTTGCTTGCCTCTAACAAAGGAGATTGAATTTTCAGTTTGCACTGTTGGCTTTGGTTCTTGTCAAACAAACTTCGATGTTATGTTTCCTCAATTCATGTTGCAATTCCAAGTAACGAAGGAAGAAATTTACTCCATACTACTTTTATTAACCAAACATGTATGCTTTTACTTATATATCGATCCGCAATACTCGATCAAAACCTTGTCCTGAAAAATCACTTGTACACTTCAAACTCACAATACCTCAAGGTAAATCGAAACAGTTGCGCCAATAAATCCCCTCTTAACTCTCAGCAATTCTATTGTCAACTCTTCGTCCCATTCAATACTTCATTAACATCCGTAGTAGATTACCATAAAAGGTGTTACACAACTTCTCCCTTCACATATCTGGTAAAGCTCAGCACTTCTAAGATAACTTCTAACTTCTTTCACATCTTTCGGGATTTGCCATCCCGAGACACCATGTCATACATCTTCTCTCTCTTTTTCAAGGGTAGACTCAAATATCTCATCCGGCATCATTAAGCCCATATGGAATAACTACAACTCTTAGTGACTGTAATTGGTCCAAAATGCCGTACTTGTAATATCTCAATATAAAATTCTCAACCGGTGACAATCAAGTTCTTAACTTATCTTATAAGAGACTACAAGCCCTTGCAACTAATCGAGTAGAACATCCATTCGTTGTAAGAGGTATTTGTCCTTCATTGCCATCTTGCTCAACTTATATAAATCGATGTCCTAACGGAGATTACCGCCCCTATTTTCGCAAATTGGTGTTCTCCATAGAAACTTCAAACCAAGAGTTTAAGATATACTCCAATATGAACTTCCAATCAAGCGTTCAAGATAGCAATCGGAGTTCTCTATAACGTTTCACTAATTCTACTGAACTCTTACCAATAAGTTCTTACAATTGCTCCTTCACTTGCTTCCCCAACTCATGACTCTTCATAAGTGTCATTCCATACGGCGCCTTAGATATCGGAATTGAGTCGAGCTTGACCTTAGTGGAAAAAAAAATCCCCATTCTGACGTATTGGGACTCCGGGGTATCTCGGGTTTCGTCTTTTCTTCTCCCGTCACACAACGTAATAATTGACCCAACCTTGCCTTAACACTTGACGGGTGGTCATGATACCAAAGATCTACCCCGCTCTGTTGGGGTGACATCCCTTAACCACGTGTATTGTTCCATCTGTAGCTACAATATTGACCGTCTTCTTCCAAATATTCGTCTTTTCTTGAATTGGAAAGATTTGCTTGCGTCTTCTGACTCTTGCGGTATGATTTAAGTATTCTTTTAACTTAATCCCGTTTTCCTTCTTTGATGACATGATTGTAAAAATCTTCTAAAGTTTCTCACTTATGTGCAAATATAAGGGTCCAATCCGTAGGACTTAACCTTGCTTCAAAACAATTGACCTTATCTTTTTCACTAATCCAAACATATGGAAGGAGCTCTTCGTCTTCTACATAAGCTTTCACCATAGACATCATTTCTTCAAGTAGGCGTAGAAATTTATACTTCATTTTTCTTATGTAACGTCAAACCGACCGTAGCGGCTCTAACCTCAACCTTTCATGTACTCCTTGTACATCTCATATCGACAACAAACTTCAAAACTTCGATCTTCTCTTACTCTTTTGGTCACCTTAAGCATCTCTTGGTATTCCATATACAACCTTCACAACCGTAAGAGTATGCCTTGTGGAGAACGCTAGGCTAATATCCCCCTACCAACATCACTGAAGTATCCCACTCATAACTCCACCCAACACTAACATCATAACTCTAAGTTTGCAGTGTTGCCCTAATCCAGATTCCTCGTTTCTCGTCATAACCACTATGGCTTTGCCATGTGAGTCACAAAGACCTTGACTTAGCTTTCGCTCGCGAAAACATGACATCACTATCATTAGTACCAACATACCATGCATCCTTTTTATGTATTCCCCTTTTTCGTACAACAACCATAAAAGCCTCACTTTCCTTCCGCTCATCTATTTTATTCACTCTTATCAAACCTTAACAGTTCTTATATGTGTCGTGTCCCCCTTATGCCGATCCCATGAACTAAGAAAGTCGTACGAGTTCATTACAATCCCCTCCCTAGGAGGTCTGTTACATTTACTTGATTTGAACTCCTGCAATGCTACATGATTAAGATATTTGAGATCCCATTGATATGCCTCCCTATTACCGACATTGAACCACCAGAATCCAAGCTCTTGTTACCGTTCCTTTATAATCCACGTTCTTGGTTACTCTTCTCATCTACACTTATTCATAGACAACCCACACATGAACGTTCTCGACTATCACCGATTATCTTATAGCGGACCTTCTCTAAGTCCAACGCCTCACCATTCTTCCTACCCTCCATGTTACAATCCTTTGGAAGGCTACCCTATGGGGTACTATGCCTAAACTTCAATTGCTTATATCACCCTTCACACACTCCGTTAACTCTTTTTACACTCCACGCTTCCTTCTTCTTCTATAAGGTAACTATACCTTCTCGGCCGTGTTGCTTCGCATAACTCCTGTTCATAGGCTTAACCGTTCCTCCAGGATGTCTTTCAAGTGCATCTTAAGTCTTTCCATACATAACAACTTCTTGTTACGTCACTCATTTCCTCGGGACCACATCTACGCACACTTCTTTCATTTTGGCATTTCTTAGCCTTATCATAATAACGGAAAACCAAACAACTCTCCTAGGGGAATTTTCCCATGTGAAACTCCACCACGCCTTCTTCTCATAAGTCTCGTATGTTGATTCTTCACTTATTGGTACCTCGTAAGCTTAACTTACGGTATCTTAAATCTTTAGAAATAGTTCGATCACTCTTCTCGTCTTGACTTCAATGCTTAGGAGCGCCTAAGAAAACTTCACATCTTAATGGGATATCACCTTTAACCTTGCTAGAATGTCCCCATCTCTTCCTTGATTTGTATCTTTAGTTTTTCACGCGTCTTTTTGAAGAACTTAAGTTCGTTATCTACATTGGTCTTGTTGTCTTTAAATCCTAGTTT
>BSUD01000007.1:93938744-93959321 GCA_033239045.1 Fagopyrum esculentum | reverse complement strand
ACGCATTGAAACTAATACAGAGAATACGAGCTAAGTAAGTCCGAAGACTTACTTGTCCCAAAGATAATCCCGCTATATCCCGCTCTCAGCTTCTAGCAGGAAGACACTCAACGCCTGTCAAAAGGCACACGATCAACAACTCTCTCATATGCTAGAAGTCCTTAGACTTCTAGTCCCAATGATCTCGCAAGATCATAAACCATAACTATGCTAGGATAACAAACTCATAGTCCTCCCGATCTCGCAAGGTCAAACCATCACAACACAGGCTAGGATACTCTCGTTCTAGTCTCCACAATCTCAACGATCATACAACCTCAAACCTTATATCCTCTCAATCTCAACACACAACATAAATCCATAACAACTCACAAGATAACAACAACCCTTAAGCCTTAGAACATTCCACAAACCTCAACCACTCACCTAAGGTTCCGAGCCACTACTTGGCATTCACTCTAAGTTATACTAGATCCAACCTAGCATGATACTATTAACCATAATTAGATCGAGGAAGAATGTACTCACACGAGGTCGAAGGCGGAAGACGATCTAAGGATGTCGATATGGATTCGTTGACCTTAACCAGGGCGCTTCCGAACCTAGCACCAAACTAAACAAATTTAGCATAACGCTAAATTTGAACGGAAGATTTAACGTACATAAATCTAAGGAAAACTCGCTTTCAGAACCAAGGTTAAAACGCGTGATTAAACTTTGATCAATAACCCGAGATTAATCCGACAAAATGGCATAGCGTATAGTGTGTACAAATATAAGGATATCCCCATGATTAAAATCCAAGGATAAAAACAATAACAACATTGTCCGACAATTTATAAAATTCTAGAAACTTGGTCATAAACCGGAATCACAACTTGAACCGTAAACCCAATTTTAAAATCCGACAATATATATTCCGGGCAACTTATACATCATAACCCAATGAAAGACTCGTTTTCTAAGCCAAGGACAAACAACACCGCTCAAACGTTTTCCGGGGCAAAAATACAATATCCAAAATTATGGGTCATGTCCGAAATTTATTTCAACAGGAGTTAAATTGCAATGATCCAAAACTGTGGGTTAAAACTTGTAATCAATCCAAATGGCATATTCGAAATTACAGAAAACATGGGCCATATGTTGTAAATGCAAACTAGGTTATAAACTGTAATTATACTAATTAATAGGGCCCCAAAATGTAATAAGGAGGAACTACTTCTTCAACCTAGCAGCACGCGCAGAGGGAAGGGAGGCGGCGGTGCTTCACGGCAGGGCACAGGGCTCCTATCTGGCAAGGTTCAACGGCGACGGAGGCGGAAGAGCTTCCTTCCTGGCGGTGGGGGTGGTGGCAACGCTGGCAGGGCTTCCAGCTCCAAAGCAGGCCGACAGATGGGAAACGGGGGAGAAGAGATAGCGGTGGCTCGGCTTGCTGGTGGATCCGGTCGATCGAGACGGCAGGGGGAGAGCGGCTCTCCTTCGATCCGGTGGTCCCTGGTGGTGCAACCTTCAATCGATCCATGCAGCAATAGAGGAGGGGAAAAAGGGAGAGTTACAGTGAAGCAACAGAGGGAGAAGGGAGTTGTGAAGGGTCTTTCCAGATGGGAGTGGTGAGGAAGGGGGTGAGGGGTTGGGCTGATGTGGGCTTAGGGGACAGAGCAGGGAGGTCGAGGGGTCGCTTGTGGCAGGGCAGCGAGGAGTCGCTGGTGGCAGGGCATCAGTGCGAACGAGGGGTCGATCCCGAAATGGCTCAGCAGCCAGAGAGTCGGGAGGTTAAAGAGGGAAAAGAAGAAAAGAAAAATAAATAAAGGAAAAAAAGGAAAATATATAAACAAAATAAACTCGATCGAAACTAATCGAAACGGGAATTTCGGATCGGAAACCTTTTCCGTACTTTTCCAAAAAATTAATATACGACAAACATATGTGGATCGAGTATATAAATAAACTTACAAAATATCTTTTGTGACATAGAAATCAATCTCGTAACATATATTACAAGATTTCAATAATAATTAAAATACTATTATAAAAGTATACTCGTAAAATTAAATTTTACGTCGTGAAATACTCATTAAACATACTTAAGATAGTAAAATATCGATAAAGGCCGGAAAGATAAATATCGCAAACGCGCCTAAAATTGGGGTGTTACATCAAATCCCCCTAAAAACAAGTTTCGGCCCGAAACTTGCTATACGCCGAACATCTCGGTCCCTAAAGCCGAGGTATAAACTCTCTAACAAAGAAACCGTAGACCTTCTAATCTATATACACAAACTACTCGAACTACCATCGCAAGATATATCAAGTCATATAACACATTCCCGCAGCGGCACAAACTACACATAACATCACACATGCATATAACTCAAACAAGAGAAGAACTAGGTCTAACCGGTCGATTCTATTGATGCTACTAGATCAACGTAAAACTCAACCAAAGATACTATCCTTTGTCTTCCCGTTAGCCTCCTCGGTTCCTCGTCTGCCGCTAGATCCTCATGACTGACAACATGTCTCGAGTCATGTATGTACTCTCTCGATTGATACATATGAAACACCGGGTGAACACCCTCTACTCTCGTCGGCTACGCCACCCGGTAAACCATTTCCCAACTCGCGCTAAGCTCCAAAAAGGGTCCGATATATCAAAAATTCAATTTCTTTCTCGGGTCTTTCTGAATGCATCATTTCCATTAGGTTTCTTCTTTGCTTGCCTCTAACAAAGGAGATCGAATTTTCAGTTTGCACTGTTGGCTTTGGTTCTTGTCAAACAAACTTCGATGTTATGTTTCCTCAATTCATGTTGCAATTCCAAGTAACGAAGGAAGAAATTTACTCCATACTACTTTTATTAACCAAACATGTATGCTTTTACTTATATATCGATCCGCAATACTCGATCAAAACCTTGTCCTGAAAAATCACTTGTACACTTCAAACTCACAATACCTCAAGGTAAATCGAAACAGTTGCGCCAATAAATCCCCTCTTAACTCTCAGCAATTCTATTGTCAACTCTTCGTCCCATTCAATACTTCATTAACATCCGTAGTAGATTACCATAAAAGGTGTTACACAACTTCTCCCTTCACATATCTGGTAAAGCTCAGCACTTCTAAGATAACTTGTAACTTCTTTCACATCTTTCGGGATTTGCCATCCCGAGACACCATGTCATACATCTTCGCTCTCTTTTTCAAGGGTAGACTCAAATATCTCATCCGGCATCATTAAGCCCATATGGAATAACTACAACTCTTAGTGACTGTAATTGGTCCAAAATGCCGTACTTGTAATATCTCAATCTAAAATTCTCAACCGGTGACAATCAAGTTCTTAACTTATCTTATAAGAGACTACAAGCCCTTGCAACTAATCGAGTAGAACATCCATTCGTTGTAAGAGGTATTTGTCCTTCATTGCCATCTTGCTCAACTTATATAAATCGATGTACTAACGGAGATTACCGCCCCTATTTTCGCAAACTGGTGTTCTCCATAGAAACTTCAAACCAAGAGTTTAAGATATACTCCAATATGAACTTCCAATCAAGCGTTCAAGATAGCAATCGGAGTTCTCTATAACGTTTCACTAATTCTACTGAACTCTTACCAATAAGTTCTTACAATTGCTCCTTCACTTGCTTCCCCAACTCATGACTCTTCATAAGTGTCATTCCATACAGCGCCTTAGATATCGGAATTGAGTCGAGCTTGACCTTAGTGGAAAAAAAAATCCCCATTCTGACGTATTGGGACTCCGGGGTATCTCGGGTTTCGTCTTTTCTTCTCCCGTCACACAACGTAATAATCGACCCAACCTTGCCTTAACACTTGACGGGTGGTCATGATACCAAAGATCTACCCCGCTCTGTTGGGGTGACATCCCTTAACCACGTGTATTGTTCCATCTGTAGCTACAGTATTGACCGTCTTCTTCCAAATATTCGTCTTTTCTTGAATTGGAAAGATTTGCTTGCGTCTTCTGACTCTTGCGGTCTGATTTAAGTATTCTTTTAACTTAATCCCGTTTTCCTTCTTTGATGACATGATTGTAAAAATCTTCTAAAGTTTCTCACTTATGTGCAAATATAAGGGTCCAATCCGTAGGACTTAACCTTGCTTCAAAACAATTGACCTTATCTTTTTCACTTTCCGCGAAATCCAAACATATGGAAGGAGCTCTTCGTCTTCTACATAAGCTTTCACCATAGACATCATTTCTTCAAGTAGGCGTAGAAATTTATACTTCATTTTTCTTATGTAACGTCAAACCGACCGTAGCGGCTCTAACCTCAACCTTTCATGTACTCCTTGTACATCTCATATCGACAACAAACTTCAAAACTTCGATCTTCTCTTACTCTTTTGGTCACCTTAAGCATCTCTTGGTATTCCATAAACAACCTTCACAACCGTAAGAGTATGCCTTGTGGAGAACGCTAGGCTAATATCCCCCTACCAACATCACTGAAGTATCCCACTCATAACTCCACCCAACACTAACATCATAACTCTAAGTTTGCAGCGTTGCCCTAATCCAGATTCCTCGTTTCTCGTCATAACCACTATGGCTTTGCCATGTGAGTCACAAAGACCTTGACTTAGCTTTCGCTCGCGAAAACATGACATCACTATCATTAGTACCAACATACCATGCATCCTTTTTATGTATTCCCCTTTTTCGTACAACAAGCATAAAAGCCTCACTTTCCTTCCGCTCATCTATTCTATTCACTCTTATCAAACCTTAACAGTTCTTATATGTGTCGTGTCCCCCTTATGCCGATCCCATGAACTAAGAAAGTCGTACGGGTTCATTACAATCCCCTCCCTAGGAGGTCTGTTACATTTACTTGATTTGAACTCCTGCAATGCTACATGATTAAGATATTTGAGATCCCATTGATATGCCTCCCTATTACCGACATTGAACCACCAGAATCCAAGCTCTTGTTACCGTTCCTTTATAATCCACGTTCTTGGTTACTCTTCTCATCTACACTTATTCATACACAACCCACACATGAACGTTCTCGACTATCACCGATTATCTTATAGCGGACCTTCTCTAAGTCCAACGCCTCACCATTCTTCCTACCCTCCATGTTACAATCCTTTGGAAGGCTACCCTATGGGGTACTATGCCTAAACTTCACTTGCTTATATCACCCTTCACACACTCCGTTAACTCTTTTTACGCTCCACGCTTCCTTCTTCTTCTATAAGGTAACTATACCTTCTCGGCCGTGTTGTTTCGCATAACTCCTGTTCATAGGCTTAACCGTTCCTCCAGGATGTCTTTCAAGTGCATCTTAAGTCTTTCCATACATAACAACTTCTTGTTACGTCACTCATTTCCTCGGGACCACATCTACGCACACTTCTTTCATTTTGGCATTTCTTAGCCTTATCATAATAACGGAAAACCAAACAACTCTCCTAGGGGAATTTTCCCATGTGAAACTCCACCACGCCTTCTTCTCATAAGTCTCGTATGTTGATTCTTCACTTATTGGTACCTCGTAAGCTTAACTTACGGTATCTTAAATCTTTAGAAATAGTTCGATCACTCTTCTCGTCTTGACTTCAATGCTTAGGAGCGCCTAAGAAAACTTCACATCTTAATGGGATATCACCTTTAACCTTGCTAGAATGTCCCCATCTCTTCCTTGATTTGTATCTTTAGTTTTTCACGCGTCTTTTTGAAGAACTTAAGTTCGTTATCTACATTGGTCTTGTTGTCTTTAAATCCTAGTTTCTTTGGAACCACTTCCGCACATTAATGTTACTCCTTCTCTTCTCAATATGCGTCTTTAGTTTATCGGCACGACACTTGGAAGAACCTTAAGTTCATTAACTCTAGTTGCTTCATTGATTCTCCATCATTGCTTCTTCATATCATTCCATACCCTCAAGTTGCTTCCTTGCTTGTATTGCTTCCATCTCGATTTTGCTTATGTTGACTCGAGTTCCTCTCTATTTGTTTGTCTTTCGGTTACATCATCTCTACTCTTCTGCTACTATGTCCTCTAAAGGAGTCCGAGAAATCATTGGGGTGCTCGCTAAAACGTGATGCTCAACTCGATAACTTTAGCGTGCTCATCATCATATGTATACTATCCTAAGCCAAACGGCATTGTCAAAAGGGCGATGATAGCTTTCTATCATCTTAATTATCAGGTCCATATTACTAATCTGTTACTAATATACCATATAATAATATATATAACTATACATAAGTCGTATGTTAATACTTACTATAAACACATCAAGTCTAGGAAAAGCAACTACAAAACAAAGTCCACAAACATAACTATAGTCCACGTATCCAGATATAGTCCTAACACTTAACTAAGGTAAAACAAGTCCACATATACATATCTATACATATTTCAATAATCCAATAACTATGCTGCCGAGATCCGCGGAAGGAGTGGTGGTCCATACATTCTAACCCAAACCCGACTCATGCATATGATTTTGAAAACGAAAAGTCAGAACCCGTATGGGTTCTGTTTATTCCTCATTCGGCCTTTGGAAGATTGCGAGTGCCATTGTTGTCAACCTAGGGCTCTGATACCACTTTAGTAACACCCCGATTCCGCGGGACTCGGGATGCTACGGGCAGAGACCTCACAATGGGTCCCGACCCTTAGCCTGACAACAATTTCACTGGATCTTACAACAAGACACAAATAAAGGCAAAACCGAAATTCATTTTAATGCAATGATATGAACCCCAAAAGAAAACAACGAAATACTTCAGCCGAGATACAACGCTAAAGGCAACCGCCATACACGCGACATACATAATACCCTAAACAATACATAAAAACAACCCCCAAAACCCATCCTAAAATGTACGGACCCCGGCTGCCCACTCTTCCGGATCTCTCGGCCGCGTCCCTAACCTGTAAGGCAAGTACAACAATATCGGTATAAAACCGTTAGCTAGCATTCCAGGCATTAGAATCATGGTATTGGCATACACACACACATAAGGCATCATAAACACACAACATGTTCCAAAACACACAATCCGGTTTATTATCTTTTTATTATTAGGTCATATCCCGTTCTAATTCAACTTCTTTTGTGACACGAGAATCTTAAAGATCTCGCCCTTGTCCCCTTTCACCATACGGGTTTGTACATGATGCGGATCAGCATCACCCGATGGGCTGGTCGCAAGGCACCTCCCAGTCATCCCCATTTTGGACTGGACAAGCGGTCACCGCCCGTTATCATACACTTGGGCCAAATATAAACATATAAAGTCGGTGGTCCTATTACCGGTTTAGATGTTATAGCATAAGCAATAAACACACACATAAACAATAAACACACACCACCAAACACGCATTGAAACTAATACAGAGAATACGAGCTAAGTAAGTCCGAAGACTTACTTGTCCCAAAGATAATCCCGCTATATCCCGCTCTCAGCTTCTAGCGGGAAGACACTCAACGCTTGTCAAAAGGCACACGATCAACAACTCTCTCATATGCTAGAAGTCCTTAGACTTCTAGTCCCAATGATCTCGCAAGATCATAAACCATAACTATGCTAGGATAACAAACTCATAGTCCTCCCGATCTCACAAGGTCAAACCATCACAACACAGGCTAGGATACTCTCGTTCTAGTCTCCACAATCTCAACGATCATACAACCTCAAACCTTATATCCTCTCAATCTCAACACACAACATAAATCCATAACAACTCACAAGATAACAACAACCCTTAAGCCTTAGAACATTCCACAAACCTCAACCACTCACCTAAGGTTCCGAGCCACTACTTGGCATTCACTCTAAGTTATACTAGATCCAACCTAGCATGATACTATTAACCATAATTAGATCGAGGAAGAATGTACTCACACTAGGTCGAAGGCGGAAGACGATCTAAGGATGTCGATATGGATTCGTTGACCTTAACCAGGGCGCTTCCGAACCTAGCACCAAACTAAACAAATTTAGCATAACGCTAAATTTGAACGGAAGATTTAACGTACATAAATCTAAGGAAAACTCGCTTTCAGAACCAAGGTTAAATCGCGTGATTAAACTTTGATCAATAACCCGAGATTAATCCGACAAAATGGCATAGCGTATAGTGTGTACAATTATAAGGATATCCCCATGATTAAAATCCAAGGATAAAACAATAACAACATTGTCCGACAATTTATAAAATTCTAGAAACTTGGTCATAAACCGGAATCACGACTTGAACCGTAAACCCAATTTTAAAATCCGACAATATATATTCCGGGCAACTTATACATCATAACCCAATGAAAGACTCGTTTTCTAAGCCAAGGACAAACAACACCGCTCAAACGTTTTCCGGGGCAAAAATACAATATCCAAAATTATGGGTCATGTCCGAAATTTATTTCAACAGGAGTTAAATTGCAATGATCCAAAACTGTGGGTTAAAACTTGTAATCAATCCAAATGGCATATTCGAAATTACAGAAAACATGGGCCATATGTTGTAAATGCAAACTAGGTTATAAACTGTAATTATACTAATTAATAGGGCCCCAAAATGATATTAGGAGGAACTACTTCTTCAACCTAGCAGCACGCGCAGAGGGAAGGGAGGCGGCGGTGCTTCAGGGCAGGGCACAGGGCTCCTATCTGGCAGGGTTCAACGGCGACGGAGGCGGAAGAGCTTCCTTCCTGGCGGTGGGGGCGGTGGCAACGCTGGCAGGGCTTCCAGCTCCAAAGCAGGCCGACAGATGGGAAACGGGGGAGAAGAGATAGCGGCGGCTCGGCTTGCTGGTGGATTCGGTCGATCGAGACGGCAGGGGGAGAGCGGCTCTCCTTCGATCCGGTGGTCCCTGGTGGTGCAACCTACAATCGATCCATGCAGCAATAGAGAAGGGGAAAAAGGGAGAGTTACAGTGAAGCAACGGAGGGAGAAGGGAGTTGTGAAGGGTCTTTCCAGATGGGAGTGGTGAGGAAGGGGGTGAGGGGTTGGGCTGATGTGGGCTTAGGGGACAGAGCAGGGAGGTCGAGGGGTCGCTTGTGGCAGGGGCAGCGAGGAGTCGTTGGTGGCAAGGCATCAGTGCGAACGTGGGGTCGATCCCGAAATGGCTCAGCAGCCAGAGAGTCGGGAGGTTAAAGAGGGAAAAGAAGAAAAGAAAAATAAATAAAGGAAAAAAGGAAAATACATAAACAAAATAAACTCGATCGAAACAAATCGAAACGGGAATTTCGGATCGGAAACCTTTTCCGTACTTTTCCAAAAAAATTTATATACGACAAACATATGTGGATCGAGTATATAAATAAACTTACAAAATACCTTTTCCGTACTTTTCCAAAAAAATTTCTTTGGAACCACGGCGCCTTAGATACTCATTAAACATACTTAAGATAGTAAAATATCGATAAAGGCCGGAAAGATAAATATCGCAAACGCGCCTAAAATTGGGGCGTTACATCAAATCCCCCTAAAAACAAGTTTCGGCCCGAAACTTGCTATACGCCGAACATCTTGGTCCCTAAAGCCGAGGTATAAACTCTCTAACAAAGAAACTGTAGACCTTCTAATCTATATACACAAACTACTCGAACTACCATCGCAAGATATATCAAGTCATATAACACATTCCCGCAGCGGCACAAACTACACATAACATCACACATGCATATAACTCAAACAAGAGAAGAACTAGGTCTAACCGGTCGATTCTATTGATGCTACTAGATCAACGTAAAACTCAACCAAAGATACTATCCTTTGTCTTCCCGTTAGCCTCCTCGGTTCTTCGTCTGCCGCTAGATCCTCATGACTGACAACATGTCTCGAGTCATGTATGTACTCTCTCGATTGATACATATGAAACACCGGGTGAACACCCTCTACTCTCATCGGCTACGCCATACGGTAAACCATTTCCCAACTCGCGCTAAGCTCCAAAAAGGGTCCGATATATCAAAAATTCAATTTCTTTCTCGGGTCTTTCTGAATGCATCATTTCCATTAGGTTTCTTCTTTGCTTGCCTCTAACAAAGGAGATCGAATTTTCAGTTTACACTGTTGGCTTTGGTTCTTGTCAAACAAACTTCGATGTTATGTTTCCTCAATTCATGTTGCAATTCCAAGTAACGAAGGAAGAAATTTACTCCATACTACTTTTATTAACCAAACATGTATGCTTTTACTTATATATCAATCCGCAATACTCGATCAAAACCTTGTCCTGAAAAATCACTTGTACACTTCAAACTCACAATACCTCAAGGTAAATCGAAACAGTTGCGCCAATAAATCCCCTCTTAACTCTCAGCAATTCTATTGTCAACTCTTCGTCCCATTCAATACTTCATTAACATCCGTAGTAGGTTACCATAAAAGGTGTTACACAACTTCTCCCTTCACATATCTGGTAAAGCTCAGCACTTCTAAGATAACTTGTAACTTCTTTCACATCTTTCGGGATTTGCCATCCCGAGACACCATGTCATACATCTTCTCTCTCTTTTTCAAGGGTAGACTCAAATATCTCATCCGGCATCATTAAGCCCATATGGAATAACTACAACTCTTAGTGACTGTAATTGGTCCAAAATGCCGTACTTGTAATATCTCAATCTAAAATTCTCAACCGGTGACAATCAAGTTCTTAACTTATCTTATAAGAGACTACAAGCCCTTGCAACTAATTGAGTAGAACATCCATTCGTTGTAAGAGGTATTTGTCCTTCATTGCCATCTTGCTCAACTTATATAAATCGATGTACTAACGGAGATTACCGCCCCTATTTTCGCAAACTGGTGTTCTCCATAGAAACTTCAAACCAAGAGTTTAAGATATACTCCAATATGAACTTCCAATCAAGCGTTCAAGATAGCAATCGGAGTTCTCTATAACGTTTCACTAATTCTACTGAACTCTTACCAATAAGTTCTTACAATTGCTCCTTCACTTGCTTCCCCAACTCATGACTCTTCATAAGTGTCATTCCATACGGCGCCTTAGATATCGGAATTGAGTCGAGCTTGACCTTAGTGGAAAAACAAAATCCCCATTCTGACGTATTGGGACTCCGGGGTATCTCGGGTTTCGTCTTTTCTTCTCCCGTCACACAACGTAATAATCGACCCAACCTTGCCTTAACACTTGACGGGTGGTCATGATACCAAAGATCTACCCCGCTCTGTTGGGGTGGCATCCCTTAACCACGTGTATTGTTCCATCAGTAGCTACAATATTGACCGTCTTCTTCCAAATATTCGTCTTTTCTTGAATTGGAAAGATTTGCTTGCGTCTTCTGACTCTTGCGGTCTGATTTAAGTATTCTTTTAACTTAATCCCGTTTTCCTTCTTTGATGACATGATTGTAAAAATCTTCTAAAGTTTCTCACTTATGTGCAAATATAAGGGTCCAATCCGTAGGACTTAACCTTGCTTCAAAACAATTGACCTTATCTTTTTCACTTTCCGCGAAATCCAAACATATGGAAGGAGCTCTTCGTCTTCTACATAAGCTTTCACCATAGACATCATTTCTTCAAGTAGGCGTAGAAATTTATACTTCATTTTTCTTATGTAACGTCAAACCGACCGTAGCGGCTCTAACCTCAACCTTTCATGTACTCCTTGTACATCTCATATCGACAACAAACTTCAAAACTTCGATCTTCTCTTACTCTTTTGGTCACCTTAAGCATCTCTTGGTATTACATAAACAACCTTCACAACCGTAAGAGTATGCCTTGTGGAGAACGCTAGGCTAATATCCCCCTACAAATATCACTGAAGTATCCCACTCATAACTCCACCCAACACTAACATCATAACTCTAAGTTTGCAGCGTTGCCCTAATCCAGATTCCTCGTTTCTCGTCATAACCACTATGGCTTTACCATGTGAGTCACAAAGACCTTGACTTAGCTTTCGCTCGCGAAAACATGACATCACTATCATTAGTACCAACATACCATGCATCCTTTTTATGTATTCCCCTTTTTCGTACAACAACCATAAAAGCCTCACTTTCCTTCTGCTCATCTATTTTATTCACTCTTATCAAACCTTAACAGTTCTTATATGTGTCGTGTCCCCCTTATGCCGATCCCATGAACTAAGAAAGTCGTACGGGTTCATTACAATCCCCTCCCTAGGAGGTCTGTTACATTTACTTGATTTGAACTCCTGCAATGCTACATGATTAAGATATTTGAGATCCCATTGATATGCCTCCCTATTACCGACATTGAACCACCAGAATCCAAGCTCTTGTTACCGTTCCTTTATAATCCGCGTTCTTGGTTACTCTTCTCATCTACACTTATTCATAGACAACCCACACATGCACGTTCTCGACTATCACCGATTATCTTATAGCGGACCTTCTCTAAGTCCAACGCCTCACCATTCTTCCTACCCTCCATGTTACAATCCTTTGGAAGGCTACCCTATGGGGTACTATGCCTAAACTTCACTTGCTTATATCACCCTTCACACACTCCGTTAACTCTTTTTACGCTCCACGCTTCCTTCTTCTTCTATAAGGTAACTATACCTTCTCGGCCGTGTGGTGTCGCATAACTCCTGTTCATAGGCTTAACCGTTCCTCCAGGATGTCTTTCAAGTGCATCTTAAGTCTTTCCATACATAACAACTTCTTGTTACGTCACTCATTTCCTCGGGACCACATCTACGCACACTTCTTTCATTTTGGCATTTCTTAGCCTTATCATAATAATGGAAAACCAAACAACTCTCCTAGGGGAATTTTCCCATGTGAAACTCCACCACGCCTTCTTCTCATAAGTCTCGTATGTTGATTCTTCACTTATTGGTACCTCGTAAGCTTAACTTACGGTATCTTAAATCTTTAGAAATAGTTCGATCACTCTTCTCGTCTTGACTTCAATGATTAGGAGCGCCTAAGAAAACTTCACATCTTAATGGGATATCACCTTTAACCTTGCTAGAATGTCCCCATCTCTTCCTTGATTTGTATCTTTAGTTTTTCACGCGTCTTTTTGAAGAACTTAAGTTCGTTATCTACATTGGTCTTGTTGTCTTTAAATCCTAGTTTCTTTGGAACCACTTCCGCACATTAATGTTACTCCTTCTCTTCTCAATATGCGTCTTTAGTTTATCGGCACGACACTTGGAAGAACCATAAGTTCATTAACTCTAGTTGCTTCATTGATTCTCCATCATTGCTTCTTCATATCATTCCATACCCTCAAGTTGCTTCCTTGCTTGTATTGCTTTCATCTCGATTTTGCTTATGTTGACTCGAGTTCCTCTCTATTTGTTTGTCTTTCGGTTACATCATCTCTACTCTTCTGCTACTATGTCCTCTAAAGGAGTCCGAGAAATCATTGGGGTGCTCGCTAAAACGTGATGCTCAACTCGATAACTTTAGCGTGCTCATCATCATATGTATACTATCCTAAGCCAAACGGCATTGTCAAAAGGGCGATGATAGCTTTCTATCATCTTAATTATCAGGTCCATATTACTAATATGTTACTAATATACCATATAATAATATATATAACTATACATAAGTCGTATGTTAATACTTACTATAAACACATCAAGTCTAGGAAAAGCAACTACAAAACAAAGTCCACAAACATAACTATAGTCCACGTATCCAGATATAGTCCTAACACTTAACTAAGGTAAAACATGTCCACATATACATATCTATACATATTTCAATAATCCAATAACTATTCTGCCGAGATCCGCGGAAGGAGTGGTGGTCCGTAAATTCTAACCCAAATCCGACTCATGCATATGATTTTGAAAACGAAAAGTCAGAACCCGTGTGGGTTCTGTTTATTCCTCATTCGGCGTTTGGAAGATTGCGAGTGCCATTGTTGTCAACCTAGGGCTCTGATACCACTTTTGTAATACCCCGATTCCGCGGGACTCGGGATGCTACGGGCAGAGACCTCACAATGGGTCCCGACCCTTAGCCTGACAACAATTTCACTGGATCTTACAACAAGACACAAATAAAGGCAAAACCGAAATTCATTTTAATGCAATGATATGAACCCCAAAAGAAAACAACGAAATACTTCAGCCGAGATACAACGCTAAAGGCAACCGCCATACACGCGACATACATAATACCCTAAACAATACATAAAAACAACCCCCAAAACCCATCCTAAAATGTACGGACCCCGGCTGCCCACTCTTCCGGATCTCTCGGCCGCGTCCCTAACCTGTAAGGCAACTACAACAATATCGGTATAAAACTGTTAGCTAGCATTCCAGGCATTAGAATCATGGTATTGGCACACACACACATAAGGCATCATAAAAACACAACATGTTCCAAAACACACAATCCGGTTTATTATCTTTTTATTATTAGGTCATATCCCGTTCTAATTCAACTTCTTTTGTGACACGAGAATCTTAAAGTACTTTCCCTTGTCCCCTTTCACCATACGGGTTTGTACTTGATGCGGATCAGCATCACCCGATGGGCTGGTCGCAAGGCACCTCCCAGTCATCCCCATTTTGGACTGGACAAGCGGTCACCGCCCGTTATCATACACTTGGGCCAAATATAAACATATAAAGTCGGTGGTCCTATTACCGGTTTAGATGTTATAACATAAGCAATAAACACACACATAAACAATAAACACACACCACCAAACACGCATTGAAACTAATACAGAGAATACGAGCTAAGTAAGTCCGAAGACTTACTTGTCCCAAAGATAATCCCGCTATATCCCGCTCTCAGCTTCTAGCAGGAAGACTCTCAACGCCTGTCAAAAGGCACACGATCAACAACTCTCTCATATGCTAGAAGTCCTTAGACTTCTAGTCCCAATGATCTCGCAAGATCATAAACCATAACTATGCTAGGATAACAAACTCATAGTCCTCCAGATCTCACAAGGTCAAACCATCACAACACAGGCTAGGATACTCTCGTTCTAGTCTCCACAATCTCAACGATCATACAACCTCAAACCTTATATCCTCTCAATCTCAACACACAACATAAATCCATAACAACTCACAAGATAACAACAACCCATAAGCCTTAGAACATTCCACAAACCTCAACCACTCACCTAAGGTTCCGAGCTACTACTTGGCATTCACTCTAAGTTATACTAGATCCAACCTAGCATGATACTATTAACCATAATTAGATCGAGGAAGAATGTACTCACGCGAGGTCGAAGGCGGAAGACGATCTAAGGATGACGATATGGATTTGTTGACCTTAACCAGGGCGCTTCCGAACCTAGCACCAAACTAAACAAATTTAGCATAACGCTAAATTTGAACGGAAGATTTAACGTACATAAATCTAAGGAAAACTCGCTTTCATAACCAAGGTTAAAACGCGTGATTAAACTTTGATTAATAACCCGAGATTAATCCGACAAAATGGCATAGCGTATAGTGTGTACAATTATAAGGATATCCCCATGATTAAAATCCAAGGATAAAAACAATAACAACATTGTCCGACAATTTATAAAATTCTAGAAACTTGGTCATAAACCGGAATCACGACTTGAACCGTAAACCCAATTTTAAAATCCGACAATATATATTCCGGGCAACTTATACATCATAACCCAATGAAAGACTCGTTTTCTAAGCCAAGGACAAACAACACCGCTCAAACGTTTTCCGGGGCAAAAATACAATATCCAAAATTATGGGTCATGTCCGAAATTTATTTCAACAGGAGTTAAATTGCAATGATCCAAAACTGTGGGTTAAAACCTGTAATCAATCCAAATGGCATATTCGAAATTACAGAAAACATGGGCCATATGTTGTAAATGCAAACTGGGTTATAAACTGTAATTATACTAATTAATAGGGCCCCAAAATGAAATAAGGAGGAACTACTTCTTCAACCTAGCAGCACGCGCAGAGGGAAGGGAGGCGGCGGTGCTTCAGGGCAGGGCACAGAGCTCCTATCCGGCAGGGTTCAACGGCGACGGAGGCGGAAGAGCTTCCTTCCTGGCGGTGGGGGCGGTGGCAACGCTGGCAGGGCTTCCAACTCCAAAGCAGGCCGACAGATGGGAAACGGGGGAGAAGAGATAGCGGCGGCTCGGCTTGCTGGTGGATCCGGTCGATTGAGACGGTAGGGGGAGAGCAGCTCTCCTTCGATCCGGTGGTCCCTGGTGGTGCAACCTTCAATCGATCCACGCAGCAATAGAGAGGGGGAAAAAGGGAGAGTTACAGTGAAGCAACAGAGGGAGAAGGGAGTTGTGAAGGGTCTTTCCAGAGGGGAGTGGTGAGGAAGGGGGTGAGGGGTTGGGCTGATGTGGGATTAGGGGACAGAGCAGGGAGGTCGAGGGGTCGCTTGTGGCAGGGGCAGCGAGGAGTCGCTGGTGGCAGGGCGTCAGTGCGAACGAGGGGTCGATCCCGAAATGGCTCAGCAGCCAGAGAGTCGGGAGGTTAAAGAGGGAAAAGAAGAAAAGAAAAACAAATAAAGGAAAAAAAGGAAAATACATAAATAAAATAAACTCGATCGAAACAAATCGAAACGGGAATTTCGGATCGGAAACCTTTTCCGTACTTTTCCAAAAAATTTATATACGACAAACATATGTGGATCGAGTATATAAATAAACTTACAAAATATCTTTTGTGACATATAAATCAATCTCGTAACAAATATTACGAGATTTCAATAATAATTAAAATACTATTATAAAAGTATACTCGTAAAATTAAATTTTACGTTGTGAAACACTCATTAAACATACTTAAGATAGTAAAATATCGATAAAGGCCGGAAAGATAAATATCGCAAACGCGCCTAAAATTGGGGCGTTACAGGAGTGACATGCTAGCGCCATCCATGGCTGAGAACGGGGCTGGAGTGAACTGCTAGCGCCATCCATGGCTGAGTGCAGAAGCCGGCGTCCAAGGAGGAGGTCCAGTCCAGGTAGACGGATGCTATTGCAAGTCCTCAAGCACACGTGAAGAATGCTTGCTGCTGCTTGAGTAGAGGGCTGGAAGGTCCGACTATCCAGATCAGGAGGGGGAAAAGAGATAGGTTGTAGGTAGAAGGTTGTGTTGTACACCATGGATTAAATGTTTGAGTAAGTTCAGAAGGTGACGATGAATAAGCGGTTACGAAAAGGGGAGGTGTGTGGAATATGTACGGGTTTTAGAAGGAAAGAGAGGTATTTGATAGGATCTATTTATTCCCTCAATATACGGTAGGCTGGAATGCTTCATTGTTGGCTGGTAGAAGCTGGCAGCTTGGGCTGAAGCATAAGGGTGCTAGATCTTGGGCTTTGTCATGGGCTAGTCATGAGCTTGTCAAGGATTTGTCATGGGCTTGTCAAATAGCCTTATTGCCTTGTCAAAAGGTCCATCAAATTCTAGTTTTTGCAAGAGTGTTATAAGTAGTATTTTATTTGATCAAAACTCTACATAAAATCATAAAAGTTTGTAAAGATCATTTTATGTGTTTAATTCATCACATAAAATACCGAGATTTATTTTGACTTGTAAATGAACGGAAAGAAAAAATTTCCGGTTATTACAGTGTTGGTCCAAGGGCGAACGATAGCCGGGATAAGTTGCTAGAAGGGTGGACAGATAAGAGATACGGACATGTTGGGTTCAGATTCAAGACGAGTCGAGTTAAGGGTATCACAGGCACGAGCAGTCAATTGTTGGGAATTTAAGGGAAGTTGAGCTTCCGTTCTACGGACCTTTTTGGAGATCTTGGTGCGAGTTGAGAAGCGATTTACCGGTTGACATGGCCACCGAGAGTGGAGGATGTTCACCAGGTTTCAGGTGTGATGGTCGAGGGAATACATGTATGACTCGAGACATGATGCTAGTTGTGATGATCTAGTGATAGTCGAGGAGCCGATGAGGCTACCGGGAGGACGTGAGATTGTATCCTCGTTGGAGTTTTTACGATGATCTAGTTATGTCGAGATGGCCATTGGGTTAGATATAATGTGCATGTGCGAGTTATGTGTTTTGTGCCCTGAGCGGGAATGTGTTGTATGATTGGTTAGTTTTTGACTTTTATGTGAGACGCGGCTCATGCGAGTATGTGTAGTCCTTACAAGGTCTTGACGCGGTTACACGAGTGTGTTTGGTTATCGGGTAGGGAGTTGGCACGTTACGGTTTTGAGTGGTTAACGAGTTAGTTATGCCGAGTGTTCTGCGTTAGCAAGTTTCGGGATGAAGCTTGTTTTTTGGGGGATTAGTTGCAACATCCGGAATTTGTATTCTGATCTTTGAGTGGTTTATCGACCTTCCCGCGTTAGCAGCTCAGTTTTTCCGCAGGCATGAGGTGCTGAGTAACGAGATTCTTCCCAAATCCCGTTCCGACCTTCCGTTTTCCGCCTTTTTCTTTTAGACCTTTCTGTTCTAGCACAAGGGACAAGAGGTCAGCTGGCCCCTTGTTTCCATCTCCCATTGTGCAGCCTTGTGAACATCCTCTCATTCCTCACTTTTCATTTAACACTCTTCACTCTCTTCACTCTTCCTCTTTGTGTGAAGAGCCTTTTTCCGCAGCCTTGTGAACAGCCTTGCGAACAACCTTGTCACAAACTGAAAGTTGAATTAGAGCGGGATATGACTTAATAAATTAAAATATAATGAACCGGACTTGTGTGTTTTTGGACCATGTTGTGTGTTTATGGTTATTTGTGTGTGTGTGGGTCATCACCTTGATTCTAATGCTTTGAATATAGCGAACGGTTTTATACCGACGTTGTAGTTGCCTTGCAGGTTAGGATCGCGGCCGAGAGATCCGGAAGAGTGGACAGTCGGGGTTCCGTACATTTTAGGAGGGGTTTTTGGTTTGGAGTCATGGTTGGGTTTTTGTATATTATATCATTGTATTCCGTGTGTTTAGCGTTTGGTCTTTTTAGTTGTTTTCGGCTGAAATCCGTTGTTTGCGGGTTTCCTTTCATTGCATAAAAATGTATTTCGGTTTTAGCCTTTATTTGTGCCTTGTTGCAATATCCGGTGAAATATTTGTTAGGCTAAGGGTCGGGACCCACTGTGAGGTCTTTGCCCGTAGCACCACAAGTCTCGCGGATTCGGGGTATCACTGGGGTCTTGAAAAAGTTCTTCAAATGAAGAAACAATTTGCAAACAATAAAGAATATCCGCGATCATCAAGACCTCGAGGTAAGTTTTCTAACCTTAATAAGAAAACCAAAGTATTGACTTGTTTTGAATGTGGTGAAACAAACCATCTCGTAAAGGATTGTCCATAAAATAGGAGGAACAACTTTAGGAAGAATTATCGAAAGAAGAAGGCTATGGTAGCATCGTGGAGTGACTCAGATTCTATCAAGGAGTCTATAGACGAAAAAGAACAAGCAAACTTGTGCTCAATAGCCGGTCATGAAGAAGATCCAAATTACTATGTTGATGGTGTGGTAAGTACGATTATGTCACAATCTAACCTTGAAATCACACAATTTCTTAAAGACATTATCATATGTGATAAAGAGCATAGGGTAAGGATAAGTTCATTAAGAGAAAAGCTTCTCAAACAAGAGAAACGATTAAGTGAGATGTCTTTGGAAATTGAAAATCTTAACTCTGAAAAGTTTGACCTTGATGACAATATCAAGGCCTTGGAATCGAAAATTGAGATTCTCAAGGGCAATCTTTCTTCTCTCTCTCCATCGAGACTATATCGATTTAGAGAAAGAGAAGGTTGATCTAACAGTGACCTGTCAAGACCAAAAGGCTACACTTATACAATTCACTCGTTCGAAAGCCAATCTCGAAAGGATGATGGGTAGACAACAATCTTCTCTTACAAAAACGGTATAGGCTATCACGTAAGTTTTCCTAGAAAAACAACTACCACCTTTGTTAAAGCTAAAGGAAGTATTCACATGTCCACATGTTTTTATTGTTGTAAAAGGGTCACGTAAAATCAACATGTCCATATAGAAGAAATGACCCTTACATCATTAGAAACACTTATCCGCTATGTCTAAGGAAACAAGTTAAGCAAATATGGGTTCCTAAAGGTACTAGACCACCAAACATGATTGAACTTGAGTATGGACCGAAATATGCCATTTGGTCTACTTAGAAAGGTTGAAGTTTGCTGTTTTGCACGATATCATCAAGGTTAGGGAGCATAAATGGATATTAGATAGTGGTTGCTCAAGACATATGAGTGGAAAAAGCTCAATGTTTTCAGATTTAAAGAAGCAATCATCTAGAACCATTACGCTTGGTGATAAAGGAAAGTGTAACATCATGGCCAATGGCTGAGATGTTCAGTCGACTCCCTCCCCCTTTGTGGGGGTCCAGACCCCTACAAGTGAGCAGAAAAGGGAGGAGGAAAGAGGCCTTGGTGAACTGTCATAATTAGTGACCAAGTGTAAGCTTCGCTGCTAGACAGTATAGAGTACTGACCACACCGAGGGACGGGCCCTGAAGCGAAGGACGGGAACGAGCGGAATCAATGTGTTCTAATTTCTAGCCTTGCACCGACCATCCAATGGACCGTGGACTAAACGGCCACTGCCTAAAAAGACTATGTCCAGGGGACCACCGCCCCCCCCCCCCCCCC
>BSUD01000007.1:93900381-93938734 GCA_033239045.1 Fagopyrum esculentum | reverse complement strand
GGGGGCCCCCCCCCCCCCCCCCCCCCACAAGGTACATCTTGCGCCTATGGGTCGCTATAACTATCCAAGAAGACACTCGAAACTAGAAAGATAAAAAAACCCACCCACCCGGTAGACTGCCAAGCTATAAGTCCTATGAGACAAGAGCGGGATTCTATAAAAAGCCAAGGTCGTAAGTGGCCAAGAGGGCCCACTTGGAGATTTGGGATCTCAGCAGAAAATGCAAAGGTTGCTTAAAGCCGGCCGGGGCCGATAAGAAAAAAAAAACTAGTTTAGTTCTGATGTGAGTAGGCTCGTAATAGGGAATACTCTAACCCTGGGAACCGGGGCCTGGCCATCCGTCGTTTGCGGTTGACGTTCCGGCAAAGTTTATTCAATGAGCACTAACCAAGTTTCAAGAACTCCACTAACGTGTCTCAAGGCCTTGACTGACGATCCAAGGCTTTGACATAGGCGACTTGGTCACGTAAGCATGCATACGATGAAGAAAATTATTTCCAAGGATTTGGTATGTGGTTTGCCAAACCTAAACTTCAAGGTAGATAAACTATTTAAGGCTTGTACACAAGGTAAACAAACAAGAGGTTCATTCAAACCAAAGAAGGTTGTAAGTTCTTTTCGACCCATTGAACTTTTACATATGGATTTATGTGGTCCTATGCGTGTCAAATCTCTCAAATAAAACAGTACATGCTTGCCATTGTGGATAGTTTTTCTCGTTTTACATGGATCTCATTCTTACGGGAAAAATCTGAAGCTTTGTTTGAGTTTTGAAAACTTTGTAAGGAGTTGCAAACTTTGAAAAACCTACCTATTGTCTGTATTAGAAGCAATCATGGTAGACAACAACTCAACAAAACGGGGTTGTGGAACGTAAGAACCGCACCCTAGAGGACATGTCTAGGACTATGCTTCTGGAAAATAGTTTGCCAAAAGGTTTTTGGACTGAATTTGTTAACACGGCTAATTATATCTTGAATAGATGCTTAATTTGCCCTATTTTGAAAAAGACTCCTTATGAAATCTTCAAGGGTCGAAAACCTAATATTTCCTATTTTAAACCCTTTGGATGTACGTGATTTGTCCATAAGAATGGCAACGACAACCTTGGTAAATTTGATGCACGTAGTCACGAAGCTATCTTCATTGGATATGCTTCAAATAGCAAAGCTTATCGTGTTCATAATAGACGTACCAAAATCGTTGAGGAAAGTATTCATGTTATTCTTTATGAAACCAATAATGGTACTCTGAGTGAAAATTTTGCAGATCTAAATTTGAATCAACATGGAGATCATAATTCTAATGGAGAAGAAGTTCCTAAAGCTCAGGAAACGAATATGCAAGAAAAGATTCAAGATGGAGAACAATCTCAAGACCTTGAAACGACAAACGGTGCTGCCAAAAGTCGATTTCAAGGCCTTGAAACCCAACTTCAAGGCCTTGATATAGGATCCAAAGGCGATACTTCAGCGGTACTAGAATCTAGTCGAGCAAATGAGCCACAATCTTTAGGATCTGTTCCAACCTTCAAAAGAAAAAAGTTTCAACATTTTTCATACCATCCACCAGAGAACATGATCTCAGATCCAAACATAGGAGTTCAAACCTCATCAAGGGTTAACAACTTGTGTGCTTTGTCGGCGTGCGTGCCTCTTGTAGAGCCCAATAATTACGTCCAAGCACTTCAAGAACCTGATTGGATCATGGTCATGCAAAATTAGCTGAATGAGTTCGAGAGAAATAAAGTTTAGACCCTCAAGTCTAGACCTAAGCAACAATTTGTCATTGGCACTGTTACGCTAGAAACGTATAGCACAAAAGTCTTACAATTTATAACTCGATATAATTTCCTAACTCCTAGCGAACCCACAGTGTATGGGTCGTTTTGTAGCAAGGATAGTATTCCGAGCTCGAACACGAAGACTAAGGTGAAATCAAATCAAACAAGTGATCATGGATAGTGCAAATCTAGTCTAAGAAAAGAGAAGGAAATAAAGAAATGAAAATCATGATATTTTTGGGTTTGGTTTTTGCGGTGATCAAGCAAAGATCACAAATCATGCAATGTTATAAATCAAACTAGTAACACGAACAACCAACACAAGAACAAGATATGTGATCAAGGAGAGAAACGGATTCTAGGGGTTAGGACTTCTGGTTATGGCATTGGACTCAAGCTTCTAATCAATCCTTGGACAAGCTACGGTATGTTTGGAAAGGGTGTTTCTCCAATGGGATCAATCACCGGGTAGGTCTCATGGTCCACTAATCCCTCACCTAAGGTCCTATTACCGGGTAAGTCTCTAGGAGCCTAAAGTTGGGAATTCTACACAAACCGCATTGCTATCTAGGGGTCAAACCTCTCTTTACCGGGTAGGTCTCGGGAAGGCAAGTCCTAAGCAACAATCCTAGCACACTCAGTCCAATAGCGGCTCGTGAGGCTCACTACTACCTAGAGTTCATCATCCTTGGTATCTAAGATCGAGAATTATCGGGTAAGTCTCTTCCCTCACTTAGTTTGTTGGCATTAGGTCACCCTAGGCTAGATTATGCTTAACAAACACTAGGATTTCAACAATCTAACATCCTAACATTCAGATTCATCAATACAAACAAAACAGAGAAAATCACGGGTAGATCATCCTAAACCACGGGCGTGGAATTGCATGAACAGGCCGTTGTTTCTTTCGGGTGTTAGGTTTCGAGCAAGAAAATAATCCAAAGGTACATTCAAGTCTATTCTATCATAGTCCAAGCCATAACAATCATTCTATTACCCTAGAATCACAACTATTTAGCCAAAAACATGCATTTTAAGATTCAAACTCAACAAGCAAACATTCATGGCTTCCATAGCAAGAAAATGAAATGAAAGTGAAAAGAAACAAGGTGTCTTAGCTGAATATAAGATGAAACAAGACTTCCAACCCTTCAAACACAGCTCCAAAACGTTCCTTACAATCCTTCCAAATGTTCTCAATAAAAGTCACTCAAAACTCACTCAAAAGTTCACTCTAAATCCCTATCTTGATGTGTTGTTCTTCCTCCAAAATGAGAGTGTTTTTCTTCTCCTCCAAGAATTCCCAATGTGGATAATGATGATGTGTGAGAGAATGTGGGAGCCCCCCCTAGCAACAGCCTGCAGGACCACTTATATTCTCCACCAAGAGCAAGGGTCGGGCAAAGAGATCGTGGGACACGTGTCAAAGCTGTCCAGAGAAAACCACGGTCAAAACCACGGTCAATATTTTTGCCTCTAGACCGTGGAATTCCTTGTTCGGCTCTCTTTGGATCATTAAGCCATGAGTTGGTGCAAGGCATGCACCAACAAGGTCCTATGTGTTCTCCTTTGCTCCTAGCTTGCTCCTTAAAGAGTCCGGATGTGTGCCACCACAAGGAATAATCTACGAATGTATCGATTAAGCTCCAAAAGCTCCCCAAAATACCTACAAAACTGACAAGAGTTTGTGTAGACGTCTATTTCGACAATATGCAAGAATTAAGCGTAAACGTCATGAACTAATGCCAAACCATGCATGAATAACGGGAAGAATGTATTGATTATGAGAAGACTTTTCCTCCAATTGCCATGAATGCCTAAACTAACGTCTAAATTAATACCTACAAAATGGGTATTTCGAAACAAGTTGGATGAAAATGGCAAGGTCGTTCGAAACAAAGTACAACTCGTAGCTCAAGGCTATAACCAAGAAGAAGGTATTGATTATGAGGAGACTTTTGCTCCAATTGCCAGGTTAGAAGCCATACGTATGCTACTTGTTTTTGCATCCTTCATTAACATAAAGCTCTTTCAAATGGATGTTAAATGTGCTTTTCTAAATGGCTTCTTAGAAGAAGAAGTCAACATTGCTCAACCTCCTGGTTTTGAAAATGATGAATTTACGGATCATGTTTTTAAATTGGACAAAGCTCTTTATGGTCTTAAACAAGCTCCTTGAGCTTGTTATGAAAGATTGTTCAAGTATCTCCTTGAAAACAATTTCAAAAGAGGTTTGATTGACAAAACTTTGTTTGTCAAAACCAAAGGCAACGACTTATTAGTATTGCAAATTTATGCTGATGATATATTATTTGGTGATACTAACGATTCTCTATGCAAGGAATTTTCAGATATTATGTGTAGGGAATTCGAGATGAGCTTAATGGGAGAGTTAAATTTCTTTCTTGGACTTCAAGTCACACAAGCAAAGAAAGGAATTTTCCTTAAATGCTAGTCAACCTGACATTTTGTTTAGTGTGTGCATGTGTGCAAGATTTCAAGTTGATCCCAAAGAGTCACACTTGATAGCTGTGAAAAGGATATTTCGGTATCTCAATGGCACTAAGGATTTAGGGTTATGGTATCCATGTCAAAACTCGTTTCCCCTTGTTGGCTATTCAGATGATGACTTTGCAAGGTATAAGGTCGATAGAAAAAAGTAATTCAGGATGTTTCAAATTCTTAGGGTCATGCCTAATCAGTTGACACTCCAAGAAGCCAAACTCTGTCACCCTATCCACAGCCGAAGCCGAATACATAGCCGTTGGAGCCTGTTGTACACAAATCCTATGAATAGCTCAACTTCGTGATCTTGGGTTTGATCTCAAAGGTATACCTATTAAATGTGATAATACTAGTGCTATTTCGATTACTAAAAATCTTGTGCGGCATTCAAGAACAAAGCATATCGATGTAAGGCATCACTTCATATGTGATCATGTTGAGAAAGGTGATGTTTAGATATCTTTTATTTTGACTAACTTGCAGCTTGCATATATATTTACTAAGCCTCTACCTTAAGCTCGATTCAATTTTGTAAGATTAGAGCTTGGTATGTTGAGCAAGGAAGGATTAATTTAGGGGGAGTAAATTGTTTTATTTCCTCTTTATAATGCAGCCCACTTTTACATTTCAAGGCCTTGAAATGAAACTCAAAGGTCTTGAAACGGATTTCAAGGATCATATGAAATTTCACAAATCGGTTTAATGATTTATAACTTTTTAGATATTTGATCATTAAATTATTTTAAAGAATGATTTTTAAAATGATGTCAAAAGATTTTGTTTTCAAATTCAAATATTTTTTGAAAAGTGGTTGTGATTTAATAGGAAAGCATGCCAACCAATTTATGTTTTCAAGGTCTTGATTCTCTCAATATCTTGTCAAACCATAAAGTGATTTGACATACTCCCTTTAAATACAATTCTCCTTCCTTTATATCTTTCCTTCTTCAACCTTTTTCATCACCCACATGCTTTACTCTTCTTCTTCCCAAAAATCTTTTGGTTGCTCTTACTGTAACGACCGGAATACGTTTTGATAGTATTAGAGGAGTATTGGAAGTCGTGCGCAAGGGATCACGCCCTTGCAGCCTAGTGGGCACAGTCGAGTAGGCTACAGGTGCGTCTAGGAGTCCCGCAAGGGCGGTGACATGCTAGAGCAGGGTATTAGCGTTTTCAATCAACCTTTCGCCTTCCTATCTTTATATCCCGACTTATTAATGATGGGGGAGTTGATGGCTGAGGATCCTTTGGCATTCCACTCCTTTATGAAGCCACCATTCCTCTCCCTCTCATTTCCATTCACGTTACTTATTTTTCTTCTTCCAAGACATCACCTCTTGCTCTCTTCTTCTCCATTCTCCTCCCTTCTTGCTCCAGCTTCGATTCATCTTCCTTGAGCCGGGACTACAGTGACGGGACAAGGGTAAGCCTTCTTCCTCTCTCTCATTCCTTCTTCTTTCTTCCCTCCTCTTCCCATGGCTTGTATGGAAGATCTTCATGGATCTATGCTCAACGATCTATCGTTGTCTTGGTTGTTTAGTGATGAAGCTAGACCTTGGAGTGAGGCTAGGACCTAGTGCTAGGGTACGAAGACGTCCATATCACCAAAGGAGACTCGAAGAGGCCGGCTGCACAATCGAAGAACTCAACAGATGGACATTCTGGACAGATAGACGCAGGGGCAGACCTAGACAGGCATAGGGGCAAACCCAGACAGGCACAGGTCGAACCCAGACAAGCGTAGGGGCAAACCCAGACAGGCACAGGGGCGGACCCAGACAAGCGCAGGTGCGGCTCAAGATAGGCGCAGTTGCGGCTCCAGCTTGGCGTGGGGGCAGTTTTGCACTACTGAGTCCCGAATCTTGTCCTTTCTTCTCCTCTTTCCGTTCCGAAGATTCGATCTGTCTTAGAGGCATACTAGGTTGGCTTAGAGTAGTTGAACTGGAATGCCATATAGTGGTTGGACCCTTTGAGGCCTTGTGTGAGTTGTGTACGTTTCGATGGTGGTATGTTGTTGTGTTTATTTAGAGCCTTTTGGGAGCAATCCTTGTGTGAGGTTATTATGTTAAGAGTTGGAAAGGTTGTGGACTGAGGGTGTAGCTTCTTATTTTTGGTTTGATGAGGAGGTTGAGCCTAGAAGTTTAAAGACTTGTAGTAGACTAGAGTATGGTTTGATTCGTGTGCCTTGTCTTAAACATGCATCGCGTGTTTTCCCGAGGGAACTTGAGAGTGTGGTGATCGGTTGCGTTTTGGATACTTGTAAGTCCACAAACTTACTTAGCTGGCTTCTTGTATGAGTGTAATGTGTATGACTGGTGTTTGTTAGTTATGATAAACAACGAAACCGGATTAGGCCGACTTTATTATATTACGTAATTGACCCAAGTGTATGATAACGGGTCGTGACATCACTTCCTAGCTCTTGGGAGAGCTAGGAGGTCCCCTGCGACCAGCCCAGGAAGGTAGACGGTCAGATGCATTAGTACTATTCCTCGTTGGTAAACGGGGACAGGGGCGAGGTTTGGGAATCCCTCGTGTCACAAAATAAGTATCATTAGTAACGGCTTATCACCTAACTAAAGATTAAACGGACTTGAATGTTGCATGTTGATTGTATATGTTGTGTGTGTATGTGCTTTTACCTTCATACTTATGCTTAGGATGTTAGATAACGGTATTATACCGCCTTGTAGATGCCTTGCAGGTTAGAGAGGCGGTCGGGTGATCCGGCGGTAGTGGGTAGCCGGGGTTCCGTGCATTATAGGACGGGATTGGTTATCTTATTGTATGACTTTGGGACTTATGTTATATTTTGGATTTGAGAACTCGGTTGGATTGTTTTGGGATTGTATTTTCGTTTTCGCTCATGTAGTAAAACTATGTTGTTTTGCCTTTTTATTTGTGCCATGTTGTAAGGTCCGATGAAGTTGTTGTCAGGCTAAGGGCCGGGACCCATTGTGAGGTCCCAACTCATAGCATTTCGAGTCCTCCACGATTTGGGGTGTTACAATATGGTATTAGAGCCAGGTTGGCAACAACGGCACTCATTATCTTCAAAAAGGCCAAATAAACAAACAAATAGACAGATATCGCAAGGGTTCCGAACTTTTAAAATGAATTTTTGTTTTCAAAACCATGAGCATAATCGGGTTGGGATAGAATGTATGGACCACCACTACCTCCGCGGAACTCGACGGGATAGTTTATTGGACTTTTGTTGTAGCATGTGTTTTGTTAGTTAAGTTTTGACCTTTAGAAGTGACTAGAAGTAATAAGTTAGTGATGTCTTTATTAGCAAATAAAGTAGTCTTATATCGATCACATTTATACCAGATGGCACGCACGAGAGCGACAGCTTACATTGGACGAGGAGAGGGCCGACCTCCCTTTCCTTTAGGAGCTCCGAGACGGGGACGTGTGGTTAGGCTTCTAAGAGGCCGAGGTCGGGGACGTGCTCCCGTTGTGGATCCCCTAGTAGCGGATGTTCTTGTTGAGGAGGTGGCTGATAGTATTGTAAATGAGGTTAGGGATGGGACCACTTCTAGGTCCGGAGTACGGAGTGTAGGGCCTGCTGATTCTAGCCTTGTATTGATTGGAGTATCGGAGTATCGAGAGTATGTCCAACAAGTGCAAGAGTCATACAGGACCGGGGCACCACCTCCAGCACTACCGGTACCAGCTAGGTCGGCAGAGGTCTCTCAAAGGGTGACCCAGGTGGTAGTCCCACCGGTGGTAGCTGCACCAGTGAGAGTCGTTGAGGATGATCGAGTGAGAGACGAGTTGAGGGCACCGAGGCCACATTGTTGGTTGAAGACTTTCAACTAGCAGCGAGTTCCCACGTTCAATGGGAACGTTGGACTTGAGGTGGAGCATTGGATTAGTCATGTGGAGTCCGCACTAGAGGCGATCCGCTGTCTTGATGGTCGTAAGGTGAAGCAAGTTCAGACCTTATTTAGAGACCAGGCACAGTTTTGGTGGAGGACCGTGCGGGGTAGAATGTCTAGTTTTGAGCAGTTGTTGAGCCTTGTGCGGGAGACTTTTTGTCCTACCTCGTTGAGGAGAGACCGAGTGTAGGACTTCTTGAAGGCATGATTTGAGAATGTTCCGATAGCTGAGACGATCAGGAGGTTCCGGGAGGAGTTGTCGTTGTTGGGTCCTGCTACACCTCCTGTGGATAAGCGCGTGTACATGTTCTCCCGGAAGTTGAGGGAGACCACCTGCTCTTATCTTGCGGAATTTCGCTATGAGTCCCTAGTTGATTATCAGGATCGGGCCTCAACATATGAGAGGGACCGACTGGGTCCTAAGAGAGCTATTAAGTCTGGAGGGTCAGACAACAGACATAGGATGGGGCCAGCCAGCATAGGAGTAGGAGGCTCAGGTCATGGACGTGGTTAGTCTTAGGGACATTCTAGTTACCAGGCTGCACCGCCGACTGTTTCCAGGGGACGTCAATGTTACAGCTGTGAGGAGTATGGACACATTAAGCCTGAGTGTAGGAAGCCACCACTTACATGTTTTACTTGCGGCCAGCTGGGCCATAGAGCTACCTTCTACCAACAGGGCAAGGTAACTTCACAACAGGGGTCCTCGCCTGCTGGCACCTCTGGGGGTGGACAGAGGCATTCTCAGTATAAGGCTCGGGGTCAGCAGCAGCGAGCCCCTGGTCATGCATATTCTCAAGGTTTTGCTCATATTCCAGGTAGAGGTAGAGGCAGTGGTGGAGGCACCACCGAGACTAGGGGTACTCAGGCTCGGATCTTCGAGTTGAGGAGCGCCGTGGAGCCAACAGCGCCCGCAGCCATAGGTACTATTACGATTCATGGCTTTCCAGTCAGAGTATTTTTAGATACGGGTGCGACGCACTCTTTCATATCTGATGATTGCATAGATAGGTTGGCCTTAGATACAGTAGAGGGGGAACCTTTCCTTATATGGTTAGCCGATGGGAGTAAGGTTCGAGGTACTAGAGATATACACAGTTGTCCCATCCACTTGTGAGACCGTGACTGGCTAGCTGATTTCCACGTCATACGCCTAGTGCATGAAGAGGTCATATTAGGGATGGATTGGATGGACCGCCATCGAGCTATTCGAGACGTCAGTGATAGGACATTGACGGTCACTACGGAATTTGGGCAGGAGGAGGTCTTTCGAGGGTGGGACCTCGGAAAGATAGGTACGGTCATCAGTGCGGTCCGAGCCGCAAAACTCATAGGGCAGGGGTGCGAGGCCTTCTGGTGTTACGCCATGAAGGATGAGACGAGGCCATCTTTATCAAAGACCCCGGTAGCTTGTGAGTTCGAGAATGTCTTTGGCGAGCCACCTGGCCTACGGCCGCAGAGGAGTGTATATTTTGGGATTGAGTTGGAGCCTGGCATGAGGCCGATCTCCAAGGCTCCATACTATATGGCACCCGTCGAGGTGCCGAGGACGATCATTTCAGATAGGGATGGATGTTTTACCTCGAGTTTCTGGCAACAGGTACACGCCGCCCTAGGCACGAGCTTACACTTCATCACGGCGTACCATCCTCAGACGGACGGGCAGTCGGAGAGGACTATACAAACACTTGAGGACATGTTGAGGGTATGTGTGCTTGATTGGGGGCAGGTTTGGCCCGACCACCTTCCCTTGGTGGAGTTCTCTTATAATAATAGTTGGCATGCAACTATTGGGATGGCTCCTTATAAGACATTGTATGGACGGAGATGTCATACACCCTTGTGTTGGGATGAGCCGGGGAGGATGAGTGGGGTAGCACACAAGCAGGTGCAGGATGATATGGCTCGGGTAGCATTGATCCGAGAGCGGATGCTAGTCGCGCAAAGGCGTCAAAGGTCTTATGTTGATAAGAGGCACAGACCTCTGGAGTTCAGAGTTGGAGCCAAGTTATGGTTGAGGGTGTCACCGACGAGGGGCGTTCGACGCTTCGGCATTAAGGGGAAGTTGAGTCCCCACTATGTCGGGCCTTTTGAGATCCTTGAACGGATAGGAGAGGTAGCGTATAGATTGGCATTGTCACCCCGACTGGAGGGAGTCCATCCAGTTTTTCATGTGTCTCAGCTGACAGAGTACGTGCATGACCATAGACACATAGTGAGCCACGACGACCTAGTGGTCGATCCGGACCATACTTCGCAAAGCACCCGATAACAGTTTTAGAGAAAGGTATGAGAAGCCTTCGATCGAAGGTAATACCCATGATGAGAGTGAAGTGGTCGAGACGAGGGATTGATGAGGCCACTTGGGAGACAGAGGATAGTATCCGGTGGAACTATCCCGAGCTTTATGCAGGTCTAGAGACGTCTATAGGACTATCAGGTTAGTTCTACATCCATGCCTTGGTTGCGTTCAGTGATTATGTGTGGTATGTTTGACATGCTTGTATGTGACCCTAGGCGGTCTTGATGTGGTAACTTGTTGAGTCATAGGGCTTGCCTATGTCTTATGATCTCGTTTAGTACTCCCTAAGTTTCAAGATGAAACTTATTTTGAGGGGGACCTGATGTAACGACCGAAATTTTCGTTATGTTTTGATAGTTTTAGAGGAGTACTGGAATCCGTGCACAAGGGCTCACGCCCTTGCGGCCTAGTGGACGCAGTCGAGCAGGCCGTAGGTGCGGCTAGGAGTCCCGCAAGGGCGGTGACATGCTAGAGCAGGGTATTAGCGTTTTCGATCAACCTTTCGCCTTTCTATCTTTATATCCGCCTTATTAATGATGGGGGAGTTGATGGTTGAGGATCCTTTGGCATTCCACTCCTTTATGCAGCCACCATTCCTCTCCCTCTCATTTCCATTCATGTTACTTATTTTTCTTCATCCAAGACACCACCTCTTGCTCTCTTCTTCTCCATTCTCCTCCCTTCTTGCTCCAGCTTTGATCCATCTTCCTTGAGCCGGGACTGCAGTGACGTGAAAAGGGTAAGCCTTCTTCCTCTCTCTATTTCCTTCTTCTTTCTTCCTTCCTCTTCTCATGGCTTGTATGGAAGATCTTCATGGATCTATGCTCAATGATCTATCGTTGTCTTGATTGTTCGGTGATGAAGCTAGACCTTGGAGTGAGGCTAGGACCTAGTGTTGGGGTGGGAAGACGTCCATAGCACCAAAGGAGACTCGAAGAGGCCGGCTGCATAATCAAAGAACTCAACAGACGGACATTCTGGACAGATAGACCTAGGGGCGGACCCAGACAGGCGTAGGGGCAGACCCAGACAGGCGCAGGGGCGGACCTAGACAGGCGTAGGGGCGGACCCAGACAGGCGTAGGGGCGGACCGAGACAGGCGCAGGGACGGACCCGGATAGGCGTAGGTGCGGCTCCAGCTTGGCATGGGGGTGGTTTTGCACCAGTGAGTCCCGAATCTTGTCCTTTCTTCTCCTCTTTCCGTTCCTTAGATTCGATCTATCTTAGAGGCATTCTAGATTTGCTTAGAGTAGTTGAACTGGAACGTCATATAGTGGTTGGACCCTTTGAGGCCTTGTGTGAGTTGTGTGCGTCTCGATGGTGGTATGTTGTTGTGTTCTATTAGAGCCTTTTGGGGGCAATCCTTGTGTGAAGTTGTTATGTTGAGAGTTGGAAAGGTTATGGACTGAGAGTGTAGCTTCTTGTTTTAGGTTTGATGAGGAGGTTGAGCCTAGAAGTTTAAAGACTTGTAGTAGACTAGAGTATGGTTTGATTCGTGTGCCTTGTCTTGAACATGCATCGCGTGTTTTCCCGAGGGAACTTGAGAGTGTGGTGATCGGTTGCGTTTTGGATACTTGTAAGTCCACAGACTTACTTAGATGGCTTCTTGTATGAGTGTAATGTGTATGAGTGGTGTTTATTAGTTATGATAAACAATGAAACCGGATTAGGCCGACTTTATTATATTACGTAATTGACCCAAGTGTATGATAACGGGTCGTGACATCACTTCCTAGCTCTTGGGAGAGCTAGGAGGTCCCCTGAGACCAGCCCAGGAAGGTAGACGGTCAGATGCATTAGTACCATTCCTCGTTGGTAAACGGGGACAGGGGCGAGGTTTGGGAATCCCTCGTGTCACAAAATAAGTATCATTAGTAACGGCTTATCACCTAACTAAAGATTATAAACAGACTTGAGTGTTGCATGTTGATTGTATATGTTGTGTGTGTATGTGCTTTTACCTTTATACTTATGCTTATAATGTTAGCTAATGGTATTATACCGCCTTGTAGTGCCTTGAACGTTAAAGATGCGGTCAAGTGATCCGGCGGTAGTGGACTACCGGGGTTCTATGCATTATAGGACGGGACTGGTTATCTTATTTTATGACTTTGGGACTTATGGTATATTTTTGGATTTGAGAACTCGGTTGGATTGTTTTGGGATTGTATTTCCGTTTTCGCTCATGCAGTAAAACTATGTTGTTTTGCCTTTTTATTTGTGTCATGTTGTAAGGTCCGATGAAGTTGTTGTCAAGCTAAGGGCCGGGACCCATTGTGAGGTCCTAGCTCATACCGAGTCTTGCAGGATTTGGGGTGTTACACTTTCAAATACATCCATGGCTCCCAAGAGAAACACAAAGAAGAACACACCCCCTCTTGGTTAGGTGTGTAATTCCTCGAGCAAATTCAAGGGAGTTATTTACTATTCAGACTCTGGAGCTGATCAATTTGATTATGTCTGTGTAATAGCTAGGATTTCCGAATTCTAATTAATGTTGATTAACTTAATTATTGATAGTAATTGACCCAAAACTTGCGAAGATTGCGTAAGTGATGAGTATGAGTCCCACCGTTATGTTCCTGGCGTAATTTTGGGCTTATGGGGAATTTTTCACTTTCTCCCCCCAAGTAATTGTTTTTACCCTCCGGTGTTGTTTGGAGCATTTGGGAGCTCCAATTAATAAAAATGCAGTTGAGAAAATCAGGACATCGGACATGTCCTAGATATGGAATAACATGGAAATAGAAAACGGCCAAAAGAGTCGCTATTTCGTTTCTTAATGGCAAAGAAAGACGGCTTAGGTATACACATTTTCCGAGGCAGTTGTGGAATAATTATCCCTACAATATTTCAGATTTATTATTCCAATTTCGAGAAGTTTGGAGAAGGGGTTCAACCTACCTTTAGATCGGTTAAAGGATAATTATCGTCTTCACTATAAATGGCGGAAAATCGATTATTAATTCATTTCCTTTCACGTTTCCTCGTAAAAGCTCTGATTTTCTCAACCTTCAAACTAAGATCTACTCTCCGTTTCTAATCCGATTTCAATTCCTTTTGAGTTTTTGGATTCCTCTCTTCATTCTCTTCATATCGGTACCGAGATTATGCATTTCCGAGCATATGAAGACCTGGTCGAGCATATATGTCACCAGAACGGTTCCGTTGCTCAGATTCTGGTGAATTTGATGTTGTCCATGCGTAGCCTGCGTCATTGTTATTCCGAATCTTCTTTCAGATCGTCAATCGGGTTAGTAACGAATAAGTTATGAATTTATTCGCTTTCCGTACTGCAATTTTGCCTAGATTGACCTTAGACTTGTCAAAATGGATAATTAGAAATTCCATTATGGTCGTTATATTATTCTGGTGTTTATGGGTTGTTTGTTTGATGAAATCTAATGACAGGTGGTTTTAGAAATTGCCTGCGGGCAAAACGTTATTTTGGTGAAATTTAATTAATTAAAGATTAATTAATTAATTAATCAGGATTAGAATTGAGATTGAGGAATGTTGATCAGATGTTACCTTGAGATGTGAGAAATTGTGAGCTATGTTGACGATCTGAGGCTTAGATGCGAGTTATAGCTGGTTATGGTTATGAGGTGTAGGAGATGCGTCTCCAAACCTTTATAGTGTTTGATTGTGTGCCTTGCTCATGCAAGCACTTATCGTTTCCTCGAGGGAAAATTGTGACGTGGTAAAGGATTACGAGTATTTCATGTAAGTCCATAGGACTTACTTAGCGAGCAGTTGTGGATTTGAATGTTTGTAATGGTTGTGGGTGTTTGCATATGATTGTTGTATTTTATAACCTAAACTGGACAAGGATGACCATTGTATTACCTTATATGGCCCAAGTGTATTATAATCGGACGGTGACCACCTGTCAAAGCTCTCCGCGAGTGGAGGAAGTGCTCGGAAGCCAG
Source organism: Fagopyrum esculentum (assembly GCA_033239045.1). NCBI lineage: Eukaryota > Viridiplantae > Streptophyta > Magnoliopsida > Caryophyllales > Polygonaceae > Fagopyrum > Fagopyrum esculentum. Next base: position 93,924,328 of record BSUD01000007.1, on the reverse strand, counting down.
TAGCACAGGGGGAGGTGGTAATTCCACCCCCACGCAAAACCCTGTGTTAACGGGGGAAGAGACGAGGTTCTTTAGGCTCCTCGTGCCACAAAAGAATTTGAATTAGTAATGGAATAACTTAAGTAAAGATAATAAACGGATGTGTGTGTGGCATTGCATATAGTGATGTGTTGGTGTGTATGTGTTATTACTTCATTCTTATTCATTTTTGTTAGCTAACGGTTTATACCGTGTTGTAGATATTCTGCAGGATAGGAGGACTGCAAAATGTGCCGAACAGGGTGATCAGCCAAGGGCTTTTGTACACTAGATATGCCAGGGTTTTGGGGTGTTTTATCCTTGTATGGATATGATGTTTGTGTTTTGTACTCGGCTATGATTTTGTAAACCTTATGATGTATCTTTTGTATAGTTTTATGTATTTTGTTTTAATCTATATGTGCCTTGCTGTAAGATCCACTAAACTTGTTGTCAAGCTAGGGTCAGGATCCATTGTGAGATCCTATCCCAGTAGCACCCCGAGTCCCGCGGATTTGGGGTGTCACAAAATTGGTATCATAGCCTCAAGTTGACAACAATGGCACTTGCAATCTGCAATAAAGGTGGAATAGATAAATAAACAGAACCCGAAAGGGGTCTGAGTTTTGAGAAGGATTTTGGCTTTTAAACGAGTACATATGTTTTGGGATAGTGTGTACAGGAAGTCATCACCCTACTAAGGATCTCGACAATATATATATATATATATATATATATATATATATATATATATATATATATATATATATATATATATATATATATATATATATATATATATATATATATATATAGATCCTGACTTATACGTAAACAACTCTTATCGTGTGAACGTGTAAACACCGAAATATATGACTATACCGCCGAATATATAGATTCAGGTCCGGCGAATCTTCTTCCATTAATAACATGATTTTTTTTTTATCCTTTAATATCGCCTAATCGCAGTCATATATTTAGAGATCTAACGGATACAATTTGTTCTCATTGATCAATATAAGGGTTGTTTACATGGGAGCCAAACTCTATATACATATATATATATATATATATATAGGGTTAGGATCAAGTAAGAACATGGTTTCTAGTAAGAAATGAGAACAAATAATAGCCACAAGATAAAACACGATCAACGTTCATGATTCGTTCTTATTTTTGGATATAATTAATTACGTTTTTATATAAAGACAATTATATTCGATTACCTTTTAAGAGAAAATTTTATTTATTGTTTAATTAAATATACACGTTTTAATTATATATTATTTCCGTCTTCTCATGCCGGCATCGGTAGAATTTCATGCACGTATATATGGCCTCAATTGTGTGGTATATCTACGTGAAATATATTAGCACATACAAAATGATTAATTTGCACTGTCACGAACACAACTATGCAAAATCTAACACGATTGAATTTATAGGAAGCACGAAATATGCAAAACGTGCATGCACGATTGCATAAATTAGAAGCTAATACACGACTGCACAAATTAGAAGGTAATACATTGTTGTAATAGTAGAAAATAATAGAAAATACTATGCACATGCATGCACATAAATGGTACACATTCTACAATCGATATACATGCACAATGAAGTTGTGCACACGCATGGACAATGAACTCGTGCATGCACATATACGTGCATGAAATCGTGTCGTTTATTTTTAGAAACATTATTTTCATTTATACACTTGCTTTATAATATAATTTTTTTTTTTGGTAATGTTATAATATAAATTTTGAATCATACACTCGTGCACATGCACAATGAAATCGAGTAAAGTTATTTAATTACAATGCACATATTTAATTGGAACAACAAAATATTTTATTTCCTTAATAGCAATATCATAAAAGCCCTAATAAATACAATAAATAAAATTCACGCTTACCATTTATATACGTTAAATCATGAACGTTGATTATTTAATCTGACGCTTCAGATATGCTCTTATTTCATACTGGAATACATGTTCTTACTTGATCTTAACCCTATATATATATATATATATATATATATATATATATATATATATATATAGAGTATAGATCCTATGAGAACACCCCCTAACGTGAGAACATGAGAACAAATTCGTAATTATTATTAGTTTTGTTACGAATGTGTCATATCGTTTAATGTATTATTCGTAGTTATTGTTGGTTGAGTGGATTATTCGTAGTTATTGTTGGATTCCTAATTATTATTATTCGTAGTTATTATATTATTTGATATCTACTCTAAATCTCAACCCTTAATACTCACATCCAACGGTGTACGATTCTTCTCATGTTCTCACGTTAGGGGTGTTCTCATGGAAACCACACTCTATATATATACATATGGCATTAAATAGCCTTTTACGTAGCTATGATAGTGTCGCTGATGGCTCAGACTAGAGCAACATCTACTATACGACGGGGAAGAGTAGACACCTCTATCTCCGGTAATCGTAAGTCGTGAACGAGTTGGTGGACCTCCAGTCGTGAGCGGTCGGGATTAAGTCCCCATTACTGAGTCACCAGAGGCGGAAGACCAAGTTATGAAAGACGTTGAGAATGTAATTTTCAAGGTTGTCGGCGACGTGTGGATCGCATTAAGGAACGAGATAGTTACCCTACTTAGATTGTGGAGTACCCAAGTGGATGATTCAAGTTGCACCTCGATGAGGTAACGGGCTTGAGAAGACGTCTAGTGTGTAACAGAAGTGGCAAAGAAGGAAAGATGCGTTCGATATCCTTCGGCATCACTAGAACCGCTGAGGTGTTAAAAAAGGTAATTTCGGTGTTAATTACACCAGTGAGGATTGCTAAGGATGTTAAAGTTAAAGAGAAGTTAGAGATTAGAGCATGCCAATAGTGGGCAATGAAGCTTCTAATAATGACGAGGTTCGATAGAGAAACGAGCGGGTTATTCCATTATATCATATCTTCCTTCGTGGGATCTTGTACCGAGATGAAGTCATGATAATAGACGTGTGAATAGTATCGTGAATACCTATGAAATTCACTTGTGAGCGTTGGAGCTGAAGAGCCGGCATTGCCAACTACTGCATGTACCATTCAGATTAATGGTTTACCTGTCAGAGATTTTTGTGATACTAGTGCTATGCACTTTCTGATTTTTTTTGTCTTATATGTTGAGCGTTTGGTGTTAGATACGATAGAAGGGATACCCTTTATTATAGGGTTACCCGATGATAGTACGGTTAGAGGTACCCGTGAGATACGCATTTGTCCTATTCATTAGGGTCTTGTGATTTGCTTGTGGACTTCTTTGTCACACCGCTAGTGCGTGAGGAAGTCATTCTAGATATGGATTGGATGGATAGACATCGTGCTATGTTAGATGTAGGTAGTAGGACCGTGACGGTCTCTACTGAGATAGGTCAGATCGAGATTTTCTGAGGTTGGGACCTCGGAAAGATGGGTATGGTTATTAGTGCAGTCCGAGTAGTGAGGTTGATTGCACAGAGTGCGAAGCTTTGTGGTGTTACACCATAAAGGAGGGTGAGAGTCCAACATTAGAACACATCCCAGTAGTCTGCGAGTTTCTAGATGTGTTTGTTGAGCCATCCAATTTGCCACCTCAGAGGAACGTAGACTTCGATATCGAGTTGGAGCTTGGCACGAGACCGATCTCGAAGGCCCCATACCATATGGCGTTTGTCGAGTTGTTACAACTGAAGAAGCAACTCGAGGAGTTGGCTGAGAAGGGCTTTATCCGCCCTAGCGTATCCTCGTGGGGAGCACATGTCCTCTTTGTGCGGAAGAAGGACAAATCGTTGAGATTGTACATCGACTACAAAGAGTTGAACAAGGTGACCATCAAGAACAAGTATCCTTTTGCTCCGCATTGATGATTTGTTAGATTAGATTCAAGGAGCGATTGTCTTCTCCAGGATCGACTTGTGCTCGGGATATCACCATTTGAGGGTGAGAGAGCAGGATGTGCATAAAATGGCATTTTGGACTCGGTATGGCCACTATAAGTTCGTAGTGATGCCATTAAGGCTCACGAATGCGCCCGCTATCTTTATGGAGTTGATGAATGGCATATTCATCGACTTCCTGGATCAGTTTGTGGTCATCTTCATAGACGATATCCTAGTGTACTCTCGTAGCAGAGAGGAACACGCATGACATCTAAGGAGGGTTTTGTAGGTTTTACGAGATAAAGAACTGTATGTCAAGTTCTCTAAGTGCAAATTTTGGATGCCAAAGGTAGTATTTCTGGGTCATGTTGTCTCCGCTGATGGGATCAAGGCTAATCCGACGAAGATCGAGTCTGTAGCAGCGTGGACGACAAGAACGTCAAGAAAGTGCGCAGTTTTCTTGACCTAGCCGGTTACTATCGACGGTTTGTGGAGGGATTCTCTGTGATTGCCCATCCACTCACCAACCTACTGAGAAAGACTACCCGGTTTGTATGGTCCGAGTCGTGTACTCAGAGTTTTGAGGAGCTGAAGAGACGTCTGACTTTCGCTCCTATCTTAGCGCAGCCGGAGGGCACAGAAGACTTTGTAGTCTACAGTGACGCATCCAAGCTAGGCTTAGGGTGTGTTTTGATGCAGCATGGTAGAGTGATTGCATATGCTTCTAGACAGTTGAAGACGTATGAGGAGAACTACCCGACTCATGATCTGGAGTTGGCAGCGGTAGTTCATGCTTTGAAGATCTGGAGACATTACTTGTATGGCGCTACATGCTAGATCTGGAGACATTACTCCCCCTACGTTAATGCTTCCTTGTTCAACATACCAAGCTCCAATCTAATAAAATTAAATTGTTCCTCAGGAAGAGGCTTGGTAAAGATATCTGCAAGCTGCAAGTTAGTTGAGATAAAAGAGATCGAAACATCACCTTTCTCAACATGATCACGTATCAAGTGATGCCTTACATCAATATGCTTAGTCCTTGAATGCTGCACGGGATTTTTGGTTATAGAAATAGCTCTAGTATTATCACATTTTATAGGAATACCTTTCAAGTCAAAGCCAAGATCACAAAGTTGTTGAGCAATCCAAAGAATTTGTGCACAACAGGCTCCTACAGCTATATATTCAGCTTCAGCTGTGGATAGGACAACAGAGTTTTGCTTCTTGGAGTGCCAACTAATTAGAGGATGATCCTAAGAATTGGCAACATACAGAAATACTTTTTCTATCGACCTTATAACCTGCAAAGTCTGCATCTAAATAGCCAACAAGATGAAATGAGCTTTGACGTGGGTACCATAACCCTAGATCCTTAGTGCCATTGAGATACCGAAAAATTCTTTTCACATCAATCAAGTGTGACTCTTTAGGATCAGCTTGAAATCTTGCACACATGCACACGCTAAACATAATGTCAAGACGACTAGCAGTTAGATACAACAATGAACCGGTCATACCTAGATACTCCTTTTGTACTACACTTTTGCCATTCTTGTCATGATCTAGTGTTGAACTCATAGGAGTCTTTGCAACCTTAGATTGATCCATTTTGTACTTCTTAAGCAAGTCTTTAGTCTACTTTGATTGAGAAAAATTCCTTTCTTTACTTGTGTAACTTGAAATCCAAGAAAGAAATTTAGCTCTCCCATTAAGCTCATTTCAAATTCCCTACACATAATATCTGAAAATTCCTTGCAAAGGAAATCATTAGTAGCACCGAATAGTATATCATCAACATAGATTTGCAATACTAGAATGTCGTTGCCTCTAGTTTTGATAAACAATATTTTATCAATAAATCCTCTTTTGAAATTGTTTTCAAGAAGATATTTAGATAATCTTTCATACCAAGCTCGAGGAGCTTGCTTAAGACCGTAAAGAGCTTTATCTAGTTTAAAAATATGATCTGGAAATCCATCATTTTCAAAATCAGGAGGTTGAGCAACGTAGACTTCTTCTTCTAAGAAGCCGTTTAGAAAAGCACATTTTACATCCATTTGAAAAAGTTTTATGCTCATGAAAGATGCAAATGCAAGTAGCATACGTATGGCTTCTAACGTGGCAACTAGAGCAAAAGTCTCCTCATAATCAATACCTTCTTCTTGGTTATAGCCTTGTGCTACAAGTCGTGCTTTATTTCGTATGACTTTGCCACTTTCATCCAATTTGTTTCGGAAGAACCATTTCGTTCCAATAACTGATTGATGTTTTGGTCTTGAAGTAAGAGTTCATACCTTGTTCCTCTCAAATTCATTCAATTCATTTTGCATGGCAATGATATAATCAAGTTCTTGAAGAGCTTGAACGTAGTTCTTTGGCTCGACAAGCGATACAAAAGCGGAGAAGGAACATAGATTATTCACTTTAGATTTAGTTTGAACTCCAGCATCTAGATGTGAGATCACATTCTCTGGTGGATGATATGAGGAGTGTTGAACCTTTCTTCTTTTGACAGATGGAGCTGATCCATAAGGTTGAGCTTCATATGTTTGACTAGATTCAGTTACCGTTGGTATATTACTTGTTGATCCAATCTCAAGGCCTTGAAGTTGGGTTTCAAGTCCTTGAAGCGGAGTTCTGTTATCACAATTTCCTGTTTCAAGGTCTTGAAGGTGTGTTTCAAGGTCTTGAGGGTTTTCTTCGGTATCTTGAATCTTTTTCTGCATATTCTTGTCTCTATCTTTAGGATCTTCCTCTTCATCCGAATTATGATCTTCTCTTTGATTTAGATTTAGATCTGCAAAACTCTCACTCAAAGTACCATCATTGCTTTCATCAAAAATAATATGAATGCTTTCCTCAACAATTTTGGTACGTTTGTTGTAGACACGATAAGCTTTGATATTTGAAGCATATCCAATGAATATAGCTTCATTACTACATGCATCAAATTTCCCAAGATTATCTTTGTCATTGTTACGAACAAAACAAGTACATCCAAATGGTTTCAAATATGAAATATTTGATTTTCTTCCTTTAAAGAGTTCATAAGGAGTCTTTTTCAAAATAGGGCGAATTAAACATCTATTCAAAATATAATTTGCAGTGTTTACTACTTCAGCCCAAAAACTTTTTGGCAAATTGTTTTCTAAAAGCATTGTCCTAGACATATCCTCAAGAATGCGGTTCTTACGTTCCACAACTCCATTTTGTTGAGGGGTTCTAGGAGCTGAAAAATTATGTGAAATGCCATATTTTGCACAAAACAAATCAAACTTCAATTGATCAAATTTTCTACCATGATCACTTCTTATAGAAACAATTGGTAGGTTTTTCAAAGTTTGTAACTCCTTACACAATTTTGAAAACTCAAATAAAGCTTCAGATTTTTCTCGTAGAAAAGAAATTCATGTGAAACGAGAGAAATCATCCACTATAACAAGGATGTACTGCTTTCCTTTGGGAGATTTGACACACATAGGTCCACAAAGATCCATGTGTAAAATTTCAATGGGTCGAGAAGAACTTACAGCTTTCTTAGGTTTGAATGAACATCTTGTTTGTTTACCTTGTGTGCACGTCTTACATAGATCATTAACCTTGAAATTTAGGTTTGGCAAACCACGTACCAAATCTTTTGTAAGTAGCTTCTGCATGGTGTGCATGTTTACGTGACCAAGTCTTCTATGCCAAAGCCTTGGATCATCAGTTAAGGCATTTAGACATTTTATCTTAGTTCCTGAAACTTGGTTAGTACTCATAGAATAAACATTATTACATCTAGGAGCAGTAAACAATACTTCACCCGTCTTTTTGTCTTGAACCTCACATTTATCTTAATCAAACATGACTTTATTGCCTTTATCACAAATTTGAGATATAATTAGTATATTATATTTCAAACCATCAACCAAATAAACATCATCAATAAAGTGAGATGAATTATAACAAATTTTACCAATACCAATTATGTCACATTTTCCTTTATCACCAAGAGTAATGGTTCCAAATGATTGTTTCTATAAAATGAGAATAAAGAGCTTTCTCCACTCATGTGTCTTGAGCAACCACTATCTAATATCCATTTGTGCTCCTTTACCTTGGTGATATCCTACAAAACAGCAAACATCAACCTTTCCGGGTCGACCAAATGACATATTTTGGTTCATACTCAGGTTCGATCATGTTTGGTGGTCTAGTAACTTTAGGAACCCAGATTTGTTTGACCTGTTTCCTTAAACATAAAGGATAGGTATTTTTAATGATATAAGGATCATTTCTTCTATAAGGACATGTAGATTTAACATGACCCTTTTTACAATAGTAGAAGCAAGTAGGCATATGAATGCTTCCTTTGGCCTTGACAAAAGTGGTGGTAGGTTTTCTAGGAAAGCTCCTATGATAACCTATACAATTTTTGTTAAGGGAGGACTGTTGTTCACCCATCATTCTCTCAAGATTAGTTTTTGAACGAGTAAACTTAATAAGTGCAGTCTTCTGGTCTTGACACGTCAAAGTTAGATCAACTTTCTCTTTCTCTAGAGAGATATAGTTTCGATGAAGAGAGGAGAGGTTGTCCTCGAGAATCAGGTTCTCTGATTCCAAGGCCTTGATATTGTCATCAAGGTCTACTTTTTCTATGTTAAGATTTTCAATTTCCACACACATTTCACTTAGTTGTTTTTCTTGTTCAAGAAGCTTTTCTTTTAAAGAATTTATCCTTATTATATGTTCCTTATCACATATAATAATATCTTTAAGGAATTGTTTCAGGTTAATTTCAGTTTAAGACATACTTGTACTTACCACATTGTCAACATATAGATTTGAATCTTCTTCATGATCGGCCATGAGACACAAGTTTGCTTGTTCTTTTTCATCTTCTGATTCATTTGTTGATTCTGAATCACTCCATGAAGCAACCATAGCTTTCTTCTTTCGATCGTTTTTCTTGAAGTTGGTCCTCTTCTTTTGTGGACAATCCTTCACAAGATGATCTGTTTCACCACATTCAAAACAAGTCAGTATTCTCTTTTTCTTATTAGAGTTTGAAAACTTACCTCGGGGTTTTGATCCTCGTGGATATTCTCTATTAGCAGATTATTTCTTAATCTTGAGAATTCTTGCGAGACCCTTAGAAATCAGGGTGATTGCATCTTCTTCATCATCGTCATCACTATCCTCTTCATCAGATGGTAATTCATCTCTTCTTAATTTTAATGCCAAATTATTAGAGTTGGATGGGAGTTCTTCATATTCTTCACCAAGAACCATTTCATGTGTGATGAGTTTTCCAAGTAGGTCATCAAGAGGAAGAGTTGTGAGATTCTGAGCTTCTTCAATAGTAGTCATCTTTGGTCCCCACTTGGCTTTAGGTAGGCTCCTTAGAACCTTCCTCGCTTTCTCTTCATTTGTAAAGATCTTTCCTAGTGAGTCCAGGTTGTTCACGATCTCAGTGAATCTGGTGAACATTTCTTTGACTATTTCATTTGGATTCATCTTGAATAGCTCGTAATGTCTGAGGAAGATGCTAATCTTTGTTTCCCTAACTTGACTTGTTCCTTCGTAAGTGACAACAAGCTTGTCCCATATTTCTTTAGCACTCTTGCATGATGAGATGCGGTTGAATTCATTTGCATCTAATGCATAGTATAATAGGTTCATTGCTTTGTAATTCTTTGACACACTGTCCAGGTCAGCCTGTGTGAAGTCATCTTCCTTCTTTAGAACTTGGACACCTTCAACCGTTGTCATTGGAACTTTAGGTCCATTTTGAATGATGCTCCAAAGCTCCATGTCCTGGTCAATAATGAACATACGCATGAGTGCTCTCCAATGAGCAAAGTTGTTGCCATAGAAGAGTGGTGGTCGAGATGCGGATCTTCCTTGAGAAAATCCACCATCACCTACATGATTCATGATTATTCTCACTGATGGTTAAATCAATAAATGTGAGTCTAGCTCTGATACCAATTGAAGAACCGGTCGGTGAAATAAATAAGTTAAAGATACTCTAAAAGGGGGGGTTGAATAGAGTATGAGAACTTTTCGCAAACCAAATATCAAGGCCTTGAAACTCCTTTTTGAAGGCCTTGATGTCAATCTGTGCTCTTAGTGAAACTTTGATTTCAAGGGCTTTGAAACAACTTTCAAGAGCCTTGACTTCGTGCTCCTGCAAAAACAAAGCTAGTCACAATAGCAAAATATAGTGCGGAATGTAAAAGATTGACACGAGGATATGTTTACGAAGTTTAGCTCTAAATAGCCTACTCTCCGTCCCAGGGTATAGCCTTAGGATCTAACTATCTATTATCAGCTTCAAAGAGTCCTAGATACAAACTAGAAGAAAACCCCTTCTTCTCTCACTGTAACCAATGCTACGATCTAGCTTCAACTCTCAACCTAGCTATAATAGCCTACTTACTTCGCAGAGTAACACACACTCTAGTATAACACTATTTAGATCTTCCAATGGAGCTCTTGTGGTTTCTCTCTCTAAGGAGATAAAGCTTTTGCGTAAATAAGGGAAAGAAAAACAATGAATGAAGATGATTTAGTTGCTTGAAGACGTAAAGATATTTTCCGTATGTGCTTGTGTATTTTCTTCTTCGACCATCATCTTCATTTATAATCTTTTATGGAGAGGTCTTATAGCCGTTGGATAGATGACCGTTTGAAGATGAATCTTCTTCTCCATGAAGATCGTTTCTTGTTTCGAGATAAGGTAGACGTTGCAAATCTTCAACTCCTGAGAACACGTCCAGTCCTTAGCTCATTGATCTTCTCATCCTTTGTTGAATCAAAAGAGAAGATATTTTTCCGCTTTTGTTTTTTAGAAAATCTTCGGTTGAGATCTTCGGTTGAAAAAAGATCTTCCCTAAAATCTTTCTGTTTGAGCAAATCTTCCTGGAAAATCTTCTTTGCATTTGAATCCTTGTTTTATGCATCTATATATAACTCCAAGGCCTTTGAGATCGTCCCTTTGTAAACGCTATCTTCCTTGTCCTTAAGTTATACTTCAAGGCCCTTGAATCAAGGCCCTTGACATTTGATAATACGTGCATTGAATTCAAACCAACCAAGCATCTAGAGAATATAATCAATACATTGTTAGTATATTCAACTACTACATTTGTGTTTAAGTCTTCCATCATAAACACCTGTAAGACATTATAAACAAGGTGGAGTTTTCATTCCAGATTTATTATTCCAATTTCAAGAAGTTTGGAGAAGGGGCTTTAACCCACTTTTGGATCGGTTAAAGGATAATTATCGACTTCACTAAAGGATAATTATCGTCTTCGCTAAAAATAGCGGAAAATCGTTTTTATTAATTCATTTTCTTTCACGTTTCCTCGTAAAAGATCTAATTTCTCTCAACCTTCAAACTCAAATCTACTCTCCATTTCTAATCCGATTTCAATTCCGTTTGAGTTTCTAGATTCCTCTTTTCATTCTCTTCATATCGGTACCGAGTTCCTGCATTTCCGAGCATATGAAGACCTGGTCGAGCATATATGTCATCAGGACGGTTCCGTCGCTCAGATTCTAGTGAATTTGATGTTGTCCATGCGTAACCTACGTCGTTGTGATTCTGAATCTTCTTTCAGATTCTCAATCGGGTTAGTAACGAATATGTTATGAATTTATTCGTTTTCCGTATTGCGATTGAGGAATTTTGATTAGATGCTACCTTGAGATTTGATGACAAGTGGGTTTAGAAATTCCATTATGGTTGTTATATTATTCTAGTATTTATGGGTTGTTTGTTTGATGAAATCCGATGACAAGTGGGTTTAGAAATTGCTTGCGGGCAAAACGTTAATGTGGTGAAATTTAATTAATTAAAGGTTAATTAATTAAATTAGGATTAGAATTGATATTGAGGAATGTTGATTAGATGCACCTTGAGATTTGAGGAATTGTGAGTTATGTTGAGGATTTGAGGTTTAGATGCGGGTTATAGCTGGTTATGGTTATGAGGTGTAGGAGACGCGTCTCCTAACCTTTGTAGTGTTTGATTGTGTGCCTTGCTCATGCAGGCACTGATCGTTTCCTCGAGGGGAAACTGTGACGTGATACAGGATTACGAGTATTTTAGGTAAGTCCATAGGACTTACTTAGCGAGTAGTTGTGGATTTGAGTGTTTGTAATGGTTGTGTATGTGTGCACACATGATTGTTGCATTTATAACCTAAACCGGACTAGGATGACCACTTCATTATCTTATATGGCCCAATTCTATTATAAACGGGTAGTGACCACCTGTCAAAGCTCGCCGAGAGTGGAAGAGGTGCTTGGAAGTCAGTAGCACAAGGGGGAGGTGGTAATTCCACCCCCACGCAAAACTTGTGTTAATAGGGAAGAGATGAGGTTCTTAAGGCTCCTCGTGCCACAAAAGAAGTTGAATTAGTAATGGAATAACTTAAGTAAATATAAAAAGCGGATGTGTGTGTGGCATTACATATCGTGATGTGTTGGTGTGTGTATGTGTTATTACTTCATTCTTATTCATTTCTGTTAGCTAATGGTTTATGATGTGTTGTAGATACTTTGCATGATAGGAGGACTACAGAGTGAGCCAGACAGGGTGATCAACCGAGGGTTTCTATACACTAGGATATGCGAGGGTTTTGGGGTGTTTTATCCTTGTATGGATATGATGTTGTTGTTTTGTACTCGGCTGTGATTTTGTAAACCTTATGATGTATCTTTTGTATAGTTTTATGTATTTGGTTTTAATCTATATGTGTCTTGTGTAAGATCCAGTGAAGTTGTTGTCAGGCTAGGGTCAGGATCCATTGTGAGATCCTAGCCTAGTAGCACCCCGAGTCCCGCGGATTTGGGGTGTTACAGTCTGGATTGGACATTGACCTGCCCAACCTCATGTTGAACCACATGGTCCACACAATAAACTCCACCCGATCCATCCCTTTGCCATATGGGAATCTATTGCCTAAGATTTTTGCTCACTTTTCCATCGAAAAATCCATTGAGGATCAACAACTGTCGACTGGAAGAATAGATTAGCAGTGTTTGGAGAGTTTAGGAGTAGAAAAGACTCTTGCTAGAGCTTGGACATTAAAAGACAAGATTGTTACTATGACCCCATCCCCCTTAGTTATCTCAGCTCCTTCCATTTCCAAGACCAGGTTGGATGGTTTGAAATGGAATTGCAGTGTCTAAATAGGGAAATTTCCGACTTTTAGTTGGACATGATAAGAAGAATGGATGTGAGCCATGAGGTTATGTCGGTGATGCATGCAAAGATAAACCAGATGTGCCTTCTGAACACCCTTACCCTTATCACCATTGGAAAATTCTTGCCCCTGACCGAAGATGCAGCACAACACACTCAGGAAAAGGTGGAGAATGTGCTCATGAACTGCAAACGTTGCGTGCAGAATACACATATCCTCTACCCCACGCATGTCGAACCTATTGTTATAACCACTGAGGAGTATGTTGTGGTCAAGGAATATTGGCTTGCTGAGAAGAAACGGCGTTTAGAGGCCAATATTAGGGACATGAGCAAAGGATCTGCTCAATCGAGATGGAGGAAGAAATTCTACGAGGACATCCAAGAGTGAATTTCAAAGTCTTGAAACTAGTTTCAAGGCCTTGAAATGGATGTCAAGGCCTTGACATGGATTTCAAATCCCCTTGGTTTTGATTTCAAGGCCTTGATAACCATTTGTGGGACTTCTTTTTTAAACTATTTTGGTTTTTGGAAATACATTTCTTGGGTCTGTAATAATTTTAAAATCCCGTACTTTTATTGTTTTTCTCCCTTGTTGAAATACAAAGGGGGAGAAATTAAATATGTGTGTTAATCCGATATTTCTGCATTTTGCATTTTTCAATATTATTGCATATGTATCGCTAACATTAAATGCATGTACGATATTTGTTTTGTCTTCCATCAAGGGGGAGATTGATAAATCTACCTTGATTATAAATTGTCTATGTGGATGATAGAAGACTTAACATTATAAGCGGTTTTATAAACTAAGAAATATCGATTGTATTTCTAGATTGCATGTTTTGGTTTTGTGTTTGTTAAATGTGTGCAGACCTTCAAAAGCATTTCAAAGGAAGAACGCATGCCTTGAAACTCATTACAAGGGCAAGCACGGAGATCTTGGAAAGCAGTTCAACAGATAAACGTGGAGGCCTTGAAAAGAAATACAAGGGAGGATTCGGCTGAAGGATTTTCAAAATCAAGATTCAAATCTCAACAACCAAATCTACCAAGGATTACAAGCAGATCTTCAAACAAGATATCAAGAGAAGATCTCAGTCAGCCTCAACAAGAAGATCTTCAATGGATTTAAAGAGAAGATCTTGCCCCCAACAACAAGATCTCACAAAGATCTTAACAACCGACGTAAGAGGATAAGAAGATCATTTCCAATGGATCCCACACAAAGATCTCGGATCCAAGGAAGATCTTCAACGGTCCTCAAGAGAGAAGTCTTCAACAAAGATTTTAACAGCTTGGAAGATCTCAGAGCGTGAACTAAGGGCTTCAATGACAAAGATCTTCAACGGCTCTTTCAAGGAGAAGATCTCGAAGAAGAAGATTTTCAACGTGCGTCAAAGAGAAAAAGTAGATGAAGAAGACAAAAGATCTTACAATGGCTACTTCATCTCAATCAAACACCATTTTCCATGAAGAAAGAAGAACATCACAACGGCCCTCTTACAACGGTAGAAGAGTTCTCCATAGAAGACTATAAATGAAGATGGCGATTGAAGAGAACAACAACAAGCTTACACGGAAACATCTAAGTCTTCAAGCGATCTAAACATCTTCATTCATTCCAAAAGTTTTTCTTTCTCTTAGCTTACAAAAGTTTACATCCCTAGAGAGAGAAAACCACGAGAGCTTCATTGGAATATCTAGAGAGTGTTATACTCGAGTGTGTGTTACTCTGCAAAGTAACTAGGCTATTATTGCTAGGTTAGAGTTGGAACTATATCGTAGCATTGGCTACAATGAGAGAAGAAGGGGATTTCTTCTAGGTTGTACCTAGGACTCTTTGAGGAGACAATAGATAGTTAGATCCTACGGGTAAAGAAACCCTAGGACGGAGACATAGGCTGTTAAAGTTGACTTTCGTAAACATATCACCGTGTCGATCTTTTAATTCCGCACTATATCTTGCGTAATTGTGACTAACATTGTTTTGCAAGTTCTCGAAGTCAAGGCCTTGAAATCACTTTCAAAGCCCTTGAAAACCAGTTTTGTCACAAAGAGTATAGATTGACTTCAAGGCCTTACAATCAGTTTTAAAGTTTGAGATAGGTTTTTACGAAAAGTTATCATACTCTATTCAACCCCCTTATAGAGTATTTATATCCTTATTATTCACATATACGGTTCTTCACAAAGCACCAGCACCAATCCAGAAATTGAACATTAATACCCCTCACTTCTCTATATCTTCGTTGTGGAAAGGAGATTTTCTTTGCCATGATATTCCAATTGATCCAGAAATTGAACAAGAAAACAAATCACCAACCCTGATCTTCACAATTTAAGAAGGTTTTGCAATTGAACCACAAATTGAACAAGAACAAGGGTTAATTATTTTAGGTTATGAATTGCAGGAAGCACCATCCCCGATATTTTTTTCTTGTTCATGAGCGAAGGTGGGAGAAACAACAAAAAGAAGAAGAACGAAGTCAATGAATTGAAGGAAGAACGAAAGAAGGGATGAAGAACGGAGGAAGAACGAACCGTGGAAAGGTGAACCAAAAGCGAACGAAAGAAGAAAGAAGGAAGAAGAAGAAAAGTGGTAGTCTCTAAAGGCGAAATCAAGGCGAAATTGGTGCAACTTGCAAGAAAAATTACCATAAAACTCGGAAGAACCGAAGAAACCATGGATCCACCAAGGTTTTCTTCAGAAATCCGTATGGGTCTCAAATTGAGAAGAACACACGAAGATGGAAATAATTTTAATCGATGAGGATAAGGAATAGGTATATTTTGGTATTTATATAAACTCGAAACTAATTCCGAAACAATTAACCAAACATGTATACAAGTTTTTTATAAACCGCAAAACGAAAATCGCAACCATAACAACAACCACAACCGCAACCACAATTTTACTAAACACGCCCAAACAATATACTTCTCTTTCCTTTTGATGATAGAAGAACCATTCCACTGAGTTTGTTGTAATTATGGACATTTTTTATCTGATGTGTTTTATTCCCTTATACTCAGATTTTAATATTGTGAAATTCTATTTGGTAGCTCAAATTTCCCACCAACTTTCAGTTTAGGTTTCTCAAATGTCCTTTCCGTGACGCATTTTTCGTCAGTTTTTTCGAAGATAGGTTTTCTAGTTGAAGTTTCTCCGCCGGTGGCGCTTCTTCGCTGTTGCTCTTCGACAAGTATTCCATAAAAGGCTGAAATCTTATCAATTACAACAACTTATTCCCTACCAAATCGATTCTTGCAGATGTCTTTTTTGGTCTCTATTTATACCCGGTTTGCGCTCTCCTGCTTTATGTTCCTTGTTGTCTCTCTTCATCATCTATCTTCTATATTCTTCTTATTTTGGTTAATTAGGCTGTTTTTATTCCCTGGTATATAGTTCTAGATTGTTGATGGTTCGATTTCTACATTGATTCGGTTTTTTAAGTGGTAGATATTTATTGGCGGTCTGCATTTAAATAGGGAGATCCGATGAGTGTTTATTTATGGCTGATTTGTTCAATATTGGTTTTCTGATGGCTCATGCTTTCAATTTCTATGCTCGTTTCTCAAGATGATTAAAATATGAATATCATTGTTTGTGATCTCTATTCATTTAGGTTTTTTAATGTCATCGTGAACTTTGTCGAGGTTATTTGATTGCTATTCTCTTCAACATCGATCTTCTATATTATTTGTGTTTATTTATGGCTGATATGTTCAATTGATCCCTGACTGTGTAGACCGACATCAGTTTATGGTTCATCTTATGCTGTCACACTTGAGTGATGAAATATAAGCTGAATTATAAATGGCATTTCCCTTAATACTCGCATTTCTCTGAGTTTCACAGTGCCTGGAACCAGAATTCTATTGGAGATATAATGTAGAGTCAATAGCTATGTATTATATACTTTGCTCCCCGAGAGTGTATTATTGAGGTCAATTACTAACTAGGATGCACGGACACTTCTAGAAGGAAAAGTTTCCCGTGTCCTGCCATGTCGGACACGCGGACACGGCAGGACACAGCTCGGACACGGTTAAATGTGAGTCGACACGGTCAAGACACGTTTCAAAGATAGGACACGTCTAAGAAACGACGATGACGCGGATTGTGTCCGGTCAAGACACATTCAATGAAAGTATACCCAATTTTTTAAGGCTAAAAAAACAAAATTAATTTTTTTTAAAACTTAAAGAAATAGTTTTTTCTTCTCTCCCTTTTTTTTTTCGACTAAACTTAGTCTCACATGGCCGCTTGCGAGATTGTTATTGCCGGAAGCAAGATTGATAATGTTTGTTTCTAAGTTTTTGTTTCAGTTATTTTTTTGTCATGTTAATATTTTTATCTACTCATATATCATTGAGTTTTTCATATATATGTATCTCATTATGATATATGAATTTTACATTTCAATAGTTTAAAATATTTGTTTACCTCGCCGTGCTCCGTTTTCTATGCTTTTGAGGATTGCCGCTTTCCCGTTTCTCGCCGTATCCATTTCGCGTGTCCGTGTTTGTGCATCATAGTTTTACTAAGTGCTTTAACTTGCTTGCTTCCCCTTTCCAGTCATCCCATTTATTCAACGTATTGTTGTTCTCCGCCCCAGGTTTTGTGCTGCTTTACCAAAGAAGTTTGATTCCAGCTTCTCCATTTTCTGTTCACAAGGCAATGACAAACAGAAATGGTTATCTGTATCGATCAGGGTAGTTTCTCGAGTCTTGACTAATTCTTTACTTTTTACCTAATACCTTTTCTGTACACAAAAAGTCTTGTTCTATATTTTTCTAAAACATTTTATTTTTCTCCCCTCTCCAGTGAGGGGCTCAGCACTAGGCAAGTGGGAACTGGAAACTCACATGAGATACAGTTAAGTATCGATCCCATGAATGACGACTTGAATGAAGAAATTAGGGGTCTTCGGAATCATGTTCGAATCTTCAAAAATGTAAATGTTTGAATTGCTTTCCATTTTTCCTTTGTTCTTGACATCATGTTTCTCTTAATTCCTGTATTGCCTCATTATTATTACTCCCTTTCAAATTGAAAATGGGCTCTGTTGGCATTTTCACTCTGTCTGGAAATAGTGTAACATCATTGACTGATACCATATGGATAGAAATAGTTCCAAATTTTGTTTTTTTACTTATGGGACTTATTTTAGATAATTTGTGTTTTGTGTCCATCATAGACCAGGCTCATTTGTGTGCAGATATGTTTGAATTGCCGGAATTTCTATTTTTAGTTTGAGCTGGTGCTTGCAATAGGCTGGATGGCATTATTGTGCGGCTATAAAGAATTATGACAATATCCACTCTCACCTTCACTTCATGCATTCATGGCTATTGCAGTTAGCTGAAGAGATAGAATCAGAAGCAAAATATCAGAGTGAGTTTATGACTCAGTTGGTATGTGATAAATTTTTGTCTAAATGCTTTCTATTAAACTTGTTACAGCTAATCACTTTTCTATAATCTTATAATTAATTCCTTACCCAATATTAATTTCTGATTTTTGTAACAGCAAATGACACTCCTCAAGACTCAAGCTGGAGTGAAGCACAACATGCGAAGATTAAACAAGAGTATTGTCCAGAGCGGGTCAAGTCATATTCTTCACGTTGTATTGTTTGCGCTATTTTGTCTCTTCCTTGTCGTCCTCTGTTCCAAGATTGCAAGTCGCTAATGGAACTTGCAGGCTTAATGAGGCACTATATTGTAAGTACAAAGAAAACAAAATCCTAAGTTGTAGACATTTTGCCTTTGGCATGTTCTTTTCTTTGTGGGAGATTAGCAATGCACATATTTCATTTCCGGCTAATACTCCAGACATTATTGTTAGTAACTATGCAACTATGCCCTGTACAGCCATGACAGCAAACAGCAGAAACTGCAGCTGGCAATGCAATTTGCTAGGACTTCAAATCTTGCCTCTTGGGCTTGCAGCTTTGGAGTTTAGGACTTCTAAGTTCTAAACAAACAATTACTGTAAAAGAAGCAATTTGTGAAACTCAAAGCGCACATACAGCAAACACTGGCATGTGCATTTTCTGTTTCTCCATTTATCCCTCTTCTTCCACAATAAAAGTGCACTTTTTACTTTGCTTTGGAATTGGTTTCCCCATTTTTTATTACTTCACTAAATGCTGATTGATTCTTGATAAATGAATCAGATACCATGCCACTCACTTGTCACGAACTGCCCACTTCCTATCTCTTGTTCTTTAATAAAAATTTTCACTATTTATAATTTAATCAATTTGATCGAGGATAATGTATGTATAACTACGAATAATCAATTCAATCAACAATAATTACGACGATATGACATCTTCCTAACAAAACTAATAATAACTACGAATAATATATTAAACAATAAGGCATGCTCTCATATGATATATATATATATATATATATATATATATATATATATATATATATATATATATATATATATATATATATATATATATATATATATATATATATATATATATATATATATATATATATATATATATATATATAAACTCTAATGAAGTTTTAAAATTTGTGAGTACAATTTCGTCTAGACAGGCCCGGCTCGGAGCCGTTGCAACATGTTCTCTTGAACAGGTCCTCGAATTTTATGGGGCCTCATTACTAAAAAAAATGATAGTAGTATCAATGTATTAATAGCCCAATTGGTAAAGAGCATAGTTGTTGTTTCGGTTCGTTAAGAAAAACTAAATGAGGTCAAACTGATTTTTTATTTTTTGTCACAAACCAAATCGGAATAACCTTCAAATATTTTATTCGTTTCTTTACGTCTCTTTAGATGGTGAACGAGTTCGAGCTCGACTAGTTGGGCTCAGGTAACACCCCTTAAAGTACGATAGATTTGGAATATGCTTGTTCTCGTGTTAAGTACGTGTTGTCTAACAAATTATTCGATCTTGAGACCCCTAATCCGTAAATTGCAAGACATGTGGGCGAGCCATCAGTAAAGATATCATAGCTTAATAAAATATTAAGGTGACATAAGATTATGGGAATAAACACTGTGTTTCGATACGATGTTGGAGTGTTGCAGCAGATGGGTCCCCACTACTCTCTCCATTTTCAAAGCTTAGTAAGATCTGATTCTACGGCGTCTCTTAGTCTGTAAAAGTAGCATTGCACCACATTCCATTTTTCAAAATATCTGTCAGGTGTAAATAAAATATCAGTTTATAAGCACTTGTGGAATCTCATTCTCTGTCTGTTTCTGACATCTGTGATAATCTGTACATATATATTTTTATATAATCTTGTGCAATTTTCTTTCATAGTTAATGGAGTTTATATCTTGAAGCTGATCAAGTGTTTTGAAGAATATAATGGGATCTTTGGGTCTATCTAGACAAGGGTCAATGTATGATCTTACACTTGATGAGGTTCAAAGCCAGTTAGGTTATCTTGGGAAGCCATTAGGAAGCATGAATCTTGATGAGTTATTGAGATCGGTTTGGACTGCAGAAGCCATTGATAACAGTGGTCTGCAATCGAGTTTTCTGGTGTCTCAGGATCTTAGTAAGAAGACAGTTGAAGATGTTTGGAGGGAGATTCAAGTGGAAAAGAGGGATAGATATAATCTCGGTGAGATGACATTGGAGGCATTCTTGGCTGAAGCCGGGGTTTCGGTTGATTCAAATAGTCAATGGATTCAATACCAATTGCTTCCTCAGCATTCAGTTTACTCGGATTCATCAATGTCGGATACACAGGCATTAGTGAGGAAGAGAGTGGCTTCTGGTGTTGTGGTTGAGAAGAGGCAGAAGAGGATGATCAAGAACCGGGAGTCTGCTGCACGCTCACGTTTAAGGAGACAGGTATGTATAAATGATCTGATTTTATTCAGTTTCTTTGTGTAGTGAAGGTTTTTGTGATTTGTTAGGCTTACACTAATGAGTTGGAGAACAAGGTGGCTCGACTGGAAGAGGATAATAAGAGGCTGAAAACACTCAAGGTAACCATTCTCTTAGAAGATTTTATCATTTCTGTTGCTGAAAGGTGAATTGTATTTGAATTGATGACAGCAAATGGAGAAGATGGTACCAAGTGCACCCCCTCCCGAGCCCAAGTATGAATTGCGTCGTACGAGGTCGTGGCAATTATAGCCATGAAAACTTGCTTCATTGTTTCTGTTAAGTTGTCTTAATTATTTGTCTTTTGTGTCAATTATAGCCATGAAAACTTACTACTGAAGCAATAAACATTACCCATCATCAAAACAGCGTTTCGGAAAGAGCAAAGCATTCTGTTATAAATTTATGAATCTGCCATGCTCTCTTGTGTTCGATGAGCTCAACTATACTTGATAAACAACTTACCAGATTCAAAATAATGTAACTAAAAATTCAAAAGATTTACAATCAAATATTTTACATAGTCACCTCCAACAACTCTGCACAAACATGAAAAACTAAGATCTCTATGATTAACTGACTGATAAAATCTGGGGAATAGGTAATGGTGCATCCACAAGAACATCACAAATCTGTGGTGATTCAGCAAAGTACTATTAACATATGCTTATTAAACATAAATCAAATTTTTAAGAAGATAATTTCCATAAAGTAAGATCCTCACAAGTGCTCTTATCCTGCATCCGGACAAACACAAAGCATGTGCATTGCAAGTTCACCAAATCAATACAACTCAACATAGCATCCAAAATGCTGGAGAAACCACTTTAACTATTGATGGATTGTAAACGTGAATAAGGAAAAATCAGTGTCGTCACCGCAATATGAATGCAAAAAACAAGTTGTGGCACATTATTCTAGACAAAAACCTTTAAACCGGCTAGTGTGACTAAATTACTACTACCAACCCCACCTGCAACAAGGACGGTAACTGAAGAAGAATCAGTGTCGTCACCCCAATCAGTGTACTTATACCACGTGTAATAGAGATCCCGGGCTACTAATTTTTTTCCTATCACGTAGCAAGATTCCTCTCACGTCACCTTAGTAGCCCCATTTTTACTTATCTATTATACTTACTAAAACAGAGCACGGGTTGATGACGTGGCGCGCTGTGGACGCAGGATTTTTGAAATTGAGCTCCCACAATTAAAGCCAATAAATCTTTATTTTTTACACTATTTTTTAAACCATAAAATCTTTTATTATTAAAATAATAATTTT
Organism: Fagopyrum esculentum; assembly: GCA_033239045.1. Classification (NCBI taxonomy): domain Eukaryota; kingdom Viridiplantae; phylum Streptophyta; class Magnoliopsida; order Caryophyllales; family Polygonaceae; genus Fagopyrum; species Fagopyrum esculentum. The sequence continues at coordinate 93,902,028 of BSUD01000007.1, read as the reverse complement.
ATAGAAACCAAATCTATTATACTTACTAAAACAGAGCACGGGTTGATGACGTGGCGCGCTGTGGACGCAGGATTTTTGAAATTGAGCTCCCACAATTAAAGCCAATAAATCTTTATTTTTTACACTATTTTTTAAACCATAAAATCTTTTATTATTAAAATAATAATTTTATAGAAACCAAATCTATTATACTTACTAAAACAGAGCACGGGTTGATGACGTGGCGCGCTGTGGACGCAAGATTTTTGAAATTGAGCTCCCACAATTAAAGCCAATAAATCTTTATTTTTTACACTATTTTTTAAACCATAAAATCTTTTATTATTAAAATAATAATTTTATAGAAACCAAATCTATTATACTTACTAAAACAGAGCACGGGTTGATGACGTGGCGCGCTGTGGACGCAGGATTTTTGAAATTGAGCTCCCACAATTAAAGCCAATAAATCTTTATTTTTTACACTATTTTTTAAACCATAAAATCTTTTATTATTAAAATAATAATTTTATAGAAACCAAATCTATTATACTTACTACAACAGAGCACAGGTTGATGACGTGGCGCATTGTGGACGCAAGATTTTTGAAATTGAGCTCCCACAATTAAAGTCAATAAATCTTTATTTTTTACACTATTTTTTAAACCATAAAATCTTTTATTATTAAAATAATAATTTTATAGAAACCAAATCTATTATACTTACTAAAACAGAGCACGGGTTGATGACGTGGCGCGCTGTGGACGCAGGATTTTTGAAATTGAGCTCCCACAATTAAAGCCAATAAATCTTTATTTTTTACACTATTTTTTAAACCATAAAATCTTTTATTATTAAAATAATAATTTTATAGAAACCAAATCTATTATACTTACTAAAACAGAGCACGGGTTGATGACGTGGCGCGCTGTGGACGCAGGATTTTTGAAATTGAGCTCCCACAATTAAAGCCAATAAATCTTTATTTTTTACACTATTTTTTAAACCATAAATCTTTTATTATTAAAATAATAATTTTATAGAAACCAAATCTATTATACTTACTAAAACAGAGCACGGGGTAATGACGTGGCGCGCTGTGGACGCAGGATTTTTGAAATTGAGCTCCCACAATTAAAGCCAATAAATCTTTATTTTTTACACTATTTTTTAAACCATAAAATCTTTTATTATTAAAATAATAATTTTATAGAAACCAAATCTATTATACTTACTACAACAGAGCACATGTTGATGACGTGGCGCGCTGTGGACGCAGGATTTTTGAAATTGACCTCCCACAACTAAAGCCAATAAATCTTTATTTTTTACACTATTTTTTAAACCATAAAATCTTTTATTATTAAAATAATAATTTTATAGAAACCAAATCTATTATACTTACTAAAACAGAGCACGGGTTGATGACGTGGCGCGCTGTGGACGCAGGATTTTTGAAATTGAGCTCCCACAATTAAAGCCAATAAATCTTTATTTTTTACACTATTTTTTAAACCATAAAATCTTTTATTATTAAAATAATAATTTTATAGAAACCAAATCTATTATACTTACTAAAACAGAGCACGGGTTGATGACGTGGCGCGCTGTGGACGCAGGATTTTTGAAATTGAGCTCCCACAATTAAAGCCAATAAATCTTTATTT
>BSUD01000007.1:93864549-93900371 GCA_033239045.1 Fagopyrum esculentum | reverse complement strand
ACGTAGCAAGATTCCTCTCACGTCACCTTAGTAGCCCCATTTTTACTTATCTATTATACTTACTAAAACAGAGCACGGGTTGATGACGTGGCGCGCTGTGGACGCAGGATTTTTGAAATTGAGCTCCCACAATTAAAGCCAATAAATCTTTATTTTTTACACTATTTTTTAAACCATAAAATCTTTTATTATTAAAATAATAATTTTATAGAAACCAAATCTATTATACTTACTAAAACAGAGCACGGGTTGATGACGTGGCGCGTTGTAGCTCCCACAATTAAAGCCAATAAATCTTTATTTTTTACACTATTTTTTAAACCATAAAATCTTTTATTATTAAAATAATAATTTTATAGAAACCAAATCTATTATCTATTATACTTACTAAAACAGAGCACGGGTTGATGACGTGGCGCGCTGTGGACGCAGGATTAGATTAGAGAAGTATACAAAACAAAAGCACAAAAAAAAAAACTATTTCACAATATTCTTTCTCATTTTTTTCAAAACCCGCACAAGGTGCGGGTATTATACTAGTTTTCACCTATAACAGAGAGTCCAGCTCCTATTTTTCACTTTTTACTTTTTTTTATTTATTTTCAATAAATTAATGAATTGTATATTTATATTTCATTTATATTAAGTATTATTACTAATATTATTATAAATAAACATTAACCATAAAATTTAAAATATAAATATATTTTAAAATTAATAAAAGAAAATTTTTAATAACAAACAACTTAATAAAAAAGGCACTTTAAATAAGAACCAACATAAAAAAAAATTTAAATAACAAACAACTTAATAAAAAAAAAGAAACACAATTTAAATAACAACCAATATAACAGAAAACGCATACTAACATAAACAACAAGAACGGAAAATCATAATTCAAATAACAAACTACTTAGGGTGTGATTGGTTGAAGATTAAAGGAGGTTCATTTAGACTAAAATTTAGGAGATTAAATTTGTGCAAGTGTTTGGATGAAGATGGAGATTATGGGAAAATTATAGAAAGGATTAATTGGGATAAAAAAAATGGCCAAAAAAATAACCTTATATCGCCAGGTTAAAGGAGATTAATCTCCCACCATCAATTCCCCTGTTTAAGGTTAAAATAAGGGTAAATTTGTAAATCAATATCAATTAAACCAATTAAAAAACTTCAACCAAACAACTTGATGTAGATTAATTTATATCGGATAATCCCTAATAAATCCCATATAAAATTTAACCCCTTTTAAATTTCATCTAGATTAATCTTCAAAATAACCTCCATGACCTACCAAACACACCCTTAGGCCCTGTTCGGCGGAGATTATTGTGTAGACTTGTAGAGTTGTGTAATTTTTGAAAACTACATGATGTTTGGTATAATAGATTTTTGAAGAGATTAGATTTTTTAAGAGCTTTTTGAGGAGCTTTTTGGTGAGATTTGAAAAAGCTTTCTAGGATAGCTTTTTGGATAGATTATCAAACGTTTTACAATTTTGTCCCTCTTGTACATCTTTGAACAATTTCTACATTTTTTTTCCTTTTTGGCTTTTTGGTAAATCTATCATACAAATCTATCCACGAATCTACTCTTGTCAAACATCAATTAGGTTATTTGTTAGATTTTCGAAATTTACAAAGCTCTTTGAAATTCTACTAAAAAATCTACCAAAAAAGCTAAAGCTACTCAAAAAGCTTAAACTACTAAAAAATCTCGTTTTACCGAACATGCCCTAATGATTATCACCGGAGTTGCCAAATTTTTGCCATATATGCTCAAATAAGTCCGCTTTTAGTTGGTGATGTATATTCATGTGACGTCCGAAAATTTTATTCCGGTTAGTGGGTGGGTTTCGACCTTTCCGCAGTCGTGGCTCAGTCTTTCCGTAGACACGAGGTGCTGAGTAACGGGATTTATCCAAAATCTTGTTCCGACCCCTCGTTCTCCCACCTTGCTTTGGACCTTTCGTTTCTAGCACAAGGGACAAGGAGGGCAACTGACCCCTTGTTTCTCTCCCCCTTGTGTAGCCTTGTGTCCCTTTCCTCTCACACTCCTCACGTTACTCTCTTTCTCCACTCTTCCTTCCTCTTTGTGCTCTCTTCTCTCTCTTCTCCTTGGAGCTCTTGGATTGTGGTCTATAGTGGAGGAGATTTGGATCCAGTTTGGTAAGTCTTTCCTCCTCCCTCTCTTCTTTTTCCTAGCTGAACATCTTCTTCTTCTTCTTCACTCCTTCCCCATGGCCATGGTTGGAGCTTTGGAAGAAGGTTCTTCTTAATCCTTTGTGTACATGTGTTCCTAGAACGTTTAGATCGTGGAGAAGAGTTTAGGTTTTGTGGTTGGTTTTTGGAGAAGACCCGGCAAGAGAATGAGGCCATTGAAGCTCAAGATCCACAGTCGAAGACGAGTTTTTACAATTCGACCGCGGGGGAGGATCTTCAGAGCCGCAAAGACGGACCAGGCCACCACAAGGGCGGCACTAGACTGTCGCAGGGGCGGCGCCAAGACCCGTGGGGTGGTGACAGCTTGTCCGTTGTCACGCCAACTTGATTTTGCGGCTGCGTTTCTTCAACAGTAGACTCTTCTCCTCCTTCCTTTGTTTAGAGGTTGATATATGTTAGTAGCATGCCTAGGATGGACCTAGGTTAGTTGTGTATGCCATTTAGTGGTTGTGAACCAAAGAGCCCTTAAGGTTTATTGTGGTTTGTTGAATTCGAGTGTGATGAGCATGTTGGACCTCCTAGGCTAGTGTGTTCCTTCTTGGTTGTGGCTTATGATCATGTGAGAGAGGAGGATGTTGTGAGATTCTTTCATGTGTTGAGTGAGATGTTGGTATCATTGATTCTAGGATGCGGTCCTAGCTTGAGAGTTAGATGATCTTGCGTAGATCATTAACTTGAGTGAAGTCTAAGACTTCTTGAGTATGAGTGTGTTGTTGATACGTATCTTGTTGTGAGCAGGTTGTGGGCTTCTTTCCAAGCGAAGCGAGAGTGTTGTGAGAGTTAGCGTTGGGATGAGGTAAGTCTCCGGACTTACTTAGCTCGTATTCTTTGTATTAGCCTCGATGCGTGTTTGGTGGTGTGTGTGTGTGTATGATAACAGGCGGTGACAACTTGTCTAGCTCTTGCGTAGAGCTAGGAGGTTCTTGGCAACTAGCCCGTGCAAGTAGACGGTCGGATACATCCGTATCATTCCTTGCCAGTAAGTGGGGACCGGGCCAGTTTCGGGATATTCTCGTTTCACAAAAGAAGTTGAATTTATAAAGGGATGACCTAATGAAAAGATAATAAACTGGACTTGTGTGTTTTGGAGCATGTTGTGTGTTTATGATTATTTATGTGTGTTTGTGTCATCACCTTGATTCTAATGCCTTGAATATTAGCTAACGGTTTTAAACCGATTGTGTAGATGCCCTGCAGATTAGGGATGCCACTGAGTGAGATGGAGGAGTGGACAGTCGGGGTCTCCTTACATTATAAGACGGGGATGGATTTTTGTTTCGTTATGTCGTGGATTGTGTTTTTACGTTATGAAGTTTGTGTCGTTTTGAGGACTCGGCCGAGTTTCCACTTTGTACTTTACACTTCAGTATTCTCGCGCATACATTAAAACGTTTTACGTATTTGCCTTTATTTGTGCCTTGTTGGAAAGGTCCGGTGAAATTGTTGTCAAGCTAAGGGTTAAGACCATTGTGAGGTCTTCGCCCGTAGCATCCCGAGGCCCATGGATTTGGGGTGTTACACTCATGTCGCGGAGTGCACTCTTATTTTGTCTAAACTGGGTCATTTCAAATGGAAGATCCGAGGCGATTGGCTCATTAACAACAACTTGATCGAATTGGGATGAATCATAGTATAGTTGATAGGTATCATGTTCATCTTCAAAGATCATATTGTGCAAAATGATGCATGTCCTCAATATTTTTTCAATCAAATTAATTCCCAAGCAAGCGCAGGATGACGTATAATAGCAAAACGAGCTTGCAAGACACGAAAGCTCGCTCCACGTCTTTACGACATGACTCTTGCCGTTGGGAAAACAATGTATACCAAATTAGTATTGTATGTTTAAATTTATTGTTTGTGTTTTATTTCAATCTTATACTATAAGTTACGTGTATGTTGAATTTAATGTATAACTAGTTTTTTTTTATCAAATTGGAATTTTATTTGTAAGTTAATGTCTCATTTTATATCCAAGAACTATTTTAAATTGTTTTTTTTCATTATAAAAAGAATCAAATACATATATAAATAAATATCATATTAGATTAATATAAATAAAGCCTTATGTAAGAGATAAATTTCAAAACGTTAAAAAACAATTATCGAAACATATGCAAAATGGGTGTTGTTGGATAGATAAAACTAAATCCTATTCAAAAATAATTTTTTTTATAATTAATATATTTACGAGAAAAGTGGGTATTAAATTAATTAAAAACCCTACCAGGTGGCGCGCTGTAACTGGCCAAATTTCGGCCAGTGAGGGCGCGCCATGTGGTGCACATGTTCCCTGCCTTCAGCCAAAACGACGTCATTTTATAAATATTAAACAGATTGAAAACGGGATAGGAGTCGACACCAATATTGGTGTCGATCCCGGGGCTACTAACCCTTCTCACCTCCATGTCATCATTTTGATGACATGGTAGGGGGTTAGTAGTCTCCGATCCTCCATTGTGGAGGGTCTTAGCAAGCAAGAAGCGGGTAGAAAGTACGCTCACCATAACCAGTTTACTACACATATACCTCATTAAGAAAACAACAGATTTACTACCGAAGCAATAAACATCTTCATTATCAAAACAACGGATTTACCTGTCAGGCCTGAATTGATATATTTACCACTTTTGAAAAGAGCAAAGCATTATGTTATAAATTTTTTAAATAACTTGTAACAATGAATAATGAAATGCATAGTCGAGTGCATTCATGCCCTTATCATCAGGCCACATATTTTGATTTACAATAATAAGATACAATAAGTAAAAGGATTATCTAAAAGTTTTTTTTTGCCCCAATCACTTATATATTTTTCACTATCAAAAAGAGTAGGTGGGGTGAAAAGGAAGGGGGAAATATAAAAAGTTAAATGGTTCAAAAACAAAATTTTTATTACTAAAATTATCCAAGGAAACAATAATTATCTATAAGGAAAATAATATTATAAAGAAGGAAATTAGGTAAATAGAGAGAACAATCCAAATATAATATATATATATATATATATATATATATATATATATATATATATATATATATATATATATATATATATAAGTAATAAATTATACAATGAGAGTCATAAAATAGAAACAAAACCTTTTTGATATTTTTGGATGAAATAAAGGGGAAGGGATGAATGAAAGTAGGAAAAGTAGGGTTTAGGGCCCAAAAATAACACAAATGTTCGGAATAATGCAAAAAAAAGGTTTTTTTTTTTTGAAAACTGAATTGAACAACAACAAAATTCAAATAAAAAATAAAGATTAAATGAAGAAAAGTGTGTGAAGAATGCAAAAAACAACAATCATCTCAAAGGATTGGTTGACTCGTGATACCACTTGATGTGAACCAAGAACATGAATCCTTGAATCCGGATGTATTGCCCTGATATTTCGAATGGATATTCGATGTCACCTCTAAGAAATTTTGAAGTCTCGTCAATAGTCAGCTTTTCTAGAGTGGTGAAACTAGGTATCTAGGTTCCTCGACTCAAGTAACCTCCTATCCATCGTCAATACTAGAGAACAAAGAGCCAGATATAAGAAAATGAGATGAAAGAGAAATCTTTTAAAAAAAATATTAGAAGTGACAATCTTGTGTTCTTGAAAGGTGCACAATCTTAATCACAAACGTTAGTAACCAAAAACAAAGTAAAAGAGTGAGAGAAGAATTCAATATCAAATTCAATCTAGAGTAACTGAATCAAGAACCGAATGAAGAGTGAATCACAAGTCAAGAGCAAGAGGAGAAAACGGCTGAAATTCTTAGAACAAAAGCTAAAATTATATTATGTGTTGGATAATCGAATAATATTGGCAACTCATGCACAATATTATTCAATTTCAAGCTAAAGAATTACAAAGAGGATGGTCTTCTATTTATACTATTAGCTACGGTTTGAAGGATGTTAATCCAACAAGGAAGCTAGTTTATTTGATTCTAAAATAGAAAAGGAGATAATATAATTTAACTCCCAAAATCACGAACTAACTATATTAGCTAAAATAATAAGGATAGCATATAATTCTACTCCTAAAATAACAAAAATTAACGAGTTGAACCAAAAATAAGATAGATAACAAGAAAGGGAGCAGGTGTGTGGATGCAAGGGTTAGACGCCATCCCCTTTTCTTTATGGGCTTGAATCTAGACCTTCTTTATTTAGTATTAGTTTGTAGCAAATTTGAACATATTGGTCTAGAATTTTCAATTCTTCTTGGATATTTTGCAGAATGGATCATCTAGATCACAATTAAGTAATACAAATGATGAATTACTAATTGTAGTTATACAAACATCATTCCATTGTCTTCCTTTATAGGATAATCCATCCATGATCTTCTTTGCATTAACTCGAGTTATTGGTGCATCTCCTACAATCTTCAACATGGTGCCAAACTCACAATTTTTGATCGTATCAATGCATATCTCGTGAAATGAAAAGAAAAGAAAATGGGTGATCAAGTGATCCAATGATTGGGTTTGAGGGGCAAAAAGTTCAAATGACAAGATCAAGTACAAAATTGAAGAAAAATACTATGATTGGGCTATTTCACCAAACCATAGCTAGAAGCATTCTCAATCACGTTGTGTTTAATCAATGATGAGAGTATTAAGGCACAAATTCTAATGTAGCATGGTATAAGGTATGCTTTGTCGAGACATTTGGCTTTTGTCAACTAGTACGTGCGTATCATATGGCATTTGCTATTATACGCTAGTTGACCAAGCTTGACAACAACTTATGACCAAGCTTGACAACAACTTATGACTATGTTAGACAATGCAAGCATCACATGGTGTTTGTTATTTGTTTGTGCCATCTAACATAACCATAGTTTGGACATTTACAAGACAAGTTAGACATCCTTTCGGCCCTAGCCAACACTACTCAAGCAATATAGGCATCACAACATTGCACAATCATCCTTATATTAATTATCGGTCTCAACTTAGATGATTGATTTATACACCACTCATTCATGCTTGAAAATATACAATGTGCTATGTGGACAATCTAAACTATCTATAGTCTAGCATCCGACATTCAAAATAAGTCTAAACATGAGATGAATCATACATGAATTCGAGGCCTCCTATAGGCTAGTAAACATGCATTTGATTCTCCAATAGTCCATAAACACAACATAGAACACACTAACCTAGCAAATTGTTACTCACATATGGTCAAAAATCTCAACATAGCAAAAACTAGAACAAATGATATGGTAACAAAGTAGACTTCAAATAAGGAATGTAGGAAAAATATGGTATCAATTGGACTTTCGAATCCAAAGTCATGGCTAAAACAAGTTGGAAACAAAATTTAGGATGAGAAATGAGAAAGAACACCAAGAACTTCCTCTATTTCTTCACACCTTCGGCCAATTCTTCTACAAAAAGAGAGAGTTTCTACTACTAAAGTAAGAGAATTGTTTTGGATGAGATGGTAACTAAATTGGTATCTATTACAATCAGCCAAGGGCTTTAGTTTATAAGGCCAAATTTGTGGTCCCCCTTCAAGAAGCTTTTTCCATCAACTAACATAGAGTTAGTTAGGCAAGTGGTCCACACCGGGTAGGCTACCTTGAGTGACTCAATTTGACTCAGGTCGAGTTGGTCATCTACCCAGGGTCGAGTGCTTCCACCTTACTCAAATATACATAGCTCGGGTGAACTTTCTTCTTAGTCCCGGTTTAGGAGGCTTCCTACCTCGAGTGATGTTATTCCACTCGAGGTATGTGTATTTCTTGTACACTTAGGTCGAGTGGATTAGGACACTAAGGTCGGGCTCGATGCTCCCTCCAACTAGATTGACATTTTTTCTTCTTAGTTCGAGTGATCTAGGCTTCTTAGATCAAGTGATCTTACTTCTTACTCCGGGTTTTGTGGTTTCACTCGACCTTAGTTGACAAGTTTTACCCTTACTCCGGGTTTTCTCTTCTTCTTACTTAGAATGAAGCTTCACTCGAGGTTCCATTATTGGGGTTTCCTTGCTCATTTGGCTTCATGCAAGTCTTGAGATTGCTTGGAATGATCATTTATTGGTGGTGGTGTGATGAGTGTTCCTTGAGATTGCTTGGAATGATCATTTATGCTCCATTTAGCTCCAAATGGGACATAAAACACCTATAAACACAAAACAAAAGGGGAATCGACATACTTTGACATTTAAGGCATAAGCAAAGATGTAGATGCCTATCCCATGCAAAACTAAGAAAAATACATAGTCACGTCTAAAAGAATAACATGAAAACATATTGTCAATTGTCGAGGCCACAAACTTTTCTCTATATAAGAAAGAAAAATCAACAAAAGGTTTTCTTGTGTAAAACAAAGTATGTGAGAAACCTTTTGTTGAACGAAAATACTAACTAATCAACAAGTAAAATGTGAACGAAAACACTAACCAATCAACAAGTAAAATACAATGATTTGAGAAAAAAGGACATATATAATTACTCAAATTTAGTCTATTAAATCGTACAAAATATTATATAAATAAAAAATTGTATCTTTTTGTATAGTTAGGAGGTTATATATCATCTATATATTTAGAATATATCTTCTATATCTACATATTTATGTACTTTACTATTAGCTTTTAAAAACAATAAATTCAGAATTTAGAAGGTTATGCATTGAACTTTTGGTTATTCAGGTACGGTTATTATATTGCGGTACGATCGTACGGCCGACCGTACGGGCGACACGTGTCCCGAAATTATTTTTTTTTTTTAAATTTTTTTCTTTCTTTTCTGAAACGATTTTTTTTTTCCGGAAACGAATGAAAATTTGTTTGAACTACCATGTTATAATTTATGCACTATTCTCCTATAAACTTTGAACTATTCCCGTATAATCCATGAACTTTTACTTTTTAATATAATCCATGAACTATTCTATTATAATTCATGAACTATCCCATAATAAGTTTTGAACTATTACTTTCACTCCTTTATAAATTTTTGCACTTTAAACTATTCTATTATAATTCATGAACTATTCTATTATAATTCATGAACTATCCCATAATAAGTTTTGAACTATTACTTTCACCCCTTTATAAATTTTGCACTATGAACTATTCTATTATAATTCATGAACTATCCTTTTACAAGTTATGAACTATTCCTTAATAAGTTTTGAACTATTACTTTCATTCCTTTATAAATTTTGCACTATGAACTATCCTATTATAGTTCATGAACTATCCTATTATAAGTTATGAACTATTCCATAATAAAATTTGAACTATTACTTTTACTCGTTCTTAAAAATAAAAAATAATAAAATAAAAAATAATAAAAAAATTCCGGGACACGTGTCGGCCGTACCGGAATAATGTGTCTTACTTGAACACTTCCCATATTATATAATCATAAATTGATGGTCTATTGTTTTATATATTTATGACCACTAGATTATTTTTAATGAGAAAAAAATAGCACTTTTGTGAAAAAATTATTTAAACTAAATGTAATACAATTGAATTTTTTTGATAAAATATGAACTTAATTTTTATAACTTCAATAAAAAATACAAATAGTTTTAATCAGTACTGCTATAACTTTCACATTATAAGCTCGAAAGTTACAACCTTTACTTTTGACACCCGAAAAAATTTCAAAAAAAGACAAGACATGCTGTGGTATGATTTTATCTGCTCCACCTTACCAACCCATGTTTGTAGTTCATATGTGAATCGTGATGGATGATGATGATTGATAGAAGACTTGGTCAAATATCATTGGTAAGTCAACAAACTCACGAGTAAAAGATAAGGAAAAAAAAAAACCCCTTTTTTTGTTCCAAATTTTCAAAGTTACAAACCCCACCATAGCCAAAGTTCCTCGTGATTTCCTTTAGGTCAAAGTATAACAACACCCACCCCTAATCACACGTACATCTCTGCCTTTTTCTTCCAATCTCTTCTCATATTCTTCCACTAAGAAAATAGAAAGTCACCCAAATTCCTTCTCGTTCACATTTCCCATCCAATTTGCCCCCTAACTTCCCTTGTCGGATCTCAATTTGGTGGGTTTCTGTTTACCAAACCCTAGAAAGAGTTTGAAGCTTTTTTTCTTCTGGGTAGTGAAAGAGGAGCAGATATGGAAGCTAGGGTTCTTTTGGTATCTTGTTTGTTGGTTGGATTGAGCTTGGTTTCAGGTAATTCTGAAGGAGATGCACTCTCTGCGCTTCGCCGGAGCTTATCGGATCCGGATAAAGTTCTTGAGAGCTGGGATCAGAATCTGGTTAATCCTTGTACTTGGTTTCATGTCACCTGTAATCAAGATAGCCATGTTACCAGATTGTGAGCTTCCATTCTTTCTTGTCTATTCATCATCACTAATTTGATTGATTTCTGTTGTGTTACTAACCTCAAGCATGCGTTTCGATGGGCTTCTGTCAGAAATTTGATTTCTTTTGTCGGTGGTTGATCTGGGTTCGTTACTGCTAAAGTGCTAAGTGTTAAGCAAGTTTGTTGCCTGTTTAGGGTGTCCAGTAGTTGCTTAGGGACTGTTAATTTAGGCCATGAGTTTGAAATTAGAAATAACTGAGCTTGGTTTCAGGCTCTTGTATCCAGGCATGCAGCATCTATGTGAAGTAAACTTTCCATAATTAAAATTGTAACAGAAGATATGATCAGGAACTGCTGAATATCATCAAATCTGTTAAATTGGTGATTTTGTTATTTGCTACTTTCCTCTCTACTTTGATGCTTACATGATAAAATGACTAGAGATGAAACCTTGTCTGTGTAAGATTGCTTGTGAGCAAACTTGGTTCCGTAGTATCTTCCATATTCCTCTGCCATAAACGTTATACATAAAGGAACAAGCATTTTGATGTTCAGTGTCGAACCACTTGATTCTTTTTTATATTTATAGGATGGAAACTCTTAAGTCTTATCAAATAATGTATAATGATATCATGCTTTGGATCAGGGATCTTGGCAACTCAAACCTGGCTGGTCATCTAGTTCCTGAACTTGGAAAACTTGAACATCTCCAGTATTTGTAAGTATAGATGCTTTTGTTTCTTTGTGATACTATAGTTCTATTTCATTGTCAGTATATTCTTTTCCAAGATTGAGCAATATGGCTGTGAAAATTGACAGCTTGCACTTTGTTAACTCAATGTCTTGATTTAGGGAACTCTACAAGAACAATATTAAAGGAACAATTCCTGTTGAGCTCGGAAACCTGAAGAACTTAATTAGCTTGGATCTGTACAACAATAACATGACTGGAATCATTCCCTCTGAGTTGGCAAAATTGAAATCACTTGTCTTCTTGTGAGTTTTTTCTACCAACATTTTTGTCATTGTTGCTTTGTTTATATTTATTCGTTACTTGTTCTGATACCGCTTTGATCTGGCAGACGACTTAACAATAACCAGTTTACCGGGCCTATTCCTAGGGAGCTTTCTAAGCTTGGCAGCTTGAAAGTCGTGTAAGTTAAATAAAATGCATTATAATATCTTAGTCCTTTTCAATGTATCTTCTATCAACCATGAATCTGTTTCAATGCAGTGATGTCTCTAACAACAATCTATGCGGAACCATACCTACATCTGGTGCCTTTGAACACATCCCATTAGAGAAGTAAGTGTTTCACTGCATAAATGTACCTTGAAACTGTCTGATCAGATAGAAGTAAGATCTTTTCTAGAACAAAGTTACTGCACTGACATTTGAAATAACTAAGTGATACCACTTCGTTTTACAAAACTAAAGGTCTTTGTTGGGTTCATGGATACTTGATCCAGAAACGGAAATACAAACAGCTTCTAAATAGTTTTGAATTAATGGGTATTTCTGTTTCAATTATACGTCGTATGATTCATGCCTATGTGGATTAGCTTTGAGACATTTGACATTCGGAAATTGGAAACATACTGTGATGAACATAGAGTAGAGGATTGTGGATATTTTTCAGACCCTCAATTAGCAAATGATTCGTAATGTTCTTATAACTCGAGACATTTTTATAGCCATCTGTAATCGTTGGCATTATGTGCATGCAGCTTTGAGAACAATCGGCGACTGGAAGGTCCCGAGTTGATGGGGCTTGCAAGCTACGATACAAACTGCAACTGAAGCCAATGGCTAAGCAGTATGAAAGATGAAGATGGGTTTTAATACGTTATATTGTGTGGTGAAGTATATCAGTATATGTGTGTACTATTTGCAGATACCCTCCTTCACCTATGAAGATGTATCTTATAAAAAAGTGAATTGCTATTATGCTTAAGTATGGATCATTGAAGATCAGTCAATGCAAGGTTCTGTAATTTGTTAAGCTGCTCATTACAAATCTGTATTCGACTTCACTTGTAGGAAGAAAATGATACCGTCGAGTGTTTAAATTGGAACAGACTGCACAGCCCCCTGTCCTAAATTTTATGGAGTAAAATAATCAGAATAAAATCTATTAGATATACTAAGCTAAAGTAATTTATGTGATTTTTTTCTAATTTTAACAATAAAAATATTATTACATAGTTTTTTTGACCATAATATCAAATAAATAATTAAATTTTAATAAATTGAGTAATCAAGGACATGGGTCATCTAACATAAATTTTCTTTCTGTTTTTGGTTAAATTTTAGTGAAACACGTGTTTTTTCTTTTACAAATTTTTTTTAAAAGATTTGGTTTAGGTACGGAGCATAGGTTTTGATGCGGCGTAATTACAAAGTGCCGTCATTGTTTTGATGCGGCGTAATTACAAAGTGCCGTCATTGTGCAATAGGTTCTGTTGCGGAATTACAAAGCGTTATCATTGTGAGATCTGTCAAACACAAATTTTCTCTAACAAACACAAATTTTCTCTAACAAACACTCTTTTACAAAAATTAAAGGATTTTTGTTCAAATTATATTGTAATAATGGTTCATATAATTTTATAATTTTTTCATAAGTTTAAAATAATACATGAACTAATAATAAAAAATGTTTGAACAAATAATATGACAAATTTTGAACTAACAAATATTTTAATAAGTGTACTATCAACAGTAACTGTAATGTGAACTTTTATAATATTAGTTTAAAATTTCGGTATCATTAGTTCAAACATTGTATTATGTTAGTTCAAACATTGCGTTTTATTAGTTTAAACACGTACAAGTATAAAACTACACAAAAACAAAAACATTGCTAATAGATAGAACCAAACAATATGAACTAACTATAGAATTATTTAAACTCATAGTATATAATTTTTGAACGAATTGAACTACAACTATAAACTATGATAGTATTTGGTATAACTTTTCTTGTGAAAATTACAAAATATCATAGTGTCCACCTTTTTAAAGTAGATTTTCAAAAGGTCAAATTGTCCCCGCACCTTCTTAAAACTACCAAATTTATGAGTGGAAATGGAAGCACAAGTATATAAATTTTGATCAAGTCCATCAACGGCTCATATTACTCCATAAATCCGCACCACGAGACTCCCTCATACTTGAATTTTTATTAAAAAAATAAAGGGATCTAGTTTGTATCATCCATACAAAAAAGGCTTTAGTAACTTATTCTTCTCATCTGCTATGAAGAAAAAATTTATTACTATTTTATGACAACTTGAAGTATGTATTATAAAACTATAGGGAATCAATATCGATCAGCTGAAATTAATCAACATAATTTAAGTTGAAAATAATTGATAGTTTTCTTGCCTTACAAAGCAAGGCTTTGATTCATCAGTTGACTTCCTTTATTTCGAACTCAACATACATTATATATATAGGGTGTTGTTCAGGTAAGGCACATTATTCCGGTACGGACGTGCGGCTGAACGTACAGCCGACACGTGTCCCGGAAAAAAATATTTTATTTTTTATTTTTTATTTTTTTTTCCATAAACGAGTGAAAGTAATAGTTCAAAACTTATTAAGGAATAGTTCATAACTTATAAAAGAATAGTTCATGAATTATAATAGAATAATTCATAGCGCAAAATTTATAAAGGAGTGAAAGTAATAGTTCAAAACTTATTATGGGATAGTTTATGAATTATAATAGAATAGTTCAAAGTGCAAAATTTATAAAGGAGTGAAAGTAATAGTTCAAAACTTATTATGAGATAGTTCATGAATTATAATAGAATAGTTCATGAATTATAATAGAATAGTTCAAAGTGTAAAATTTATAAAGGATAGTGCATAACTTATAAAATGATAGTTCATGAATTACAATTGAATAGTTCATAACATATAAACGATTAATTTATAAATAATTTGATATAATATATTAAAAAGTAATAGTTCATGGATTATATGGGAATAGTTCAAAGTTTATAGGAGAATAGTGCATAAATTATAACATGGTAGTTCAAACAAATTTTCATTCGTTTCTGGGAAAAAAAACATTCATTTCGGATACTTTTTTTTTTTCTTTTTTCGGGACACGTGTCGGCCGTACCGCATTAATTGAACGAATCCGGATCCTCTCCCTATAAATTAGTCCTAATATTTACCTAATAAAATCTCAGCCTTTAGATTGAATGAATGGCTATGATTTAGCTAATTAATATTAAACCTATTGATTTACAACATCTCAATTTAAAGTTACCTTTTATAGTTTTTTAAAAAAAAACAAATCTCAGCAGACCGTAGAGGGCGAACGAAAGCGAGAGACCTGCGGTGACTCCGGTGAAAATACCAACAGCAAATCTCAACCTCCGGTGGCCATGGCAGCATCATACTTAACCAAGTTATAGAGTGCTAACCTTGGTTCTAAAGGCGATTATGAGATCTGAAAGAATGGTTTGAAGCTCTCGTGTGCCATCTGACAATGCTCTGATAGTGATGTACACACCCAGATTCTCTGCTCGCTGAGTGATCAGCTTCTCTTGACAAACTGCTTCTCATAGAAGCATCAACAAATGAAGTCTCGGCGTCGATGCAAGTCCACATGCTTGAAGGAGGTAATCTTGCCCGCTAACTGTTCGATAAAATGACCTAAAAAAACACGCTAATTTCCAATAAAACAACAATTGTAACCCGAAAACTGAAGATGATATATGAGCTTGAACAATTGTTTGTGGTTGCGCGTCCTCCTCAATCTCAATTTTTGTTGTGTTTGGAGGATTGTTCATGGGTGTCCAACTTCTATCTTCTGATTTGAAACCAAAAATGGTAGGGGCTTTGTTATCTGAACTCTGCACATTCATTACAAGCTCTAGAATGTCAATTTTATGACTGAAAACTGAAAATTGTATATTTAGGAGCTTGATCAACTGTTTGTTGAAGCCTTGTCTTCATTGCTCTCATCCCTATAAAATGCATATAGAATATGTGGTGTTGTCGTCTGTGGAAGCCTTAGCTCCCTTCATATGAAGTACTCAAAAGCGACTAGGGTCATTGTAGACTTCACTGATCATTCAAAAGTTTATGAAAATTTGAAATAGGCATGTTTCTTCATAGCAACAAACTATCAAGAAGGATGAAGCGCAACCAACACAACAATCTTCTACACAAGAGGATTAGGAAAGGTAAAACTTAAGGATGATATCCTAAAATACTTACTAACTAGTATAAAAAGAATACTTGTTGAGTTAAAAATAAGATCAAGAAAGACGACTTATTGCATCAACAATATCTCTTGTACACATATAGAGCAAAAATAAATAGGATGGATATTTCTTGAATATATTTTGCATTACTAATGAGGAGCCTGCTTGTAAACCATATCTAAGGTCCTATATTCTCCTGTGTACTGCTTCCTATAATGCAAAAGTGCAGCTAGCATAAAAGCAAAGACGGCCCATCCACCTCGTTCCACAAAGCCTGAATGTAAAGGCATTCATTCTTATATGAATTTGGACCTATTTGTGGAGCATTTGGTTACAGTACATTTTCAAATTTGTAATTTTCTGGAATTGCAATTTCTAGTTAGAGTTGGTATTTTAATCTTGATAAGGTTTGAGGACTTACAATTGTTTTGTCCAAAAGCCCAAATTCTCTGCAAGATTTCCAATTGTTTTGTCATCTCTAGAAGTTTCTATTGTAATGGTTTCAAAGATACTTCCAAACTTTTGAGGCATTCTTCAAAAAACATGGTCAATTCTGGTTCACTTTCAAATAAAGATATCTTCTCAAAAACATTAACATCTACAAGCAAACTATCCAAGAAATTTCCAATTCAAGTACTTCAGAACCTAAATAACTTAATGAGAGATCAAGAGTTTGGCCTTTTCACTTTTCTCATCCAAGAGACAACCTAGATAGCTTAACCTCATCTTGCCAAGAACTGCAATTGGTTAATCAAACAACCAAAGATGCAGTAGAATGACAGTTTAGCTCATATGGGAAAGGATCCATTGATTACCTTAATGTTACTGGTGTGGAGCACAAACAAGAACGGGATATCTTCTGGCCACCGAAGAAATTAGAATCGAACAAATGTGGCTCTACTCGTTGTCAAAATTGTTGCTCTCCCTATCTCGTCTCGTTTGCAGCTCCATTGAACCTTCAAACTTCAACTTCTAATTAGGGTTAAATATGTTGTTGCCATGGCCACCGGAGTTACCGAACCCTTTCGCTTGGTTAAGTATGATGCTGCCATGGCCACCGGAGGTTGAGATTTGTTGTTGGTATTTTCACCGGAGTCACCGCAGGGCTCTCTCGCTTTCGTTCGCTATCTACGGTCTGCTGAGATTTGTTTTTTTTAAGAAAAGGTAACTTTAAATTGAGATTTTGTAAATATATAGGTTTAATATTAATTAGCTAAATCATAGCCATTCATTCAATCTAAAGGCTGAGATTTGCTTATTAGGTAAATATTAGGACTAATTTATAGGGAGAGGATCCGGATTCTAATTGAACCGTACCTAAACAAAAGCCTCTCTCTCTCTCTCTCTATATATATATATATATATATATATATATATATATATATATATAGAAAAAACAACCCAAAATAATACCAACTATCAACATTCAACCCAAAATAATACAAACTTTGAAAATTACTAGGAGCGATACGAATTATCAACGTATTTACCAAAAATAATATGTCTTACTTTTCCGGCAAAAATACTAACTCCGACGATGACGTGGCAACCGGAATTTGACATGTCATCAAGAAATAATTATGTGACGTGGATTTTATTTTTTAAAATCAAGTTAATAACATTTAATATGTTAAAAAATATTTTTACAAAATTTCAATGATAAATTCGTAAATATTTTTTATAAAAAAAAATTATTTTAAAAAGTAAATTAAAATAAAATTTTATAAACATATTTTTTTTAAATAAATTTTTTTGTAATTATAAAAAATTTCTTGTAATTAAATTTTTTTTTGGAATTTTATTTATTTTAAATAAAAAATCGATTTCTATAAATATTTTTTATATTAAAATATATACAAAACAAAATTTTCCGAAGAAACGATTTATTTTTAATATAATATATATATATATATATATATATACTATTTTTTAAAACTAATTATTTTTTACAAAAAAATTTGTAAAACTTTATAAAAGAATAGTTACAAAAATTATATTCTGAATATCTTATATACAATATATGTTTGAGTATAGAAATGCTACAATAATGGACTTCTTACCCCACCGACGGCCCGTTGGGCTATTAACCTGCTTTGATAGTCATGTTAAAACTGCTCAAAAAGGCCCAAACACAGGCAAAGTTGTAGCCGGTAAGTGAGGCCCAATTACAGTAACAGTTATCCTCTGAGATGAAACGAGAAATTGGACCGCTCCTTTGCCACGCGTCTTCTTTCCTTCCTTTTCAGGCCACACGTGTTCGCTCCTTCCTCAATCCTTTTCTCCACCGCCTTCTCTAACCTGCGACTGTCTAAGGAGCCGCCACGTTAAAGAACTGACTCATCGATGTATTTCATATTAAGGTAAAGATTGTGAAAATCTAATTTTTAGGTTTGAAGCTTCTTCTTTCGTAAGTATCTAATTTCTGTATAATTTTGATTATGCAGGTTGTGTTTTGAAGAACTAACGCCACCGCTTCGCTCACGGAAGAGATCGCTGCCCAGGATTATGACTTCGGATTCAGGTAGATCCGGCTATTCTCCGGCGATTCAGGCTCCGTCTTCGCTTCCCGTTAATATACCGGACTGGTCGAAGATCCTTTGAGCGGCCGGCGATTGATGGCGGATAAAGGGTGGTTAGGTTCCAGACGCTGACTTGGACGACAACGATGACGATGAGGCGGAATGCATCCCACCTCACGAGTAGGCGCGAGGCAGATGGCGAAGAGGAGCTAGACGGTGGTGGCGTTTCGGTGCACGAAGGTGAGGGGAGGCCGTTCAATGTTAGAGATCTGTGGCGGCCTAGGAATCAAATGGCAGAGTCCACCATGCTTCATGGTTTTCAACGTGACATTTTGTTCATGATCGGAGCAAACAAATACCAGTGCTACAGGTTGTTACTGTTGACACAAGCTTCTAATTTGACATGTTATTGTTTTCACATTAACTTAATTAGTTTCCTTGTTTCTTTTCTATGATTCTTGCAAGCCATACTCCATTTAGGTTGTAAGATGAAGGAAGTTGTGCTACTGTTGACAGGCTTCTCACTTTTAATCAAATGAATTTGAATAGAAGTAGCAGGAAACTCAGAATTACCTACTTCAGTCAATTGCTAAAAAAATTGCCTACATACTTGAAACGGTTGTATCGAGTGAATGATGCTAACTTCTGGTTTTCTACAAAAATTGTTTAATTCAATTTTTTTTTACTTTACCTGATGGTAAAGTCAGCATTGGGACTCAAGAGTGGTTTTTGGATGTTAAACTTAAGAGAGAATAGCCTTGTTTTGCAGAAAGATTGACCATTGTAGTAACTGTAGTGGAGCAGCTTGATGGTGCATTAGGGAACTCAAGTCTACTTGTTCTTCCTTGTGTTGCTCTTCCCTGTGTTGCTGCACATATTAACCAGGTGTCCATCCGACTGTGAGCTTTCCCATGTTTGGATAGATTTATCTTGGCTAAACAACCCGATTTCAAAATTTTGTTATTCTACTATGCAGATTATTGTGGATTCATTGTTATGTGCTCACTGACCATTCCTATTAGTAAGAATTTATGGGTGATTAAGAAAAGATCAAGAAGTAACACTGTAAAATGTAAATTGTGATGGCTTTGAAGGTCATTGCTCATGCAGCCTTCAAGTGTGGAGCTGATTACTTTTTATGGTACTTACGTGGGCTTGTGATTGAACATGATGATTAGTAAATTGCAAACGCATTTGGCTCTTGAGATGTGAAATGGCAATATTGGTGGAAAAGGAGGAGGTCTAGATTCCATGAAACATGAATATATGGTGAGAATAATAGAACCTAATATATGTAGCTAATTTGGTAACCTACCAGTTTAAATAGTTTATTTGATTAACCAATTGTGTATCAAATACACAATGGTTCTTTAATAAATCATTGATTTATGAATGATTGTCCGCCGGTGTCAAAACTAATATTAGGGAAGATGAAGCAAATTGCATAGGCATACATGGGGAACGAGGTTAAACATACAAACAACTTAATTTGAAGCTATGACTCTCGAAGTAAGCTTAAATGCTCGCAAACGAAATCCGGAACGTTGTTTTGAGGATAACCTTGTCCGCCTCTAGACGAGGTCATGAAAATGCTACAAGAAAGGCGAGTGCTCCCGATGCATCTCCTGAGGCGAATGATAATGATGATGAAGAAATACACCTTATTATCATCTCTAACCGCCATGGCTATGGTTGCAGGATTGGTGGCGTTGTGAACGAAATAATTGCAAAGGGGAAAAAATGAACTTAATATATATTTTTTAAAATACACCTTATTATCATCTCTAAGCGCGCGCCGGCTCACTAGTAATGATTAAAAAAAGAACTTAATATATATTTTTTAAAATTTTATGTGTTATTAACTTGATTTTTAAAAAGATAATCCACATCACACAATAAATCCATTTTTTGATGACATGTCAAATTCCGGTTGCCTTGTCATCGCCGGAGTTAGTATTTTTGGCGAAAAAGTAAGACATATTATTTTTGGTAAATACGTTGATAGTTTGTATCACTGTTAGTAATTTTTAAGGTTGGTATTATTTTGGGTTGAATGTGCATAGTTAATATTATTTTGAGTTAATTTTTCATGTATATATATATATATATAGATAATCGTTCAGGTACGGCCCTATTTATCTGGTACGGATAAAAGGGGAAATCTGCACCGTTGATCTGATTGAGGCTTTTTGTAATTTTAGTAGAATATTATGGGTAAATAGGGAAAAAAAAGTGACTCTTCTCCTCCCTCTTCTCGCTAGGTCGTTCGTCCACTTCGTCGCTTCCTTGTCTTCTACTGCAAAATCAAACTCCCAGGCTTCCCTCTTCGTTCGTCCGCTTCGTCGCTTTCTTGTCTTCAACTGTAAAATCAAGCTCTCACCTTCTTCGGCCGGGTTCAATTGCTTCTCGACCTCACAACGCACGGATTGCTACACAACGGCTGGGTAGGTTTCGCTGACTACAGTATTTCCGGTGCCCAGGCTTCCCTCCATGGAAGGTGAGAAGCAACTTCAAATGTAGAATCAAAGGGGTAGTTCATGACCCGTGAATGGTGTATGAACCAAGTGTATGAACTAACATCTTTTTTCAACAAAAGACCAACTCCAAATATCACATATCTTTTATGGTTGTCAAGACCCGTGAATGGTGCAAAAATCATGCCATATCTGAATTTATACCAAGAGGAGATAATTCATAACCTGTGTGAGACTCGTTCATGGTATATAAAAGCATGGTGCATGGTATATGTGAGTGTAGTTCATGTCATATAAAGGGGTAGTTCATGATATATAAGGGAGAGGTTAATGGATGTTAGTATGACATGGGTTGTTCAAATCAAATAATTACCTACTTTAAAATATGAGAGAATCGTTCATGGTATATAAAATCATAGTGCATGGTATATATAAGTGTAGTGCATGTCGTATAAAGGGGTAGTTCATGATATATAAAGGAGCAGTTAATGGATGATAGTGAGTGTAAGTATAACATAGGTAGTTCAAATTCAAATAATTACCTATTAGTTTGGTATGTAGAATCAAAGGAAACAACGTCCCCAAATAAAGCATAGTTTCAACGAGCAAGAGGATCCGCCCAAAACACATGACTAAGTTGATCATTCTCATCAACGTCATAACTGAAGTAAAAATTCTTGCACACCTCCTTCTTGTTAAAGAGTTTATCAATCAACATTTGTGCATTAGTATCCGATATAAAAGCCATCAAATCTCGCTTGAAATTTCTAAAGTTCTGAACCGTTGCACCAACATCCCGACGTCACCACCAACAAATTGTTGAAGTAACCTATGTAACTTGGCAGGAACAATGTTTGCTTTTGAGCAATAAAACATATACTTTTGATGTCCAATAGTCATATCACTCTTTTACTTAGCAAAATCACGAGATAGATTAGACAACATAAGATGTGTGTGAACCTCAACAAAAGTGGAAACTGTATATCCACGTGGACCAATGTACTTCAATCTCAACATAGCTTTGCATTCTACTCGATTAGAAACTGTTCTTCTATGACCGGTGGTATTGGATGAATTTTTTTCCCTTCTCTAGTACATACAAATGTCCTACTAGTAACGACTTCTTGACGTGCACAGTCCTTGTGCTTTGATCCACCTCGGATGTGAAAACCACAAACTTTTGCATTATTCTCATAAAACAATCGAGCTTCATCAAGTGTTTTGAATATCTTTCCAATACAAGGTTTTATCTCATCATCACATATTGACTTCCATTCTCTTGATCCGTCATTTGTAATGTGCAACAAAGACCCAACATCCTCATTTTTTTCTAATGTCGACTCAATAAACATTTCCGATGTTAAGGGCTGCAAACATGAAAGTACATATAAGAACAACTAATTAATTTTATGAGAGTAGTTCACAATATACATAAGAGTAGTTCATCATATAAATAAGAGTAGTTCATAATTTGTAAACAAGTAGTTCATGCCATTTAAAAGAGTAGTTTATGCTTTTAAAAACAAAAGCTGTAAAATTATGAGCTAGTTGTTTATCAACGATGTAGAGCGATAATAAAGAAGCTCCAAAAAAAGAAGCTCCGAAGAGTAGTTCACATTACAACAAGAAGTAGTTCATTGTATTACAAATAATAGTGCACGGTACAATCAGTACTAGTTCGTATAGCACATCCGATTAGTTCAGCACATTCTTAACAACAACCCCAAATCAACCCACTAAATCAGTGAAAAATCCATCGTTGGTCTTTAAAACACCATTGTTGGACCTTAAAACTCCATTGTTGGACCTTAAAATCCCAAGTTTGAAATAACACCAATCTAATGAAATTAAAGCTTCACAAACTCAATAAGAACTACAACTCAACAACTACAAAAAACGAAATTACTGTTTCAAACCCACAAAATCCATGATTTGCAAGAGGAAATTTGAAAACAAAAACCCTAATTAGTGTTCTTGTTGGATCTCGTTCAAGCTTCTCATAGAAGATGGAGAGTAGATGGATTTCGATCGAGCTTCGTGTCTGATTTCTCTCTCTCAAGCTTGACATTCAGCAAAACACAATCATCCATAGCTAGCCATGGAAGCAAGAGGGAGAGGGAGCTTGAGTTTCAGTCGTTCAGTCGTGTTTTCTACAAATTGTGATATTTACAATTTTGCCACCGCCAGGTAATCTTAGGCTTCCATCCAACCATTGATTGTTATTGTAATCGACGGTCCAGATTCCGCCTCACAACCCTACCCTAATAATGAACCGTACTTGAATAATACCCTATATATATATATATATATATATATATATATATATATATATATATATATATATATATATATATATATATATATATATATATATATATATATATATATATATAATCAACAAGTACTTATGATTCTCCTATCACGTGATCATGAACAATCATCCTCATCCTTACCTTTTCAGACGATATCTTGATATTTGTCAAAACGTTTGACCCCTCGTACAATCAAGTACTTGCCATCCTTTCAAACTATTGTAAGCCTCTGGGCAAAAAGTAAAATATGATAAGTCATATTTCCAAACAACCACTAACATGAACAATAATAAAAGGCGAACTCTCCAACTAAATCTGAGAATCTCTGCAAGCTCCACCTTTGAAAAATATTTAGGATGCTCAATCATCAAGCTCCACCTTTGAAAAATATTTAGGATGCTCAATCATCAAAGAAAAAGTAAGCAAAGTTGTATTTAATGATATTATTACAAAATCGAGACAACAACTAAAATAAATGGAAAACAAACTCTTTGTCACAAGAAGGGCGCTCTGTCCTAAATGCAAAATCAAACTTTATTATGCAAAGCTTTATACTCTCATCATCCATTAACAAATAGATAGTTCAAATCAATAGACAATTCTTTTGGAATAAATGAACAAACTACTACCCCCTAATTAGTTGAGACAAAATATGCAAACAAAAATAATTGGGGGAACATGGATTAGAAAAACATAAAATATGAAGAAAGCACTCCAAATGAAACTCCTTTGGAAAGTGAGGTTAGAATCAGACAACATTTGAGTCAAAGTAATCGTGGAAAAATATCTAAAAGAAAGTTATGGAATTATAAGACAGGAAAAAGCGCATCTTGGCAATAGAAAATACTTATGAGTATCTTGTCCGAATTCGAATAAGGTCTTCGATGGAATGTTGGGGACGGAGAGACCATCAAACTATGGAGAGATGGATGGATTTGTGAACACCCGTTAGAGAAATGCACTACAGTTACGCACCTACTCAATAACAATGAAACAATAAGCACCCTTATAACAAATGGTGAATGGAACCACAACATGATAAATAGTACCCTAAACACATCCCTACCACGATAAATTATTGATAAAATACGTTCATACCCTCTTCCGAAAAACAACATACATGATATAGTATATTGGACACCAAGCAAGAAAGGATGGTTCTCAACAAAATCAGCACTACAACTACTACATTAACAAAACAATATATAAACCATGTAACAATGCATGGATTTGGAATCTAAACGTCATACTAAAAATAAAAAGAATGTGTGGAAACTATCTTTAGATGGGCTACCTACGAAGGAAAACCTAGAAAAACAAAAAGTGTCAATATCCATGCATTACACCCTATGACAACACCTCTACGAAAGTGTTAAACACATCTTCACGAAATGCTCACACACAATTAGCAACATAAAAGATACAGGCGCCCAAATCTACTAATGACTATGGAAACCACATGAATAAAAATGATTGAAATACTGTCTATAGCCCATAACAAACTTGATAATAAAGCTTTAGTCAAACTCTTGACCGCATGGTGGAACATATGGTACATAAGAAACCAATGCATCCTTGACAACCAACAACCAAAAGATGTCAAGCAAACAAATCCGTGAATGGGACTTGATCACACTTGAAAACAAATCCAAAACTCACACCAAGCAACGTAGAAAAACACAAAATATGCACTAGGAAAAACTAGAATTTGGAAACATCATGTAATATCCGGAATTTTTATTCCGTTTAATTCCGAATCAAATCGGACTTCGAGCCGTTGATGGTTTCCCATTCTATCTAGTATTTCTTTCTTCACAAATTTTATCATTTTATGTAGAAGTTAATTCACATAAAATGATAGAATTATCAAACCCTAATTCTTATAATTATTTATCATTTTATGTAGAATTTAATTCACATAAAATGATAAAAGTATATCAAATCCTAATTCTTGTAATTATTTATCATTTTATGTAGAATTTAATTTACATAAAATGATAGAATTATATCAAACCCTAATTCTTATAATTTATTCTTAACGACGACTTTAGACGAGATCATGACAAAGCTGTGACGAGATCACGACAAAGTTGTGACGAGATCACGACAAAGTTGTGACGAGATCACGACTAAGCTGAGACGAGGTCATGACGAGACCCGACAACTCTGTGACAAACTCATTCATGGGCCTGACAAGGCCATGACGAGTTTTGACAAGTTTTGACAAACTATTCAGCCCATCTTTCTTGCACTTGTTTCAGCCCATCCCTTTGCTATGATGGCCCATCTACCCGTAACCCTCCAGCCCACACCGGACCTGCTGTCGCCCAGCCAACCACGCCTTCAGCAGCCCAGAACTCCACCAGACGCGGGCTTGCTGCTCCTCACATCGCAGCCCAGGAAGCACAACAGTTGTCCTCCTATCTCCCACGTAACAGCAGCCCAACTCCTCTCCTCCATTATCTCACGTAACGGCTGAGAGAGTGTCGTAAAAGCCGGATTTCACACATTGAAGAGCCTCCCTCTTTCCTTCCGTCATTGCTGCGTACAGAAGACCTCTTCAAGGACAACAATCGCTACCGAGCTTCCAAACAACAAGAGCAGCACTCGAAGAGCCCGGCCGGAGCTGCTACTCCCTCGACCCTAACTGCTTCTGGACCAAGATCGCAATCTGAAGGGGCTGAACTACTCCTCTTCTTGTGTTGACAGAAGAACGATCTTCCCAGAATAGGTGAGTCCCTCTACTCCTCCCCCTTCTCGTCTCAGTTGAGCATGGACACTGATGCGAGTACCCTATAGATGTGAGCGGTTGTGCACCCAACCTGCGAGCTATCCTCCTCCCTTCCAAATCTAGCAATCTTCTGCAACCTTAGTACTTGGTGAGTGTTCCCATTCTTAGCCCAATATCTATGAAAGGAGAGGCTAGATGTTGATTCAATGTTGATTGTTTGGTCGAGTGTAGGACTCGAATTTGACTTCGGTGTGGAGCAGCTATCCAGGGAAAATGTGTGAGGTAAAACTCGAACCTTAGACAGTTTACACTTTCAGTTTTGGAATTTTAGAAACTGTGTTCATCAGTCAAGTTTGAGCATAATGTTCGATGCCTTAGAGATAGAACCTACCGTTCAAATTTTAGTATGTTATAGAGTGATATGCATACTGTAAGGTATAAAAAATTGGGACTTAACCAATGGTTAGATTTAGATCTGTGAAGGTGCAAAATGGACTAGTTAGGCTGTTTGTGAAATGATCCAAGAAAAATGCTAAGTATAGATTTTTGGTTTGAGTTCAACTTTTAAAGATTTTTGTAGAAGTAACGGTTAAACAGTTTTAAGAAATTCCTAATCCTATGAATAGATTAGACATCATAGATGATTTAGAAATTTATTTTAGAATTTTTATAAGTTTATTTTAATTTCATATTTGAAGCTGTAGTTGAACCTTAGTGACTTTTCGGGAAATAGAAAATGGGTAGTTTCTCTAGTTGTTACCTAAAATCATCCTAGGGAGTAGAATATGGTTAGTTAGCCTCAAATTAGAATTTAAGTACGTATTCCGGGTTTTTGGAAGTTCCTGGACAAAGGGTAAAATAGTCATTTTACCTTAAATAAGCACTGTAATAACTTCTGCAATAGAAGCTTACATCTTAGGAGTTTTAGACTTCTATGTACCCAGGGAAATGTGTTTACCCACGTGCCTCCTTTGACAGGCAACTGAGTTTCTGCAGTTACCGATTGAGTGGTGTTAAGAGAGGCGAGATTTTATTCTAGTAAGTCCACGGACTTACTTAGTTGGCTTCTTGCATGTGTGTGATGTGTATGAGTGGTGTTTGATAGTTAAGAAAAATAACGAAACCGGAATAGGCCGACTGTAGTATATTGTATAATTGACCCAAGTGTATGATAACGGGTCGTGACATCATCTGCCTAACTCTTGCAAGAGTCTAGGAGGTTCCCTCCGACCAGCCCAGTTAGGTAGACGGTCAAATGCATTACTACCATTCCGCATTGGCAAACAGGGACAGGGGCGAGGTTTGGGAATCCCTCGTGTCACAAAATAAGTATCATTAGTAATGACGTATCACTTAATTAAAGATAATAAAAAGGAATGAGTATTGCATGTTGATTGTGTATGTTGTGTGTTTGTTCTTTTACCTTTATGCTTATGCATAGATTGTTAGCTAACGGTTTTATACCGCTTGTAGATGCCTTGCAGGTTAGGGAGGCGATCGAGTGATCCGGCAGTAGTGGGCAGCCGGGGTTCCGTGCATTATAGGACGGGACTGTTATATTTTTATTTCATGATTGTTGAGACTGATGTTGGTATTTTGGTTTTGAGACTTGGTTGTATTGTTTTCAGATTTGGATTTTTATTTCGCTCATGATATAAAAGTTTATGTTTTGCCTTTTTATTTGTGCCGTGTTGTAAGGTCCGATGAAGTTGTTGTCAGGCTAAAGGTCGGGACCCATTGTGAGGTCCCAACTCGTAGCATTTCGAGTCATCTATGTAACGACCCGAGTTTAAGTAACCCAAGACGTTACTAGGCTAAGGACCACACAGTGTGTCCCATCAGTTAGCCTGACAACAACTTCACAAATAGGACCTTGCAACAAGAAGCACGAAGAAATAATGAAAACATTCAACCTGTCATTTAGAAAACATTTACATAACAACCCTGCATGCAGTTAGTATGTATAACCCAAAACGACACTTCAAAACATAACACCTGAACAGTTGTCTTAAAACTTCAGCCTGGAATCAACACGTGTACACAGTTGCACACAACCAACAAAAGACTCGCTTGCAAGCGATTAGTTTCAAAATTAGTTCAACCAACCCTTGGGTTAACACTGCCTCGGCTGTCCACTTCCTGCAGCTGACATCCTTGAAGCGTTCCTATGTTCGGTATTACCTAAAAAGATTCGGTTTAAAACCGTTGGCTACCGATCATAATCTATCCACGAGAGATTATATCAACGCATCACAACACAACAAATATATTTAGATATCATATACCGTGCTCATGAGATGATATCATGCTTTTATGAATGATGCACGTGAATGCAGTATGAATTTACAATTTGCGATCCCGGACCAAATCCGGAATCATTGCTTAGACGGTTCTGACTTTGGTGTGAGCTCACCATTGCACAAGTTAGGTTAATTCAGACATTTGCTCTTAGGTCGTAGCCAGACTGGTCAAGTCTACGGGCTAGGCTTTCTCGTGGTGGCTTATGGTCTTAACCCCTAACCACATGCAACATTTTCCCATTCATGTTAATGCAAACATTTACCGTTTTTCATTAGGTGTGCGGTCCGAGCCTGAAGTCCATCAGACTCGGTGTCATTCTTATACAAACGCAAGTGATCCGGGTTTGGCCGAGCTCCGGTATTCACTGCAATAGCTGGTGATCTGGCTAATAGTTAGCTCAGAGTCTTAAACAATTTACATACTATTGACCTTTACAGGTCATCATCATATCACATGCCTCAAAAGGCTTATCATGTCATACATTATCATGTTTCAACAAGCTTATCATGTCATTTAATAGCACGCCTCAAAAGGCTAACACATGTTCATTTAACAACTTCTCATAACCATGACAAGATAATAATCACAACAACATTAAGCATGCTTTACACGTCATAACATCATTTTCATCATAAAACACATCAAGCATGCTTCACACATATCACATCGCAATGCATATCAACATTTACATTTCAACACAACAAGACATTTCAAAACAACAACACATATCAACACAGTGAGATATAAATCTCTCAGGCATGGGTTTTTGCAGATCGAAGCTAAGTAAGTCCGAAGACTTACTTGAATACGCTTACTGAGCAACTACATTATAGTTAGTCTACCGTCTTCAACACCACCTGTCGAGAATATCATATTCCTCGTATTAACTCCTTGCTTCAAACATCAATTAAATTCATTCCTTTGAATTTAATTAGCTTATAGCGTTTTCTAGATTCCTAATTTAATTAATTAATCTTTGATTAATTAATTAAATTTCATCAGAATAACGTTTTGTCTGCAGGCAGTTTCTCAACCCAACTATCATCAGATCTCAATAAACAAATATCCCATAATCACCAAAATAATGTAACAAGCATAATGGAAATTTCAATTATCCATTTTCACAAGCCTACGGTCAATTTAGGCCAAATCGCAATATGAAAAACGAATAAATTCATAACTTATTCGTTACTAACCCGATTGACGATCCGAAAGAAGATTCAGAATCACAACGACGCTGGCTACGCTCGGACACCTTAAAATCCACCGGAACTTGGACGGCGCCACCAGCCAAACAACTAATATGCTCGACTAGCCCTTTATGTGCTCGGAAAAACACAAACTCGATAACGATATGAAGAGGATGAAGAGAGGAATCCGAAAATTCAAACGGATTTGAAATCGGATTAGAAACGGAGAGTAGATCTGAGTGTGAAGGTTGAGAGAAATTAGAGCTTTTACGAGGAAACGTGATAGGAAATGAATTAATAAAAAGATTTCCGCTACTTATAGCGAAGACGATAATTATCCTTTTAACAAAGTCGATATTTATCCTTTTACCGATCCGAAGGCGGTTTGAGCCCCTTCTCCAAACTTCTCAAAATTGGAATAATAAATCTGATATATTGTGTGGATAACTATTCCGCAACTTACTCTGAAAACGCGTATTTCAAAGCCATCTTTCTTAGCCGCTAAGAAACGAAATAGCGACTCTTTTGGCCATTTTGCCTTTCCATGTTATTTCATATCTATAACATATCCGATGTTCTGATCATTTCTCTCAACTGCAGTTTTATTAATTGAAGCTCCCAAATGCTCCAAATAATACGAGAGGGGGTAAAAATTATTTCCAGGAGGAAAAAGTGAAAATTTCTCCATAAAGTCCAAAATTACGTCAGGATCATGACGGTGGAATTCATACTCGTCATCTACACACTATTCGCGATTATGGGTCAATTGATATCGATGATTAGCTTAATCACCCTTAAACATCCTTTATTAGGATTCGAAAATTCTAGCTTTTACACTCTAGGATCGGGGTGTTACAATATGGTATCAAAGCCAGGTTGGCAACAACGACACTCATTATCTTCAAAAAGGCCGAATAAACAAATAAACGGAAACCGCAAGGGTTCTGAACTTTTAAAATGAATTTTGTTTTCCAAACCATGAGCATAAATGGGTTGGGATAGAATGCACGGACCGCCACTACCTCCGCTGAACTCGATAGCATAGTTTATTGGACTTCTGTTATATCTTGCAATTTTAGTTACGTTGTGACCTTTAGAAGTGACCTAGAGTAATAAGATAGTTATGTCCTTACTAGGAACTAAAATAGTCTTATATTGATCACGTCTCTACCAAATGGCACGTACGAGAGCGACAGCTTACGTTGGACGAGGAGAGGGCCGACCACCCCTTCCTCCAGGAGCTCAGAGACAGGGACGTGTGGGTAGGCCTTAGAGAGGCCGAGGTCGGGGACGTGTTCTCGTTGTAGATCCGCCAGCTGTGAATGTACCTGCTGAGGAGGTGACTGAGAGTATTGTTCCAGAGGTTAGGGATGGGACCGCTACTAGGTCCGGTGTACGTAGTGCAAGGATTGCTGATTCTGGCCGTGTATCGATTGGAGCATCGGAGTATCGAGCTTATGTCCAGCAGGTGCAAGAGGCATACAGGGCCGGAGCACCACCTCCAACACCGCCAGTTCCATCTAGGTCAGCAGAGGTCTCTCAGAGGGTGACTCAGGTGGTAGTTCCACCGGTGGTAGCTGCACCAGTGAGGGTTGCCGAGGATGACCGAGTGAGAGACGAGCTGATGGTACCGAGGCCAGATGAATGGTTGAAGACATTCAACCATCAGCGAGTTCCCACCTTCGACGGGAACGTTGGACTTGAGGTGGAGCATTGGATCAGTCATGTGGAGTTTGCGCTAGAGGCGATTCGCTGTCCTGAGAGTCGTAAGGTGGAGCTAGTTCAGACCTTATTTAGGGACCAGGCACAATACTGGTGGAGGACAGTGCGGGGCGGAGTGTCCCGATTTGAGCAGTTGCTGAGTCTCGTGAGGGAGACTTTTTGTCCTACTTCTTTGAGAAGAGACCGAGTGCAGGACTTCTTGGAGGCAGGATTTGAAGATGTTCCGATAGCTGAGGCCATTAGGAAGTTCCGGGAGGAGCTGTCACTGTTGGGTCCGGCTGCACCGCCTGTGGACCAGAACGTGAACCTGTTCTCCCGGAGACTGAGGGAGACTACCCGTTCCTATCTAGCAGGGTTCCGTTGTGATTCCTTAGCTGATTATCAGGATCGGGCTTCAGCGTATGAGAGGGACTGACTGGGTCACAGGAGCGCTATGCAGTCTGGAGGGTCAGACAAGAGACAGAGGACCGGACCAGTCAACACTGGAGTAGGAGGGTCAGGTCATAGGCGTGGTCAGTCCCAGGGCCGTTCTACTTGCGGCCAACTGGGCCACAGAGCTACCTTCTTCCGACAGGGTAAGGTAACATCATAACAGGGATCCTCACCTGCTGGTACCTCAGGAGGAGGACAAAGGCAGCCTCAGTATCAGGCCCGGGGTCAACAACAGTGAGCCCCTGGTCAGGCATATTCACAGGGTTCTGCTCAGATTCCAGGTAGAGGTAGAGGGCGTGGTGGAGGCACTTCAGAGACTAGGGGTACTCAGGCTCGAGTCTTTGAGTTGTGGAGCGTCGTAGAGCCAGCAGCACCCGTAGCCACATGTATTATCACGATTCATGGCTTTCTAGTCCGAGTACTTTTTGATACGGGTGCGACGCACTCTGATGATTGCATAGATAGGTTGACCTTAGATACATTAGAGGGAGAATCTTTCCTTATAAGGTTACCCGATGGGAGTAGGGTTCGTGGTACTCGGGAGATTCACGGTTGTCCCATCCGCTTGGGAGGTCGTGACTGGCTAGCCGACTTCCACGTCATGCACTTAGTGCATGAAGAGGTCATACTTGGGCTGGACTGGATGGACCACCATAAAGTTGTTCTGGACGTCAGTAAGAGGACAGTGACGGTCACTACGGAGTCTGGGCAAGAGGAGGTCTTTCGAGGGTGGGACCTCGGAAAGATCGGGACAGTCATTAGTGCGGTCTGAGCCGCGAAGCTCATAGGTCAGGGATGCGAGGCCTTCTGGTGTTACGCCATGAAGGAGGAGACGGGATCATCTTTAGAAGAGACCCTGGTAGCTTATGAGTTCGAGGATGTCTTTGGCGAGCCGCCTGATGCAGAGGAGCGTAGATTTTGTGATTGAGTTGGAGCCCGACACGAGGCCGATCTCCAAGGCTCCATACCGCATGGCACCAGTCGAGATGCTTGAGCTTAAGAAGCAACTCGAGGATTTGGCAGAGAGGGGATTCATCCGACCTAGTGTGTCTCCTTGGGGTGCACCAGTCCTCTTCGTCAGGAAGAAGGACGGATCCATGAGGCTTTGTATCGATTATCAAGAGTTGAACAAAGTCACCGTCAAGAACAAGTACCCGTTGCCGCGTATTGATGGTTTGTTGGATCAGTTACAAGGAGCTATGGTGTTTTCACGTATTGACTTGAGGTCAGGATATCATCAGCTGAGAGTACGGGAGGAGGACATACCGAAGACGGAATTTCAGACCAGATACGGTCATTATGAGTTCATGGTGATGTCTTTCGGGCTCACCAATGCTCTTGTTGTCTTCATGGAGTTGATGAATGGCATCTTCATTGAATTCTTAGATCAGTTTGTGGTAGTTTTCATCGACGACATCTTGGTATACTTCCGGAGTAGGGAGGAGCATGCCGGACACCTGAGGACGGTGTTGCAGGTTTTACGGGATAGAGAGCTTTATGCTAAGCTCTCTAAGTGTGAGTTCTGGATGCCAAAGGTTGCCTTCCTTGGCCACATTGTCTCCGCCGAGGAGTCAAGGTGGACCCGGCAAAGATGGAGTCAGTTGCATCATGGCCGCCCCCTAAGACGGTCAAGGAGGTACGCAGTTTTCTAGGTCTGGCCGGTACTACTGTAGGTTTGTGAAGGGTTTTTCTGTGATTGTCACGCCGCTCACTTCCTTGTTAAGGAAGTCCATCAGATTTGCATGGACCGAGCCCTGTCAACGGAGTTTTGAGGAGTTGAAGGAGAGATTGACTTCTGCTCCGGTGTTAGCACAACCAGAGGGCGTTGAGGACTTCGTCGTTTATAGTGATGCATCCAAGCTAGGCTTGGGATGCGTCCTGATGTAGAGGGTAGGGTCATTGCGTATGCGTCTCGACAACTGAAGACGTATGAGGAGAATTACCCTACTCACGACCTTGAGCTAGCTGCAGTCATTCATGCCTTGAAGATCTGGCGTCATTACCTCTACGGGGCCACCTGTCAGATCTTCACATACCAAAAGAGTCTGAAGTACATATTCACTCAGCGGGAGTTGAATAACCGCCAGAGGAGATGGTTAGAGTTGATTAAGGATTTTGACTTAGAGATCTTTTATCATCCGGGGAAGGCGAATGTGGTCGCCGATGCCCTTAGTAGGAGGACACCTCGCGAGGCTGCGATAGCTAGATTGACTGTGCAGACCCAGTTGCAGAGAGATTTGATTTGGTTGGAGGTAGACAACCGGTTTCCGGATACTGACGGCCATTTGTCAACGTTAGAGGTTTCACCGGATCTGACGGAAGAGATCCGGCAGAAACAGGAGGGTTGTCCAGCACTGACGAGGATCAGAGATAGGATGTCCAGAGGGGAGGCACCACGGTTTATGGTGGGTGCAGATGGGATTTTGAGGCGCTAGGAGCGCATATGTGTACCCTCTGACAGAGAGTTGAGGCAGCGTATACTACAGGAGGCCCATTCTACACCTTACTCCGTCCACCCCAGCGCGAGTAAGATATATCGGATATACGACGATCTTATTGGTGGGGCGGGCTGAAGCCCGACATGGCTAGATATGTAGCCCAGTGTGCGACTTGTCAGCAGGTCAAGATCGAGCACCACAAGCCCGAAGGAGAGCTCCAACCACTTCCAGTTCCACAGTGGAAGTGGGAGGACATTTCCATGGACTTCGTTACCGGCTTGAGGTTGAGTAGAGGCTTTGATGCGATATGGGTTGTAGTGGATCGGTTGACGAAGACGGCACGATTCATTCCTATTAAGGAAACGTGGCCGGTGTCTCGTTTAGCCGAGGAGTTTACCCGACAAATTGTGAGGTTCCATGGAGTGCCGAGGACGATCATTTCAGATAGGGATGGGCTACCTCGAGGTTCTGGCAACAGGTACACGCCGCCTTAGGCACGAGCTTATAACTCACCACGACATACCATCCTCAGACGGACGAACAGTCTGAGAGGACTATTCAGACCCTTGAGGACATGTTGAGGGCATGTGTGCTTGATTGGGGTCAGGTATGGCCCGACCACCTTCCTTTGGTGGAGTTTTCTTATAACAATAGTTGGCACGCGACTATTGAGATGGCTCCTTACGAGGCACTATATGGACGGAGGTGTCGTACACAGTTGTGTTGGGACGAGCCTGGGAGGATGAGTGGTGTAGCACCCGAGCAAGTGCAGGATGAGATGGCTCGGGTAGCATTGATCCAAGAGCGGATGTTGGCCGCACAGAGCCGTAAGAGGTCTTATGCTGATAAGAGGCACAGGTCTCTGGAGTTCAGGGTTGGAGCCCCGGTATGGTTGAGGGTGTCACCGACGAGGGGTGTTCGACGTTTCGGCATTAAGGGGAAGTTGAGTCCCCGATATGTCGGGCCCTTTGAGATCCTTGAGCGGATAGGAGAGGTGGCCTATAGATTGGCATTGCCACCCCGATTGGAGGGAGTCCATTCAGTTTTCCATGTGTCTCAGTTGAGAGAATATGTGCATGACCCGAGAAACATAGTGAGCCATGACGACCTAGTGGTCGAGCCGGATCATACATTTGCAGAGCACCCGACAGCAGTTTTGGAGAGAGGTACGAGACGCCTTCGATCGAAGGTAATACCCATGTTGAGAGTGCAGTGGTCGAGACGAGGGATCGACGAGGCCACTTGGGAGACGGAGGATAGTATCCGGCGGAACTATCCCGAGTTTTATGCGGATCTAGAGACGTTTATAGGACCGTCAGGTAGTTCTACATCCTTGTTTGGTTGCTTGCAGTGATGGTATGTGTGATATGTTTGATATGCTTGTGTGTGAACCATAAGTAGTCTTGATATAGTAACTTGTTAGTCATAGGGCTAGCGTACGTTTCATGATCTCGGGAACTATCCCTAAGTTTCGGGACGAAACTTATTTTGAGGGGGATTTGATGTAATGACCGTTTTTTTTTGTTACGCTTTGATAAAGTTAGAGAAGTTTAGAAAACGAAATAAAAATTTAGTAAGACTAGGATATACAAGTTTAATTACGGAAGTCGTTTAATTAAGTACCTTCTTCTAAGTTTCGGGACGAAACTTACTTTAAGGGGGTACTGATGTAATATCCGGAATTTTTATTCCATTTAATTCCGAATCAAATCGGACTTCGATCCGTTGATGGTTTCACATTCTATCTAGTATTTCTTTCTTCCCAATTTTATCATTTTATGTAGAAGTTAATTCACATAAAATGATAGAATTATATCAAACCCTAATTCTTATAATTATTTATCATTTTATGTAGAATTTAATTCACATAAAATGATAGAAGTATATCAAACCCTAATTCTTATAATTATTTACATTTTATGTAGAATTTAATTCACATAAAATGAT
>BSUD01000007.1:93825331-93863702 GCA_033239045.1 Fagopyrum esculentum | reverse complement strand
TATCTAGTATTTCTTTCTTCCCAATTTTATCATTTTATGTAGAAGTTAATTCACATAAAATGATAGAATTATATCAAACCCTAATTCTTATAATTATTTATCATTTTATGTAGAATTTAATTCACATAAAATGATAGAAGTATATCAAACCCTAATTCTTATAATTATTTACATTTTATGTAGAATTTAATTCACATAAAATGATAGAATTATATCAAACCCTAGTTCTTATAATTTATTCTTAACGACGACTTTAGACGAGATCATGACAAAGCTGTGACGAGATCATGACAAAGTTGTGACGAGATCATGACAAAGCTGTGACGAGATCAAGACAAAGTTGTGACGAGATCACGACAAAACTGTGACGAGATCATGACTAAGCTGAGACGAGGTCATGACGAGGCCCGACAACTCTATGACAAACTCATTCATGGGCCTGACAAGGCCATGACGAGTTTTGACAAACTATTCAGCCCATCTTTCTTGCATTTGTTTCAGCCCATCTTTCTTGCACTTGTTTCAGCTCATCCCTTTGCTATGATGGCCCAGCTACCTGTAACCCTCTAGCCCACACCGGACCTACTGTCGCCCAGCCAACCACGCCTTTAGCAGCCCAGAACTCCACCAGGCGCGGGCCTGCTGCTCCTCACCTCGCAGCCCAGGAAGCACATCAGTTGTCCTCCTATCTCCCACATAACATCAGCCCAACTCCTCTCATCCCTTATCTCACGTAACGGCTGAGACAGTGTCGTAACAGCCGGATCTCACACATTGAAGAGCCTCCCTCTTTCCTTCCGTCATTGCTGCGTACAGAAGACCTCTTCAAGGACAACAATCGCTACCGAGCTTCCAAACAGCAAGATCATCACTCGAAGAGTTGTGACGAGATCACGTAAAATGATAGAATTATATTAAACCCTAATTCTTATAATTTATTCTTAACGACGACTTTAGACGAGATCATGACAAAGCTGTGACGAGATCATGACAAAGCTGTGACGAGATCATGACAAAGCTGTGACGAGATCATGACAAAGCTGTGACGAAATCACGACAAAGCTGTGACGAGATCACGACTAAGCTGAGACGAGGTCATGACGAAGCCCGACAACTCTGTAACAAACTCATTCATGGGCATGACGAGTTTTGACAAGTTTTGACAAACTATTCAGCCCATCTTTCTTGCATTTGTTTCAGCCCATCTTTCTTGCACTTGTTTCAGCCCATCCCTTTGCTATGATGCCCAGCTACCCGTAACCCTCCAGCCCACACCGGACCTGCTGTCGTTCAGCCAACCACGCCTTCAGCAGCCCAGAACTCCACCAGACGCGGGCTTGCTGCTCCTCACATCGCAGCCCAGGAAGCACAACAATTGTCCTCCTATCTCCCACGTAACAGCAGCCCAACTCCTCTCCTCCATTATCTCACGTAACGGCTGAGAGAGTGTCGTAAAAGCCGGATTTCACACATTGAAGAGCCTCCCTCTTTCCTTCCGTCATTGCTGCGTACAGAAGACCTCTTCAAGGACAACAATCGCTACCGAGCTTCCAAACAGCAAGAGTAGCACTCGAAGAGCCCGGCCGGAGCTGCTACTCCCTCGACCCTAACTGCTTCTGGACCAAGATCGCAATCTGAAGGGGCTGAACTACTCCTCTTCTTGTGTTGACAGAAGAACGATCTTCCCAGAATAGGTGAGTCCCTCTACTCCTCCCCCTTCTCGTCTCAGTTGAGCATGGACACTGATGCGAGTACCCTATAGATGTGAGCGGTTGTGCACCCAACCTGCGAGCTATCCTCCTCCCTTCCAAATCTAGCAATCTTCTGCAACCTTAGTACTTGGTGAGTGTTCCCATTCTTAGCCCAATATCTATGAAAGGAGAGGCTAGATGTTGATTCAATGTTGATTGTTTGGTCGAGTGTAGGACTCGAATTTGACTTCGGTGTGGAGCAGCTATCCAGGGAAAATGTGTGAGGTAAAACTCGAACCTTAGACAGTTTACACTTTCAGTTTTGGAATTTTAGAAACTGTGTTCATCAGTCAAGTTTGAGCATAATGTTCGATGCCTTAGAGATAGAACCTACCGTTCAAATTTTAGTATGTTATAGAGTGATATGCATACTGTAAGGTATAAAAAATTGGGACTTAACCAATGGTTAGATTTAGATCTGTGAAGGTGCAAAATGGACTAGTTAGGCTGTTTGTGAAATGATCCAAGAAAAATGCTAAGTATAGATTTTTGGTTTGAGTTCAACTTTTAAAGATTTTTGTAGAAGTAACGGTTAAACAGTTTTAAGAAATTCCTAATCCTATGAATAGATTAGACATCATAGATGATTTAGAAATTTATTTTAGAATTTTTATAAGTTTATTTTAATTTCATATTTGAAGGTGTAGTTGGACCTTAGTGACTTTTCGGGAAATATAAAATGGGTAGTTTCTCTAGA
This sequence comes from Fagopyrum esculentum, assembly GCA_033239045.1. Classification (NCBI taxonomy): domain Eukaryota; kingdom Viridiplantae; phylum Streptophyta; class Magnoliopsida; order Caryophyllales; family Polygonaceae; genus Fagopyrum; species Fagopyrum esculentum. The sequence goes on along the minus strand of BSUD01000007.1, from coordinate 93,861,254 downwards.
TGTTACCTAAAATCATTCTAGGGAGTAGAATATGGTTAGTTAGCCTCAAATTAGAATTTAAGTACGGATTCCGGGTTTTTGGAAGTTTCGGGACCAAGGGTAAAATAGTCATTTTACCTTAAATAAGCACTGTAATAACTTCTACAAATAGAATCTTACATCTTAGGAGTTTTAGACTTCTAAGTACCCAGGGAAATGTGTTGACCCACGTGCCTCCTTTGACAGGCATTTGAGTTTCTGTAGTTACCGATTTAGTGGTGTTAAGAGAGGCGAGATTTTATTCTGGTAAGTCCACGGACTTACTTAGCTAGCTTTATGTTTTGCCTTTTTATTTGTGCAGTGTTGTAAGGTCCGATGAAGTTGTTGTCAGGCTAAGGGTCGGGACCCATTGTGAGGTCTCAGCTCGTAGCATTTCGAGTCCTCTAGGATTTGGGGTGTTACACATCAAAGTCAAGTTCAATGGGTCAAAGTGAAGCAATAATAAGAGTGCATATGGCTATATCATGAGGGACTGTAATGGATCAACTATTTCATACGACTATGGTGAATGTGGGACTTCATGTGCCTTGATGGTAGAAGCCATTACATTGCGAAACGGATTACTAAGAGCCCAAACTATGAACCTGTCAAAACTCGAAATTGAGGGTGACAACCTTACTATCATTAACTCAGTCAAAATAAGTTGGAAACCACTATGAGAACTTGATATCATCCTCTCGACATTTCACTTATCCTTGCTCAATTTCCACAAGTCATTATCAACACGTATTCAGGGAAGTCAACGACGTTGCGGACAAACTTACTTAGGCCACGACATTCTTGTAGCCGAAGGAGAGATTCTAAAGAAAGTTGAAGTTCTCATCCGCAAGGATGCTATTGGATGGGCCGCCAATAGATGGTGACCATACGTAATCACTTACCACATAATAAAAAAAATACAAGTACTTGTGCTTCTATTTCCACTCATAAATTCGATTATCTTCTTTCTTTTTGAATTTGAATTACCCAAATCATAAATTTATTCCAAATATTATAAATGAATAATGTCGAATCCAATCAAATGATGTTGGATCTCGAAGCCGAGGAACAACTACATAGTTGATCTAGAAGCTGAAGAATTCATCACTCAACATCTGAATATTATCACGGTATAAATAATGCATTATTTATGATGTTGGAGTTATTTTTGTATAAATAATGCATTTTTCATGTTGTTCCGAGAATAGGAGAGAAGTATTGTGAATCTCTGTTCTAAAAGGGTGGATGGATTTATCCAAGGAAGAAATTCTTTGCCTACATCAATTTCACCGGATCAAATCGCATCTCTCCTCGGGTATGTGGTATCTAAATTCTTAATCGTCTGATTATGCTTTTAGGATTATTATTTGTGAATATCCGAATTATCTAGGATAATCGATAACTAAAATCTTAATATTCAAATATTTAAGGTAATGTTTGTAGTATTTTTTGCAGTATTACTCAATATATCTATTCGGAAAAAAATATATCCTCAAATATCATTAAAAATCGACTTTTTTGGATATCCGTTTTATTAGAATGTGATCCGATGATAAATAAAAATCCCTCGGATCGGATGAAAACATATAGCAATACTTATTAAATTGGACAAACCGGATCATCGAATTTCACGGATCAGATTAATTTTACCCACACATCCAATGTCAACCCTATTCAAGTGTCAAAAAGGCTAGAGTTGCACTTCTCAATAAGGCTTTAGCTCTTTCTCATCCTCTACTTAGTCTGATAACATGTTGCCAAGAGTTTTTAAGCAAGGACTGACAAGTCCGACTTTGTCAATTTTATCGGAAAAACGAATAGCGTTGTTGGTTGTATCACATCTCTTGCTTTAGATTTTTCCATATGGTTTCATGTTTTACATGAGTTGCCACATGTTTAAATTTCAACTTTGAACAATGACATCCAGGGAGTGGCAATTCTTAAGACGACTATGTTTAGCCGTTTCTTTTCGGTTCAATTACAAACAAATTCATAGCCTAATATACAAGGTCACTTGCTTGTCAAATAGTATTGGATGTAACTCTACTGACCTTATGTACTTCTATCTTGCATTGTCTAATAGTTTTGGCTATAACTCTACTGACCTTATGTACTTGTACAACAGCGTGTATGACAACAGTTTTGGACATAAGAGCATCCACACCAATAGAATGTTAAGATTAATCTTAACATATATTTTATTACTTTTTTACACCCACATCAATAGAACACTTCTATTTTTTTTTTTGAAAATGGAAAGCGGTTCGAAACCAGTAGACGGCGCGCCGTCTAGTGGGTCGAAAGGCCGAAAAAATCGGCAGACAGTCAAACCGTCATGAGAGACCACAAATAAAGGAGAAAAGAAATACACAAAAATACATCAAAATGAAACCGAAAGCAAAAAAAGTCTTCAAGGGAAAGCATGATGATCCAGCCAGCAGGAGGCAACGAGCGGAAACATTCATCTTCGAAGGAAGTACACAGGGAGGAAGTCTGGGGAACAACTGTGGACACCTCAGCTTTGGACTGCAACAGAGCCGTCAGGAGTCGATCACAAATCCACGCCCCCTTTTCAACAAACGCACGAAACCGCCAGCAAATGACTACATCAAACCTCAAAAGATGATATTGCAGAATACGGTGATCTTGATGAATAAAGGTGTAAAACTTGATGGATAAAAGAAAGATGATTTGTAGGGAGAAGATTGTTCATAAGTGGCTAATTTATGTTATCGGGAATTATTTGTTTTTGGGACTTTGTATGCAGTAGGGAGAACATTGTTAAGAGAGGGTTAGATAACAAATTGGTAGCCAAAAAACTGTTTCCAGTAGAGGTTTGATTTATGTTATTGGTTTTGAAACTTATTGAATCCGGAGTAAGCTTTGTAAAGCTTTGTATGAACATGAATTTATCAATAAAGGTTTTAATTCAAAAACCCAAATAACACTCGGGTGTAAAGTGACTGAGAAATAATTGGCATTGATCATAATATGGTGTAAATTGAAATAAATTGGTCAACCGGATACCACGGGACAATTTGTTCAAGGGGTTCGAAGTAGTCCGAAAGCTCATAAAAACGCCAAAAAGCATTTAAGAGAAAGTAATCAAGGGAGACAACTTCAAGGCAACTCAAATGAGATGATGCTAGATTATAGCACATACATCTTATATGGTGAGGAGTAGAGCATGTTTTACGGAAGTTTATCCAACAATCAATATTAAGAATCCATTTATTCGTACCAAAAGCCACTAAGCAAGATAAAGTGTTAGAGTTATCAAATGGACAAAAGATTCCGGAAAAAAAATCACAACTAGATGCTCTTCCGGCGATAAACAAGGGTATCAACCAGAGCAAACCGTGACCGGAGAGAATCTTGTCTCTTGACTCTAGAAGAGTAGATAAACCACTAGTTATCTGAATGGTTAAGCAAACAATGCAGCTTTGAACTGAAAAATGAAAACAATCGGGTGGTGGCTTGGATTCAGTAGAGTGGAGTAAACACTAAAAAACTGCATACCACAAAAAATGAAATCCAGTTTCGGTAAAGCATAAGAGGGTATATGTCTACTGTAGTAGATTGGTTTATTATATCGCTTGTTCAAAGGTTGATCAATTTTGTTGGTTTGAGTAACATCTTGTTCAAAGATTGATCAATTTTGTTGCTTTGAGTAACATCTGATCAACAAAGAAACACACAATCCCTAGCCTGGAGGGAGGGTCATCAGACATTGAAAGAAAGCGTCCACCTTGAGGCTCGAGTGCACAACCCACTCCTACGATCGACCCATAGATCCAGGGCTTTTGAAGAAGGTTTAATGAGGAAGGAGTTGTTTACGAGCATCGACGGGATCAAAGCTAGCAAAGCTTCGGATCTCGCAGATCTAGGCCGGGACGACCTGAAGCTTTCAAGCAGCCTCTTGTAATTACTCCGTCTTCGCCTTCCCCGAAAATGGAAGGAAGTTACAACCCTCCATTTAAGCGAACGACTGACGAGAATGGGTCTCACAATCCACAAGACGAACATCTTTAATGGAGGATTTGCGGGTTTGGAGCAATCACCAGATGAGCGAATGGGACACATCTTGTGTGTATTGTGTGAGATACCAAGCTTTTGGTGAATAGAGCTTCGATTTGGAAGGAGGCCGATTAGGGTTTGTTGTTTAAGATGGGTAAAATTGTTGAATGTAGCTGGTGAGGAAGAAGACTTCCGGCGGCTAGGGTTGGTGAACAGGAGAGAGCTTTTTCTTCCCTTCTTTTGGGTTTTTCATTTTTAATAGAACACTTCTATTGATATTAGCAATTAAAAAAATATAACGATATGTTATGTGTATAAATAAAAATATTTTTAAAATAAGATAATATACATAAAATGGATGTCTTTAGATGAACATAATATGTATATTATAATAATTTTATTTTTTTTAAAATATAATTTTTCTTATCATTTAATTTGAATTTTTGTTATAGTTTTATAATGGGGACCACTTAAGATTGTATTTAAGATTGTATTTAAGAACATGGTTCTAGCAAAATTTACATACCTCTCGTTGGATCTAAGAAGATGATTAAGATAACTCTAACCTTATGTACTTGATGGGGTGTATGTTAATACACATGTACCCTCGTACAACCTCTAATATGCAATCCATTGGACTTTATCGGCACACCCGAATCCAAAATCTTAAAAGATGAAACATGAACTCTCTCTTTGGAAAGCTTACCTACAAAGGAAAAACCGATGATAACCGTTTCATATTTTATGTGATCACAGAAACCAGCTGAATCAATTCAAAGGTTGAAGATAAAGTTCCACCATAGCAACAAGAGCTTAGCAACAGAACGAAAGATGGCTAAAGAGCTTCAGCTACGTGAAAGAGAATATCAGCAGCAACAATCTGAGGTTCAAGTCAAAGAACAAAACATGAAGCTAAACTCTTACAGAAGTCGATCCTATAGTGGTTCGAGACCCTTAGGAAATAATATGAACGTCAGAAGCATAATTAGGGTAAGTAATTGCATTTCAATTTCATTTTTTTATCAAGTTATTACCCTGTATTTTCCTGCAGATTTGGGCAGAAACAGTGGAGTATGTAAGTAGTTTAGTTCTTCGTGACATCAACACCGCAAACTCATCTAGCAACAAGAAACCAAATATATAGGGAGCCTAAAATTGGCATGGAAGAGTTGAGAAGAATTGTGATTCAATGAAACTAGCCAAAACCTCCATTGAGGTATGCATTGTGATTTACAAGTAAATGGAACAATTGGGACAGGACATCGATGCACGAAGAGGAAAATACGAAGAGCTACTCACGCATTAAATGCAAAACCAAGAAGAAGGCATACCTGCACCAATGGAAATCGTGGGCAAGACTCGTCTGGAAAAACCAACAAGAAACCCTCCACCGTCTACAAACCAAAACCAAAAGTAAAATAGCCAAGAAAGAGATTTTGCTTTTTAATACCCTTGCTTCGATTCAACGGGTCGATAACAACAAGCATGAGGCTCTACTATTAGCCATAAAATCCAAGCTCAAGCAAAGATTGCAACAAAAAATGAGGCTCTGGCCGCTCTACTATTAGCCATAAAATCAAAGCCTCAAGCAAAGTGTGGAACTTGTCAACCGTACTACAATGCAGCTATGAAAAGAGATCTAGAAGGAAGGTATAATAAGTGAACTTGGGAGAGATTTCCACGATTTGATCTATCCGTTCTTACTCGATTATTACATGGTTTGGCTATTTGCCCCTTAACTTCAGTGCTATTTTTTGCTACAACACTCCCTGTTAAATTCCATACCCCTACAACTCTAGATTTTAATTCAAGCCAGCATAAACTACCATTCACATTTTCCATGCAAACTTGCGACTTGGAAGAAAAATGCAGCAGACACAGCGACAAATAAAGTTGAATTTGTATAAGAAACAAGAATACATTTAGCTTTACCCACAAAGTTTCAAGAGAAAATTCCTCAACATTATCATAATACCATAAGCTTCCAGTTATCAAACATACATCACTAGACAAAAAAATACCCGAGTGGACGTGAAACAATCCAAATAAAGTAAAACAAACCAATCTACTTACAATCATAGCTCAAACTCCTCATCCCTGAGAGCTAACTCTGCAGCTTCTTCTTCCTCCTCATCAAGGACAAAGTACTCATTCCTCTCAACCGGTCTGAACATGTAGAACATCACCGAGTAGAATGCCAAGCTAGCAATCTCCTCCGCCGCATTGCTCACCCACTGGTACTTGTAGGCAGCGATAGTTTTCAATGCAAACACCACAATCCTAGTGAAGTACAGGTAGCCGATCACCACTATATAGAACTGCCTAAACAGGGTTAATTTTGCCAAATTCCTAGCTGCCTTCCCATCTGTCTTTGACGTCTCCCTCAATGACCGAATTGACCATACAATGGGGAATATGATTGCACAGCAACACACAATATCAACAAGCAAGAACACCTGATTCCAAGTAACCCAATCCTTGATAAAAGGCCCAGTCTCCCCAATTACAATGGAAGCAATGTTGGCCAAAACCTGCAGAGGGATCACAATCATCAACACCTTCTTCTCCTTCTCCTGCAGAAACGGCTTCAAAAACGACCAACCAGTTCCAACTAGAACAATCACAGTGAACAACAGCACAACCCTAATGAACTGAAACAAGTAAAACAGCACATCCCAACCATGGGGAGTTCCTGTAATCTTCACAAAGTGCTTATCCTCAGCCGCAGAGAGCAAATTTAAGGCCTTCATCAAAAGCAATCCAGCCATAAGATAATGTATCATGTGAACCGACTTCATGTTTTTACGACCGGTATGAATCCAAAACCCTAGGAATCCAACATATACAACGGAGAATACGAAGTACAAGGCAGGGAGCTGAGTCTGACCGGCGGGGAGATAATCTTTCTCGCCATTGCTGTCTAGATTGAACATCTCGGTGTGAACTGTCATGGTAACGGAACACTCGGGGTTACAATTAGCGAAAAAGAGGCTGTATTCCTGAGGAGTCGGGACAGGGAAGGTGATGCTGTGAGAGGCGTTGGGGGGAGGAGATAGATCTCGGAAGGTGAAGAGTCTTTGGATAAATCTGGAATCGAGGACACAGAAAGAAGGATCTTGTTGGATCTCGAGTAGGACGTTAAGAAGAGCTTCCTCGGAGAGGAGGAAGAAGCCGAGACGGGAGGATTCCGGTGTGCCAAGTTTGGAGGTGACGCCGACGTCGGAGACGTTAATGGCAACATGGCCGGTGCGGGTGAATCCGAACTTCTCGAAGAGAATCATGGAGCGGGAGTCGGAGGTGATCTGAAGCGTCTTGATCTCAGCCATGGAGGATGCTATAAAAAGGAAGGCGGTGAGGATTAGGATTTGGATCTTCGCCATTTTCAGGCGTCGGTGGATCTGTGCAAGAGGAAAAGAGAAGGGAGATAGAAAGGAGGGGGAGGAAGCAGGTGAAAGATTTTGGGCCTAAGATTGTGGGACTAAAAATGTAGGAGCAAGACTGGATCTGGAGAAGAAGCCAGTAAAATTGGCTTTAACGCATGTCGGTTGGAGCCGATGGTTAGGTCATTTGGGTTGGTGTCGGATTTTAGGTCCTTCTGGTTACATCAAATCTCCAGTTATGTTGGATCGGGTTGGCTTGTCAAATTTTCATGTTTTCGATTTTCCGGTTTCAGGTTTGATGGGTTTGTCGAAATTGATTACGATGCTCTTGGTGTGCTTTTATGTCTCATAATGTTTAACTTTTCAATTTTTAGGAATATGCAAAAAAACGATTAAATCTGATATGGACTCTCGGATATTTAATCCTAATATTTTATAAAAAGATCGATTTATATCCGGTTCTAATTGGATTTTCGAAAGTTTTATCCAAATCGATTCGAATATTTATGTTTTAATATTTAGATTTAGAAATAAGTTATATTTACTGTACATTAGATATAAGATCAGGATAACCATAATTGTTATAGATTGGTCGAATAAAACCTAATCATGCTATTTTGAAATTAGTAATGAAGCACTTTTGTGGCAAAGTAAGTGTAAGAGTTAGGATTTTCAATCCTAGTTGATGATGATTAATGTTGATTAACTTAATCATCGATAGTAATTGACACATAAATCGAGAAGAGTGTGTAAGTGATGAGTATGAGTCTCACCATTATGTTCCTAGCGTAATTTTGGACTTATAGAGAATTTTTCATTTTTTCACCGGGTAATAATTTTTGCCTTCTGTGTTATTTGGAGCATTTGAGAGTTTCAATTAATAAAAAGGCAGTTGAGAGAAATGATCAGGACATCGGACATGTCCTAGATATGAAATAACATGGAAAGACAAAACGGTCAAAGGAGTCGCTATTTCGTTTCTTAGCGGCTAAGAAAGACGGCTTAGAAATATGCGTTTCCGAGGCAGTTGCGGAATAATTATCCAAACAATATTTCAAATTTATTATTTCAATTTTGAGAAATTTGGATAAGGGGGTTCAACCCGCCTTCAAATCGGTGAAAGGATAATTATCGATTTCGCTAAAAGATAATTATCGGCTTCGCTATAAATAGCGGAAAATCGTTTATTAATGAAAGAATTAACGTAGGGCCCCAAAAGGTTCATCTTTGTGTTTTGCCCCCCATCTTTTCCACAACTCATTTTTACAGGAAAAAAGGGAAAATAATAAAAAATGTCACGACATGACACAAAGGAGGACTGTTTTCATTTATTCTAGAGGAGTCACATCCTTACTCAATCAGATGAACTGTGAAATGGGCATTTATGGGTGGGCAATTCAAAATTATTTAAAGGAGAAATATATACTTTTGACAAAGAACAATCCTCCATATTCTCCATTTGTACGCCTCTCAAAGACAAATATCCTCCATTTCTGATTTCCTCGTTTTTCATCATCTACAACTCCTGTTGAAACTCCATCATTTTCTTAACCAATGGAAAATCAGAAGTTATTGATGATGCCGAAGTTGAAGCTAAGGATATTGATGAAGCTAGGAACGGAGAATCATACCCTGTATATGATGTTTAGAGTTTGTCATTGATGCTCCGTCGCTGCCGGGAACCAGATCTGTATTTTTTGGGTAGACTATTTCTACTAGATTTTGGGTATGATTTTGATTCGTTTTCTTAAGTAGTACTGTGTATGTGTTTGATGAATTGAGTATACTGTTAAAGCATTATTGGTAAGTTTGGGCATGTGGATTTAATCTTACAACATAATTGTAGTTTGGTAAAATGTTATTCAATTTATGGGTATGATTATTTTATTGGGTATATGTTTATTATTTATGTGGTATGTTTCTTATTGTTATGTATCTTTAAAGTGAAATGTTGGGTATGTTTTATGTGTACTCAAACTGTGTTATAATGACTAAATGTCATTTGATATTGATGTTTGTGTACAATATCAATTTTGTGTAAAACTTGGGTATGACAAATTCAGAGTAAGAATGAGAAACACAATGTTCACATTCAAGTTTGTTATTACAAAGAGAAATATGATTGTTTTTTGTGTTTTCTAATGACTTGTCCACAACTTAGAGGCCTTTGCATGCTTTACCAATCACCAAGGGTTGGCTCATTGAAGGGGTCTGAATAAGATAAGATTCAAAGGAGAAAATGACATGAGTGGATAAGGCAGTGGTAAGCTTTTGCACATCTAATAAATTAAACAAAAAATGAGGAACATGAAGTAAATAATGAGGACTGATTTTATGAGTGAGATCGACTATTCAAACATGAGCCACAAGATAATTCTTGCCATTTGGCATAGTGATGAAAAGAGAATGATCAATTGGTTTATATGAAGAGATCGTATGAGGAGTAATATGATATGTTGCTCCACTATCAATAATCCATGGAGGTTTAGAATTTGTAGAGAGAAAACATAGAGGCTTACCAACAAGAAATGCTCCATGTGGATCTTTATTGATATCTGGAGGAGATGACTTGTCAAGGAGAGTCAAGAGACGTGTCATTTAAAATGAGGAAAGAGAAGTTGTAGCAGATGCATCTAGCTTATGTCCAGGTGGATAACCATGGACTTTCCAGCATTTAGCAATGATGTGTTCAACCATCTTGCAATGGTCACCAAAAGGAATTCTAAGTGTGGACATAGTAGGATAGCCATGTAACTTCCAACATCTATCAATAGTATGGTTCATGGCCTTGCAATGGTCACAAAAAAATTCTTGGTGAATGAAGATTTAGTGTCAAGATTACCTCACCGATGAGAGGAGTTATGTTGATGTTGAGAGTAAAGAGCTACTGCATCATCATTGGAACTATGAGAATAAGTCAATCCTCGTTGAGCTTCGTCCATGAGCACCATTTTGTATACTTCTCCAAGATCCAAGGATGTGGTCATCATGAGAATGTTAGATCTCACAATGGAGAAAGTTTCAATAAGGCCAGCAAGAAACTGAATAATTTCTTGATCTTTGATGAAAGAAAGTGCCAATTGGTTTGATCCACAACTACATACTTTGATGCGCCCTTGATCCCTATGTCCCAACATGAGGAAGACGAGGCACTCCGGGTTCGCTCCGATGGACCGCTCACCCGTTCACGTGCTAAGGCAATCGCCCAAGCTACCGGCTCCATCATTAGCCGGACCGTTGCTTGTCACGGACCCATTGGTTGCAAACCGTGCCTCTACGCCACTATGACATGAAGCTTGTCAAGCCGGAACCGTTCCGGCGCATTTTCCGCATTTTCCGTAATTTAGCGTTTTGTAATAATAAGTCTTTTTATTTTCGAAATATTAATTTCCGAGACTTTATTTCCGGGTATTAATTTTCCGAATTTAAGATTAGACTTTTGGTTTCGGAATTTAATTCGGAAACTTAATTTCGAACTTAAATTCTCAACCTTTCATATTTTTAGGTGTTTCATTTTCGGAACTTAAATTCCGTCTTTATTTCCGTCATTTAATTTTCGACCCTTTGTATGACCTTCATCCACTATATAAGGGGATGCTTGGCTCATTTGTAAAGCATGTTCAATTTGATTAAGTAATGAGAAGTATTTTCCTCCTACTTACTTGAGCATCAATCCCTCTTCCAATCCTCTCAAAGTTCTTCTTTTGGATCTTCGATCCAAACTCAACCACATTTGAGGGTTCTTCAAGAACCAACTCCACCGACCCACTTCAAGGTTTGATCGATCAATCTAGATCGACTCAATCATACAACTTCCGCCTCCATCTCTAAGCTTCCGCAACCCATCTTCAATCACATTCGCACTTCAACTAAGGAGTAGTTGAGCTTCAGCTTGATCTAAATCCGGAATATTTCATTGACGTGTCCAAGAACGCATCAAATTGGCATCAGAGAAGGGATCCAAGCTAAGTTATCTTTACTCTTGTTTTTGTGCGTTATCATATTCATCCTTTTTGCCTTTTGTTCATCATCATCTTCATCTCGTTCTTCGCATCTTCATCCACGTTCTTGAAATTTTTTTTTTCTCGATCCATTTTGTAAAGCAAATTTAGGAGATTTTTGGTTTTCCATCAAACCATTAATAAAAAAAAACGTTTTTCCTCACCCAATCCGACATTTTTGTTAAGCAATTTCACCATTTTCTTGGGATTTTTGTTGACAAAATCGGATATCACGTCTTTTGATATTCCAAAAATTAAAAACAAAGCAAAAACTCTTCAAAAAACGGATTTGTTTCAAAAGAAAAAGTGGATTCATCTCTTGCATTCCAAAGGTTGCATTCAAAAGTTTCAAAAAGAAACAATTCCACAAAAACAAAAGTAAAAGACGTCCGGCAAACCGGTCCATCCAAAAAATCGGATTTTGAAAAGGTCAAAGACCAAAGCAAGTAAAACTTGCCGATAAACAATCCGTCCATTTCCTATCTCTCCATTTTCTTACAAGTTGCAAATTTTCTCTTGAATTTGTGTGCATTTTGGTTCAAATTTGTTGGATTTGCCTTCACTGCCTAATCGCCAAACGGCTTTCCCAAAGGTAGAACCCTAACGTACTTGAACTTGGGTAACGTTGACTTATCTTGTCACCTTGCTCATTTGATTGCTTGCAAATTTGTGTCTAATTTTGGAGTTATGACTAACGTCGAAATGGAAAATTCTCAGGACTCTCGTGAAAGGCAAGAGCTCACTACTTTGACCGAAGAAAATGCCTCACTTCGGCAAGAAATTGAAGCTTTGAAGGCCCAAATGCTTACCCTTACGACCGCCCCACCGAATCCAAATGGAACCTTGGTCGATGCATCCATATCCGATGGACGTCGCAAAGGCAAAGGTATATTGGGAGCCTAACCATCTAACGGTCGCCAGCTTGCCTCCGTCATTGAAAATCACAGGTCCTTACATGATGACGGTCATGAGTCCCACAATGAAGGTGACATGCACCTTGACCCTTCTCCGAATGATTTGCTATATGTTGACACGGAGAATCGGCACAAGCGTTATGAGCACAACCGACGTAAGTATGGTAATTCCCCTCCTCCATCTAGTGCCCAACGCACCAACCGTCCCTCCCGGGTTGATGACCGGTACCATCATCAAACAAATGATCGCTCTCAACGTCCCGAGAATGATCGGTCCGGCCAACGCCGCCAACGGCATAGCCGGCAACCGATGTATCATGATTATGACGAGTATGACGAGAGATATGACTTTGATGAGTTCTCCGATGATGAGTCGGACTTGGAACGGGTGGCACATGTCCGTCCATGGCACCCACCCATCCGAGAGCCTTTTGAGAACCAAGATCGAGGTGAAGAATGGTTGCCTCCTCCTAACCCACCAAGGCGTGCACAACCTAATCATGGGCGCCAACGGCATAACGATGGCCACCGGCGAGCCCATCACGAAGAGACATACATGGCACCACCCCGACCGGATCCCTACCGAGCTCGTAGGGAAGGTAAGGTTAAATTTCCGATATTTTATGGTGAATATGATCCTTGTGCTTTTCTTGATTGGGCACAGGATATGAAAAGAGCTCTGAAACATTGCCATTATGAGGAATATGAGAAAATCGAAGCGGCGACCCTTTACTTTGAGGGTGATGCAAAATCTTGGTGGAACCGGTACGAGACCAACCGTGAGAACTGAGGATGGGCACCGGTTGTGAAATTTGATCAATTGATCTATGTCATGACTAAGAAGTACGTGCCCGACGACTTCAAAAACGACATGCGGTTGCAAATTGCCGAATTTCAACAAGGAAGTCTCACTCCGGTGGCTTACTTAGCCAAGCTTGAGGATATACATATGAAGGCCGGCATCTCAGCCTCCGCCTCCGCCTCCACTCTTCGAACCAAATTCATGAGCGGCCTTAATCCATCAATCCGGCGCCCCTCGAGATTGTCCCATACAAGGACTTGGGAGCCTTATGTCATGCCGCCATGAAACTTCACAAGCAACAACTCGAAACGCCTCGATATTCAAGATATAATTCTTCATTTAGTCAATATGCGTATACCTCTAATCCCCGTTCTCGAGATGTTTCTACTTCTCAAGATTCCGGAGCCGCTAAAGGATCCCCACGGATGAGTCAACCCACACGGCAAGCGGCTACCGAGAAAACACCATATCGTGGCACCGTTGCTCCACCACAAACGCCTCCGGGCCGACCCCAACAAGGATCTCAAACGGTGGCCCGCCCAAGAGAACCCCTGTGTTTAAATGTAGCGGGTTTGGTCATGTCCAACGTGATTGCCCGAACACCAAGCGGGTGATGTTTGCCAACCCATCATATGACGATGGCGAAGAGGAATATAATGGTGATATCCTCTTGGAAGATGACCAAGATGCCGATCCCTACTATGGCATGGAGCCATGCGACGACCAACTTGCTTGCGGTCCAGCACAACCAGGTAAGTTTGCTCTTGTTTCTCGTCGCATTTTGGCTATAAAAGAGCATCTCCCTATTGACCAACGCGAGAATCTCTTCCACTCTCGTTGCTTGGTCAATGACACTAGTCTCTCTCTTATCATCGATGGGGGTTCGTGTTGTAATATTGTCAACGAAAAAGTGGTGAAACACTTTAAGTTGCCTACAACCCCCCACCCACAACCTTACGGACTCCAATGGATTTCCGATAAGGCAAGTGACACATTCACACAACAAGCGTGAGTGACGTTTTCTATTGGCGCCTATGTTGATAAGGTCCTTTGTGATGTTATCAAAATGGACGCCACACATGTATTGTTAGGACGACCATGACAATTTGACCGTAAAACTTTTCATGATGGTTATCTCAACCGGTACATGTTTCAATATAGTGGAAAACGGATCACACTTTTGCCTATGACTCCGCAAAAAAATTTAGTTGACTATGCAGAACGAAAAAGGCAACAAGTTATCGATGACACAACTAAGGTGCCGGCAACTTCGGACTCTCCTCGAACCTCTCCCGATGTTGTGAATACTCATACTTCCGGATCCCGTTCCTCCGGCCCTAAGGTTCATGCTACCGAAGCAAGAGGTAGTAAGAGTATTGTCCCTACACATGCAGCTCCCGCTCCTACCATTCAAGGGCGATGTGAGCCACGAATCCTTTTGGCTTGACGGCATGATTTGACACCGGTCATGGAAGGTAAGTTTCCTTGTTTCTTACTTGTCCCATTTTGTTTATCCATTTCTCATGACCCGAGTAACGTGCCACACGAGGTGTCTTTGTTGTTGTCCGAATTTCAGGACATTTTGACCGACCAACTCCAACCCGGCTTGCCACCAATCCGAGGAATTGAGCACCAAATTGACTTGGTGCCCGGCACGTCTTTGCCCAACCGTGCCGCATACCGTGCAAGTCCGGAAGAGACCAAGGAGCTACAACGCCAAGTCCAAGAGCTCCTAGACCGGGGATATGTTCGTGAGTCTTTGTCTCCATGTGCCGTGCCGGTCATACTTGTGCCCAAAAAAGACGGATCTTGGCGGATGTGCGTAGATTGCCGAGCCATCAATCAAATAACCGTCAAGTACCGTCATCCGATCCCGCGCTTAGATGACATGTTGGACGATCTCCATGGCGCCACCATCTTTTCAAAGATTGACCTCCGAAGCGGGTACCATCAAATCCGCATGGCCGAAGGTGACGAATGGAAAACGGCTTTCAAGACGAAGCACGGCCTCTACGAGTGGCTTGTCATGCCATTTGGACTCTCCAACGTACCATCCATCTTCATGCGCCTCATGAATCACGTCTTGTGCAAGTTTTTGGGTATTTTCGTAGTTGTCTATTTTGATGATATATTAGTTTTTAGCAAGTCTTTGGATGCACACGTCGGGCACCTTCTCCAAGTGCTCGAGTGCCTTAGACTAGAGCAATTATATGTCAATTTGGAGAAATGTGTCTTTTGCTCGGACACCACAATTTTTCTTGGCTATGTCGTGTCTAAGGACGGACTACGAGTGGACAAATCAAAAGTTCGCGCCATTCGGGAGTGGCCTACTCCTACTACGGCCACCATGGTTCGAGCCTTTCTCTGCTTAGCGGGCTTCTATCGACGCTTTGTCAAGGACTTTAGCTCGATAGCGGCACCGTTACATGAGCTTACTAATAAAGGTGTCACATTTGAGTGGCGTGACACCCATGCTCGAGCATTTGAGTCGCTCAAAGACCGTCTTTGTAATACGCCACTACTCCAACTCCTCAACTTTTCGAAAACCTTCGAGGTGGAGTGTGACGCATCTAATGTGGGCATTGGGGGGGGGGGGGGGGTTCTCCTACAAGAGAATCGGCCCATTGCCTACTTTAGCAAAAAACTTTCCGGTCCCTCACTCAACTATCCAACCTACGACAAGGAACTATATGCTTTAGTTCGTTGTCTTAAAACATGGCAACATTACTTGTGGCCGAAGGAGTTCGTGATTCATTCGGATCATGCGGCTCTTTCGTATCTCAAGGGTCAAACTACTTTGAGTCGGCGCCATGCTAGTTGGGTAGAATTTCTTGAGACCTTTCCTTATGTCATTCGACATAAGAAAGGTAAAGAAAATGTGGTAGCCGACGCACTTTCTCGACGATATATCCTTCTTGTGCATATGGACGCCAAGATCCATGGCTTTGCTCTTATCAAAGAGTTATATGTCACGGATCTTGACCTCCGAGAGCATGAGTCTTTCTTTATTAACGATGGCTACTTATTCCGTGCGGGCAAGCTTTGTATCCCGCGCTCGAGTATTCGTCATTTGTTGATAAAGGAGGCCCATGAGGGTCGTGGTCACTGTTCGCCCGAAAAAGTGTGTGCGTCAAAGTCTTAAACTTATATCTAGAACTCAAAGCAAAGCGAACCCGCAATGTACGGATCGGCTGTAGTGAGGTAAGAATTCCAGAGTCGAACTCAGGGATTTGGTGAGAGTAAATCCAATATCAATTATCTAGCAAAAAGTGAGAAAAGCTTTTGTGATCAAATAAGGGTAAAATGATTCCAAGGATTCAAGTATCCGATTTCGGCTTTCGATTCAAGACACTTCTATAGATATAGGACAAAGTTTATATTGCCAAGATTAAATGTTCAAAGGTAGATATCATACGGTGAAGTTCCGAAATCTATATAACTAATCTAAAGGTTCTCTCTCTAAGGGTTGTTGAGGCTGCGATATAGAAAGATCTAAAGACAAGAATTATGTTCGAACTAACTATCTAAAACTCCAAGATATGACTCTCCAAAGTAAAGATTAGAAAGCACACTTAGAATCTTAATAAAGGATGTTGAGTCTCTCTATTACCCAAATCTTATAACCTTAATCTATTAAATGTAGAATCAAGTTTGAAGTCTCTTCATACACTCTATTAGAGGTTAAAAAGGTTAATCAATGTTGGGATTTAAGCAAGGATTAGTTTTGGTTAAAGATTAATTCAATTAAAGTTCGTCAGAAGAATAAATCGGGCTGTTCATAAGAAAATCGGCCGATTTACTTCAAGAACAGTCCGATTATTCTGTTGTCGCAAAACTAAAATCTAAACTCTCAGGGTCCTAATGTTTGAATGAGTTCAGTCTATCATCATCTAAGCCTTAATCATCAACTATTCTCCCCAGAATCACAAGGGTTTTAGCCAACCATTTTCAAAATCGAATCAAATTAAGTATTGAGTGAAATATCGCAAAGAAAACCGAATCTTGAATAAAAATTCAATAGCCTTCAATTCTGTAAACCAATTTCGAAACTAACAAATGTATCTCTCAATTAACTCAATATCGTGTTCAAAAACCACAAAGACTTCAATGGAATACAAAAATCTCACAATCAAGAATCAAGATTAGCTTCCCGGCAAAAGTTCTTCAATCTCTCTCCAAGAATCGCCGATCTCTCTCTAACCTGTAAAGATTTTCCGATCCCCCTTCTCCGTCTTCGTTCCTAGGGTTCCCACCTATACTTTCTTGCAGATGGGCCGTTTGGCAAAACTCCCCTCTAGCCCAAAAGAATTGGGCTTTGTGTCGTCTTTCCATTTGACCGAAAAATTGAAGGAAATCGACCCAGTCGATTTAAGCACAAAACCGTTCGATTTCTAGGGTAGAAAATCGTCCGATTTATATACATATTGGCACGATTTTCTTCAACAGAAAGTGCTCTTCTTTTGGCTCGTCTTCCATGCTTCTCCTTTGCAATGCCTTAGCTCTTTGTGATCCTTCTAAGACTCCTTTAGCTTCCTTAACATCCTTAGATGCTCCTTACTCCGCTTTTGCTTCCAATTCCACTCCATTTACCTATAATTCATCAAAAACTCGTGTAGACCTCTATTTCCGACAAATGATTGAATAGAACATAAAAGGCACGCAAAATCTCTCTAAATGCAAGGTAAACTGAGACAATCTTCTACAATATGCATGAATATGATGGTACATAATTCATGTCATCAAAATACCCCATACTTGCCCCTTGCTTGTCCCTAAGCAAGACTCAAATTTAGAATACAAGATGTCATGGATTATATATGTATGAAAACTCAAAAACTTTTCTTTTGGTAGTGCTTCTTCTTATTGGATCACCCTCAAAGTGATATTTCAAGGCATAAAAAGGCAAAGTATGTATCAATGATAATTATAAGATGAACTAACTTCCTTTTCTTTCTTAAAAACACAAATAAAGGACATGATAAAGGTGTAGAGGTAATCAAAGTCAAACAAATCTAAGCCATGAAGCCTCAAACATATGCATAAAAGTCTCAAGGTCTTCTAATCAAAGGAAAAGTCCAAGAAACGTATTAAGGGAAGGAATTCTTTTTGGCAATTGTGGTGCTAATCCGGGAAAGAGGAACACATAATACCTTCAAAAATTTTCTTCACCTCACATGCTTCACATGTAGAAAGCTTTGCTTTCTTTATACTTTACTTTTTTGAGAGTATGGACAGCGGTGCACAAAAACCGAAGCCTAGGAGATCGGCGTTTCTCAATTTCGAGATGCCTCAAACCCTTGATGCACATACCATATCCCGTTAGGACTTGTCGTTCAATTGGACTTTGGCAAGACACAAACACCCGGCTATGTGAATGGTGCCGAGTTACTCACCCTCATGTTCAACGTCCCCAAACTTATGAATTGCTACACTTTCATTTAATACATTTTCTTTGGCCCTCCCACATCAAACATGCCTTTTTTTCTATCACTTATCCTAATTCCCGGATGGTAAAAGGAGGGTTACATATTTCATTGAGGAGCTAGCATGATCAAGATATGAGAAGAGAAAAGAAGTGAATTGCCTTAGTCATCCTTATATGATGTAAAAGAACTTGCAATATAGCTTCGACTATTATTTCATTCTCTTATCAAAACAACTAAATCATATAACTTATTCATGTGCTCAAGTAATAAAAGTAAACTCATTCATGCTATGATTAACATCTTAACATAACTAAGCATCTTTTTGCCTATCCACATACACATTTCTCATCATAGAGGTCATTTCCATTATAAGAAGCACAAAAATTTTTGAAAATTCATAGGATTTGAAAAAGATCATGCAAATGCAAGTGTCATAGTGGAAAGTAAGTAGTGCAAGAGTTATTACAAGCCACATCATCAAGAGTAATGCAAAGTTCATAAAGTGCTAAGATGAAACAAAAGGTATTGTAAGTACCCCCACCCCATACTTAACATCCACATTGTCCCCAATGTGAAAATCAAGCATGAGATGAAGAAAAATACTTACAATGTAAAAGAAGTGGAAGCTCAATCCTCTGTCGGCGGTGGAGGTGGTGGATAAGGATACATCGGTGCGCTAGGGTCGTAGAAGTGGCCAAACTGGTGGAAGTATAAGTCTCTCATCTGGCCATCGTAGGATGAATGCCTAGCGTCCGTCTCCTCGCTGTAGTTCCTGAACTGAGTGTTCAGGGTGTCATAATTGGTGTGGAGAGCATGGTAGTCGGTGCTGAGGCTCTGGAAGCTAGAGACTAGCTCCCTAAAGTGGCGTGGAGCTCGACGTCCTCGTCTATGGCTTGGGGCATGTGCATATGAATGGCGAGGTTGCTGTATGTCATCCTCTGTCTCCTCATCCAGCCTACTAGTCCGGCTAGGTCCTGCACCATGAGTATCGGTGTCCATGGCGTCCATGGCATGACCGCTATGAGTGTCACTCTCAAACTCGAGCATGGTCCCCTGTCCTCCATCCTCATCCTCCTCCTCAGAGTCACCTGCATCATCATCATCATAGTAAGTAGGAGGAGAGAACTCCTCAAACATCGACTCGAACGTCTCCTTCCAGTTCCTCTTGTTCCGAATAGTGTATTCGGATTTCCAAATGATCTCGGATGGTGTCTTCTTTGGATCCCTGTGCCATGGCATGGGCACATGAAGAGTTCCTCTCCCTCGAGGAATCAAGACCTATCGAACAACCAACCTCTGTGAGCCTAATGGAAGGGCACTCTCAGCTAGAGTACATCCCGAGAAATCTAATCCTAAAGTCTTAGCCACATGAGTGACTAGACCTCCTGCACAAATGTCGCCCTTGGCTTTGTTGGCTATCTTTCCTAGATAGTCAGCAAGCATGGTAGAGACGTCGGGAATGGTGGTGGATGTCATGCAATACAGGATGAAAAGCTCATCAGCCTTGAGCTTTTGTGGAGTCTCTGTCCGTGCAAATAGACTCTCACTAAGAATCCTATGTACTACCTTAAAGGAGAGGTTGTACATACTAGTCTCCTTGGAGTTTCCGGGTCTCCACTTATCTCCACCGTATTCACCCACTGAAATAGCCTCCCAAAAATCACTAGCACTAACACCTCTAGCAAATGTGCCTGCATTTGAATAAGAGAAACCGAACAAGTCGCCAAAAGTATCAATTGACATAGTGTGATCTTGGCTCATAAGGCGGAAGGTGACCATCCTTTCCCTAGGATCATGTTCGAATGTACTAAGGAATTCTAGGGTGATCTCGGTATAAGCATCCTCCCTAATCGTAGCAACTGTCTCAACCTAGCCCTGTCAAGCATCATATCAACATCCTCTCGAACAAACAATGAATCTAAGTCATCTAGCACTATGTATCGAGGAGGGGTGAATGGGCGATCTACAATGCGTTCATAACGTTTCTTGTGCTTTGATAGGGGAGGGGGAAGCTTAGGGATGTTTTGAGGTGGTGGTGGAGGTGGGGGAGGGGCTTTGGAAGAAGATCCCTTCTTCTTCCCCGTGTTTCTAGTTATCCTCTTAACAAGATCCATTCTGAGTCAAAAAATCGGCCTGTTCTTCACAAAAATCGTCCGATTTTTCTGGGCTAGGTCGATTTTTCTATCGATTTCAACGATTCTCACTATTTTGTAAAGTTCTGTTCAAACAATCACCACATACAGTCTCCTATAATGATTCCTAAGCAGATTCCTCAATCAATTCCAGCAAACAAACACTTCCTAAGCAAACTTCAATTTCGAATTAGAAACTTAGGTTTTGGAAAGAAAAACCTGAATTCCTTATGGAGGAGTCGATTGCCGTGCTTGTTGTTGCTAGATCCTTGTTCCTTGTTGAAAATGCTTCAGTTTGGAGCCAAGAATCACTCAAAATGATTAAGGAATGGGGATTGTAGGGTATGGGCGATTTTCGGAGTTCTTGAGAGAGGGAAATCGAGAGTGGGAAGTTTTGGAATGAGGAAGATCGAGTGTTTGAGTCTTTATATAGGGTCGAGAAACTGTGAAGAAAATCGGCTGATTTATAAGGTCGATTTAATCGTCAGGGCGATTTTTCTCTGAATTCAAAGAAAATCGGACGATTTACTTTGGTAGGTCGATCTCCAGGTCGATTTTTCTTCCTGTTGTCAAAAATCGCCTTGCTCTGTTACCAAATCGGACGATTTACTTTAGGTAACTCGATTTTTCTCTGAACACTTGAAAATCAGACGATTTTTCTTGGCAGGTCGATCTCCAGGTCGATTTTTCTTTCTGTTGGCAAAAATCGACTTGCTCTGCTCATGAATCGGACAATTAGCTTAGTGCAGCTCGATTTCCTTCCTTATTCTTCATGTACATTGAAGATTTAACTGATTTATGCTCCCTTTCTCCATGGATTTCTCAATTTGGACCTAATTTCCTGCGATTAATGACACGACAAACCAAGAGTGCATCGAGGAACAAATAAAAACGAAAAACAAAGAAACAAAGCAACTAATCTACTCTAGCTAAGTGATGGAAAGAAGGGAAAACTATACTATCATGGGTTGCCTCCCAAGAAGCGCTTGATTTAGCGTCTTTAGCTGGACGGTGTATGATGTTGTGTTCAATGGAGGAGGATAGGAGCTATCTCCTCGACCGGAGCTTCCGGTGTGTATTTCTTCAACCGTTGGCCATTAACCTTGAAACTTCCGCTTTGTTCACCCCATACTTCAACTGCACCATGGGGGAAAATTCGTTTAATTACATAAGGTCATGTCCAACGGGATTTAAGCTTACCTGGAAATAGACGAAGCCTTGAGTTGAATAAAAGGACTTGGTCTCCCTCCTTCAAATCTTTTGGAATGATGTGCTTATCATGCCAACGCTTTGTCCTTTCCTTGTAGATCTTTGCGTTCTCATACGCATTTAGCCGGATCTCATCTAGCTCGTTGATGTCTAAAAGCCGCTTCTCTCCGGCTTCTTTCATGTCAAAGTTGAGCCACTTGATAGCCCAATAAGCTTTATGCTCTAGCTCTACAGGAAGATGACATGATTTACCATAGACAAGATTATAGGGAGTTGTACCTATTGGTGTCTTGAAGGCTGTCCTGTACGCCTATAATGCATCGTCAAGCTTCATTGACCAATCTTTTCTCGTTTTAGAGACGGTTTTCTCTAAAATTCCCTTAATCTCTCTATTGGATATTTCGACTTGTCCGCTGGTTTGCGGATGGTAAGGTGTAGCTATCTTATGGGTCACCCCATACTTAGCCAATAGAGTCTCAAATCGACGGGCTGTGAAATGCGTTCCTCTGTCACTAATGATGGTTCGGGGAGTCCCGAACCTTGGGAAGATCGTTCTATTGAAGAACTTCACCACTACCATTGCATCATTAGTGGGAGAAGCGATTACCTCTACCCATCTTGAGACATAGTCTACGGCAAGAAGTATATATTGGTTACCGCATGAAGATGGGAAAGGTCCCATAAAATCGATGCCCCATACATCAAAGATCTCTACTTCTTGTATGTTGTTGAGAGGCATCTCATTCCTCCTTGATATATTACCTGTCCTTTGACAAGCATCACAAGCAACAACAAACTTTTGCACATCTTTAAAAAGTGTAGGCCAATAGAAGCCGGAGCGAAGTACCTTAGCACAAGTCTTGTGGGAACTAGCATGTCCGCCACATGGTAAAGAATGGCAATGGCGGATGACACTATCCACCTCATCTTTGGGGATACATCTCTTGTAAATGCCATCGGGACCTCTTTTGAATAGAAGAGGTTCGTTCCAATAGAATTGCCGGACGTCACTAAAGAATTTCTTCTTTTGAGCATATGAAAGTCCGGGTGGAATCTCCTGACAAACAAGGTAATTTACAATGTCAGCAAACCATGGATCATTACCTTGTGAGATGTGTTGAAGACACTCTTCAATCTCGTGCAGCTGTTCGTCAAGGAATGAGTCGTCTATAGGAAGTTCATCCGACTCGCCGGTGAGTTGCGGAAGACGACTAAGGTGATCGGCAATGGAGTTTTCCGATCCTTTCTTATCACGAATCTCTAAATCGAACTCTTGTAAGAGTAAGATCCATCTTAGAAGCCTTGGCTTCGCATCCTTCTTCGTGAATAGGTATCGAATTGCGGAATGGTCCGTATAGACTATCACCTTCGCACCTACAAGATAGGATCGAAATTTCTCAAAAGCGTATACGACGGCTAAAAGTTCCTTTTCTATGGTTGCATAATTATATTGAGCCTCATCTAGCGTTTTGCTAGCATAGTAGATGGCATGAGTGCGACCATCTTTCTTCTGTCCAAGAACGGCTCCTATAGCGACGTCGCTTGCGTCGCACATGACCTCGAAAGGAAGAGTCCAATCGGGTGGTTGAATGATTGGTGTTGAAATCAAAGCTTCTTTGATCCTGCAAAAAGCATCTAAACAATCTTTCGAAAATTCAAAAGTTGCGTCTTTCATCAAAAGATTAGTTAAGGGTTTTGAAATCTTAGAAAAATCCTTTATGAATCTCCTATAGAAGCCTGCATGCCCTAAGAAACTCCTAATTCCTTTCACCGAAGAAGGGGGAGGTAACTTCTCAATGGTTTCTATCTTTGCCCTATCAACCTCTATTCCCCTTTGTGATACTAAATGACCTAACACAATCCCTTCAGTAACCATGAAATGACACTTTTCCCAGTTTAAGACTAAGTTAGTGTCCTCACATCTCTTAAGAACTAGTGAAAGGTTATAGAGACAGTTATCAAAGGAAGAACCATATACCGAAAAGTCGTCCATGAAGACTTCCATGATATTCTCTACATATTCGGAGAAGATTGCCATCATACACCTTTGGAAGGTGGCTGGAGCGTTGCATAGACCGAATGACATTCTTCTATAAGCAAACGTACCCCATGGGCACGTAAAAGTTGTCTTCTCTTGATCATCCGGATGAATTGGAATCTGAAAGAAACCGCTATATCCATCTAGATAACAAAAGTAAGAATGTTGGGCTAACCTTTCCAACATTTGATCGATAAAAGGAAGGGGGAAGTGGTCCTTCCTAGTGGCCACGTTCAGTTTGCGGTAGTCGATGCACATCCGCCACCCTGTAACTGTCCGTGTGGGGATAAGTTCGTTGTTCTTGTTGGCAACAACGGTAATGCCTCCTTTCTTGGGTACTACTTGTACTGGACTCACCCATTTGCTATCGGAAATAGGGAAGATGATACGTGCATCAAGTAGCTTAAGGATTTCTTTCTTCACGACCTCTTTCCTTGCCGGATTTAACCGTCTTTGAGGTTGGCGTGAAGGTTTGTAATCCTCTTCCATTAGAATTTTGTGCATACATAGGGAAGGCTTTATTCCTACTAAATCGTCAATAGTATAGCCTAATGCTCTCCTATGTTGCTTCAAAACATGCATAAGTTTCTCTAGTTCAGCATCATTCAAATTCGCATTAACTATGACCGGATATGTGGAATTAGTGCCAAGGAATGCGTACCTTAAATGCGTGGGGAGTGGCTTCAATTCTAATGATGGAGGTACCTTGATTGATGATGAATCGTGGCCTTCGGATGTTGTGGGAGAGGCCTCTAGAGGAGGGGGGGTACTTCATCATTAGATTCGAGAGCAGCTACGGTGAAGTTTGGAGAATTCAGAAAATTTCCTACTGGATCGACCTCCCCTGAAGTAAATCGGTCGATCTGAGGCACGATTTTTCTTTCTGTCGAAAAAAATCGTGTTGCCTTTTCACAAATCGGTCGATTTGGGTTATGCAGATCGATTTTCTTCACAGTTTCCGGAGTTAATTCGAGTTTTTCAATCCTCGTTCCTAGTTCTTCCTCCACATCATTTAATGCTTTCACATCCTCATTGCAATCATGTTCCACTCCTTCCTCCATGATGCTCATACTAAGAACCTTTTGTAGAGGGTCTTTCATCAAGATTGAGCTTACTACCTCTCTAGACTCTTCTTCATCAAAAATATCAAAAATATCGTCTCTCAAGGCTGGCTCCTTGATCAAGGAAGAGAGTGTGAATTCTACCTTTTCTTCACCTATATGGAAAGACAACTGGCCATTCTTGTAATCTACCATGCATCCGGATGTTGCAAGGAATGGTCTCCCAAGAATGATGGGAACCGGATAATCTGCAGGGATGTCAAGAACGACAAAATCTATAGGGATGTAAAACTTACCGAGCTTTACCGGAATGTCTTCTAATATCCCCATCGGCTTAGTGGTGGAACGATCAGCCATGTAGAGTGTGATCTTCACCGGTCTAGGCTCTCCTAGACCAACTACTTTGCATAGAGCAAGGGGTATGATACTCACACTCGCTCCAAGATCGCAAAGTGCATCATAGGTAGCTTCTCCCAAAGTGATGGGTATGCAAAAGGATCCTGGATCACGGAGCTTAGGTGGCATATTCTCCGTCATAGTCTTGATGAGTTCGGATGACTCCATACTCATCTTGACTTCTCCTATGTCTTCCAACTTCCTCTTGTTAGAGAGGATCTCCTTGAGGAATTTCCCGTAAGCTGGCATACCTAAAATCGCATCCATAAAAGGTATGTTAATATGGAGCTTACTCATAAGTTCGACAAACTTACCAAAGTGTTTATCTAGGCGTGCACGCGCTCTAGATTGAGGAAAAGGTAGAGGTGGCTTGTAAGCGGGAGGAGGAACATAAACTTCTTCCTTCTCTTTTGCCTCTCCTTCTTTAGTGGTGGTTTCAACTACTTTAGGTTGAGGATCGGTAGTTGTTTTGCCACTCCTAGTAGTTATTGCCATAACCCTTCCCTTTGGGTTATCTTCTGTCTTCCCGGGAAGTTTCCCTTGGTCTCTCGGAACTTCTCCGGCCTTGTTGAATACTTGGTTTTCTAAAGCTTTGTGAGCTTTTTCAACCGAAGTTATATAACTCTCCAATCCTTGTAGCTTGCCTAGGATTGTCTCTAGTATGGGATCGGGTTTGTTTGATCCGCTTGATTGTCCCCGGCTTGTTAAAGGAGTAGAAGAAGATAGAGATGTTAGAGCCTTTTCAGCATGAGAGTAAGGATTACCTGGATTTTGCTGATTTGACCTCCAATTGTTGTTATTGGAGTTTCTATTGTTGTTGTTATTCCAATTGGAGTTCCGGTTGTTATTGTTATTGTTATTCCAATTGGAGTTCCGGTTATCATTCCTTTGATTGTTGTCCCGCCCCATGTAGTTGGCTTCTTGCTCCTTAGTCTTTTGAAGACTTGTTTTGAGCACTTCCTTAAACTCTTTGATCTCATTGTTGAGGGAGAATATTTGTGTTTGAGCAGCTTGGGTCAACTTGGCTCCCGGATCGCCTTGATTCCGGCTATTTGAATCCACCTTCCGGTGGGAATACTTCTCAATCACTTGGGCTTTCTTCTCAATGAAGTCCCAAGCATCATCCTCTCTCATGTCCATGAATGTGCCACAAGAGAGAGATTGGAGGTTGAATTGTGTTTCCACATCCAACCCTTTGTAGTAGATCTCCATTAATTCCAGCTTGGAGATGCCATGGTGTGGGCAATCCAACAAGAGATCTTGAAACCTTTCCCAAGATTGAAACAAGCTTTCATTAGGTTTCATAGAAAAAGCATTTATTTTACCTCTCATTTCCGCCGTTTTGGATGGCGGAAAGAATTTGGTGAGGAATTCCGAAGACAATTCCTCCCATGTAGCTAACTTCGCAGCTGGAAGCGTTTGGTACCAAGCTAGAGCCTTGTCCTTCAAAGAGAAGAAGAACGGCTTAATCTTGTAATTGCTTGTAGTAGCCTTCTTCGGCTTCATAGTCTCCATGAGAATCTCGAAATTCTGCAAGTGTTGATGTGGAGATTCAGTACTTGCTCCGCCATATTGATTTTGGCGAACCATGGTGATGACTTGTGGTGAGAAGCTAAACTCCTGGATGTCTTCAGCTCCAAAATCGACACCTAGACGGCGTGGTTGTTGGATTGGATCCATCCGTTGCCCCAAAGTTCGGGGTATATCACCTTCATTAGCAACTCTCACATCCCTAGTTGGGTTGCGAGGAACAACCCTTGGTTTCGGGGTGGTTCGAGTAGGACGAAGTAATGGGTCAATCTCTTCAAGCTCCGGCATGTCCGGGTCAAGATCTTCATCATCGGATGAGTCATTCCTAATGGATTTAGTTGGTGTTTTGACCTTCTTCTTCTTCCGGGACTCATTCAATTCCAACTTCATGTCCAACATCATAGCTCTTAGTTCATCAATCTGAAATTGATGACTTGTTTCAGCATCTTTTCGTGCTTTCTCACTCAACTGTAGTTGGCGTTGAGCTTCATTCAGTTCAGCCTGAAGGTTTTTCTCATTGTTCTCAACCATTTTCTTTTCCTTCAACTTTCTTCTCAAAGTTTTCTCCAATTCGGGATCGAAAGGAACTAGATCTTTAGTGGATCTAGTCTTTCGCATATACCTAAAGAACCTGCAAAGATCACTCAAGTAGACAAATCAAATCACAAGAGCAAGAGCTCTCAAGCTAGACAACCGAAAACCGAATTTGGTCTTGACCAAATCCCCGGAAACGGCGCCAAAAACTTGTTCGCCCGAAAAAGTGTGTGCGTCAAAGTCTTAAATTTATATCTAGAACTCAAAGCAAAGCGAACCCGCAGTGTATGGATCGGCTGTAGTGAGGTAAGAATTGCAGAGTCGAACTCAGGGATTTGGTGAGAGTAAATCCAATATCAATTATCTAGCAAAAAGTGCGAAAAGCTTTTGTGATCAAATAAGGGTAAAATGATTCCAAGGATTCAAGTATCCGATTTCGGCTTTCGATTCAAGACACTTCTATAGATATAGGACATAGTTTATATCGCCAAGATTAAATGTTCAAAGGTAGATATCGTACGGTGAAGTTCTGAAATCTATATAACTAATCTAAAGGTTCTCTCTCTAAGGGTTGTTGAGGCTGCGTTATAGAAAGATCTAAAGACAAGAATTATGTTCGAACTAACTATCTAAAACTCCAGGATATGACTCTCCAAAGTAAATGTTACGCTAGAAAGTGTGTACGCAATAAGTCTTAAATTTATACTTGTTATAATTATCCTAATTCTTAGCGCACCCACAGTGTACGGGACGAATGTAGAAAGATAAGTACTCCAAGGTCGAACACAAAGACTAAGGTGAAATCGAACTAAGTTGTGATTGAATTTAGCAAGGTCTAATCTAAGCAAGGAAAGGAGGAAATCGCAATTTGTTTTTGTTGGTTTTAATTGATCAATTCAAAGATCACAACTCATGCAAACAACCAAATCAAACTCAATCGGAAAGTTGGCACAAATAAACAAATCGAACAAGATGTGATCAAGAGAGAAGGAAAACGGATTCTAGGGGTTGGAAATTCCGGTTATGGCATAATCTCAAGTTATCTATTCATTCTTTGGATTGATTATGATATGTTTGGGATTTTGTGTTTCTAAAATGGGATCAAGTACCGGGTAAGTCTCATGATCAACTAGTCCACACCTAAGGTCTCATTACCGGTTAAGTTTCTAAGAACCTAAGGATAGGATTTTAACACAAACCGGATTATTACCTAGAGGTCTAACCTATCCTTACCGGGTAAGTCTCGGAAAGGGAAGTTCTAAGCAACTATCCTAGCACACTAAATCCAATGGAGGCTTATTAGGCTCACCATTACCTAAGGCTTTACTATTTTGGATTCTAAGGGCAAGGATTACCGGGTAAGTCTCTCCTAACACTTAGTCTCTACACTAGGACACCCTAGGGTAGGTTAAACTCAGCAAAAACTTAGGGTTTCAACAATCTTATGAACCTAGGGTGAGATCCTTCGAACCAGGAAAATCACGGTTCGTTCTACAGAAACCACGGCCGTGGTTCTTCAAGAACTACCCGTGATTCCTAACAGTAGCTACGTCCATAAACAAAAATCATCCAAAGGTACATCTAAGTTCATCCTATCATAGATCTAGCCATAACCATCCTTCCCTAACCCTAGAATCACATCAATCTAGCCTACAACATTCATATTGGAATTCAAAACAAACAAGCATAGATTCATGATCTCCATAGCAAGAAAAATAAGAGAAAGAAGATGAACAAATAAACTCCAAACACAATCCAGATCTGAAGATTGAATTAGAACGACTTACAACCCTTCCAAAGGAAGGTTCAAGGGTTCAAAAACTTCTAGAAATAAATCCGAAATACAAGAGTTAGGGGTATCTTCTCCTCTCCTCTTCAATGGCAATGGCTCCTTTCTTCTTCTTCTTGCACTTTCCTACCTAGAAAAATCCTTCTTCTTCTTGGAATATATTTTGTTCAAAGCAATAGAGAATGTGTGAGCTGCTCCCAAAACTACCCAAATCCCAGCTGCCTCTAACAACTATCAAGGACCACTTTTATAACCAATTTCTTCATGAGCTGGCCATGAGAGTTGTGGCACAGCTGTCACGAGAATCTTACAAATTCCACGGTTGTTTCCACGGCCGTGGTCTTTCAGATGACCGTGATTCTGTGCAGAAACTTTGTTTTGGATCATTAGGCTGTGGTTTGGTGCATGGCCTTTGTTTGCAAGGTTCCTTGAGTCATTCTTTGTGCTCTAATGAGTTGGAAACGAGTCCTCTGAGTGAGCGTCCCTCGAACGCATCGTTTAAGCTGGAAACTTCCCGAAATACCTACAAAACGCACACAAGTCCGTGTAGACGTCTATCTCGACAAAATACATGTTTTGAGTGCAAAACGTATTGGACTAGTGCTAGACAATGTATGATTGAGCGAGAATTCTACCTAAATGTGCACCTAAAACTATGCTATAAATCGTGTTATCAAAATACCCCATACTTAAGGTTTGCTCGTCCCCGAGCAAATTCCCAACTATAGACTACGAGATGACATGATTTATGTATGCAGAAAAATGGCAAAATCTTTTTGGTTTTGTGCTTCTACTATTGGATCACCTTCATAGTCATGATCAATGGCAATTGAATAGGCAATTATGTATCAAACAATAAAGTCATGGAAAGACAATTGTACTTAACTCAAAAACATGCATGAGTTGGGAGGACGGAGATGTCAAGAAGATCAAGAGTCTATCCAATCTAGATTACTAAGTCTTACAAACATGCAAGTAGGTCATAAGGGCTTGTGACATAAAAGGCTAAGAAACGTTTCAATTGGGGAGGGGAATTTTTTTGGTATGTGATGCTAATCCGGGAATGGAACTAACTTCACTCCTTGTCCTCGATCAACTTCCCCCAAGTGCATATTTTTTTCTATCTTGCTTTCTTTTCTTTTTCTTTAACTCATTTTTGAGACAATGGCATTGGTGTACAATAGCCGAAACCTCGGTGATTAGCCATCCTCGGGCTCTTTCTCTTTTTCGAGGTGCATCCACACCGGGCACACATACCAAAGCTCGTTAGGGCTATTGGCTCATTTGACTTTGGCAAGGCACCAACACCCGATTATGTGAAGTGTACCGAGTTACTTGTCATTTAAACCAACGCCCCCAAACCTATTTTGGCTACACTTCCACAATAATTTCAGCATTCCATTCACGGCATTCTTTTCATTACAACTTCACCCCGCACTTGCTTTTTACACATTCAAACACACTAGCATGCTCCTATTCCCGGATGGGTTTAAAAGGAGGTCAAATTTTATATCAATTGAGGTGCTCAAGCAATCATGATCAAGATGAGAAGTAAGGAAAGATAAAATGCCTTATTCATTCCTAGATGGTGTGCAAGAACTATCATGTAATTTCGACTTTCAATACTCAATACGTTCTAGGCAATCATCATGCTCTCAAGTCATTCATGGAATTCAAGAGAAGTAGTTCAAGTCCACATATGCATTTATCAATTCAACACATAAGGCCATTCATAGCCAATCACAAGACAAGTTTTCATCATTAGGATCATATCCAAGCCTAGAAAGCACAAAAATTTTCTAAATTTTCTGATTTTTATGGGATTTTCGATTTAAGTATGTACAATGCAAGACATGTGCAAATATTAACCTATCCTAGATGCTCATCATGCAAAGGATCATGCAAAGGATCATGCAAGAGATGTGCAATTATTTAACATATGTGGAATTTTCGTTGTAGTATAGTGGTAAGTATTCCCGCCTGTCACGCGGGTGACCCGGGTTCGATCCCCGGCAACGGCGCCAAAAACTTGTTACGCTAGAAAGTGTGTACGCAATAAGTCTTAAATTTATACTTGTTATAATTATCCTAATTCTTAGCGCACCCGCAGTGTACGGGACGAATGTAGAAAGATAAGTACTCCAAGGTCGAACGCAAAGACTAAGGTGAAATCGAACTAAGTTGTGATTGAATTTAGCAAGGTCTAATCTAAGCAAGGAAAGGAGGAAATCGCAATTTGTTTTTGTTGGTTTTAATTGATCAATTCAAAGATCACTACTCATGCAAACAACCAAATCAAACTCAATCGGAAAGTTGGCACAAATAAACAAATCGAACAAGATGTGATCAAGAGAGAAGGAAAACGGATTCTAGGGGTTGGAAATTCCGGTTATGGCATAATCTCAAGTTATCTATTCATTCTTTGGATTGATTATGATATGTTTGGGATTTAGTGTTTCTAAAATGGGATCAAGTACCGGGTAAGTCTCATGATCAACTAGTCCACACCTAAGGTCTCATTACCGGTTAAGTTTCTAAGAACCTAAGGATAGGATTTTAACACAAACCGGATCATTACCTAGAGGTCTAACCTATCCTTACCGGGTAAGTCTCGGAAAGGGAAGTTCTAAGCAACTATCCTAGCACACTAAATCCAATGGAGGCTTATTAGGCTCACCATTACCTAAGGCTTTACTATTTTGGATTCTAAGGGCAAGGATTACCGGGTAAGTCTCTCCTAACACTTAGTCTCTACACTAGGACACCCTAGGGTAGGTTAAACTCAGCAAAAACTTAGGGTTTCAACAATCTTATGAACCTAGGGTGAGATCCTTCGAACCAGGAAAATCACGGTTCGTTCTACAGAAACCACGGCCGTGGTTCTTCAAGAACTACCCGTGATTCCTAACAGTAGCTACGTCCATAAACAAAAATCATCCAAAGGTACATCTAAGTTCATCCTATCATAGATCTAGCCATAACCATCCTTCCCTAACCCTAGAATCACATCAATCTAGCCTACAACATTCATATTGGAATTCAAAACAAACAAGCATAGATTCATGATCTCCATAGCAAGAAAAATAAGAGAAAGAAGATGAACAAATAAACTCCAAACACAATCCAGATCTGAAGATTGAATTAGAACGACTTACAACCCTTCCAAAGGAAGGTTCAAGGGTTCAAAAACTTCTAGAAATAAATCCGAAATACAAGAGTTAGGGGTATCTTCTCCTCTCCTCTTCAATGGCAATGGCTCCTTTCTTCTTCTTCTTGCACTTTCCTACCTAGAAAAATCCTTCTTCTTCTTGGAATATATTTTGTTCAAAGCAATAGAGAATGTGTGAGCTGCTCCCAAAACTACCCAAATCCCAGCTGCCTCTAACAACTATCAAGGACCACTTTTATAACCAATTTCTTCATGAGCTGGCCATGAGAGTTGTGGCACAGCTGTCACGAGAATCTTACAAATTCCACGGTTGTTTCCACGGCCGTGGTCTTTCAGATGACCGTGATTCTGTGCAGAAACTTTGTTTTGGATCATTAGGCTGTGGTTTGGTGCATGGCCTTTGTTTGCAAGGTTCCTTGAGTCATTCTTTGTGCTCTAATGAGTTGGAAACGAGTCCTCTGAGTGAGCGTCCCTCGAACGCATCGTTTAAGCTGGAAACTTCCCGAAATACCTACAAAACGCACACAAGTCCGTGTAGACGTCTATCTCGACAAAATACATGTTTTGAGTGCAAAACGTATTGGACTAGTGCTAGACAATGTATGATTGAGCGAGAATTCTACCTAAATGTGCACCTAAAACTATGCTATAAATCGTGTTATCAAAATACCCCATACTTAAGGTTTGCTCGTCCCCGAGCAAATTCCCAACTATAGACTACGAGATGACATGATTTATGTATGCAGAAAAATGGCAAAATCTTTTTGGTTTTGTGCTTCTACTATTGGATCACCTTCATAGTCATGATCAATGGCAATTGAATAGGCAATTATGTATCAAACAATAAAGTCATGGAAAGACAATTGTACTTAACTCAAAAACATGCATGAGTTGGGAGGACGGAGATGTCAAGAAGATCAAGAGTCTATCCAATCTAGATTACTAAGTCTTACAAACATGCAAGTAGGTCATAAGGGCTTGTGACATAAAAGGCTAAGAAACGTTTCAATTGGGGAGGGGAATTTTTTTGGTATGTGATGCTAATCCGGGAATGGAACTAACTTCACTCCTTGTCCTCGATCAACTTCCCCCAAGTGCATATTTTTTTCTATCTTGCTTTCTTTTCTTTTTCTTTAACTCATTTTTGAGACAATGGCATTGGTGTACAATAGCCGAAACCTCGGTGATTAGCCATCCTCGGGCTCTTTCTCTTTTTCGAGGTGCATCCACACCGGGCACACATACCAAAGCTCGTTAGGGCTATTGGCTCATTTGACTTTGGCAAGGCACCAACACCCGATTATGTGAAGTGTACCGAGTTACTTGTCATTTAAACCAACGCCCCCAAACCTATTTTGGCTACACTTCCACAATAATTTCAGCATTCCATTCACGGCATTCTTTTCATTACAACTTCACCCCGCACTTGCTTTTTACACATTCAAACACACTAGCATGCTCCTATTCCCGGATGGGTTTAAAAGGAGGTCAAATTTTATATCAATTGAGGTGCTCAAGCAATCATGATCAAGATGAGAAGTAAGGAAAGATAAAATGCCTTATTCATTCCTAGATGGTGTGCAAGAACTATCATGTAATTTCGACTTTCAATACTCAATACGTTCTAGGCAATCATCATGCTCTCAAGTCATTCATGGAATTCAAGAGAAGTAGTTCAAGTCCACATATGCATTTATCAATTCAACACATAAGGCCATTCATAGCCAATCACAAGACAAGTTTTCATCATTAGGATCATATCCAAGCCTAGAAAGCACAAAAATTTTCTAAATTTTCTGATTTTTATGGGATTTTCGATTTAAGTATGTACAATGCAAGACATGTGCAAATATTAACCTATCCTAGATGCTCATCATGCAAAGGATCATGTGAACCCCACCCCATACTTAGAAACACATTGTCCCCAATGTGATATTCAAGTAAAGAGAGTGAAAGAAGGTTCTCACAATGTAAAATGGTTTTCTTCGGTATTTGGGAATTCTCAAGAGGATTGATGTTGGATGATCCTTTCAACCATGGTAGGGAGCTCTAAACATCCTTCAAGCTTTGAAACCCGCGCTAGGCACCGCTAGCCGTCCAAGTTCCGCGTCCGCTCCACCCATAATTGGTGAGGGTTTCATCATCATCATTTCCAAGGAAGGCTTCCAATGCCACTAATGTTCTAGCACACATAAAATAGACAAAACACACAAAGCACACAAAAACAGAAAAATCTAAGCAAAAATGAAGGAAAAATGTTACCAATGGGTTGCCTCCCACCAAGCGCTTCTTTAAGGTCATTAGCTTGACCAAACTCGGGAGTGTCTATGCAAGGTGAAGCGGGGCGATCATGTCTACCGGGGCTCCCGGAATATACTTCTTCAAGCGATGCCCGTTCACCTTGAAATTTCCACAATGCTCCCCTCCTATCTCAATAGCTCCATGGGGGAAGATCTTCTTTACCACATATGGCCCGGTCCATCTTGATTTGAGCTTTCCGGGGAAGAGTCTTAGCCTTGAGTTGAAGAGAAGGACAAGATCTCCTTCACTCAACTCCTTTGGAATGATCCTCTTATCATGCCACCTTTTGGTTCTCTCCTTGTAAATCCGGGCATTCTCATAAGCTTCCAATCGGAGCTCCTCAAGGGCATTGATATCAAGCAATCTCTTCTCTCCCGCCTCCTTGAGGTCAAAATTTAGCCACTTAATGGCCCAATAAGCTCTATGCTCCATTTCCACCGGAAGATGGCAAGACTTGCCATAGACCAACTTGTAGGGAGTGGTGCCAATAGGTGTCTTGAAGGCGGTTCTATATGCCCATAGTGCGTCATTGAGCTTCATGGCCCAATCCTTCCTTGTCCTAGACACCGTCTTCTCGAGGATGGCCTTGATCTCTCGGTTGGAGATCTCCACTTGGCCACTAGTTTGAGGGTGGTAGGGTGTTGCCACTTTGTGAGTCACCCCATACTTGGCCAAAAGTGCTCCAAAATTCCTATTTGTGAAGTGCTTCCCTCCATCACTAATGATCACCCTTGGTGTTCCAAACCGAGGGAAGATCACCCGGTTGAAGAACCGCACTACCACCTTGGCGTCATTCGTGGGAGAGGCGATTGCCTCTACCCATCTTGACACGTAGTCCACCGCCAATAGGATGAATAGATTTCCACATGAAGAAGGGAATGGCCCCATGAAGTCTACACCCCACACATCAAAAATCTCAACTTCTTGGATGTTGTTCAAGGGCATTTCATTCCTCCTTGAGATGTTCCCCGTTCTTTGGCAAGCATCACATGCCGCTACAAAACCTTGCACATCTCTAAACAAGTTAGGCCAATAAAAACCGGATTGCAATACCTTGGCACACGTTTTGTGTGAGCTAGCATGGCCTCCACATGGTAAGGAGTGACAATGCCGGATCACACTCTCCATTTCATCTTCGGGTATGCATCTCCTAAGCACCCCATCCGGGCCTCTCTTGAATAGAAGTGGCTCGCTCCAATAGTAATG